>OY757918.1:84771009-84871009 GCA_963585895.1 Sepioteuthis lessoniana
GTGTGAATATATATATATATATATGAGTGTGAATATATGTATATATATGAGTGTGAATATATATATATATATATGAGTGTGAATATATATATATATATATGAGTGTGAATATATATATATGAGTGTGAATATATATATATATATATTATATGAGTGTGATATATATATATATATATATATATATATATGAGTGTGAATATATATATATTTATATGAGTGTGAATATATATATATATGTATATGAGTGTGAATATATATATATATATGTATATGAGTGTGAATATATATATATATGTATATGAGTGTGAATATATATATATATATATGTATATGAGTGTGAATATATATATATATATATGTATATGAGTGTGAATATATATATATATGTATATGAGTGTTAATATATATATATATATATAAATATATATATATATATAAGTGAATATATATATATATATATATATATATAAGTGAATATATATATATATATATATATAGTGAATATATATATATATATATATATAAGTGAATATATATATATATATATATATATATATATATATATATAAGTGAATATATATATATATATATATATATATATATTCACACTCTTATATATATATATATATATATATTCACACTCTTATATATATATATATATATATATATTCACACTCTTATATATATATATATATATATTCACACTCATATATATATATATATATTCACACTCATATATATATATATATATATATTCACACTCATATATATATATATATATATATATATATTCACACTCTTATATATATATATATATATATATATTCACACTCTTATATATATATATATATATATTCACACTCATATATATATATATATATATATATTCACACTCATATATATATATATATATTCACACTCATATATATATATATATATATATATTCACACTCATATATATATATATATATATATATATATATATATATATTCACACTCATATATATATAAATATATATTCACACTCATATATATATATATATATATATATATATATATATATTCACACTCATATATATATATATATATATATATATTCACACTCATATATATATATATTTTCACACTCATATATATATATATATATATATATATATATATATAAGTGAATATATATATATATATATATATATATATATATATATATATAAGTGAATATATATATATATATATATATATATATATAAGTGAATATATATATATATATATATATATATATATATATATATATATATAAGTGAATATATATATATATATATATATATATATAAGTGAATATATATATATATATATATATATATATAAGTGAATATATATATATATATATATATATATATAAAGTGAATATATATATATATATATATATAAAGTGAATATATATATATATATATATATATATATAAAGTGAATATATATATATATATATAAAGTGAATATATATATATATATATATATATATATAAAGTGAATATATATATATATATATAAAGTGAATATATATATATATATATAGTGAATATATATATATATATATATATATATATATATATAAAGTGAATATATATATATATATATATATATATATATATATATATATATATATATATAAAGTGAATATATATATATATATATGTGTGTGTGAGCATATATATGTAAATATATATGTATATATCATCATCATATGTTGCGCTGGTAGCACGGATATCCCTGACCCTCTCTCACCACTCCTCCCTATCGTTCATCGCCCTAGGTAGGTCTTCCGGACAACATCCCGTATCCTCACATAGCTGCTGAATGTATGTTCATGCTGGTCGTCCTGCTTTTGCATGGCCATTTGTGGGGGTCCATAAGAGTACATCTCTTTTGAGGTCGTCCCTGCTTCTCCAGCAGTGTCCTGCATGTCTGGCTCGTCTAACTTGAATAGTTTTCGTGATAGGAGGCAGGTGGCCGTACAGTTGGTGGCTTGTGGGGTGTTCCCGCCTGGACCTGTTCAAGATTGCACGCAGCATTCTTGTGTAATTTCCGTCTAGCTTCTTCTCCAGCCGTTTTGTTAGAGTCCATGTAGTGCATCCATATAGCAGTATCGATGTGACCGCTGCCAGGAAGAAACTGCGTTTCATTTTATCGGTTAGGTTTCATTTCCATATAATCGATAGCCTATTGATAGCTGTCCATGCCTTCGTTAACCTCGTTTCGATGTCCTTTTCGGTTGATTCGACGCTGCTTCCTAGATAAGTGAATTTGTCTACTAGTTTAAGCGGGTGTCCTTCTAGAGTGGAGATGTCCCCCGTTTGATTATAGCACATATATTCCGTTTTGTGTGCATTAACATAGAGGCCTATGCCGCGGCTGCTCGTTCCAATCTATGCAGTAGTGTTTCGGCTTGGTCGGGTGTATTTGCCAGTATCGCTATGTCATCGGCGTAGTCGGCGTCGGTAATTGTTTTTGTGGGGTACCTTCTGCTTCTTTTCTTCATCAGCTCGAAGCCGTTTCTCTGATTTTGTCAATCGATGTTCTAAGTACGTAGTCTAGACAAATGATAAAGACTTACGGAGCCAGCATGTCCCTTTGTAGTACTCCTGCTACAATGTCGAAGTATTCTGTGTCTCCATCTGATGATCGTACTTTTACTTTGGTGTTTCTATAGAGAATCGTTATTGTCGCTACGGTTTCTTTAGGTATGCCGTACGCTAGTAGGATTTGTTCCATCTTTCCTCTGTGAATGGAATCGAAAGCCTTGGTAAAGTCGACAAATATCAATGTCGCTTGTAGGTTTTTTGCCCGTACACCTTCAAGGATTCTACGGATGGTTAATATTTGTGAGTTCGTGGATCTATTTTTTCTGAAGCCATTTCGGTTTTTCCTAAGTATGTTGTCGATTTCGGGTTCCATGCGGTTTCGTAGTAGGGCATTGTAGATTTTGGCTGCTATGGATGTAAGTGTTATGCTTCGGTAGTTTTTGGCTAATCCAAGGTCCCCCTTTTTAGGGAAGGGAAGTATGCATCCCTTCATCCATCTAGCTATCGAATTTTGATTGTCTACTGCGTTGCAGTGTCGGAGCAGTATGTCGTCGAATTGTCAGGTCTTCCATACTCCTGGGGGAATTTCGTCCAGCTCTGCAGCTTTCCTATTTTTAATTTTTCTGAGAACCGAGTCGAGTTCTTCTTGTGTGAACGGTCCTAGTTTAATGTCTAATTGTTTACTAATTATTCTGGTGATTGGTTCATGTGTTATTTTCGGTGGGTTTCCTAGTAGGTTTTCGAAGTGCTGTTTCCACAGTTTTATTCTTTCTTGTTGGTTTGCTGCTTTCAGTTTTGCTTTGGCTGTGTTCTTTCTTCTACTCACTTCGTTTATTGTTTGCCAGGCTATCCTAGATTGTCTATCTTCCACCGAGTCTCTAATCTTATCTATCTGATTTTGAACGTATTCTGTCTGTTCCTTTATATATATGCCTGCTAATTGATATAGTGCCGTTTTTATTTTTAAGGCATTTGTGTTTGTTGAGTTTTTTCGATAGTTTTTGGAGGCTGTTTTCACTAGTGCACGTTTTTCTCTCACCGTTAAAGTTTCCCATGGGACTCTATATTTAGTTTTGAGTTTTGTTGGAATGCATTTCGCTGCTGCCTTGAGGTGCACATTGACGAAATTTTCATATTCGTCATTTGGTGTACTTTTTTCCGACTTTTCTTGTAGTGTTTCGAATCTGTTTCTTAATTCTAATACGTATTTATCTCTGTTGTTCAAAAGGGCCAAGTCATAGTGTTTGGTGGTCGCTGTTCGTTTGGCGTTTTTTCGTAGGCTTAACCGTATTTTCGCCGTGACTATTCGGTGATCGGTGGACACACCCTTGAAAGAGGAGTATGCCTCGCAATTCATTGCACTGTTTTTCCATTTCTTGTTGATAAGGACGTGGTCTATCTGAGCTTTAGTATTGTTCACGTACGTGTATGTCCATAGTTTGCCCTCCCTTTTTTGGTAGTTTGTATTGAGGCATGCTAATCTATTTTCTATCATGAAATCTGTTAGATGTTGCCCATTCCTATTTGACGTGTTGTGGAGGCTGTATTTGTTGTTTCCGTTTTTCCCGATTTGGGCATTCATGTCTCCGCCAATGACTAACATGTGTTTCGGGATGCTACGCACCAATGAGGATAACTCATCGTAGAAGGTGACTAGTTCAGTTTCTTCACTAACATTGGTAGGGTTGTAGCAGGAGATGATTGTTGCTCTGGGGTTGCCGTTAAAAGTAGCTGCCATCATTCTAGGTTGTATTTTCTCAATGCTATTTAGCGTTTTTAATGCTCTAGGTCCTATAAGTAATCCTACCCTTCCTACTGCGGCGTTGACAGAGTTTTTCCATGCCGATACAGTGACGAGCGACCATCCATTGCCAGTTTCGTGATATTTGATATCTTCGGTGTGCGTGTATCTGTCTTCTTGTATGCATATTTTGTCAATCTTATGTTCTACGGCCGATGCGATTAGCTCTGGTAGTTGTCCTATTCTATTAAGGTTCTTACGTTAAATGTCGCTATTTGTAATGTTTGCTTGCATTTTAGTAGTTTTGATCGTTTGAGCTCTGTAGCTGATTTTTCGAACACTGAGGCCAGGGCTCCAACCTCAGCAGGACGCGCCCCTTTTTTACCCGCGCGAAGAGCAATGCGGTTTGTGTATGTGGTTTGAGTGTGGGTCATAGTTATCTTTCGATGGCTGTTTTATTCTCTTCTATAGAAGCCACTCTTATAGTGGAGCAGCAGCAGTTCCCCGATCGAACTAACGATCCTGAGCGTAAAGTCGTCAAACTCGCCTCCAGGACCTGTTTAGGTATTGAGTTTGGTCGACCATGGGTTTATTCAAATACCTTTACGTACATCATGCTGCTTCCCATGTGTACGTAAAAAAAAAAAAAATGGAGGGGGTAATTTTGATTTAGTTTTCTTAAGTTTTGACTTAGTTAAAGTCCAAGATTAAGGTACTTTCGTCAGACTTTCACTGGTACTGAATATTTTTTTGGCGGTATTGGGGCATTTTCTTAGGCTTTTTAGTTTTTCTTCTTTACTACCGTTGGGAACCGAGGAGGCTTTAGGAATTATAGAGCTTTTACAAATGACTTTCTTTTTTTTTGTGTGTGGTAGCATTGGGTGTTTTAGGCTTTTACTTTTTCTTCTAAACTACTGTTAGGGCTTTAAGAATTTTTAAATTATAGAAGAGATTCAAAAACGTTTTGCCGTGTTCGCTGACATTTGGACAGAGTCATATATTCAATTTGGCTTAATAGTAAAGTAAGCGTGTCTTTACATTTAAAACGCACAGTTTAAGCATTATTTTACAAACAAAAATACTGCATAACATTTTGTAAAATTCAGCATTTTAAATTAATAGGACTTAAAGACAAGGCGTATATATGTGTATATATTTGTATGTGTATATATATGTTTATCTATATATATATATATATATATATATATATATATATATATATATGAGTATTTGTGTATATGTATGTGTATCTATGTATAAGTATATATATGTGTATTTGTATGTATGTGTGTGTATGTGTGTCTGTATATGTGCATATGTATATATATATATATATATATATACATATATGTAGATATATATATGTATATGTAGATATGTATGTACATATATATGTGTGTGCGTGTTTATGTGTGTGTGTGTATATATATATGTGTATGTGTATGAATATATGTATGCATGTGTGTATATATCTATCTATCTATCTATCTATCTCTATATATATATATATATATATATATATATATGAGTTCATACATACATATATATATATATGTGTGTGTGTGTGTATATATATATATATATATATATATATATATATATATGTATATATACTTGTGTGTATTTATTCATGTGTATATATATGTGTACATATATATTCATCTGTATGAATATGTGTATGTATATTCATGCGTATATATATGTATATATATCATATTTACCAACCCCTCCGCTCGGGCAGGATATGACACAAGAAGTTTTCCTTCTCTTAGACTAGTTGCCTCACCAAGGCTGAAGAACCTAGTCTGCCCTACTATTTACCCATAGCTAGAGGGAGAATATTTGGATTCATACCTTTCCCAAGGGTATTAGTGCTATGTGAAATGCAATCAGTCAGGTCCAGGATTTGAACTCGTGTCGCCGTGTCCATATCCTGCGACGATAACCATTACACCACGGGTATATATGTGTGTATTTATATATATGTATATGCGTATATGTATGTGTGTATACATATATATTCATATACGTATGTGTATATACATTTATGTGGATGTGTATATATGTGGAAATATATGTATATTTATGTATGTGTATATACATATATGTGTATATACATCCGTGTGCATATATGTGTAGATATATATGTGTGTGTTTGTGTGTGTGTTTATATAGATATATATATATATATATACGTATATATGTATGTTTTTACATGTCGGTGTATATATATGTGTATATATATATATATATATATATATATACATATATATATATATAATGTCACATGTGTTTCGTCTGACGATTGTATTTTTTTAGTATATGAGACTTTTAGTAATGAAACCAACAGGAGGTTTTGATAACAATTTTTTTAAAAAAGATTTTATCCTGCTCTGCAGTCTATTTCTTGAGCACTTTTATGAATTAAGAAAATAAAGGTTTTAAATGATTTGTTCACACACACACACACACACACACACACATATATATATATATAGCTAAAGATTTGGGGACTTTATGAGAATTAATATCTCCATCAGGAAGGGTGGATCTTATAGGAATTTCAGACGTAGATCTTGGAAATTCATATATTTTAGGAATTTGATGGTGTTAGTCAATTAATGAAGACCTACAGTTTGTGTTCTTTTATAATTAATTTTTTATGAGTCTTACTGGAAAAATATATATTTCTAGTTCTAGTTTGTTATGTAATTTATTCATATACGTTTTTGATATTACATAATTCTGTTATTTTGTTATATTGAGCAGATTTCATAATGACAACACTTCCTCCTTTATCTGAAGGTGTAATGATAACATCGTTATTTTTGGACAAACCTCTTAATGCAGCAGCATGTCTTCTAGGTAAAGTTTGATCATTGGTATTAACATTAATGGTCGCAGTGATTAGTCCTTGTATGTATCGTAGTCAACCGGTTACTCAAAACACACACACACACACAAAAACCCTATTTCCAAGAAGCGATGAGTCACTGATGCTGTTAGCCAACAGTTACCTGGGACCTGGTTGTTAGGGAACCAAATGACTCCACATAGACCGTTTTTTTAAAATGATAAATTCAGCCGGTCATTTTAAGGACAGTTCACAACTATAGCACAAAATATATAGTAATTAAAAAAACCTCGTCGAAGTAGAATGAAGTCTCTCACTACTATTTTGTGATAATAAGCAAATTCATTTTACTTAGACAACTAAGGGTAGTAACACGCTGTATACATAAGAAGTGGTTGTATTAAAACGGTCAACAGCTTTGGCTGGATATCTGATTCTCCCCTGGTCAACTCTACGACCAAAACCTTATCAGCAACAGCTGCCCATGACGCATTGTTCCAAGTTTTTCCTTAAGCCAACGTCCTGATTCCAGCCAGCAGACGACGCAGTAATACTACCAGCCTCTCAGCTTAACAGCACTTTTCAGGACCAGCTAAGAAAGTATATTTTAACACCTCCTGAGACGGCACGATGCAGTAGTACAGACTACCAGCCTCTCAGTCTAAGAGCCCTTTTCAGAACTTCCACAAGTCAAATCTAGCGACTTCTGAGACGGCACGACGCAGTACCCTCCTGTACCAGCGACCATCTTCCTGCAGTAGCAACTATCTTCCAGCACCAGTGAATACCTTCCTACACCAGCCACTACCTTCCTGCACTAGCGACCACCTTCCTGCTCCAGCGACTACCTTCCTGCATCAGCAACTACCAGTCCGACAACAACAGCTACCAGTCCTGCACCAGTGACCACCAGTCCTGACTACCAGTCTTGTGCCAGCAACCCAGTCCAACAACAGCGACTAGATCCGGCACCAACTACCAGTTCCTGGATTTTACGAACCGGCATCCGTGGTAGGATTCGCCATAATAAAATTTGGTCTTTCGAAACAACCAGCTTGTTTTGTCATTCTGGACTAGTTCGTTGTCAATCACTTATATTTAAAAGGTTTGTGGGATCGATATATTTATCGGCCCCGCAACATATGAATCCCTTCAGAAATCCGTATCGTTTTGTGTCTATATTTTTTTTACACTATGTTGTATTTTTTTTTAATCTTGTGGCGAATTTTACACTGAACAAAAGGATGTCCGAGTCAACTGTACTGAGTTTAGTGCTCGATTTATTATGAACAAAACTTTTCTACCGACATGTTTTCAGTTGATGCTTGAATATTGAAATTTCGGTTTTAGTTTTGGTTTGGAAGTGTGGGCGTTATTTTATTGCGTTTCTCAGCTGATTGTTGGGACATACACGTTTTGTTGTGTCGTTCCAGTCCCAACAGGATTTTTCAAAAAATAAAAGTCTTTGAAAATTTCAAATTTTCGGCTGAAGATTCCAGGAAAATTTTTATATGTTCCGGAAATATGTGGCGAGTAGACTTGAGAATTTTAGATACGCTCCAAGGTATTACTTTTTCAAGAATGTAGTTTGTTACAAAGGTTCTATTTTTAAAAGAGTTGTGGAGAGCAATAGATTTTATTTATATTTTCGAATCAATTTATGCCATCCATATCTGTTTTTTTTTTTTTCAAGAGACAAGATATTTGAGTAAAATGGAAATCCGACTGTATGTAAATGTAGAAATATGAAAAAACAAAATATTCAGAGGATATATTTATTTATATATAATAAGATGACAATGTTTCGGTTTTTTGTTAAATCATCTTCTGGGCGAAGTTAGAATACGATATTAAAATGCTTCATCCGAATATTATTTTCAAAAAAAAAAAAAAAAAAAAAAAAATGCAAAGATTCTTAGCCTAAGTGTCCCATTTCAAAATATTGTGACGGAATTAGAGTTTGAAATTTTTTAAAGGATAATGTTACAAAAGATTTAAAAAGCTAAAATCTTTATAAAAGTTAGGAATTAAAAAAAAAATAAAGTAACGTTTATTTGTGTAGTTTATATTTTTTAAATCATCAAAAATATTTTTTCTAATTAAAAAAAAATACGTTAAATAAAATTACATCTTTGTTATGATTTGCAATTAAAATCTAGTTAAGAAAATATTTTGATAAGAAATCATTTCGAATTTATTGAATGTAAAAAGTAAAGTTGGCGACCGTAGTCAAGGGTGACCTGAAGGCTCCCTTTTCAATAGCTACTACACCGAGGTGTAGGGAAGTGCGCTAGTCCTTTCCCTGGATTGCTCCACTTTACCTTCGATACGTACCTTATATTGCTGAGTGTTAAGCAAGGAGGTATCAAATACCATTTTAAAAGTCTTTGGTATGACGCGACTTGGGATTGGACTCAGGTCTCCCGGATCATTGGCAAACACTCTACCCACTAGGCCAATGAGCCGGTTATTATTAACCGGCTATTGAATGTAAGTATGATATATTTAGAATAAAAACTAATTTGAATAAGGCATATCATAACTATTTTGAACAAATTTAATTAAATAAGGAGATAATCAGAAAAAAAAAGTTATCATAAATAAAGCTACATTAAAGAATCTTTTTATGTTGTTTATTATGTATATTAACGAACATTTTAGAATCTTTAAAATTAAAACTGTTCGGTCTCTAGATTATGTTTCACTTACGCGTTTCTTTTATCACCAATTTTGAAATCTCGGATGTCTTCATGAATGTTTTTTTGATCGATCAAGAAGGTTTGTCCAAAAATACCGATGTTATCATCTCCCCTTCAGAAAAACGGGGAGGTGTTATCATAATGAAATCTGCGCAATATAGCAACAAAATAACAGAATTATTTGAAGACAAAAACACAAATGAATAAATTACATAACGAACTAGAACTAAAAATATAGATTTTTTTTCAATGAGTCTTATGAAATATTAATTATTAACGAATACAAATTCTGGTCCTCATCAATTGACTATCGCCCTCAAATTCCCAAAATTTATGAATTTTCAAAAATTTATGAATCTGAAATTCCTTCTAGACTAATCATTTCTAATATAGGCAGTGTCCGTCATAAAATTGCCAGATCTTTTGATAAAATATTACCTCCTTTTTTAGCTACCATTTGTAGTTCACACACACACACACACACACACATACACACACACATATATATACATATATATATATTAGCTCTAATCCTGCAAAAATGGCACATAATAGTGAGTTTTTAATTCGAGCAATAAATTTAGAGCACCTTATTGTCAGGAGTACTACAAGGAGACACGCTAGCTCCGTACCTCTTTATCATTTGTCTAGACTACGCACTTAGAACATCGATTGACAAAATCAGAGAGAACGGCTTTGAGCTGACGAAGAAAAGAAGCAGAAGGTACCCCACAAAAACAATTACCGACGCCGACTACGCCGATGACATAGCGATACTGGCAAATACACCTGACCAAGCCGAAACACTACTGCATTGTTTGGAACGAGCAGACGCAGGCATAGGCCTCTATGTCAATGCACACAAAACGGAATATATGTGCTATAATCAAACGGGTGACATCTCCACTCTAGACGGAACTCCTCTTAAACTGGTAGACAAATTCACTTACCTAGGAAGCAGCGTCGCATCAACCGAAAAAGACATCGACACGAGGTTAACGAAAGCATGGACAGCTATCAATAGGCTATCGATTATATGGAAATCAGACCTAACCGATAAAATGAAACGCAGTTTCTTCCAGGCAGCGGTCGTATCGATACTGCTATATGGATGCACTACATGGACTCTAACAAAACGGCTGGAGAAGAAGCTAGACGGCAATTACACAAGAATGCTGCGAGCAATCTTGAACAAGTCCTGGCGGCAACACTCCACAAGACACCAACTGTACGGCCACCTGCCCCCTATCACGAAAACTATTCAAGTTAGACGAGCCAGACATGCAGGACACTGCTGGAAAAGCAGGGACGAACTCATGAGAGATGTACTCTTATGGACCCCCACACATGGCCATGCAAAAGCAGGACGACCAGCATGAACATACATTCAGCAGCTATGTGAGGATACGGGATGTTGTCCAGAAGACCTGACTGAGGCGATGAACGATAGGGAAAAGTGGCGAGAGAGGGTCAGGGATATCCGTGCTACCATCACGACATGATGATGATGATGATGATGATTGTAAAAAGCAATTGATAGCTCAATTTTGTGGGTGCTGCATTCGTGCTACAAGTCCATTCTGCAATTATCTTAAAGATAATTTCGCATAGTCTTCATTCGCACTGAACGCCAGTTTTTACTCCTCCAAATTCTCGAAATAACGATGAAATACTCATTATAAATCCCTCAGTCCTTTCTAAATAGAAGCAACAACATCATTATGGAACGCTGTTACAACAGGAATCCAACAAGTTCACGGGTCGTCTTGTTATTAAGATCTCGTTTTTCTTTGTTTCTTTTTCCGCCTTTTCTTCTCTCGTTTTTTCCATTCCTGGTTTTCTGTCAAGCTTCTCTTCTTTTTTTCCCTAGTCTTATCTTTCTAAATCCGTATGCCTGTTTCCTTGTGGCTCTACCACAATTATGAATAAAGTCAAAGTCGTCGTTAGTAGACAGACAAGAATCAAGACTCATTCTATGAAACGCTTCGCTGTTGTCTAATATGGAGGAAGACATCTGTTCTTTTTATAGCGTCCTTATCTGGACCTGCCGACCGACATATTGACTCTGGTCCTTATGCACTTGTAAGCCCGTGGGAACTTCTATATGTACCGACACACACACACACACACTAGGCTTTCGACTCCATTCACAGAGGAAAGATGGAACAAATCCTACTAGCGTACGGCATACCTAAAGAAACCGTAGCGGCAATAACGATTCTCTATAGAAACACTAAAGTAAAAGTACGATCACCAGATGGAGACACAGAATACTTCGACATTGTAGCAGGAGTACTACAAGGGGACACGCTGGCTCCGTATCTCTTTATCATTTGTCTAGACTACGTACTTAGAACATCGATTGACAAAATCAAAGAGAATGGCTTCGAACTGACGAAGAAAAGAAGCAGAAGATATCCCGCAACAACAATTACCGACGCCGACTACGCCGATGACATAGCGATACTGGCAAATACACCTGACCAAGCCGAAACACTTCTACATAGCCTGGAACGAGCAGCAGCAAGCATAGGCCTCCATGTTAATGCACACAAAACGGAATATATGTGCTATAACCAAACGGGGGACATCTCCACTCTAGAAGGAACCCCTCTTAAACTAGTAGACAAATTCACGTACCTAGGAAGCAGCGTCGAATCAACCGAAAAGGACATCGAAACGAGGTTAACGAAAGCATGGACAGCCATCAATAGGCTATCGACTATATGGAAATCAGACCTAACCGATAAAATGAAACGCAGTTTCTTCCAGGCAGCGGTCACATCGATACTGCTATATGGATGCACTACATGGACGCTAACAAAACGGCTGGAGAAGAAACTAGATGGCAATTACACAAGAATGCTGCGTGCAATCCTCAACAAGTCCTGGCAGCAACACCCCACAAGACACCAACTGTACGGCCACCTGCCCCCTATCACGAAATCTATTCAAGTTAGGCGAACCAGACATGCAGGACATTGCTCGAGAAGCACAGATGAACTCATAAGAGATGTACTCTTATGGATCCCCACACACGGCCGCGCAAAAGCAGGACGACCAGCACGAACGTACATTCAGCAGCTATGTGAGGATACAGGTTGTTGTCCTGAAGACCTACCTAGGGCGATGAACGATAGGGAGGAGTGGCGAGAGAGGATCAGGGATATCCGTGCTGCCAGCACGATATGATGATGATGATGATATATGCGTATATATATATATATATATATATATATATATATATATATATATATATAATTTTTGTTGTAGGTCCAAAGAGAGAATAAAGATATTTTAAAATAGGTAGGTCCACGAAGAGATTTGTATTTTTTTGAATTTATATATTTTGTTCTTACATACGTGTATGTTTCCAACTTGTTGCTTTCGTCAGAGAACATATATGGCACAAAGCCTTTGTAATGGGGTACTCAATGTAAGTAAGAACAAAGTAAATAAATTAAAAAAATACGAATCTCTTCGTGGACCTAGGTATTTTAATATATATATATATATATATATATATATATATATACACACTAACAGTTGTACTCACACTTCGCTCTGGCATTTTTTTCATGATTGGGTTTCAATCTGCAATCATATTTGAAAAAACTCACAAGTAACACCCACTTCACCAAAAACAGGTACAAAAAACGCTTCTGACTGATTCTGGTATCTGACTTTTGAAAACAAATACGCCCTACCCAACTACCGAACCTGAATGATGCTTATATGAAAATTAAGACCATTACCAAGGCTTGGTCTGACTATCACATAGGCTAGAAACTGGCAGTCCCAAGCACCGTTGACTCTGTGTCTAGGCTATCCTAACTTTGATATACATGTTTTATTACTAATATTGAACACTCTTTATCTAGGAATATAGTAAAACACACACATATATATTCTGGGAAAATAGAAATAAATCCAACAGCATGTAAATGTACTAATGGGAAAAAACGACGTATTCAAAGGATGTTTTTATTCATACTTGAAATATTTGCAAATGTTAACGTTAACGTTGGCAAATATTTTATCAATAAAATTATTCACTGAATATGTCGCTTTTTCTTATTAGCACACACACACACACACACACACACACACACACACACACACACACACACACACTATATATATATATATATATATATATATATATATATATATATATATATTGTATACTCAGCTGTGTCTTTCTGAACAACGAAGAACACATATATATAAAAGTACATCCCTCATTTTATTCTCGAAAGGGGCACACAGTTTGTTGTTAGTTTGAGAGATAGATGGAGAGACATATATATACCCAGTGAGGGAACTTCTTCTTGTCCCATATCTTCTTCCGGGAGTCAGGGGGTGCCAACGTTTGCACTCTCTTGCAAGCCGTATCGTCAGAGACGCCTCTGATCGACTGCCTATCCCTGGCTCGACTTTGGACTCTGTCTAAATCTGACCGCGTGGTTCTCATTTCACGTGATCTCCTTCCGGTTACACACCAGCTCGACCGGCCTGCCCCGACGCACTGCCACGCCCTGTTTACTAATCACAACGTGACAGCTTGTCAAAGCACACGGGGTCACTAGGAACGAACCGAAAATCCATGTCCTATGTTATATTACATATATATATATAGGATCGCCCAAAAATATGTACAGCCTAACATTTTAACAAAAAGTAAATTTTTTTCTAAATCAAAAGATACCATTTTTTTTTTTTTAAATATTCGAACATTACCCAATAAAGAACGGATATTATTATATATAATTCATGACCAAACTCTACAACATGCCATTTCAACAATATGACTGACCTGTCGCCGGGGTTTAGAATACACTGACTGTACTTCATGCAGAGAGGTAAGACCTCCTCCTCCCGAATGGGGTGACCTAGGTCTGACAGTAAACAGCATCTGGTGATGAGGTTCCAGTTCTGGAGTACATTCCTTCGTTGCCATTACTCCCAGATTCACTTTGACCCGGAGTGATAGTACATTAAAAGGGTCTCAAATATTGGTCAAATAGAATGTTTGAAAATTATTTGTAACAAATGTCATATGCACAGATCTTGTAGCAGACCGTGTGTACCTCCTTTTAAGCTGACCATGCGTTTCTCGGGGATGATGGCTTGTATCAGCAAGATAATGCAATCCATCCCCCCACCTTCTCGAGCGTGGGTAACCGAAAGCTGGTCCTCGAGCACTTACCTGATTTTCACGTATTCAAACGTTCACCAGAATTAACTCCATACATATGGGAGCCTATTAAGGCTAAACTGGTTATGGTTAGTTGGCCAGTGTTTCATGGCATATTAACCCTTGTGGGTTATTATATATATATGTGTGTGTGTGTGTGTGTGTGTGTGTGTATAAACTGGTTTGATTAAATAAAATCGAATCCTTGTTGTTTTGGTGTTTTTTTTCTTTTTTCTTTTAAGAGTCCTTGTTTTTTTTTGTTTTTTTTGTTACAATCTTGAAATTTGTCGATTTCTCCAAAGGAGTTATTTGTGTTATACCGAGTACTTTCAGTTCTCGTCAGAACCAATATCAATGTAATAAATATGTTATTTATAATTTAAAGTTGTTTAGTATTTAAACTAAATTATTATTTCATTTTTGTTTTTATTACTAAAGTGAAGCTTATTTTTATCACCAAGGTGATGCTAAGTGGTAGTGGCTGTTTATTTTTTAAATATTTTTTTTTACGTGAAGTAGAATAAATTTTATTCTATCTTTTGTAAAATTGAACAATCCATATTACAATGGAATTGCTTTATTCTGTGTCGGGACCACAACTTTGAGAATATAACTTCCAGACTTTGTCTTTCTTATGATTGTCTCGTAATATCAACCAATCAGCCTGGAGTTTTTAATTTTCCATATCATTTTTGATTCCTACTGTGGGGTATTCACCTACCGCCTGTTAATCAAAGTTTCTGTTTTCCCCGCAGTTGTTCACCTCTGGGTTGTATTCATTATAACATTCTGTACTCAAATAAACCCATTATATCACAAAAGATCTCGACTCAACCAACAAGAATGTTATTTTCTTTAATTAAAGATATTACTCTTAGAGATGAATGGAAACGCATTTATGCGGTATGCAGTAAAAATGTCTCTGTTTTCTGAAAAGAAAATAAAAATTATTTTATCCTAAATCATATTCAGTATATAAATATCGTTGCATATTTTACTTATATTTGTTAGGTTAATTCATTAGTCAACCCGTCTAGGGTTATTTTATGCATAGAAGTTAGGGAATCACGTTCATTGTACATTCATATTTACATTTTTGTGAAGTTGTTTCTTAAAAGTTTTTATTATTTACACACGTTTCTATCAAATACAAATCATTTTTAGACTGATCGATTTAATGATTTGATGGGATCCTAACAGTTACTCCCACTATGGATCAGAGTGGATCTGGGAGTAATGTCAATAAAGGGATACTCCACACTCCCTAAATCTATAGAACTGGAGTGTCACCATCCAATGCAGTTTAGTGTCATACTCAGAACACCTTCTTTTTTGAGGGAGTCTTACCCCTCTTCAGTGGATATAGTCAGCCCCAACGACAGGACGCTTGAAATCATATAACTGTTTTTTTTTTTTTTTTTTTTTTTTTTTTTTTTTTTGCACACGGTTCTGCCGAATATGAATAATCTTTAAAAAGATCTATTTGACTCATAGATGGGACTCTAACAGGTACTCCCATTACTGGAGAGAGTGGACCTTGGATTAATGCTAATAAAAGGATACTTCACACTTACTAAATATCCAGAACTCGAACCTCACCATCGAATCTAGTTTGTGTAATACCCAGGATATCCTTTTTGTTTGGTTCATTCTAAGCTCCACCAACAGGGTGCGATAGTTGTTAGTTTATTTTTTTTAATGGCATATCACCCTGTGGTGGTTATTTAAAGCCAAGATCTATTTATACATATGATTTGTAAATGAATAGTTTGTTGGTAACATTTTAATACGAGCCTGAACTAATTTGTTTGCATACAGTTGAATGGTTTCAAGTATAGTTATTCAACATCATTAATTCTATTTATCAAGTATTCCTATCTAACACTAATTGTTCTATTTGGCATAGTTGAATTTTTCAAGTATTCCTATCAAATACTAATAATAAAATTTAATGTTAATCATTTATTTGTACAAAGGTAAATAGTTTCCAGTAAAACGATTCAACAGTTCTTTTTGACTTATAGATGGGACCCTAGCTGGTACTTCCACACCAGGTTTGAGTGGACCTGGGAATAATGTCAATGAAAAGGTACTCCACATTCCCTGTAGCCCCAGAACTGGAGCCTCGTTATTAAATACAATTTAGTGTCATATCCAGGAAGCTCGTTTGGAAGTTGTCTTACTCCTCTGCAGAGATAGTGTCACCATATTCTACGGCCCCAGCCCCGACTAAGCTAATATTTGTTGAAAGAAGAGAGTGATTGCAAAAGTTTTGATAAAAAGCTTGTCTCGTTCTTTCTTCTTCCAAGGCGCGCAGAGTTTAATTCTTTGAACATCTGTTCTTGCTTTCTCAGTAAGTTAAAGTCAAGGATTACGTGTATAAAAATATATTTATTGTAGTGATATTAAGCTACAAAAATAAATTCAAGACAGAACAAAGAGAAAGAAATAAATTGCCAAAAAAAAAAAAAAGAAAGAAAGAAAGAAAGCGATTTATTCGGTTTGGTTGGACGAGTTGAGATTGCGCAATAAATTACGTTTTTATTAGAACGCTAGTCACACTGACTCGGCCGTGGTTATCAGCGTCTGTCGATTCCTGACTAAAATGCCTGGGTCTTCTGTGACGTAACATCTGCAAAAAACCATGAGGTCGGTTCTCTCGTTATCGGCCTGAACCCCCTTTGACCCACAGTCTTATACTGTTAATGTGTTTTTCTGTACATCGAGAAACGACGCCCTACCCTACGGCCAAAGTAGACGCTGTGGAGAACTCGTATTTCGCTTATTAAATGAAGTCAGTGTTGTCTTAGGCGCCTTGCCGTGGAGTAGTAGATAGCAAGCTATTATTGCAAAGAGTTCGATCCTTAGTATGTGGCTCGACTAGTCGGCGGGGCTTGAAACATGGTGATTGTATCTCTTGCCGAGGATAATACCTCCCCACAAAAAAAGGGTTGTCCTTGATATTACACTAAACTGTAACCGAGCCATTGGCCTAATGAGTAGAGTGTTCGCCAAAGCGCCATCAAGTACCATTTTTTGAGTCTTTGGGATTGAACCCTGGTCTCCTGGACCATTGGCGAATACTCTACTCATTAGCCAATGGCCCAGTAAAAGAAGAGTTATAATTAGGTATAATTATTTACTAAGATCTCTTATTAGTTACTTGAAACCATATAACTGCGTGCAAACAAATAACTATTATTAAATAGAAATATTTACTTGAAACCATATAATTATTAATATAAGATAGGAATACTCGAAATCATACAATTGTATAAAAATTATTTGTCATAGATAGGAATACTTGATATCATATAACTGTGTGCAAAAAGAAACAATTACACAAAAAATGTTGATATAAACGTACAATGACCGCAATTCTCTAACTTCTCGGGATAAAACAACCTAAGACGCGTTGACATGCCGTTAATATCAATCAATCAATCAGGATCTGCCTTGCCGTGATGTAATAGCCATATATTACTGCAGTGAGTTAAATCCTCACTGGGAGCCCCACACATATAGTGTGAAGTTAACAAATATCAATTAAGTCGTCTTATGTTTTTTTTAATGATGAATAACAAGAAAGAGGAAATACTGAGCTGAGAAATTATACATACTTATATATACAGAACTCTAACAAGATCATTTTTTCACGAGGGGTTAAGAATAAGAATATCCTGGCAGCAGCACCCCACAAGACACCAACTGTACGGCCACCTGCCCCCTATCACGAAAACTATTCAAGTTAGACGAACCAGACATGCAGGACACTGCTGGAGAAGCAGAGATGAACTCATAAGAGATGTACTCTTATGGATCCCCACACATGGCCGCGCAAAAGCAGGGCGACCAGCTCGAACGTACATTCAGCAGCTATGTGAGGATACAGGATGTTGTCCTGAAGACCTACCTAGGGCGATGAACGATAGGGAGGAGTGGCGAGAGAGGGTCAGGGATATCCGTGCTGCCAGCACGATATGATGATGATGATTAAGGGATGCATGACTCCCTCCTGCCGCTCCCCGCTTGTCATCGTCTCGCATTACAAACTGAACGCCATCGCCTCTTAAAACTTTAAAAAAAGTACTTTAGTATTTAATTAAAAAAGAAATATTGTTCTTTCGACAATAGTTTGATGAAAGAATGCTAATTATGATTAGACCGGAGACCGGAGTTCAATCCCAGGTCGAGTCATACCAAAGGCTCAAAATGGTACGTAATGCTGCCTTGCTTAATACTTATAAGGTAAGGATTAAAGGTAAAGTGGAGCAATCCAGGGAATGGAGTAGCGCCCTCCACTACACCTCGGCGTAGTAGCTATTGAAAAGGGAGCCTTCGGGTCACTCTCGACAAATGTCGCCAACTTTACTTTATTATTATCATAACTATAACACTATTCTCAGGTCAAGTCATACCAAAGACTCAAAAATGGTACTTGATATCTCCCTGCTTAACGCTCAGCATTATAAGGTACGTATCAAGGGTAAAGTGGAGCAATCCAAGGAAAGGAGTAGCGCCCTTCCCTACATCTCAGTGTAGCTTTCGAGACACCCTCAACTACGGTCACCAACTTTACTTACTGGGGGGTGTCCTCGTGGTGTAATGGTTAAAGTGATGAACTGCGGAATCGTAGTACGCGAGTTCGTACTCCAGTCGCGCTATTACGTTCACTTTCGGCCAAATACCCTTGGGAAAGGTATGAACCCCCTTATTCTCCCTCCAGCTATGGGTAAATAGTAGGAAAGACTAGGTTCATCTAGGAGAAGGAAAAACTCTGAATTCAAACCTGTTAAACTCCGCTTAAAAATTGACCTTGTGTCATATCCTGCCCGAGCGGAGGGGTTGGTAAATAGTACCAACTTTACTTACTTATATATAATAATACCAAGCAGCGAAAGCTGCTGGGTAGCGCCAGGAGTGGCAGTACCGCCTTGAGCTATCGTAACTGTGTTATCACCCCTAGTAGGCGGTTGATGAGGGCAGGATATCACACGTACTTTCACACGTTGTATGATGAAAGAAAAACCTTTTTGTTAATATATAACACTATTCTCATTATTATCATCATATCATAAATTATTTTACTCCTTACATTTTACTCCTTATTATTTTACTCGTCTCAGGATTCTGGCCGTTCTTAGCAGTGCTGTCGTTTGGATAGTCTCTACCCGTCCGCCAACTTCCAAGTTCTCCATGCCTTTTAATAATCCTTTAGTTATTGTGCCTAACGCTCCAATCACAATTGGCACAATCGTTACTTTCATGTTCCACAGCTTTTTCAATTCTTTAGCAAGGTCGAGGTACTTATCCTTCTTTTCGCTTTCCTTCAGATTTATTCTGTGGTCTGCCGGGACAACTAAGTCGATAATTTTACAGATTCTCTTTTTTTTTGTTGATTATTATGAGGTCTGGTCTTCTGGCCGGGATTATTATTATTATTATTATTATGATAATTATCATATTAATATACATTAATATTATATTATATACCAACACTATTAATCAAACCTTTATGAGTTTAGAATTACTTCGTTCAATTCATCTCCCAAAATGGTTTTCTATTTTCATCTGTAGCGTTAACTTCAATTTTTGTCACATATTTAGGGGTACATAGTCCCCTGTCACTCCCGCTTCTTACGGCTCTTGTATACGTGTCTATATATCATCATCATCATCATGTCGTGCTATTAGCACAGATTTCCCTGTTTCTCTCTCGCCATTCGTCTATATCATCTATCACTTCAGCAGGTCTCCTATACTACATCCTGTGTCCGTACAGAGCTGTTGTAGATAAGTTCTTATTGGTGTCCCACATGTCTCGTTCGTCTGATTTGAATGGTTTTAGAGATAGGAGGTAGGTAGCCGTACAGCTGCTGTTTTGTGAGATGTTGCTCTACCATGACTCTCACTCAAACTATATATATATATACATGCAAATTTCATTGAACATAATAGACATTTTATGCCTACATATTCTCTTTTGGATCCGTTCGAATTCCTGTATTACTTATCAATGTTTTCATTATTTTTATAAATCCGATGAAAAAATAATGAAAAAATTGATTCACAAAAACATACTCCCCACTGATCCTAATAAAAAAATAAAACTTATTATATATTATAATAAGTTCAAAACCTCGAATTTGGTCATTAGAAATAACTCCTCTCTCTCGATTGGGGTGTTGCAAAAAACCAACGTTGTATATAAATTTAAATGTCCCCTAGGAGATTGTATCTCTGATAATAATAATATATATGTTGGTTTAACCTCAACTACCCTGTCGAGAAGACTTACAATGCACCTTTCTGACACAAGTTCAATAGCTCAGCATTTAAAAAAACATTCATGCCCAACAACACAACTACGAAAAATTCTCACCGACAACACAACAATACTCGAACATCAAAATAATAAACAAAAACTTCAGATTCTCGAAGCACTATATATTAAAAACCTGCAACCAGCACTTAATAGAATTAATTTTCAAACCAGTGCTAACGTACTTAAATGTCTTTAGCTACTGGCACTATTTACAGAATTACATTTAAAAGCAAGCGCCATAATCTCCAACAGCAAATACGTCCTTACACAGTAGTAATTTGCTAAAACAAAAGTTACATCACTTTTGTAACAGATTCTCCCCTGATGATGGCCCAAAGTCGGGCAGAAAGTACTAGGGATACATACAACTATGGACAATACCTTAATCAGTTCCCCCCAAATACGATAAAAGTAATACGGGAATTCGAACGGATCCAAAAGAGAATATGTAGGCATAAAATGTCTATTATGTTCAATGAAATTTGCATTAACGAAGAAATGCTGCCTAAATATACATATATATACATGTATATAGTCATCCACAGACAAACTGTTTCGTTGTATCACAACTCTTTAGTGGGGCTAGACACGCGAGATTCTCGAAACTGGGATCGAAAACCGGCTGACTTTTACGCCAGCCGGAGATTCGACCGCACAGCCACGGGAGAACTCAGCGTTACCGACGGACTTTAAACGAATATGTACCACATTTCTTCTGTTTACGTATATACGCTTAACGGGAACTGAGTTAAAATTCTGGACGAGGCTGTTTGCATTTCACATAGTACTAATACCCACGGGAAAAGTATGAATCTAACCATTCTTTTTCCAACATAGGTAAAATAGTAGGGCTGACAGAGCTCTTAAGCCTTGGTATGGAAACCAGTCTAGAAAAAAAAAAACCTCTGAATTCAAATCTGTTAAAATCTGCTTGAACAATTGACCTTGTGTAGAACAGTAGGGCAGGGTTGGCTCTTTAGCCTTGTTATGGCAACCGGTATAGGAAAAAAAAAACCCCTCTGAATTCAAACTTGTTAAAATATGCTTGAACAATTGACCTTGTGTAGAACAGTAGGGCAGACTAGGCTCTTTAACAGACGAATCTTAACCGCCTGTGTTGCAAACAAGTCAAAATTCTATGTTTAAAGTTTAAAGGTCTTTTCTTTTCCAGTAAACAGAACTGAAAAGAAAAAAGATTTTAGACATAGAATTTTGAGTTGTTTCTACACATCCTGGTAAAATTTTTGATCATTTGAATGAGAATTGGTCAAGCTATTAGATTACAAAATTATGTCCGTTGTTATGTACATCTCAAAGGATATAAATTATTTTGAAACAATCTGTGTGGTTATATATATATATATATATATTCGTCAATGGTCCCGGGATATCGGGGTTCAGTCCCTTGTCGAGTCAAACGAAAAACTCAAAAAATACCACTTGATAACTCCCTGCTTAACACAGCATTATAATTTACGGATCCGGGGTAAAGGGAGCAATCCTGGGAAAGGAGTAGCGCCCCGAAACCCCGGTCGGTCAACTAACATATATATACACCCCCCATATATATATATATATATATAAGTAAGTAAAGTTGGCGACCATAGTCGAGGGTGACCCGAAGGCTCCCTTTTCGATAGCTACTACACCAAGGTGTAGGGGAGGGCGCTACTCCTTTCCCTGGATTGCTCCACTTTACCCTTGATCCGTACCTTATAATGCTGAGTGCTAAGCAGGGAGGCATCAAGTGGCATTTTTAAAGTCTTTGGTATGACTCGACCTGGGATTGAACGCAGGTCTCCCGGGCCATTGGCGAACACTCTAACCACTAGGCCAATGTCCGGTGATTATATATATATATATATATATATATATATATATGCATGAATTATGTAATTTACGAAGCTCTTTGCTTCGATGCGGCACCAGGCCGAATGAATGGGGTACCCAATGAGACTCGAACTCACTCTTGCAGGTTTGCCAGTCAAGCTTGCTCACCATTACATTATTCTTTCATATGCATATACATGTGTGAGCATGTGTATGTGTATGTATGTACGTACAAAACGAGAGAAAGATCGTGGTAATGATAATTATAGATAGACCAATATAGTAACGTATACGACTGTGAAAAGCTTTTAAATTTTATATGCAATACACACAGAATAATAAATATAGAATCACAAAGTAATGTATACTTATGCGTATGTAGCAACATAAGCATATATATATATATATATATATATATATATATATATATATATATATATATTCTTAACATATCCTTCCCACTTGGAGAGATCAGTGCCAAGTGTCCTGACAGTGGATATATAAAGATCAGTTGAAAAGACTTTAGTACCAGGTAATAATTTTCATTCAACGAATGGATATGTTTTATCCTAAGTTAAATTTTTGTCGCTTCTTTTATAACATACCAATTCTTTTAGATTCTACAGGGCGTCTCAATATACATTGGACCCATGTGACTGCTAAGAACTCGACTTATAATAATGTTATGATCTTTTTTTCTTTCAGATTTGAAAATAGTATACTATAAAAACTATTAATCCTTGATCACAATGCCCTGAACAAGAGCGGGGCATTGGCCTAGCGGTTAGAGTGTTCGCCAATGGCCCGAAAGACCTGGGTTCAGTTCTAGGTCGAGTCATACCAAAGACTTTTAAAATGGTACTTGATGCGTCCTTGCTTAACACTCAGCATTATAAGGTACGGATCAAGGATAAAGTGGAGCAATCCAGGGAAAGGAGTAGCGCCCTCACCTACGCCTAGGTGTAGTAGCTCTCGAAAAGGGAGCCTTCGGGTCACTCTCGACTATAGTCGCCAACTTTACCTTTTACTTATTTGAAGACAAGATAATTCAAAACAGTCCCAGAATAGATACAACCCATTAATATAATAATGATTTATCACTGAGACAAGAAACTCAAAAAACGATTGCCTGCCGTGGAAGCTGATATAATATCAATTAAATAAAAAAAACAACAACATTGATTTGATGCCTCTAGCTGAAATCCAAATGACCGCATTGCGCTTAATGGGTTACATCTATTTTGAGACCCACTGTACTTTAAAACACTTTCTTTCACAAAATCTTTTCTCTTGCCGATGACCTAAGGTCGATACTAATTGAGAATAATAATTAAAAAAATGACACAAGAAATATTCATCAATTCACTTTTCCTAAAGAAACTGTAACTGATACATTGATACTTTACTAAAAACATGAAAGCAATGGTTCGCTCACCTGATGGAGACACTGACTTCTTTGACATAGTTGCTGGAGTCTTGCGAGCAGATACTTTAGCGCCATATTTGCTAATACTCTGCCTAGACTACGTACTCTGAACGTCAGTAGCTCTAATAAAAGAAAATGGTTTCGCATTAAAAAAAAAGGCAAGAAGCAGACGATATTACGCGAAAACTATGATTCCACTGGTGACTTCTCGCAAATACACCGACACAAGCAGAATCCATACTGCATAGCCAAGAGCAAACAGCGAGAGACATTGAACACTATGTGAATGCAAATAAAATAGAGTACACGTGTTTTAAACAAAAAAGAGTTATTCCACTCTAAGTGGCAAGCCTTGAAAATTAGTAGACACTTTTATATACCTGAGTAGCAACATCTCATCTACTGAAAGTGATGTCAACAAATGCGTAGCACAGACGTGGAATGTTATTGACAAGTTATCGATCTTATGGAAATCAGATCTATCAGATAAAATTAAATGGGATTTCTTTTAAGCTGTTGCTGTGTCCATATTATTATATGGATGCAACATATGAACGTCATCAAAGCGTACACAGAAAAAGCTCGACGAGAACTAGACAATAATGATGCGTACAGTCTTGAAAAAATCCTGGAAGCAACACCTCAAAAAACCCAGCTGTACGGCTACTCACCTCCTATATCACAAGTAAGAAGAACAAAACACGTAGGAAATTGCTGGAGAAGCAAAGAGAAAATCATAAGCAACGTTCTCTTTTGGACTCTTGCACATTGATGTACGAGTGTTGGCCAACCAGTAAAGACTTACATAAGTGGTGCATTCAATAAGTTTTCAGACTTTTTTGTACAGGCATTTAAAATTGTCGTAGACTCTTGAAAATTCAGTAAGTTATTGCTATACATCTTATGAGATGACTGACCAATTTTTTTTTAATTTCAGGTTCACATGAACAGCTACAGCAGCAATTGGAATACACCCTACTAAAGCCTGATTGTCACAGCTGGTGAATTTCAAAAATGCAATCTGGACGTGAGGTTCACGTTAGAAGAACGATATGCAATAAAATTCCGTTTTAAACTTGGAAAAAATGCCACAATAAACGCATGGAATGTTTCAGACTGCTTTTGGACCGACCATCTTGCATGAATCAAGCATCAGTTTTTGAGTGGCATAAGAGATTCAAGGAAGGCAGGGAGTCTGTGATGGATGATGAGAGGTGCGAGAGGAGTAAGTCAGAACACCAGAGCTGATTGGCCAAAGGCTTAGGTTTACTATGTTGAGGTTTTAAGGGAGTTCAGGAAGAGATTCTGTCGGAAGAGGCCAGCACTCTTCAAATCGGGTTTGTGGCATTTCCACCAGGACAATGCACCAGTCTACAACTCCATCCTTGTCACAGACTATTTGACCAAGATGGGCATCAAGACAGTTCCTCAGCCTCCCTATAGTCCAGACCTTGCTCCCTGTGACTTTTGATTATTCCCTAAGCTCAGAGGCTGTCGTTATGAGACAATTGAGGAAATGAAAGAGGATGTGACGAAGGTCATTGACACGCATTGACATTGACAAGACTTCCATGGGACCTTCCAGAAGTTGTTATAACGGTACTAGTGCATTGCAGCCGGAGGAGATTACCTCGAAGGGGACTAGAGTTTCATATGTGTACTATCAATAAAAGTGTCCATACAAAAAAAGTCTGGAAACTTATTTAATGATCCTCGTACGTCAGATCTGTGCGGACACAAGATGCAGTCTTGAAGATCTTCAGCTTGTGCTCCATTGATTCAGTTTTTTTGCGGTACTACGTCAATGAGCCAATTGTATTGATCTTAGCTGAGTACAAATTAGTGTCTTCTGTAACTCAAGACTTCTGTTCTTCCAGCTATATGTAAATAGTAGCGTAGACTGGCTCTTTAATCTTGGTACAGCAACTAATCTAGGAGAAGGAATCTATCATATCCTTCCGGCCACTCAGTTCTAAAATCTCCGAGTCAAATGGGATGTCAGCTAACAGAATTTCTCCCCTAGCAGAAACGATGAACCCCAGTATAAACAATAACATCAACGTTTCATATGCCGGTGGAATTTTTTCATTACAATCACGAGGACCATATTCGGGATAAATTAATTCTGCAGATCATCTCTAATCGCAGAATAAAACAGGTTGCTTTGTAAGCTCTTCTCGTCAGTATAATGAGATATTTCATCATTACTCATATTTAAAACGGAGACTTCCTGTCTTTGACAACACAGAATTTTCGCCACTTATGCACGTGGTAAACCATTTAATATGCAGCCCTTGTCTCCTATATAAAGGCAGTAATTGACCATAAAATTTCAGTTCGCTACGCGCCTCCAGGAACTCGTGTCAGGTGGACGTGTTTGTGTAGTATGACACCTTGGCCTCAGGGGGCGAGCCCCCAGGTCTTTGCCTACTTGCAGGACTAAGTGTATTGCTTCAGGCCTAAAGCGCTCCTAAAGGGGAATCCTGATGGAGTTAAAAATTTCCGCACTTGTCACGTATGAGTCTCGATTCGAGCTCGGCCCCAACCATAAAACGGCCTTGTGCCATATTCTGACACGGTGGCATGTTAGATAAATCGTAGTTCGCGGTGGGTATTCGTGGTTGAAGGTGAGGGAGTTAAACGAACTCCTTTCCACTGATAACAGCACGCCCCTTACCGACCAACAGATAGCAACCAACGCGGGAACCAACCAATCACAGCCGCAGACTCAGCATAGCCGATGCCAGGATCGAACTAATAACAGTAGCTCTCTTAAACAGTAATTATTAGAACTAAATTACGAAAGTCATCACCAACTTTTAAGAACTATTCCCTATTTCAGAAAGCCTCTTGAAGATCACCTCTGATCCTCTCACTTATATCCCTTTGAAGGATAGTGAGAATTTGCAGGTACCACTTGACGACGACGCAGCAAGCAACCAGACTTGCAGCACACCAATTACTCCCGTAGTAGCCCAGAACTGCAACATCAGTTCCCTGCATCACCAGACCATGCAGTAGCACTCCAGTCCATAAACAACAATTTCGCTTGGACTATCACCAGCTCTCAGAGGCCATGTCGACCTTCCCTGGTTAACCTGGACATCGATCATCCGACTTCTGCAACTGAAGCGTCCACCTCTTCTCCAGACCCCTGACCATATAGCTACACTTATGATCTGCACCGAACCCCAAGACTATCCTGATCTTCTAGATTCGCTGTCACCAAGAACTTTTAGACAGCCGAGTTTGCGATTTTCAACACCGTTTAGACTGTACGGATATTATGCAGCAGTAGCAGTGATTCTACACCCATGCAAACCTTCCGAGTACGATTCGCTCAATAAAGGTCAGGCATTTTAATCTTACCCTTTTGTCTTAGTCATACTTTGTCTAGTCTGTCGTCAATCACATTATTTATTATTTATATGGAGGTGCCCGTGGTGTAGTCGTTATCGTCGTAGGAAATGGACTCAGCGACACGAGTTCAAATTCTGGACGAGACTGATTGCATTTCACATAGCACTAATACCCTTGGGAAAGGTATGAATCCAATTATTCTCCCTCCAGCTATGGGTAAATAGTAGGACAGAGTAGGTTCTTCAGCCTTGGTTAGGCAACTAGTCTAGGAGAAGGAAAACTCTGAATTCAAACCTGTTAAACTCCGCTTAAAAAATTGACCTTGTGTCATATCCTGCCCGAGCGGAGGGGTTGGGTAAATAGTATCACATTATTTATTTCGTTTAAGGGAACGACACATTTAACGTCATCTGCAACAAACCTCTTGAATTTAAACTGTTGTACTCCGCTTAGAAATTGACCTTGTATCGGATTCTGACCCAGGTGGGGACTTTTTGTGAATACACGTCGGAATGCAATGGCTAGAAATCTCGTTTCCAGACCAGTTTGCTATTATTGATGTTTCGATTCTCACTGGGTGCCCTTCTATTGTGGCTTTGCTTTAGAATAATCTAGGCTTCGTAAATAATAATACTGTCTTGTCTTTTAATCAGCTTTTAACGCGTTTTTTACGCCCGATTATATTTTTTGCAGAATTTCATTGTTCAGCAACCGATCTGACTGAAGAAAAACTTTCGAATTCGAACCAGTCGTACGCCACTTAAAAAAGAAAGGACTGTATATGTTGTTTATAATTGTTTATAGCTTCTTTCTTGTCTCACTCTGTCTTATCAAAGGGAATCCCCTTGGATTTATGGGTAATGTGCTGCTCTGCAACATCAGAGTAAGAAACCAAAAAATTTTACGAAGTCATCCTATAAATAATGTCCCTCACCAAAAAAAAAAAAAAAGAAAATTTCAAGATTAAATCTGTTTTTCTAAAATGCATATATGCTGAGGCGATTTAGGGAACCTTAAATATACGTTACAATCAGGTTCACTCAGACCCGGAGTGGTAATATCTTTTCGGGTCCCATCTATGGATCAAATTGATCCTTTTGAAAATTCAATATTGGATAAAAATAAGGGAAACCATATAATTGTGTACAAATGATTTGTATTGATAAAGGAATACTTTGTTAGTATAAAATTGTGAGCAAATAAATGATTAATACAAACAAATAAAAATGTCCGATTTAAAAAAATGATAGCAAAGAAACGCTTAAAAATTCTAATAGTCATTATTACAATCAAACATTTACAAAGGAAACAAATTTTGGTATTAAATGACCTATAAGGAGTTGATATGCCGTTAAATAAACGTAAGCAACTAATAAATAAAATAACAAAGAAAGAAATTTGAACCCACACACACTCATATATATATATATATGTAATTTCCAATGTTATTTTCCTATTATTATTATACCTTTTAGCCATTCATCAATGAATTCTTTAATAAATGAATCAGGTTTAAAATTTTTATTAAAATTCGATCTATAGCTGATTTTAGGAGAGATTTTAATATTTTTTTCGGCTCATTTGTCTTTATGCAAATCCTTACACGTACGCATCGGTTTATGCAAATTATAACATGTCTGCTTCGGTTTATGCAAATTATTACACGTACACATCGATTTATGCAAAATATTACGCTTACACATAGGTTTATGCAAATCATTACATGTCCACTTCGGTTTATAGTGTAAATAACTTTCCCAATACAAAATTCTGTTTTTTTAATGTGTCGCTGACCCTGACGGCTCCCTGTGAAAGGATCGCAGCCACACAAGGCCGATGATTGTGCTGCGGTTTTCCTAGCAAGTTTTTTCTGGATGTAGACGTTAGCCCCAGGACTTCAAGTTTTGAATTCCGAGTCTCTCTTCTCATTGACTTGGCTGGTAACCCCACCCCTAAAAAACATTAAAAAAAAGAACAAAAAATCAGAAAAGCAACAAAAAATGCTTCTGGATGTTCGTATACCTAACACGTACCTTTAATTCCTATTCATACCGGCGAGAGAAAAGCAAATAAAAACAAAACATTTTCACAATAATATGAGCAGTGCTCACGATCTGATCTTGGTTTTGTGCCAGTCTAAGCAAAGCAATAAATTATAGGTACTTATGACCCGGTTTCTCCATTTTCCTTTAGTCTACTAGCACCATTGATGACAGATACCCCATAAGATCTTTTTAATGTGGAGTGCCTGCCGAGTGATGGGTCGTGCAGAAATTGTCCGGTTCTCTCGGCTGTCGTCACAGGTATTAAGGACTGCCTCTTCCTCTTTAAGTGAAATGAGAAGATTATAATAAGAAGAATTGTTCCAACCTGGAAAGGCTGATAAGGTTTGTTTTCTTTTTACAATTAAATTTCAAATGTCTTATTCATAATTTTATTTCGAAAGGAACTAGATTGCATGCATAGCATATATAACCTATTCATTAGGTAGGTAAAAAAAATTTCAAGGGTTCTTTTTTAAAAACCAATGACTTATGGTTTCGGGTTAGCCATCGAGAGTTATTTAATGCCAAAACCATCATTGTAGAAGGACTGTAGTGCTGATACTATTTAACCCATAGCTGGAAGATATTAGGGTGTTCATACGTTTCTCAAGGGTATTAGTCCGAAAGTGAACGTAATATCGCGACTGGAATTCGAACTCGCTTACTACAACGTCGCAGTCTATCACTTTAACCACTACGCCACGTCAAACAAAGAAACGAAACCAATACGTCACAGAGACTACCCATCCCAATAACTGAAAAATACAGTTGAAAAGCTTTTTACGCATATCTAAAATGATTGTTAAATATTTATTTTATGTAGGTTTAGATTCATTTATTTGTTTAATAACAAATCAACTCATGCTTTTTAATGCATAAATTTGATTAATTTTAAATGTTGGATTATAAACAAGACTATATTTTCAGTATTGCCTTGAATAGTTTTTTAAATCGACTTTTTTATTTGTCTATAGCAATCATTTGTTTGCACACAGTTATATGGTATCAAGTATTCCTATCTAATACAAATAATTTGCTCACAGTAAAATGGTATCAAGTATTCCTATCTAATACAAACCAGCATAATTATTTGGTTTCAAGTATAGTATCTAAAACAAATAATTTGCACGCAATGATATGGTATCAAATATGCTAAAACAAATAATTTGCACACAGTGATATTGTATGAAGTATGTCATCTTATGCAAATAATTTGCACACAGTTACTTGGAATCAAGTATTCTTATCTAATACAAATAATTTGCAATTATTTGGTTCCAAGTACGCGATTTGCACACAGTGATTCGGTATCCATTATATTATCTAATACAAATAATTTGCCTCCAGTTATATGGTATCGAGTATTCCTAATAGAAATCATCATCATCATGTCGTGCCGCTAGCACGGATATCCCTGACCCTCTCTCGCCAATTCTCCCTATCGTTCATCGCTTCTGGCAGGTCTTCTGGGCTACATCCCGTATCCTCACATAGCTACTGTATGTATGTTCTAGCAGGTCGTCTTGCTTTAGCTCGTCCATATGTGGGGGTCCATAGGAGTACATCACTTATGAGCTCGTCCCTGCTCCTCCAGCAGTGTCCTGCGTGCCTGGCTCGTCTAACTTGGATAGTTTTCGTGATGGGAGGCAGGTGGCCGTATTGTTGGTGCCTTGTGGGGTGTTGCCGCCAGGATTTGTTTAATATTGCTCGCAACATTCTTGTGTAGTTGCCAAGCTATCCATATTTACCACTCCCCCTGCTCGGGCAGGATATTACACAAGGTCAATTTTTAAGCAGAGTTTAGCAGGTTTGAATTCAGAGTTTTCCTTCTCCTAGACTAGTTGCCTCACCAAGGCTGAAGAAATCAGTCTGTCCTACTATTTACTCATAGCTGGAGGAAGAATAATTGGATTCATACCTTTCCCAAGGGTATTAGTGCTATGTGAAATGCAATTAGCCTGGTCCAGGATTTGAACTCGTGTCGCCGTGTCCATTTCCTTCGACGATAACCATTACATTACGGGCAACTCCGCAAGTATGCTATCTAACACAAATAATTTTCAGTGATACGATATCAAGTATGCTATCTCATAGAAGCAATTTGCACCCAGTTATTTTTTTCTGTTGCCGTTTTTCTTTCGTTGTTTATTTCCTGGCGTTTGAGGCGTCCCCGTTGAGGGAATGCCGACGGGGCTGAAGGTATTTTTGGATTTTGCCGGACACGTGTGGGCTGCAGCCCAGCGTCCGGACCCACTTTCAAAAGGCCTTGTGTCGTACTTTTCCGGTGGTGGGACGGAGAACAAATAAAGTTATATGGTATAAAGTATTCCTATTGTAGAGAAGAGGAAAATCTCGTATTTTGGTTTGGCGCGCAATTTAATTCAACACTGAATTTCACCCAATCAGGATGACTTATCCTATTCAGTCCGGACCTTCATTTCCGGCTAGCAAAACGGGTGCGCAGCCAAAACCACTCTCTTCGGCTTGAGACGGCGACCAGAACAGTCGTACATCAGGTCGTCCCTGCTTAGCAATGCTTTTTAGCTAAACAAGCCACCCAGTGTGGACATCTCACTGTGGCTTTAACACTAGCAGCAGCAACATGGACACTCAACGAGGTAACCATCTAATTTACGGATTCTTTACGTGGAATCCCAGTGGAACATAAATTAGAAACATTCAGCATGCCTTCCACAGGCACCACTTCTTGTCACCCCAAAAATTGACTATGTCGATCCGAGCGTCACTCCGCTCTCGACACAAAACTACACGGTGACTTTGAATACTTCCCTCACACGTCCAACAACACGCTGCCATCTCAACATCTCGCTAAGCCATTTCGTCTCAAACATCCAACAAGCCTAAACACCACGAGTCTTGCAGCACCAAGAACAAACCATATTCAAAGCTGCAAATAAAGAACTTTCGTTGTGTGTTGTTAAAGAATAGTTTCGTAATTCATTTATGTGCCTAAAAACATCGCTATACTATCTAATAGAAACAATTTGCACACAGTTATTTACTATCAAGTATTCCTATCTAATATCAAAAGTCATACACAATTTTATGGTTTTATGTAACTATTTTTATTTGAAAATAATTTTTTGTTTGCACCCAATTATATAGGTTTAAGTTTTTCTTTTTGTTATTGGCTAAGGTTTTCCTTAAAGCTCAACTTGCTCAGACACACAGACTCTTGGTTGCATACAACTGCTGCTTCTCACTGGTTATTCATCTGTATACTGAACAAACTCATCACAACTTAATTGTGTTGATCTGTCATGAATTGTCTATTTGTTTTTCTTAACGACTCTTAAAGAAATCTTAAGTAGTGGACTGTGGCCTTGAAATAAGCAAGTTCGAACTCCAGTCGTGCTTTCATGTTCACTTTTAGACTTGTGGAAGGTATGAACCCCCTTATCCTCCCAGCTTTTAGTTAAATAGTGCCACTGTTTTATAAGGATAGCTTTGGCACAAAATTACCCACGAAGGTTGATGTGCCATTAAAGAAAGAACCTAAAACAAACCAATTAATGGCTATTAAATCATAAGTTTTTCTTTGATAGAAAGAAAAAGGAAAAAACAAACAGATATCTCATCCTGGAGCACTGTAGGGTTAATTTGAATAAATTATATTTGCCGATTTGCAAACTGGTAAATATTACCAAAGTTTCCAACTGTTTTTCTTTACGCTATTTCTCCCACTATTACGACTACTATTATTAGTAGTATTAGTAGTTTTTTTTACGCGGTTATCTCGTCTCCGTGTTTAAACAGTGCGGCACCCCGTTGTCTAGAGCAGTATACAAGTGGTCCGCCCGTCTACCAAAGGTCGTTTAGTGGTACTAAAAGCCCACTAGTTCCTACCATTCACTATCAAACACAAACCTTCCATTTGGATATTTAAGCCCAAGATACGAGAATTTCCCATCGCTTATCTCGGGAACATCACTGTTAATTGTGCTTTGTAGGAATTATACAAAGTTCTGTCATCACAAATGAACTGGTTTATGGAAATCCCAAAATGCAAGCACTAATGAATGGTCAGCTGCTGTATATACATAACAGAGTGTTTTGTTGCAAATAAAATAGTTGCCGATTTTTTCTAGTTTAAGAATAAGCCTTGTAAACGACGCATAACTGTTGATTTATGGCTCAGGCAATAGACTAGAGAATTGATTAAATTTCCGTGTTTCTTTAGATTTCCTTAACATTGGGCCCTAAAAAGATGACTCTGGGAAGTTTTGCATCAACCTGATATATATATCAACCTGATAAATATATATATATATATATATATATATATATATATATATATATTCCCCTACCCCCGTAGGGTTGAGTTCTCTAGCGAGTGAAGTAATCGTCTTGCCATTAGCGTTTATTGCAAGTCTCTTCATATATGAATTGAGGTCTCGGTAGCCGTTAACCGGATGTATGTAAACAATAGTAATTGTGATTTATAACCGTTTAAAATGTACTTCGCTCCTACTGGTTCCTCGTGGCTGAAGGGTTAGAAGCTTGGATTGGGTTTCGATCCCGGCTACAGGAAGCTAGTATGTCTAAGCCATACTGATGAGTTCTGATCGAACGAAACAGATCTGTCTGTGGATGACTATATATATATATATATATATATATATATATCATTTGGTCCAGTTAAACTGGAGTTGGGAGTAATTCCATCAGGACAAGATAACTATTCAAGAGTTAACATTTAAATTTTCCTGGTAAAGAGCTCAATGTAACAGACATTACAGAACAATAATTTCATTAAGAATAAACACAAACCGGTCACATTAGGATTTATTTTATCCATAATATCTGAAGACGTTCTGTTATTCTTTTTACGATTTTTTTTTGATTTTTCAAAAACACATAACAGGATGGAAATAAATTTATAATCCTAATGTGACCAGTTTGTGTTTTTTCGTAATGAAAGTATATATATATATATATATATATATATATATATATATATATATATATATATATATCCTTTTTTGTTTAAAAAACAAGAAATTTAGAAATAGTAGAGTGTTCGCCAATGGTCTGGGAGACCGGGGTTCAATTCCAGATCGAGTCATACCAATGTGGACTCAAAAAATGGTACTTGATGCCACATTGCTTAACACTCAGCGTTATAAGGTAAGGATCAAGGGTAAAGTGGAGCAATCCAGAGAAAGGAGTAGCGCCCTCCCTTACACCTCTGTGTAGTAGCTATTGAAAAGGGAACCTTCGGGTCACCCTCGACTAAGGTCGCCAACTTTACTTACTTATTCCATATATATTTTGCTCTGCAGGTATATTTTGTATTAAATAGCCTTACATTGAGCACTCATTCTTTGGATATTCACAGTCCTTATTTACTTAATATATATAAGAAAAAATTATATTGAAGACAAAATCGAAATAATATTAAGCTCTAGCAGACATTTTCTCTGTTTACAGAATTTTAATTTTGGCCCGACTGATATTCTTGATAATACATACGAATCATCAATTGCAGAAAACCTTCTTTATAACAGTGATTGAGCTAAGATTGTGTTGACTTGTAAACAGAGAGAATATCTGCTATGATTTAATATTATTTTCATATAGACTTCAATATAAACTCTTTCTTTTCACCCAACATATTTCTTGTTTTCGATCGTATATTTTCTTCGATTTTGATCTGTTGAGCAAGGAACGAAAGCACTTAGTTAGATTTCCATCTTTTAAATTTAGAATTTTTATCATGAATAAAATCTTTGGTCTTTTTATTGCCATGACACACACACACACACACACACACACACACATATATATATATATATATATATATATGTGTTCAATATAACTCGTAGCATTCTTGGGCAATTGCTGTTAAGCTTTTTCTCTGCACACTTAGTCAGCATTATGTGATGCATCCATGCAGTAGTATTGACACGATCATGTTTGGTTTAAAAGAAAAGACAAAGGGAAATGTATGATTTTTGTTCTTCTAATCAACCTTATCTAAATCTTATCCGAACAAATTTTGCCATTTTTGAAAATGTCTGAAAACACACACCAAAATACCCCCAAATACTCGAAAATCTGAATTTTTCAGATGATTTCTGCATTCGTTCGATCTGGATCAACGTTTTCCTATTTCGTAAAACAAGAAAAACTAATTAGTTATCTGAATTTCAGAGACGAAGCTTGACGACTTTATCATTCAAGGTTTTCGGATTATTGTTAACAGAATCAGAGCTAGCAACTCCTGTGGATTGAATAAAGGACGTAGTTCGAGGTTCTGTGTAGGCTCCCGAGTTCGACAAGAAACACCTGAAAAAGGTCGGAGGACACATCGACCGAAACGTTTGAATATAACAATAAAGATGAAGACAATAGTCCGAAAACCCTGAATGATAAAAAAAGAAAAAAACTAATTTTTAATTATTTTTAATTATTTTAAAATTTAAGTTTTCTTCAGCGTCCTTTCTTTTTAACCAAATATGCATCAACGAATAACTGCTGCCTAAACACACGGATATATATATATATATATATGGAAAAGGATCCGGCAGTATGGAATAAAATTGAAAAAACAAAGTAATCCAAAAATTGAAGAATTTATTACGAAGGAAAGTCGACGTTAAATGTTTCGGTTTTAATGAACCTTTATCATTTTTTTGTATATTATTTAACATACATTGTTGTTCTATCAACGCTTGGTATCACCATTCTAAAGTCCTGATAAAGGTTCATTAAAACCGAAACGTTTAACATCGACTTTCCTTCGCAATAAATTCTTCACTTTTTCATTATTTTGTTTTTTTCAATTTCTTTCTCTCTTTCTATATATACGCTCCCCCATGGGGGTTGAGCATTCTGGCGAAGGAATTTTTGGCCGCCGCCTGCATAATGCAAAGCTCTTCGAAAGAATTGAGCACTCTGGTAGCCGATAGGGTATAAAAATGTAAACCAATGGACGCTGCTGCTATTGCTACATAATACCTTAAACATTCCCTTAGCCAACGTGGTACGCTTGTTGGCCGAGCGGTCTGAGACTTAGTCTAACGTAAAGTTGGACGGGTTTCGATCCCGGCTTCGAGCGTCCTACGTGAACGAAACAGTCTGTCTGTGGATGAATATATATATATATATATATATGAAAGTAAATATGGATCTGAATCTGACGTTATATAGCGTTCTTAATTTAAAAGTATTAAGTATGTGATTGGCACGTGGAATGATATTTGAAAATGTTGAATTTTTTAAGAGACAAGAAAAATCCTCCCGTCTTTCAAGGAAATATGCAGAGATGGGCAAGTTTTCATATATACAGATCGTTTCGAAGTCATCCAAGATAGATGTCGTGTAAGAATCTATCTGGTATTTGTTTTATCAAAAAGACTGTATGCACGTTTGTATCTTTTCGTTGTATACATTTTATTTGCTACTGTTATCTGGACAAGCACCCATCGCTGTGTGAACAATTTTCATGATATCAAAGTCCAGAAGAAGGTTATTAAAACCGAAACGTTTAACGTTGGTTTTACATAACAATAAATTCATCTAATTTGGATTATTCTGTTTTTCTACTTTCTTCACACACACACACACACACACACACATATATATATATATATATATATAGAGAGAGAGAGATAGAGAGATAGAGTGAGAGTGAACAAACGGGATTAGACGAATAGAAATAGTTCTGCGTTTTTTAAAATGGTTCTCAACTATATTCGACCTCAGCTAATGGCCAGTAGAAAAGTTTTTGAGAAAAAAATTTTTTAGAAAGTTTTTAGAATAGTTTTTAAAGGGGTTCATATACAATAAGAAAATACTTGGTCTACTCAGCAGGTCATTGTAGCCCAACATATGTGCTGATTCCTGAAGGCGTCTAATCCTCCAATGCTCAGCCCTATCAATTATTTCATCTTTATCCCATAAGGGCAGATGGTTTCCCTTTTCCTTCCATATATGGTCCGCTATACCCGACTTTTCAATCTCACCTCGTACTACTGCCTTCTGATGTTCTTCTAGCCTTACTTTTAGTGGACGACCTGTCTGGCCTTTGTGTATTTTCCCCCAACTGCAAGGGATGGAGTTAACACAATTCTTGATCATGTTGAATTCCGTTGGTGGCTTGACCCGGAAGAGATATCTCCGGAGAGTTGAACCACTTGTGAATACTGTCCTGATGTCATATGGACTATGTATCTTTTGGATCCTTTCGGCTAGTCCTTTGAAATGTGATAAAAATCAAGCTTCGTCTCAAAAATTTAGACAACTAATATTGGTTGATTATTTTTGCGTATGTTTTTAGTTTTTTCTTTTTTTATGGAATTTTTCCAGGATATTAGTTTGTGGAATATTTTTTATTTGCAAATTGTATCATCTGTTTTTTTTCATACCATTAGAATTATAGCATAGCTATAAAAAATTAAATAAATATCTATATTATCACCCACAGACAGACTGTATTGTTGTATCAGAACTCTACGGTGTGACTGGACATGCTGGACGCTTCAAGCTGGGATCGAAACCCGTCTAGCTTAACATTAGACTGACAAGATACCGCTCAGCCATTAGACACAAAATCAAACCTATGGATTAAAACCAACTAACACTTCTATAACAGCATTTCCGCTGAAATGGCAGCGATTTTAACAACGATACTATGTTCACGATAGAAAGAAACGAAAAATTTTCAGAGAAATAACAATATAAAAAAACACGAAGACAATTGCATAAATCGATTTCAAACATAGAGGTCATTTGTATTTAACATGAAACTTAATTACCCTCCTTGAAACGGGCTTGGCAGAGTCGGGGTGACAAATAAACACCGAAATAAGCAAAAAGTAAGATGGGCCATCATGTCTGATTTGAAACACAGTCTTCTCAAAACTTAAGATAAACCCCTCAAATGAAAAACACATTAGCCAGGTGCCTTCATTACAGATATATAAAGGCCAGAAGAAGTGGTGTAATGGTTAAAGCGATGGACTGTGGAATCGTAGTTCGCGAGTTCGTACTCCAGTTGCGCTATTACATTCACTTTCGGACACATACCCTTGGGAAAGGTATGAACCCCCTTATCCTCCCAGCTATGGGTTAAATAGTACAACTACTGTTCTTCTAGGAGAATAGATTTGGCATTTAATAACCTACTAAGAGTTGATATGCCATTAAAAAAACAAAGAAACTTGGATACCAGAAAATTATTTTCCTTCAAAAAATGGATATGCTACGTCAAATGTGCATTCTTCGTCGCTTCTCTTAAAGCATTTTCTAAAAAATCACTTTTTCTCTACAATTTTTTTTCTCTAGACGATTACCTAAGTTCGAAACTAGTTGAGAATAATCAAAAAATAAATGACACAAAAGAAATATTCCAATTTACCAAATCACTTCTGTAAATCTCTCTCTCTCTTTATATATATATATATATATATAAGTAAAGTCGGCGACCTTTTCAATAGCTACGACACCGAGGTGTAGGGGAGGGCGCTACTCCATTCTCTGGATTGCTCCACTTTACCCTTGATCCGTACCTTATAATGCTGAGCGTTAAGGAAGGCGGCATCAAGTACCATTTTTTGAGTCTTTGGTATGACTCGACCTACGATTGAACCCTGGTCTCATGGACCACTGGTGAACACTCTACTCATTAGGCCAATGACCCAGTAATACGCCAATAATATTAAATTATCAAAATATGTATGCCAAATAAAAGATGAAACTGATTAAATCTCCTATTTTAAAATCGGATATTATGAAAAAAAATCCTGTGGGGGGGGTTTAGAATAACTGTAGATTGTAAATGGAAGAAAAATGATGTCTTCTGGAATGCACTGAACATAAATTATAGAAAAAAAGACCCCCCCACGCCGAAAAAAAAAGAACAAAACAAAAAAAAAAATGATTTCTCAGTGTAAGCATAGGAACAAGTTTTTTTGTGTAACCACCTGATTGAACTCAAGTTGTATTTAGCCCAGTCGGATTGGGCAGTAGAATATACTGATTGCATCTCTGCAGAGGGGTAAGACACCCCCACTAACGAGGGTTCTGGATATGACATTAAACTATCTGATGGCGAGGCTCCATCAGTGGAGATTTGAGGAATGCCGTGTACTACTTCATTGCAATGGCTCCCAGGTCCACTCTGGCCTGGAGTGGTAGCCCCCTGGTATCTATGGTTCGAATAAAACAAACTATGTGTGCAAACAAATGACTGATGTTAAATTGTGACTGTTGACTAGCAATACTTGAAAACATTTAACTCTGAGCAAAAAAAAAAAAAAAAAAAAAAGAAGAGTTCTGGCTTGTTTAAGAATGTTATCTATAAAATGTGTTTATTTATCGTATATATCTAATATATACGTATGGAGAGGATTTGGCATTAAATAACCTACAATGGTTGATATGCCATAAAAGCCAACCAAACCAAATCATATATATTTGATATATATGTATAAAGAGGATTTGGCATTAAATAACCTACAATGGTTGATATGCCATAAAAGCCAACCAAACCAAATCATATATATTTGATATATATGTATAAAGAGGATTTGGCATTAAATAACCTACAATGGTTGATATGCCATAAAAACCCAACCAAACCAACCAACCAATGAAGGTGTATTTTTCTTATATTCCAACGTATTTTGGACGGTTCAGATCGTAAAAAGAAAATCAATAAATGATAATTGTCTTTTTTCTTTCTCCTTCTTTTTTTGCGTCACGTGCACGTACATTCCGTCACGTGACAAAATTCCCAAACTTCAAATTATAATTGCCCCGATACTTTTTCTCCTCTTTCCGTCTGACGATGTTTCTGCACATGAAACGAACACAACAAGAACATAATTTTGATATTTCAGGTTTCAAAGTTGCTACTATATTAATTAACGTAGTTTGGCGCATCAGAAGCAAAGTGACTAAAACGTTGTTTTCTGTGATTTAAGGGTTAAGTGTCTAAAATGTAAATTAGCGTGGAATGGGATTTCTTGAGAAATGAAGCTAAAACATAATTTGACTCAGTTTGGAACTTCTAGAATACTGTAGCTAAAACGTTAATTAACGCTGTATGGCGCTTCTGTGGTAAGGGAGCTAAATGTTAAATAATGCGGCGTGGCGCTTCTGGGTAAAGTGGTTAATCGTTGATTAACGTTGTTGGGCGTTTCTGGGGTAAAGTGGCTAAAACTTTTATTCACATTGGCGAAGCGCTTCTGGATTAAAGTGGCTAAAATGTTAATTAACCTGGTGGGGCGTTTCTGCGGTAAAGTAGCTAAAACATTAATTAATGTGATGTGGCACTTCTGGGGTAACGTAGCTAAAACTTTTATCAAGATGGTTTGGTGCTTCTGGTATAAAATAGCTTAAAAGTTCGTTTAAGTGATGTGATTCTTGGCAGAAAAGTATCTAAAACGTTAATTAACGTGGTTTTGAGGTTCCGGGGTGAAGTGGCTAAAACTTTAATTAACATGATTAGCGTTTCTTGGGTAAAGTGGCTAAAATGTTAATTAACCTGGTGGGGCGTTTTTGCAGTAAAGTAGCTAAAACGTTAACTCAGTTTAGCGCTACTGGGTTAGAGTGGCTAAAACTTTATTAAACATGGTGTGATCCTTCTAAAGGAAAGTCGCTAAAACGTTAATTAATGTAGTGTGACGCCTCTGCTGTAAAGTTATTTGAATCAGTTTGGTGGATCTGGGGTAAAGTAGCTAAAATGTTAATTTACGTGGTGAGGTGCCTTGGAGAAAAGTAGTTAAAACATTAATCAATTTGATTTGGCGCTTCGTGGGTAAAGTGGCTAAAACGTTAAGTAACGTTATTTGATGTTTCTGGGGTAAAATGGCAAGACTTCTACTTAACATAGTTTAACACTCTGGATGAAAGTGGCTAAAACGTTAATTAACGTGGTGTGTTACGTTTTCAGCAAATAGCTAAGACGTTAATTAACGTAATTTGGCCGATCTGGGGTAAAGTAGCTAAAACGTCAATTAATGTGGTTAGGCACAACTGGAGTAAAATAGGTAAATGTTGACTTGCATGGTGTGGTGCTTTGCAGAAAAGTAGCTAAATATTAACTAACGTAATTTGCAGCTTCTTGGGTAAAGTGGCAAAAACGTTAGGAAACGTAGTTCGGCGTATCTAAGGTAAAGTCTCTACAACGTTAATTAACATGGTTTGGCTGTTCCAGAGTGAAGTGACTAAAATGTTGATAAACGTGGTATGGCTATTCTGCGGTAAAGTTACTGACACGTTAATTAACTCAGTTTAGCGCTTCTTGGTCAGAGTGGCTAAAACTTTATTAAAAGTGGTGGGGTTCTTCTGGAAGAAAGTCGCTAAAACGTTAATTAATGTAGTGTGACACTTCTGTGTAAAATAACTAAAACGTTATTTGAATCAGTTTGGTGGTTCTGGGATAGAGTAACAAAAATGTTAATTTACGTGGTATAGTGTCTTGGAGAAAAGTAGCTAAAACATTAATCGACTTGATTTGGCACTTCTTGGGTAAAGTGGCTAAAACGTTAAGCAACGTTGTTTGGCGTTTCTGGGGTAAAGTGGCTAGAACTCTGATTAACTTGGTTTAGTGCTTCTGGATTAAAGTCGCTAAACGTTTATTAAGGTGGTATGTCACTTCTGCAGCAAAGTAGCTAAAACGTTAATTAAGTCGGTATGGTCCTTCTGGGGTAAAGTAGCTAAAACGTTAATTAACATGGTGTGGCACTTCTGCAGCAAAGTAGCTAAAACGTTGATTAAGGTGGTATGGTCCTTCTGGGGTAAAGTAGCTAAAACGTTAATTAACATGGTGTGGCACTTCTGCAGCAAAGTAGCTAAAACGTTGATTAAGGTGGTATGGTCCTTCTGGGGTAAAGTAGCTAAAACGTTAATTAACATGGTGTGGCACTTCTGCAGCAAAGTAGCTAAAACGTTGATTAAGGTGGTATAGTCCTTCTGGGGTAAAGTAGCTAAAACGTTAATTAACATGGTGTGGCACTTCTGCGGCAAAGTAGCTAAAACATTATTTAAAGTGGTATGGTCCTTCAGGGGTAAGTAGCTAAAAGTTTTATTAAAATGGTTTGGCGTTTCTGGGGTAAAGTAACTAAAACATTCATTCAAATGATTTGTCGCGTAACACATTTTGATTACGGAAAGATTGAAAAGATTAATCACAAAATGATAAAGATGAATCCGATTTAAGTTTTCCCGCAGAGACAATGACTCAACGCTTTTGACATTACTAAACGATAAAGATTATATTTACAACATGCGTACAGCATTTGCCTTTGTTAGTACGCGCATAAATAGTTTACTTTGGAGTTAATACGTGCATTTTGGCGGGATGGGAAAAAAGACGGAAGGAAGGATTAAAATGTGAACATAATTCCTTTGATTGTTGTAGTCACTGTGAGTCCGCCATTTTTACCTCAGTTCTTACATCTGAATTAAAAACTGTTTTTATTGGCAGAAAATGTAAATTTTTAGAATAATCTATATACACGTATTTCCATAATCAAGTAACGTGAACCGTTTAAAATGATAATATTTTGAGATTGATGTATATATTTACCCAACTCCTCTTCCACGGGCAGGATGTGACCCAAGGTCATTTTTAAGTGAGATACAAATGGCGTCAGAGTTTTCCTCCTCAGGGACTGGTTTCCTAACCAAGACAAAATAACCCAGTCTTCTATTTACCCATAGCTTTAAGGAGAATAGATGAGTTCAGGTTTTTTTTTAGCGTAAGTGAAATACAAAGATCTTTGATCAGGATTTGAAATTGGGTCGCCGATACCATCTCCTACTGTGATAACCATAACGCTAAAACGGATATTTATAAATGAATAATTCCAAGAGTTTTGTGGTCTATTAATCATCATGAACAAAGCGTGTCGACAGCACGGATTCCCTTGACACTCTCTCGTTATCCATTCCAATTGACTATCGTTTTTATTATTGTAATAATAATAATAATAACCTAGAAAATGACACAAAAATTCGTTGCAGTTATTAAGATTACTTAATATATATATATATATATAGAGAGAGAGAGAGAGAGAAATCAAAATGTATATGCAGATGTCTAAATTGCCATTGGTCTAATGAGTAGAGTGTTCGCTTGTGGTCCGGGAGACTAGGGTTCAATTCTAGGTCGAGTCATACCAAAGACTCAAAAAATGGTACTTGATACCGCCTTGATTAGCACTCAGAGCTATAAGGTAATGAATGATCAAGGGTAAAGTGGAATAATCAAGGAATAGAGTAGAGCCCCCCTACACTTTGGTGTGGTAGCTATTGAAAAAGAGCCCTCGAGTCACCCTCGATTAAGGTCGACTAATATCTATCTCGTTCTCTATCAATATATATATATATATATATATATATATATATATATATATATCAACAGATCTCTCTCTCTTTCTCTCTCACTATATATATATATGTATATATATATAAATCTCCGAGCATAATTAAAAATATCAATGAATTCATCAGTTTTTCTTTTTTTTTCATTAAAAAATCAATTCAAGGTCATGATTTTTGTCCTTTTCTTTAAGCTTATAGAAAACGACTGTAATTAGTCAGAGACAGAGAGAAGAACATTGAAGTCTCATTTTTCAGTGTTTACATTATGCCGAAGCCGGATCTCGCGAGATGACAACAATGGATGACGTTTTTACAGCTAGGGAGCAAAAAGCTAAATTTCTTTCTCTTCTTCATTTTCATTTTTTTTTTTTTTGATTTTCCCTTTTTCAGTGTTAGATTGATTCATGTAAAATAAAAAAAGAACATAAAAAAATCTGAAAGGGAAAAAATTAAAAAGGATGAGAAAAAAAAAGATTAAAAGGAGAGAGAGAGAGAGAGAGAGAGAGAGAGAGAGAGAGAGAGAGAGAGAGGATGAAATATGCCAGTCCCCTCCCCCCAAAACCCCACAAAACAAAACAAAAACCGAAAAACCCTTTAAAATGGATTAAGGCGGAAAGAATGACTATCAAAAAAAGGAAGAAACAGCAATGTTTCTAGGATGTATATCATATTCATTCGTACAGTGTCAAAGAAAAAACAATACCACCCCTAAAAACGTGTATAAACAAACCACACACAAACCATATATATATATATATATATATATATATATATATATATTATCTGTGTGTGTCCGTCTGTGACATGATACAAAATAAATTTGATATAGCCCACGATTTGATGACATATATGGATAAACTATGAAGTAAACAAAAGATATCTATATGGGTAGATATAAAAATCGAGATAGATTGGAGACAAAACATTGGCAAAATTTCCAGTCAATCAATACATAAGAGCTTAGATTATCAAGATAGCAGAAAATTTGAAACGACAATTATCAAAAGACTGTAATTCTTGTAAGTCGATGGATACCTGGATCGATTTCAAAATCCTCCAAAAGAAAACCTTGAGGAAGCTAGACGTCTCAACCTCCGTTGAGTTAAATAAAAAAAAAAAAAAAAAGAAACCATTCGACAATTAGAAATAATTGGTACGTTTTATAATCAAGAACAATGGGCGAAAAGTTATCTTAGTATAATTGACTTTATTTGTTCGTGAGTCTGCAACTAAAATTACGTCACTAATGACGTCACAGTTCCCTCAGTTATTGCATTATATTCTCAACAATTATTAGGAAATCATTATTTAATCTAAATTAGCATCTTATTTACCAACGATGTTTCCTTTAAAGTCTAGAAGAGTTAGATTTCTGAATAGTCTATGATATTCAACTGAATTCCCACCAAGCCAGGATGTGACAAAAGGTCATTTTATAGTGGGAAACCGCATACAAATCGACATTTATGCGCGGCTATTTCAAAAAATGAGTAGTCCTTTCGACATATTGGAGCGCCTCAGGCGCCAAACTATAAACTGGCCCCTTCAAAGCAGGTATTGCCAGCGGGTACGATCCCCTAGAATCAGGCAATTCATCTTAAATACACTCTCCAGGCCAAACGCCAGACAGGTCCCCAGAAAACCTGGATAGGGATTAGCCCATGTTATCGATGGGATTAAACTGACTTCCCAACAAGTCATTTTATAGTGGGTGGGGACACGCACAAATCGAAATTCATGAGTCACAAAAAATGCTTGATCCCTTTGGCCCTCCCCATATTGGGGCGCCTCAGGCGCCAAACTATAAACTGGCCCCTTCAAAGCAGGTATTGCCAGCGGGTACGATCCCCTGGAATCAGGCAATTCATCTTAAATACACTCTCCAGGCCAAACGCCAGACAGGTCCCCAGAAAACCTGGATAGGGATTAGCCCATGTTATCGATGGGATTAAACTGACTTCTCAACAAGTCATTTTATAGTGGGTGGGGACACGCACAAATCGAAATTCATGAGTCACAAAAAATGCTTGATCCCTTTGGCTCTCCCCATATTGGGCGCCTCAGGCGCCAAACTATGAACTCAGCACTACAAAGCAGCTCCTGCCTATAGGGACGGCTCTCTGGGACCAGGCGATTCAGCTTGACTTGAACGTTAGGCAGGCCCATGTTATTAACGCGTTTAAAATCCAGCAGTATATATCACTGAAAAATAAAGGTTTACATAGTATATAGTGTAGATAATTTGCATACTGGTTTTAAGAAAACATTTCTCTGTATTATTGATTTTTCAACTATTTTATTCTCAATTGTATTAAAAACAATCCTATGTATATAATTTTATGTTGAAATCAATTAAAATAAAAGTAAGTCGAATCTTTTCATGTGTTTTTTTAGTTTTGTTCGTCTTTCTAATTTATCATAATAATTTATTACATTAAAACTTTAATACTTGCCCCCAGGGAGCGTATATTTTCTCTTAATAAAGTATAATTCACTGTTAACAAACGTATGAAATTTAAAAAAAAACACTTTATATTTGACGATAGAGGATTTTTTTAAAGCTTAAAAGACTTTCTTAATTCATATTTTATTACATTAAAACTTTAATACTCCCGCCCATCGGAGGGTAAATATTTTTGCTTGTAAGTTTAATTCAAGAAAAGCTATAGAGATTTATTAAAACTTGAAGAGACGCTCCGAAAATAATGCGTCAAATTTATTTCCATGGCATCTTATGTAAATATTTGGAGTTTTATAACAATGGGACCGAAGAAGTTTTCAGCTTCAAAACATTATTTTTTGACATGGTCGCCACCATTGACTATGTATTTTCGCTTGTGAAAACTAGAACAATATAGTTATATATCTATATCTATATATATGGCTAAACATAGTGATACAAGTTCAGCATTTAAAAAAACATTCATGCCCAACAACACAACAACGGAAAATTCTCACAGACAACACAACAATATTAGAACATCAAAATAATAAACAAAAACTTCAGATTCTCGAAGCACTACATATTAGAAACATGCAACCAACACTTAATAGAATTAATTTTCAAACCAGTGCTAATGTACTTGAATGTCTTTAGCTACTGGCACTAATTATGGAATTCCATTTAAAAGCAAACGCCATAATCTTCAACGGTAAAGACGCCCTTACCCAGTAGTAATATGCTAAAACAAAAGTTACATTACTTTTGTAATAGATCCTCCCCTGATGATGGCCCAAAGTCGGGCAGAAAGTACTAGGGATACATACAACTATGGACAATACATAAATCAATTCCCCCCGAATACGATAAAAGTAATACAGGAATTCGAACGGATCCAGAAGAAAATATATAGACATAAAATGTCTATTATATTTAATGAAATTTGCATATATATATATATATATATATATATATATATATATATACAAAAATGGTACTTGATGACTCCTTGCTTAACACTCAGCAATATCAGGTAGGGATCAAGGGTAAAGTGGAGCAATCCGGGGAAAAGAGTAGCGCCCTCCCCTACACCTCGGTATCGTAGCAATCGAAAAGAGAGCCTTCGGTTCACCCTCGACTAAGGTCGCCAACTTTACTTATATATATATTTAGGAATATCCACTATGTGGAACACACGCATATATAAAGAGATACCCAGCAAATGGAAACTGTTTGGTCCGATGATTGCATAGGCGAGTAACTGACTGTCACCAAGTGCCGTTGACTCTATGTCTACGTTATCCTAAATAATATATATATACAAATATACATATGAAAAAAGCAATATTTCGTGAATAATGTACAGATTTTCATTATTTGCTTTACAGGTAAAAGTAATTTTCTTGAAGTGAATTTTTCAACTATTAATTCATTTGTTAATAAGATTATTTGTGTATTTTATGTCGAGGCTAAATTGAGATTTATTTTCCATGTTTAGATTATTCATTTTCTTGGGTAAACCCCGGGAGTTCTTGGTGTGCGGATTGTTAATTGTACCTAAGAGAGGGGATAATATTATGTCGAAAGATTTTGTGATGTGATCAAACATTTAGAAATTTACCTCAGGAAAACCAACAATACATTACCTTGACCTGTTAAGAAAACATATTTGTGTCCTTTGAAAAGCCCTCAAAGTTCTAGAAAAGAAGCTGTGGGATATGGAGACCATAGAAAGAATGGAGATTCATCAGATCACTGCCCAGGTAAAATTAGCTTGGATACTTAGAAGAGTCCTGGTGATCTGAGGAGTCTTGCTGTTAGTCATACTTCAGTGAAAAACTTGCATTGAATAATAATGATAATAATAATATACAAACGGATCACTTAATCCCGGCCAGAAGACCAGACTTAATAATAATCAACAGCAACAAAACAAAAAAAGAGAACTTGCAAAATAGTCAACTTTGCTGTCCCGGCTGACCACAGAATAGAACTGAAAAAAATGTGAAAAAAAGGATAAGTACCTCGACCATGCTAGAGAATTGAAAAAACCGTGGAACATGCAGGTGACAATTATACCAATTGTAATTGGTGCGTTTGGAACAGTAACTAAAGGATTGCTAAAGGGACTAGAGGACTTGGAAGTTGGCGGACGAGTGGAGACCATCCAAACGACAGCATTATTGAGAACGGCCAGAATACTAAGAAGGGTCCTGGAGACTTGAGGAGACTTGCTGTCACTCAGACTCCAGTGAAAAACCATCGGCTAACTCTGATGTGAAAAGCTCTAATGAGTGAATAATAATAATAATAATAATAATAATAATAAAAACTTGCACTGCACTGCTATTTTAGGAGGAACCCTACATTACGAGGATATAGAAAAAGAATGATAGAGATCTGGCAAGAATGCACAAATTTTCAGACAATAAGCCAAAGACTCGCGGACCAAGTTAAAATAATATTAAAGAAAGGCGATGCCTGTAGTGTAATGGTTATCGTCGTAGGAAATGGACACGGCGACACGAGTTCAAATCCTGGACGAGACTGATTGCATTTCACATAGCACTAATACCCTTGGGAAAGGTATGAATCCAGTTATTCTCCCTCCAGCTATGGGTAAATAGTAGGGCAGACTGGGTTCTTCAGCCTTGGTAAGGCAACTAGTCTAGGAGAAGGAAAACTCTGAATTCAAACCTGTTAAACTCCGCTTAAAAATTGACCTTGTGTCATATTCTGCCCGAGCGGAGGGGTTGGTAAATATGATAAAGAAAGGTTGGTTTTCTGACCTTGAAATACTAGAAATACGCCAGAAAACAAATAATGAACAAGGCACTGATACAGTATCAGACACACCATGTATAGACAAACAAGAATAGTGTAACCGAAATGAACCGCCAACAGTGGAACATAGAAACACTACACTCCCAAACAACACAGAACAACCACTAACGCAAGAACAAAAAATAAATCTAGACAATTTAAAGAAAATTATGAATTCGAAAAAGACTACCTTACCATTACTAAGAAACATAGAATGGAAAATAGTCAAGACGGAAACAAAAAAATAATCATATATAACAACAAAGAATATTATTGAATTAAATGAACTAATTTATGTAGGAGCGAAATTAGTTTGTAAGAAAATCGGGATTTTCTTAAAGAGCACGAACAAAAAATCAAAACCGGGATGAGAAATTCGACTGGAAACGCAGATAAGAAATCTACGAAAACAGACCAAAGTGATAAAACAAAGGAAAAACACAGGAACATGTTGGGACAAAAAGGAAAAAGTAACACAAGAAAAAACAACTTGAGGAAATAAAGCAGAAAGTACTGGCAAAGGTTTGGTTCGGTTTGGTTCTATGGCATATCAACCTTTGTAGGTTATTTAACGCCAAATCCATGTTTATGTAAATAATCAGTTCTATTTAAAACAATTCAGTTTAGCATGAGTACACATTTTGTCAAAAACATTTCTATTTCGAACTATTCAGCTTATCCAAGCAGTTATATATAACAATTCAGTTTAGTGTAAGTACCGTTTCAATGTCAAAAAACAGTTGAATTTCAAATAATTCAGTTTAGCTTAAGCACGCAGTTTAAATGTTAGTACGGTTTAATTGTCAAAAACATTTCTATTTCAAGCAATTCAGTTTAATCAAACAATTCAATTTAGCATAAGTATGACGTTATATATGTGTTACAACCAAACGGGCAACATTGCCACACTAGACGGAGCCTCTCTGAAACTAGTCGACAAATTCACCTACCTAGGAAGTAGCGTCTCATCAACCGAAAAAGACATCGACACACGACTGACGAAGGCATGGACAGCTATCGATAGGCTCTCGATCATATGGAAGTCGGACCTAACTGATAAAATGAAACGCAGTTTCTTCCAGGCAGCGGTTGTGTCGATACTGCTATATGGGTGCACCACATGGACGCTTACGAAGCGGCTGGAGAGGAGGCTGGACGGAAATTACGCAAGAATGTTGAGAGCAGTATTAAACAAGTCCTGGCGACAACACCCCACGAGACTCCAACTATACGGACACCTGCCCCCCATCACGAAAACTATACAAGTTCGACGAACCAGACACGCAGGTCACTGCTAGAGAAGCAAGGACGAGCTCATAAGCGATGTACTCCTGTGGACCCCCACATATGGATGTGCAAGAGTGGGACGACCAGCACGAACATACATACAGCAACTATGTGAGGACACAGGATGTAACCCTGAAGACCTGCCGGAGGCGATGAATGATAGGGAGAAATGGCGAGAGAGGGTCAAGGATATCCGCGCTGGCGGCGCGACATGATGATGATGATGATGCCGTTAGTTCTATTTCGAGCAATTCAGTTTAGCATTAGTACGCATTTTTTATGTCAAAACAGTTCTATTTTAAACAATTCAGTTCAGCATAAATACGCAGTTTAAATGTATAAAAACAGTAAACGCCAACCATCGTTTAGTTCTATTTGATCCATAGATTGGACCCTTATCAGGTGCTACCACTCCGGGCCAGAGTGGACCTGAGAGCGATAGCAATAAAGGGGTACTCCGCATTCCCCAATGTTTTAGCATTGCTGGAACCTCACCATCAGATTGTTTAGTGTCCTATCTAGAACACTCGTTGGGGGGGTGTCTCACCCCACAGCATAGAAGCAGTAGGTGTATTCTACAGCATAGTACTGGCAAAAGAAGGAATATTAAAAAGATATCGACAAAAGGTTAAACAATACAGACAAAACAGGACATTACAAAAGATCGAAAGGAAATTCTACCAACAAGTCATGGAAGATGACACAAAAATATACCAAAACCCGGATACAGGAGAAGAGGAACAATTTTGTAGTAAAATATGGAAACCAAAAGAACATAACAAAAAATCCGAATGGATAAGCAACATGATAAAAGTGTTAGAAGGAATAGAAGAAGGACCGAAAGCGGAAATACACATAGATTTACTCAGAACAACATTAAAACATATCAAATTGGAAAGCGCCAGGCCATGATTGAATACATAGATTCTGGTTCAAGAAATTCACCACTATTTATGACAGACTAGCACTTGAAATGAACAGATCTCTACTAGAAGCACACGTACCTGAATAGATGACCAAAGGAAACACCACATTAATCCCAAAAGATCCCCTCAAAGGAACCGCCCCAAACAACTACAGACCTATAAAGTGTCTACCTATGATGTGGAAAATACTAATGGCACAAATAAGGGAAGAGATTTATTTCTCAATAACAAGCCGCTGATTGTTCCCTGAGTAACAGGAAGGATGTCGCAAAGGATCCAAATGCACAGGAGAACTACTCTAAATTGATCAGCACATCTTAACGAGAGCAAGACAAGATGGAAAAATCTGGCTATTTCCTAGATTGACAACAAAAGGCATATGATATGGTCCTACAAAGCTGGATAATAAACTGCCTCAAAATGTACAAAATATCGGATGAAGTCATAAACTTAATCGAGAAAACCATGAAAACCTGGAGAGTGGAATTGACAGCAGGAGGGAAAAGCTTAACAGAAGCGAAGATCAAAGGAGGTATATTCCAAGGAGATGCACTATTACCATTTCTATTTATAGTTGCGATGATGCTACTCAACCAGAGACTCAGAAAATGCACTGCTGGATACAAACTTAGTAAATCGCAGGAAAAGAGCAATCACTTAATGTACATGGACAACATCAAACTGTTTGCAAAAAATGAATAACTGGAAACTCTAATACACTCATTTAGAATATAGTCAGGACATAGGAATGGAATTTGGCATATAAAAATGCGCCATGCTAGTAATGAAAAGTGGCAAATGACACCTTACGGACGGAATGGAACAACCAAACCAAGACAAAATTAGAACGATCGGAGAAAAGGAAACCTACATATGCTAGGGGATATTGGAAGCTGACACCATCACACAAGTGGAGATGAAAGAAAAAATTAAGAAAGAGTACCTCAGAAGAACCAGAAAACTACCAGAGACAAAACTATATAGTAGAAACCTTATCAAGGGAATAAACACCTGGGCTGTTCTTCTCGTAAGATATTCGGGACCATTCTTGAAGTGGACCAGAGAAGAACTTAAACGAATGGACCAAAGAACAAGAAAACTATTGACCATGCATAAGGCATTACATCCCAGAGATAACGTTGACTATATATGTCAAGAAAAGGAGGAGGAAAAGGACTTGCCAGCGTTGAAGACAGTGTCGACGCTTCAATACAACGATTTGTAGACTACATAGAAAAGAGTGGAGAAAGACTGATTACAGCCACCAAAAACAGTAATGACAACACGAGGTCCAACTAAGCGACAATAACCAGAAAACAAAAATAGGAAGAAAAACAACTCTATGGATGTCTTAAGCGACTAATAAGCAACATTTCACACGAGTAAACGTGGACTTGGCTAAGAAAGGGAAACCTTAAGAGAGAAACTCTCATAATAGCAGCTCAAAACGATGCCATATGAACCAATCATATCAAAGCAAGAGTAGATAAAACACAACAAAATAACAAATGTAGGTTATATGGTGATAGAGACGAAACGATCAAGAATATAATAAGTGAAAGCAGTAAATTAGCACAGAAAGAGTATAAGACTAGACATAACTGGGTGAGCAATGGGGATCCACTAGGAATAGCTCAAGAAATTGAAATTTAGCCATATGAACAAATGGTATATGCACAACTCAGCATCTGTCTTAGAGAATGAGGCACACAAACTCCCCTGGGTTTTTGACATACAAACGGATCACCTAATCTCAGCCAAACGACCAGATAGCTTGCAAAATTGTGGACTTTGCTGTCCCGGTTGACCATAGAGTAAAATTAAAAGAAAGCGAAAAAAAGTGTAAGTATCTGGACCTTGCTAGGGAACTGAAAAAACTGTGGAACATGAAATTGACGTTTATACCAATTGTAACAGGTGCTCTTAGTACTGTCACCGAATGATTAATGAAGAGACTGGAGGACTTGGAAATAAGAGGACGAGTGGAGACCATCCAAACTAATAAATGTTTGAAATCGGTCAAAATACCGAGAAGAGTCCTGGAAACTTGAGGAGATTTGCTCTCACTCAAACTTCAATGAAAGACCATCTGCTAACGCTGATGTGAAAAACTCTCAAGGGGTAATAACAATAATAATGGGATTTTGAGATACAAACGGATCATCTAATTTCAGCCAGACGACCAGATCTAGTCGAAATCAACAAGAAAAAGAGAACTTAACAAATTGTGAACTTTACTGTCATAGCTGACCACTGAGTAAAATTGAAAAAAAAAAAAAAAAAAAAAAAAAAGAAACGAAAAGAGAGATAAGTACCTTGACTTTGCCAGAGAATTAAAAAAGAAACTGTGGAACGTGAAGGTAACGTTAATACCAATTATAATTAGTGTTCTTGGTACAGCCACCAAAGGATTGATACAGAGACTGGAGGACTTGGAAATAAGCATTACCATCGGCCAGAATATTGAAGAGAGTCCTGTTGGCTTGAAGAGACTTCCTGTCACTCAAACTTCAGTGAGAATCCATCGGCTAACGGTGGTGTGGAAAACTCGAAAAGGAGTAAATAATGATAATAATAATAATGACATAAAACAACACTACAAGAGCAAAATATGTTAAAGCAAAAATAGACGCAACAAAATAGCAAATGTAGGTTAGGAGGTGATAGAGACGGAACGATCAATCACATAATAAGCGAATGCAATAAATTATCGTAAAAAGAGTATAAGGCTAGATTGGGTGGGGGAAGGTGATCCACAAGGAATTGCGCAAGAAGCTGAAATCTGACCATACGAACAAGTGGTATATACGCAGCATGTTTTTTACTATCTTTTGGAGAATGAGACGCGCAAAATTGTCTGAGATTTTAAGATACAAACAACTCTCTTAATCTCTACAAGACTATCAGACATGCTGATAGTCGCCCACCCCACCAACAACCTCAAAAAACACCAACCAACCAACCAACCAACTAAACAAACAAACCAAAAAACAAAAAAGAGAACCTGTTTAAGAGAGGACTTTGCCGTCCTAGAGTAAAATTAAAAGGAAGCGAAAAGAGAAATAAGTACCTCGACCTTGCTAGAGAACAAAATAAAACTATTGAACATGAAGGTGTCAGTGATACCTATTGTGATTGGGGCGCACGGAACAATCCCCAAAGGATTGGTAAAAGGACTGGAAGACTTGAAAATCAGAGGACAAGTGTAGACTATCCAGACTACAGCATTATTAAGATCGGCCAGAATACTGGGAAGAGTCCTGGAGACTTGAAGAGACTTGGTGTCACTCAAACTCCAGTGAAAAACCATCAGTTAACGCTGGTGTTAAAAACTCTCAAAAGAGTAGAATAATGACAAATTATCAATTAAAAGAGAGTTAATATGTGCTCTATGCTTTTAGGGATTTTCCATACATAACCCGATAATATAGATTTAAAAAAATCATCATTTGTTATGCCTCCTCGGGTATCTCTCTCTTTTTTTTACTATCTTCTCACATCAACCTTAAAAAAAGAAAAGAAATGAATCTTCGCTCAGAACACATACAATATTAATATAATATCTATATTTACATAAAATTCTGTTTATTAATTCAACCCAAATTTTTCAAAAAATGCCCTCTTATTTTCTTTTTCTTACCATTATTTCTGTAATCATCCAATTCAGTCTTTTTTTTTTTATTTTTTTATTTTTTCACCATAGCCGTTTTTGATCTGATTAGGTAATTTGTTCCAAAAATATATTAATCTATTAGCAAAAAAATCCAATTGGTTAATCGGCTTAGCTTTTGAAATCTGCCTTGATAGTAAATTTCCAGTTCGAGGAGAAATATTAAAAAAAAAAAAAAACAACTGTCAACCATAATTAGAAATTCGATTATTTTGAATGTTTCGATTGGATCACCTTTCACTATTCTTTCAAGTAAATCTCTCCCTGTCAATGTAATCTTTAACTCTTTTTATTAGTTTTGTCACTCTCCTTTGTATGCCCTCCAATTTCATTACATTCCATCTTTTTCCATTCGAGAAACTTGAATAATAATAATGTATTCTTTGTCCCAATTTAATTCAACAGCTCCAAAGCGGATGCTTTCATTATAGTCATATTCAAGTCAAGTCCCACTCCAGCGTGATTAGCCGCTGCCTCGTGCAGAGGCTTTTCAGCGGACTGTCTGGCATCCGTTCTGGATGGTCAATGTTCCATGGCAGACTTGAGTTTCGGCTGGGCCACCTTCTGGTGGGCGAGCTGCATCATTGACACCTTTGTCACCCTTGTATAGCACTGGACCTTTCTGTACAGTTTAAGCTATAATCAGGCATACGTTCCTGGCCCCATATTTGGGTCCAAGTCCAGTTAGGCTCATCAGACACACATTGCACTAAGTGGGTCGATGAGCAGCATAGTCCACCAGCGCTCGAGCCTTGGCTCGGGTCCGACCTTCCCCGAACTTCCTCTCCCTTAAGTTTGAGCGCTCATGCTATGGCAGACTTGAGGCCGAAAGGCCTCCGACTTCGGCTGGGCTACCTTCGGGCGTGCGAGCTGCAGCATTGACACATTTGTCACCTTTGTATAGCCCTGGACCACACTGTCCAGTTTAAGCTATAATTAGGCATTCGTGCCTGGACCATGTTTGGCTCATCAGGCCCTAAGTGGTCCTATGACCAGCAAAGTTAAGCAGCGCTCGAGCCTCGGCTCGTGCCCGACCTTCCCCTCCCCTTCGGGTCATTGACCTTGTATCCCTCCCCTAAATCCTTATTATAATCAACCTTCGAGTTATTGACCTACTGTCAAGTCCTGTCTGGTGGGAGGCAGAGACAAATATATCGGACTTGTTTACTATCTTAAGCAAGTCCCACTCCGACGTTCTTAAAGTCCTTGAGACTATTAATATTATCACCCACAAACCGACCCTCTGTAAACAGAGGGAATGTTTATTGGCTTTGAATTTGATAACCATTTGATTGACCCTTTCATTTTCTATACAATTTGCATTTTTCCCCTGTCTTTTCTTAATCGTTTGTCCTCGATACAGCTGTAACCAGTGAGGACCGAAAACGGTTGGCTGTCAATTTTATCTAAAAAGAAACAAAATGAATTTGTTTTATCATGATTAAATTTGGTCTCTTCTGAACTATGATATATATATATATATATATATATATATATATATATATATATATATTCAATCTCACCGTACGCACAGGATGCGATACATGATAAATCTTAAGCAAAATTTGAATTCAAAGTTAAAGTGCCCAATCTGCCCTACTATTTACCAATAGCTGAAAGCCTACCTTTCCCCAAGGGTATTAGCACGTTGTGAAAATGCAAACAGCCTCGTTTTGGAAGTGAACTCGTTTTGCCGTATTCATTTCCTACGACTGTAACCATTACAACAATATATATATATATATATAGAGAGAGAGAGAGAGTGTTCGCTAATGGTCCGGGAGACCAGGGTTCAGTCCCAGGTCGAGTCATACCAAAGATTAAAAAATGGTACTCGATGCCGTCTTGCTTAACACTCAGCATTATAAGGTAAGGATCAAGGGTAAAGTGGAGCAATTCAGGGAAAGGAGTAGCGCCCTCCTCTACACCTCGGTGTAGTAGCTAATGAAAAGGGAGCCTTCGGGTCACACTTGTCTAAGGTCGCCAACTTTACTATATATTATCATCTACAAAGACTGGTTCATAACTCTTCAGTGTGGCTTCCAACTGGGATTTTATGTCAGTCAGATATCTTGTCCCTGAGCTATCGTCATTCTCGGCGTAAGCGTAGGAATGTTTAGGTCTATATTCCCACATACACACACACACATACACACATATATATCTTTTTTTTACTTTTTATTTGTTTCATATATATTTTTATAAAAGTTAGTGACCGTAATCGAGGGCGACCTGAAGTCTCCTTTTTCAATAGCTATAACACCGAGGTGTAGGAGAGGGTGCAACTCCTTTATCTGGGTTGCTCCACTTTACCCTTGATACGTACCTTATAATGTTGAGTGTTAAGCAAGGAGGTATCAAATACAATTTTTTGAGTTTTTGGTATGACACAACCTGAGATTGAACCCCGGTCTCCTGGGCTATTGGCAAACACTCATCCTACTAAGTATATATATATATATATATATATATATATATATATATATATATTTTATAATTTGCTTGAAGCATTGAACAAATTATTTTATTGTCTTAGAGGGCGATTACAATGGGTGTTGTAACCATGGTGCCACGTGGGGTGTTTAAACTCCATGCGGAAGAGACGCGACTTCAGTTGTATTAATCAATTTCTTTATTTATAAAATCTACGTAAATATGTATTTAAAGAATGTGTATGTTGATTAATGATATATTGAGTATTTCATTCTAACCTATTGTTAATGTGAGGGTGTAACTTAGCTAAGTTTAAACAGCCCACGTGGTACCATGGTTACAACACTCAAAATAGCGTTCCAACACCCCATGTTACACCATGTTTAACACGTCAAAAAAAAAAAAAAAATTGAACATACAACACCGAATTCCTATTAAAAAAGTCTCTGATGATGAAGTTTTTACTTTGAAATTAATTAGACCCTATTAATTATTTGGCATTACAATAGCTCTCTAAACAAATACAATAAAATGATATATATATATATATAGTGACCCCCCCCAAAAAAAAACAGAACCCATAAACTTTTTTATTACTTCTACAAAAATAAAGCAAAATAATTCTAATTCTGTTTTTTTGGGGTCACCCTGTATATATATGAAACAAATAAAAAAAAGGATAGTTAACGACCTGGGATTGAACCCTGGTCTCCCGCGTCATTGGCGAACACTCTACCGACTTGATATATATGAAACAAACGTTGGCGACCGTAGTTGAGCCCGACCAGAAGGCTCCCTTTTCAATAGCTACTACACCGAGGTGTAGGGGAGGGCGCTACTCCTTTCCCTGGATTGCTCAACTTTATCCTTGATACGTACCTTATATTGCTGAGTGTTAAGTAAGGAGGTATCAAGTACCATTTTTAAAGTCTTTGGTATGATTTGACCTGGGATTGAACCCCGGTCTCCCGGACCATTGGCGAACACTCTGCCAACTAGGCCAATGAAAAAGTATAGTTTACAACTGAGTTTTACGACAGCACCTATCGTTGTTATATTTTCTTTTCACTTTGTGGATTATATATATATATATATATGTGTGTGTGTGTGTGTATGTATATATATGTCTGTATCCTCATCACCATCATCATGTCGCATTGCCAGCACTAATCTCTCTGACCCTCTCTCGCCGCCCGTCTCTATCGTCCATCGCTCCCGGTAGGTCTTCAAGGCTATATCCTGTATCGGCATGGAGCTGTTGTATATAGGTTCTAGCTGGTCGTCCTGCCTTTGCTCATCGATGTGAAGGGGTCCACAGGCTATGTTACTTATGAGTTCGTCCCTACTTCTCCAGCATGTCTGTTTCGTCTAACTTTGATAGTTTTCGTGATGGGTGGTAGGTGGCCGTACAGCTGCTGTTTTGTGGGGTGTTGCCTCCAGGGTTTGTTCAATGTATGTATGTATAATTTTAGTGGTAATATGCCAAACACTATGAATATTAAACATTTATTGCTCGTTACTCAAACATTAATTAGTAATTTTCTAAGCCTTTTACTTAGTTGTGACACAAAGCCATGTGAATGGGGCACCCAATGAGAACTCGAACTCACTCATGTAGGTTTGCTAGTCTAACTGGCTAACCATTACACCACCATAGGCAGCCAGCATGAAGTAAGTGTTGTTTAATTATTAGGGTTTGAGTAATGAACACGTAATCTCGACGATCTACTTGATCATGAGATAATTCAATTTTTTGTCGACATGGCATTGTTCCAGAAAAATGGACAAACAATCTTAGTGTGTATGAATTAAGCGTGGATAAGTACTTTGTGAATCACTTGCCTGTAGATATAAAAAAAAAGAAAGAAAAAGATTACACCAGAATACACTTAATGAAATAAGATTAAGATCTTTAAACTCTATTTGCTTATTGATTATTCATCGTTATTTTTGACATTATACAGTGTGGTTCGCTTAATGTTTTTCGGATTGTCCTCGTGGTGTAATGGTTAAAGCGATGGACTGCGGAATCGTAGGAAGCGAGTTCGTACTCTAGTTGCTCTATTACGTTCACTTTCGGGCAAATACCCTTGGGAAAAGTATGAACCCCCTTATTCTCCTAGCTATGGGTTAAATAGTACTACTACTGTTCTTCTAGGAGAATAGCATTGGCATTAAATGACCTAAAAAGGCTGATATGCCATTAAGCAAAGAAACCAAACCAAACCATCAATGGTTTTCATCAAGGAAAAAAAAAAAAGATTCTGTGGACCGAATTCAATGTTCGGCTTTAACAGTTTAAATTTTTATTTCGTATTGCTCTTCCATACAACCTTGCCCGAATCTGTGCCAAGATCAGCGCTGGATTTACCATTAAGCAAAATAAGCACGTGCTTTTAAGGCATTAAGGAAAGAGAGGGCACCATTGAGATTTATTACCAAGCATACACAGTGCAGCTGTATCACGGGGCACAAATGAATCTTTTAAAACATGTTAAGACATTCGTTCTATTTATTAACAACTTTTGATACGTTTTATTCTATTTTCTAACATGGGTCACAATTTCATATTTAGACACAATAGCCAAGTGCCAGCTCTTAGGCATTCTTTAAAAAATTTTTAAAGGTGCTTGTAAAGAATTTTAATGGCTTTCAAGCTAGGATTGACTAATTGATTGATTTTAACTGCATGTCAACTAATTTACGACTATTTTATGCCGAGAGGTTAGGGAATTATGTTCATTGTGCAATTGTATTCCCATTTATTGTGTAATTTCTTAAGATGTTTTTTATTGCTCACAGTCGTATGGAATACAAATCACTTTTAAAGAGATCTATTTGACCCATAGATGAGACCCTTACAGGTACTAACATTCCGGGTCAGAGTGGAACTGGGAGTAATATCATTGGAGGGGTACTCCTCGATCCTCAGAATCTCACCACCAGATGTATTTTAGTGTCATACGCAGGATACAACCTTTCTTTGGGGGAGTTTTACCCTTCGAGAGCGGATTCGAAACTCCATCGACAAGATGATTATCAGATTTATGAGTAATTATCATTAGATACACAAAAGATGTTACAAAAAATGCAACGCAGCAATGTGACACACACATACGCACATAGGCACATATCATCATCATCATCATGTCGTGCCGCTGGCACGGATATCCCTGGCCCTCTCTCGTCACTTCTCCCTATCGTTCATCACCTCTGGCAAGTTTTCAGGGCTACATCCCGTATCCTCACATAGCTGCTGAATGTATGTTCGAGGTGGTCGTCCTGCTTGTGCCCGGCCATATGTGGGGGTCCATAGGAGTACATCACTTATGAGCTCGTGCCTGCTTCTCCAGCAGTATTCTGCAAGTCTGGTTCGTCTGACTTGGATAGTTTTCGTGATGGGAGGCAGGTGGCCGTATAGTTGGTGCCTTGTGGGGTGTTGCCTCCAGGACTTGTTCAATATTGCTCGCAACATTCTTGTGTAATTGCCGTCTAGCTTCTTCTTCAGCCGTTTAGTTAGAGTCCATGTAGTGCATCCATATAGCAGTATCGACACGGCCGCTGCCTGGAAGAAACTGCGTTTCATTTTATCAGTCAGGTCTGATTTCCATATGATCGATAGCCTATCGATAGCTGTTCATGCCTTCGTTAGCCGCGGGTCGATGTCCGTTTCGGTTGATGAGACATACTCACGCACATTCACACGCACACATACACAAACACACACACACATGCACATGCACGTATACACACGTACGTGCATACACATACACACATATACATATATACACATACGCATACATATACACACATACACACATGCACGCTCGCACGCACAAACACACACACATACACACACCCACACGCATGCAGTAATGCACACACATACCTACACACACACATACATACAAATTCATACTTACACACACACTCGTGCACACACACACGCACACGCACATAAACACACGTACACATACACATATACATATAAATAAACACACATGCATATATATACACACTCACACAAACATACGCGCGCGCACACACACACACATACACGCGCGCACACACACATACACACACACTCATAGGCGCACACACACACACACACACACATATATATAAGGACTTAAAGTTAAAGTGTGTTCAATGCTCAAGAGGGTATAGATAATTAACTCTTTTCAGACAGGAATAAAAGTGAGAGATAAAAAAACGATTTGACCCTTTTTATATGGATGACCGTGCAATAATTCTTTTCAGGATGAGAGGAAATAGAAACAAAAATGATGGAGGAATAAATGAGTAGAGGTAGCAGGAAGAAGTAAAAGGAAAGGAGGAGGATAGTTGGCGGGACATAAAGAGAAAAAACACCCAATATATGCATTTATGCAACCCCTTGGTTACGAGTAGGATGCATCATAAAATCTATTTTTAAGCGGAGCACAGCTGGTTTAAAGCCAGAGTTTTCATTCTCCTATATTGGTTGTTATATTCAAGTTACAGAGCTCAGTCTACACAACTATTACTCATCGACTGGGGGAGGAGAATAGTTGGATTCATGCCTTTTTCCAAATTTTTACGCGTTATGAAATGTAAGTAATCTCGTCCTGGATTTGAACCCGGGTCGCCGTGTCCATTTCCTACGACGATAAAACATTCGTTCTGTTTATCAATCACTATTGAGACGTTCGAATTTCATATGAAGATTGTCCGAGTTTTTTTACCAAAAGATGTGCCACTATTATTTTTCATTTTAAAGGGTGTTTTGAAGATGCCATTTTTTTTCCCTTTAAAATTCAGTGAAACTTGAAAATTCAATTTTAACAAATATTTTCTTGTTTTTTTTCTAATTGCGTTTTATGTGGGATTGCGGCACCTCGAAGAAAATTGGTGGAAACAAAGATGAGATTATAACAAGTTCACAGCAGGAAAAAAGGAAAAAGACAGACTCTTGGTCACAGAAAATACAACTCACCATATTGATGTTGCAACTTCCATTTGGACCAGTCTCAAAAGCAGGAAGACGTAAAGTGATATTCTTGACTTGATGAAAGTAAGATCTATTCCAAGCAACCCCTAAGGAGTGAGGGTGGTCTAGCTAGCCCCGAAATTTAAGTCGTGACTTGAGGATCTGCCAGTTACTAACAGACTGACCCTTTCCAAAAACACCCATCTGTCGTGTGTGACCGTTTCTCGTATCTATCTCAAGAGTTCTCGGGATTGACTCTTTGTTGTCGGTCGCACAGCCGAGCACCAGGTTCGCTAGCGGTGAGCGGCAGCCACTTCAGTGAATCTAAGTTATTCTTCAGTGCTATAAAAACTCACATCAGTCAACATCAAATGCAAGTTTGATCACTTAGAGTTTTCGGACAATTGTCTTTATTTTCATTATTATTTTCATAACGTTTCAGCCAATGTGACCTTAAGGTGTTGCATGTTAAATTCAGAAACTCACACAGAACCAAACTCTTTATCCAATCATCGGGGGGGGGTAGATTGTTATAATTTCATTGACCGAGTGTTAAGCTATTGTAAGTATTCCTCGTAGTCTACCCGTAGTTGGGATTGAACTCGTTCTCTCCAGATTATTTTACTTAGAAACGCTTTTCAACCAAACGCTTATATCTGTTGTGCCGTGTGGCCAGCTGGACAATTTAGTGTATTTTTTTAAAATTTATAAACCTAACGACTCCGTCAAACCATGAGATACTACTCACTACTATATGTAGGATTTTTTATCTTACCTCATATTGCAATTTTTTTCATTAAGCCTTTTTGATTATTGGTTCACATATATTTATCTTTATACTTGGTCTGCTCAACAGGTCCCTGTAGCCCAACATCTTATTCTCCCATGTTCTTACTTATCTATAATTTTAACTTCATCCCATATGGGCAGATGATTTCCCTTTTCTTTCCGTATATGGTCAGCCATACGCGACTTTTAGACGTCACCTCGACATACTGCTTTTCGATGTTCCTCTAGCCCTATTTTTAGTGGGTGGCATATCTCACCTTTGTATACTTTACTAAAACTGCAAGGGACAGATTACACGTAATTCTACGTTATATTTTATTCTGATGGGGGATTGACTTCGAAGAGCTGTGCCACGCCACTCCTGAATATTGTACTGATATATCTTTTCGGCTAGGCCTTTGAAGTAGGGCAGTCAGACTGTGGTGAGTTTTCGGGTATTATTCTCTGTCGTTCCATCAAGATTTCTTGGAGCCAATGTTATGCTCCCTGGGTAGTTGTTGCGATGGAGGTTGTCTCTTAAACTATTTATTTCTTCTTGATGACATCGCTGTCACTACTCAAAGCTTTTGCTCGATATTGTAAGCAACGAACGATTCTTTTCTTTATATTGTATGGATGTAAAGACAGCAAAAACTTACTGTTTAACATCATCAAGTCGTGTTGACAGCACAAATTCCCTCGACTCTCTCTCGCTATCCGTCCCTATCGGCTAATGCACACGATATATCCTCTAGGTGATATCCAGGGTCCGCACAGAGTTAGTTATTGTAAGTTTTTACTCGTTGACCAACACTGGTGTGTCCATATGTAGGAGTCAACAGGAAAACGTTGCTTATCAGTTCGTCCGTACGTGTCCAGCACGACTAGTTCGTCTTGGATGATTTGTGTGATGGGAGGGAAGTGACCGTACAACACCTGTTTTGTCCGGTACTGCTTCTAGCGTTTATTCAAAACAGCATCCAGCACTCTATTTAATATAAATTCCCCAAAACGATTACGAATACGGTAGACCATAAGTGTAAAGAAAAAATAAATTAAACAGCGTTCATCCTGGTAGCAGACGTTCTAGATATTTTTCATGATTAAATTGATTTTTTTAATTATTATTTTTTTTACAATTTTCACCGACCCAGCATTTGTTACGTCATGAACACGTGATGTTCTAGATAGAAAAAAAATTGTACAATTTTTTCTAAAATTGGCACAAACTTAAAATATCTTAAAGAATGTTGTTTGAGGTTTTGACGAAACAAGTATGTGTGTGTGTGTGTGTGTGTGTGTGTGTTGTAGAGAGGTCGTTGGCAAGCTAATTATACAGGCTGTTACTCGTGGCGAGAGTTCTATCTTCGATAGGTTAAGCTAAGCTTAGTTAAATACTAAGCTATATATATATATATATATATATATATTTATGTATATATATATATATATATATATATATTTATGTGTATATATATATATATATATATATATAAAACAAGCATATGTGCATACACATATAAATAAACATATATGCAAAATACTTGAATGTGCGTCGCCAACACACACACACACACACACACACAGTTATTATACATTGACTGATATTTATACGGCAACATTGCTTTCAACACAATCTTCATCAGATGATGACTCTGGATTCAGGCATGGTTTCGGGGCCGAAGCATCATTACCACTAACCCAGAGGGCACCAGCAATAACTCACGATATCACTAGACTTTGTTGGATTGACGGTACTCTGTGGGATAGCCATATTTACGTTGATGCAGTTAGAGCCTTATCTTGGATCTTTTTTTATGTATTTCCTCTTGTCTGATGGAGAAAGTCCAAGATTAGTCAAGAATACGGCGGTTGAGTTGGTAATGAACCTCAGCATCCGACCTCGATCGGAAATACATTGGTTACTCATGTATATCCATATATCGGTTATATCCGGTTAATGTCGAGAATCTATGAGTTTGGAATAGAATATATTAGAAATTTCATATAATCCACGTTGAGTTTTCTTCCATTTGCGTTATATATATATATATATATATTTGGTCCAGTTAAACCGGAGTTGGGAGTAATTCCATCAGGACAAGAAGGTATTCAAGCATGAATATTTGAAATTTTCCTGGTAAAGAGCTCAATGTACCAATAATACAGAGCAATAAATTCTTTAAGAAAAACAACGAAACTCCCTCATACTATCCCCTCCCACGTGTCTATTCAATTTTTTATCCAAAATGATCTGAAGAAGTCCTGTTATTTTTTTCGTGTTTTTGAAAACCTCAAAAATGCGTAACAGGATTGAAATAAACTTATAATCCTATGTGACCGGTTTCGTTGTTTTTCTTAAAGTATATATATATATATATATATATATATATATATATATATATATATATATAAAATGAAACAAAGTAATAGAACAAATAGTAATATTTCTCTTGTGTTGTTTATTTTTTCCTTGTTTTCAACCAGTTTCAACCTTAGGTCATCGCCAGGAGAAAGGTTTTTGAGAAGAAAATTTTTTTTTAGAAATTAAAAAAATAACTTTAAAAGAGTTTATTTGCTATCAGAGAAGCGACCAAAATGACCTACTGACGTAGCATTTTCGTCTATCGATTGAAAATTATTTTCTGGTTTTATATATATATATATATATATATATATATATATTGTAATGGTTTATGGTTATCACTAGCTCACTTGGTGAGTTAATGGTGGAAGAAATTTTGCGGTATAATTAGATAGTGCTCAATATCAATAATAGAGCTTTTACACACAAAAACACACACAAACACAAACACACACGCATACACACATACATATATAGGATGGGAATGCACGTTCGTGTGTGTGGAGGGGATCTATCTATCTATCTATCTATCTATCTATCTATCTAAGAGTTCCTCCAGCCAGGTTAGCTAGCTAGTCTGAACTACTATTAATATTAACTGTTCCTTTATCAATTATTTACACCAGACACTGTAGCCTTGTGCCTGACTAGGTCATATATTTAATATATACTTGGTGGATACGTTCTTCCTGCATTTAAACATAATGCGGTTCATTGTTTTTTCGGTCGTGTTAGCACGGCCGACTTTTATTGAAAAAATCTGTTAGAATACTAAAGTAGTGTTTTCCATTATATACTGTAACAATTGTTTGTGTGTCGGAAGTATCAGAGATTGAGCGTCAAGTTTAGGCGTTGGATTGTTATACGGCGTCTTGTCAGGCTGTGTTAGTGACCATACACATGTTTTTATTGGCTGACATTAGTTGTTTTTTTTTTTTTGGTGTCAGTCTTAAATGCAAATTTTGAAATATAAAAACTCAAGAAAAAGGAACCATGCTGTGGGATAATGGTTCGTCTTCCAGAATAAGTTAAGGTTCGTAAATGCCAACGGCGCTTTGTTCTGGGGTTTGCAAGCTAATATGTGAAATAGAAGTTAGCATGCTCATATGTGGAGGTGCCCGTGGTGTAATGGTTATCGTCGTAGGAAATGGACACGGTGACATGAGTTCAAATCCTGGCCGAGACTGATTGCATTTCAAATAGCACTAATAATAAAGTATTATTCTCCCTCCAGCTATGGGTAAATAGTAGGGCATACTAGGTTCTTCAGCCTTGGTGAGGCAACTAGTCTAGGAGAAGGAAAACTCTGAATTCAAACCTGTTAAACTTCGCTTAAAAATTGACCTTGTGTCATATCCTGCCCGAGCGGAGGGGTTGGTAAATATGAGCATGGTCATCTGTGGAGAAGTGGTTTGAAAGCTAATTCAACAGTTGTTAGCAAAGTAGGGGTTAGCGGTATTTGTCGGCCGTCCCACCAACCGGACGAGTATGACACAAGGCCTTTTTAAGGTGGGTCCGAGCGCTGGGCCGTAGATCAGATATTTCTCAAAAATACCTCAGGCTCCGTCAGCATTCCTCTGAAAAAAGGGCGCCTTAGGCGCCAAGCGATAAAAATAACCCCTCCAAAGAGGGTTAAAGCCTGGGGGACAGCCCCCCCCAGGGTCGAGGTATATCCAGTGACGAGACACACCCGACCAGATCCGTGCCGCTGACACCACGGCCGGCCGAAGTGTGTTCCATCAACTGGATTCTGCTGATTGTAATGAAGTAGGGGTTAGCAAGCTTATCTGTTAAGGCGCTTCGGTTGGTGTAATGGTTAGCAAGCTAGACTAGCAAATATTTACAAGTTAGTTCGAGTCTCACTGAGTGTCCTATTCATGCGGCTTTGTACCACATCTAAGCAAAAAGCTTAGTAAATTAGTTAGCAAGTTACCCTGAAGAATAGAGGTTTGCAAGTTCGTCTGTGTTGAAGGGTGTTAGCAAGTTAATCTGTAGAATAGGGGTTATCCAGCTAATCTGTGGTGAGTAAGCTAATCGGAAAAATAAGGGTTAGTCATTTAATATGTAGAATAGGGCTAAGAAAGTTAATTTATTTAGTTGTAGTTATTAGACTAATCTGTTGAATAGGGGTAAAAAATCTAATCCATGGCGTAGTGGTTACTAAGCTAATCTGTGGAGTTAATCTGACTTGTAGATGTTAGCAAGCTAATCTATGGAGTTAGAGTTACCAAACTATTCTGAGTCGTTGGGTGTTAGCAATCTAATCTGTTGAATAGGAGTTTACAAGCTAATCTATGGGATTGGGGCAAGTAAGATTATCAATAGAGTAGGGGTTGGTAAACTTATTTTTGTAATAGAGGTTAGCAAGTTAATCTATGGCATATGAGTTTTCAAGCTAATTTGTTGAATAGGGAAGAGCAAGCTAATCTATGGAGAAGGGGTAAGTAAGCTAATCTATTGAGTAGGGGTCAATAAGGTTATTTGTGGAATTGGAGCCAGCAAGCTGATCTATGGGGTAAGGGTTAGCGAGCTAATTTGTGGAATAGGGGTTAAAAAGCTAATTTGTGGTGGAGGGGTTAGCAACCTAATTTGTGGAATAGGGATAAGCAAGCTAACCAAGCATACTGTTGTTATTGTAGTGAGTTCGATCCTTATGGTTGTTTTTTATATCTCCGGCGTTGTGCTAAGCTTCATAAATATCAATAAAGATCTTCTGATCATCTCGTTTCAGAAATAGCATTTATAATTTTTCAAGAAGCTTTTTTTTTCATAAGAAGATAAAGCTGATTGATAGATCTTAACAGATTGATATATAGCTATCAGCAGACAGATAGATAACATTTATCCCACCCGTCCGCCACGAGTGGGGTATGATTCAAGGTCATGTTTAAAACCTTAAATGACTTGGTTTCAGTTTCGGCTCATGCACAACCTCTCCTTCCCTTAATCCCCACTTTAAAAATAAACCATGGGTCAAAACCTACCTGGTGGGAGGTACTGATAAATATCAATAACACGATCCTTCCTGGTGTTCCCGCCGAGTAGGCGTTATTAATTTGAATCGCATGGTCTGAGGGAGCCCCCCCCCCATCAGGCAATAACTTTTTCATCAAGGCTAAGTTCATTGCTTGGCACCTTAGCCTTCTCTATAGGGGAATGCCGAAGAGATCAAGCATTTTTGCATCTGCCGCGTATGAATCTCGATTCGTGAGCGGCCTCCACATTAAAATGACCTTGTGTCAAATTCTACCAAGTGGGAGGTCGGATAAATATCAATAAGATTGACCTGTCTAGTGTTACTATTAAAAAAAGGTGTTATTAATTTGAATGCAGTGTTAAGGGAACGTCATCCTAGCCAATATCTGCTTTGCAGAGCCGAGTTTATAGCTTGGCGCCCGAGGCGCCACGATAGGGGAATGCCGAAGGGGTCAAGTATTTTTGTGACAGCCGTGCATGATTCTTGATTTGTGTGTGTCCCTCCCACTCTAAAATGACCTTATGTTGCAGCTTGACTCGGTGGCAAGTCAGCTAAATACTTTTAATAACATGGGCTGTTGTGAGGCCCATGTAGGGTTATTTTATGTCGTGAGGTTAGAAATTCGTCTTCACTGTATATTCATATTCACTCTCTTGTGTTGGTTCTCAAAAGTTTTTTTTTGCATTCAGTTATATGATAAGTATTTCTATATGGCATCAATTATTCCTATCTAATACTAATACTTTTCAAACAAATCTATTTGACTCATTGATGAGACCCTAAAAGGCACTACCACTTCGGGTTAGAGTGGACCTGGGAGTAATGGCATTGAAGGGGTACGCCATACTCCCCAGTGCTCTAGAACAAGAGCATCGCCGTCAGATATAGTTTAGTGTTATCCTCAGGACACTATCCATGTCTAGAGGTTAGAGAATCGCATTCGTCGTTCTTTCATATTTACACTCGTTCATTTCTTAAGGTTATTTTTTGCACACGGTTCAGTCGAATACGAATAATCTTTAAACAGATATATTTGGTTCTTTGGTTGCATCTTAACAGGTACTGTTACTTCTTGTTAGAGTGGACATGGTAGTAATGGAAATGATTGTTTGTTTGTTTGGCTTTTATGGTATATCAACCTTTGTAGGTTAATTAATGCCAAATCCATTTTTATATAAATAAACAGTTTTATTTTAGGCAATTCCGTTTAGCATAAGTACACAGTTTAATTATCAAAAAACATTTCTATTTCAAGCTATTTAGTTTTGTCAAACAGTTCCAATTCAAACAATTCAGTTTAGTATAAGTATAGTTTTTGTTTACACACAGTTAAATGTCAAAACAGTTTTATTTCAAACAATTCAGTTTAGCGTAAGTACAGTTTCATTCTTAAAAACAGTTCTATTTCAAACAATCTAGTTTAGCATACAAAAACAGTTCCATTTCAAACAATTCAGTTTAGTATAAGTACGCAGTTGAAATGTCAAAAGTTCTATTTCAAGTAATCCAGTTTAGCATAAGTACACAGTTTAGTTCTATTTGACTCAGAGATAGGACCCTATCAGGTGCTACCACTCCGGGCCAGAGTGGACCTGGGAGCGATGGCAATGAAGGGGTACTCTGCATTCCCCAAAGCTCCTGCATTACTGGAACCTCACCATAAGATTGTTTAGTGTCATATCCAGGACACTAGTTGGGATGGAGTCTTACCCCTTTGCAGTAAGCAGTCGGTGTATTCTACAGCCCCAGCCGACTGGGCAAAATGAAAATGAAGGAGTACTCTACGCTTACCAGAAGTGGAGCCTTACCATCAGATGCACCCTAGTGTCATATCAAGGACACTTCTTTAGGAGAGGCCTTAACCCTTTTGCAGGAGATACAGTCAGCATATTCTAAGGTTCTGGGACAGGGCAGAAGAAAAGTGAGATCAAGAGAAATAATCTGAATATATTGGATTATCTCTATACTCGGGTTTAAGTCTAGATTATTGGTCAACCCTTTGTCAGTCATTATTTTAAGGAATTAGTTTTGAAACTCTAGTGTTTGATGTACATTTTATTTTTAAGGTAGAGGAATTATACTGTAAATTGAATTGCCATTACCTGAAAATCCGGCAAACACTTCCGCATGACATGGGAAACCTCTGGACAGCTGTTTCGACCTATTAGGTCTCATCAGAGGTGTTTAATGTGATCTCCCCCACTGGAGATCGAACCAAGGACCATAGAATACAGAGCCGATACTCTACGACTGAGCCATCGGTCCACAGAGCACATAAGCGATGTCAAATTAACCTGTTATGGTAATTGCGTGGCCAATTAACCTGAATGTGTATTGTAAAGTTACATCCGTACTCTTAACGTTTGTTTTATATTTCAACAGTGTTCATTCATATTCTTATTTACGACATTGTTCATTTATATATTTACAACAATGTCCATTTTTACTCTTATTTACAACATTGTTCATTTTTATTCTTATTTAGAACATTGTTCATTTATATATTTACAACATTGTTCATTTACATCTTATTTACGACATTGTTCATTTATATATTTACAACATTTCAACATTGTTCACTTACAGATAGACATTATCTTTTTACTAGAAAATTCACAAGTATATGCAGTACTTGAACTCTGAATTCATTATTAAAAATGTTTATTGCGGAAAAAATTCTTTACGTCTATCAAGAGAAAATAGCGAATTTTCTGATGCATGTAAATTTAATGTAGTTTGTTGCAATGTTCAGGAAACAGAGTCAATTAAACTTAAAAGTAATAAGTATGTAAAGTTGACCGAACATGGTCGAGGGTTACTCGAAGGCTTCCAATTCAATAGCTACTATACTACCCTTGATACGTATCTTACAATGCTGAGTGTTAAGCGAGGAGGTATCAAGTACTATTTTTTGAGTCTTTGGTGTGACGCTACCTGCCATTGGCGAACACTCTGACCACTTTATTTTACTAACTTAAAGGAATTCTTAAGACTTCATTCTCCTTGAAACTGGTTGGTCTATTAGGAGGTTGATATTTTGCTTCTGAAAGGCCTCCATAGATTAGCCTCGCTATTTATGAGGAAAAAAATATTTATTCTGGCAAGAATGGTTCACAGCAGATGTCAGCTAATTGGCTAACATATTTATATTGTAATTGTCTTTTTAATACAAATCGCTCCCTCTCTCTCTCTCTCATATATATATATATATATATATATATATATATATATATATATATATATATATATACATTTTAAAGAAAAGAAATGTGTACGTGTGTGTGTGTTTGTGCACGCACGTCCGATGGTGATTGAATAAAAACAGATATCAGTTAAAAGTTTTAACTCTATTTGATATCTATGATTCATATTCACTGCTAAATTAAGTGCATTGAAAAGGAAGGAGATTATACTGACAAATAAGTATTCGTTGTGTGAAATTAATACTTTTCATCCTTAGTACGGGGTCTTACACACACACACACGCAAACACACACACACACACACACACACACACACACACACACACACACACACACACACACACACACACACACATCTATATATATGAATGAAAGAAATAGAAAAAAAAAGTAAGGAAAAAGTGATGATCATATTATAATAAAACTTTCACGTTAAAACGTTTCGGTTTTAATAAGCCTTCATCGGGACTTTAAGATGATGAAAAACGTTGCTAGAACAGCGATGAATGTTTTAAAAAAATAATAGGAGAAAAGAGAAAGATAAAAAAAAGATCACATAACCGTCCAATCAGTCTTCTTTTTCGAAAAATTATCACGTGATTGGCACAAGCAATGATATTTAAATGTGTCGAATTTCTAGGAGATACAATGGATTGAAAGATAATAAAAGCAAAAACTGTCAAAATATTTTTGAGAAAAGAAAAGAAAAGAAAAGAATAGGAAAGGAAAAGGCCTTTTCTTTTTCTTTTTTTCTTCTTTCTTTCTTCTTTCTTTCTTTCTTTTTTTCCCCCTCTTTTCCATTTTCCTTTTCGTAAAATCATCGTCTGAAGATCTTGTGATTTTTCATATTTTTACATTTTCATACCGTTAGATTTACTTCATTTTTCTTGCATATATATATATATATGTCTCACAAAATGAAAGAAACAAGAGGTGAAAACCAAAATGAATATTTTGTCAAATTTTTGTTTTCATGCCATCTTTCTTTCTTTCTATATAGTTGTGTGTATATATATATATATATTTGTTTTTTGTTTTTGTTTTGTTTTACGGCATATCAATCATAAGAGGTCATTTAATGCCGGATATATATATATATATATATATATATATATATATATATATATATATATATGCAAATTTCATTAAACATAATAGACATTTTATGCCTACATATTTTCTTCTGGATCCGTTCGAATTCCCGTATTACTTTTATCGTATTCGGGGGGAATTGAAAAATTCTCACCGACAACACAACAATACTCGAACATCAAAATAATAAACAAAAACTTCAGATTCTCGAAGCACTATATATTAGAAACCTGCAACTAGCACTTAATAGAATTAATTTTCAAACCAGTGCTGATGTACTTAAATGTCTTTAGCTACTGGCACTATTTACAGAATTACATTTAAAAGCAAACGCCATAATCTCCAACAGCAAAGACGTCCTTACACAATAGTAATTTGCTAAGACAAAAGTTACATCACTTTTGTAATAGATTCTCCCCTGATGATAGCCCAAAGTCGGGCAGAAAGTACTAGGGATACATACAACTATGGACAATACCTAAATCAATTCCCCCCGAATACGATAAAAGTAATACGGGAATTCGAACGGATCCAGAAGAAAATATGTAGGCATAAAATGTCTATTATGTTTAATGAAATTTGCATTAACGAAGAAATGCTGCCTAAATATACATATATATATATATATATATATATATATATGAAGAAAATAGAAAAAGTATTCCAAATGTGATGAATTTATTATGATGTTAAGTCAACGTTAAAACGTTTCAGTTTAATAAACCTTCATCAGGACTTTAAGATGGTGAAAAATGTTGCAATAACACCAATGGATGTTTTAATAAAGTAACGGGAGAAAAGACGAAACATGTATACAAAGAAGATCTCCTAAGCGTTCAGTCAGTGTTCTTTTTTGAAAACTATTACGTGATTGGCACAGGAAATGATATTTAAATGTGTAGAACTTTTTAGAGATACAACGGTCTGAATAATTATAAAAGCAGTAGTTGCAGAATTTTTGAGAAAATTGTTCAAGCAACATTTTTCATCATCTTAAAGTCTTGATGAAGGTTTATTAAAACCGAAACGTTTTAATGTTGACTTTACATCATAATAAATTCATCACATTTGGAATACTTTGTTTTTGTATTTTCTTCATACAATCGGGTTTATTTACATAATTTACTTATATATATATATATATATATATATATATATAAGGGAGTAGAAGAGGTTCTCGTCTAATGACAAAGCCATGGTGAAGGTAACCTTTCTAGGAGGAGTTAACTCCAAAATCAAAACTGGAGAAGGAAGCTCCGGCATCAAACATCGGCTTACTTGTATGTGTCCTTTCACTGGAAAAGTTTAAGAGAAGATATTTTAATATAAAACCTGCAGTTTACATAGTCACCATATATCTTGCAATGCTTGTCAATGGGCTGTAGCTATGCAAACCCAAAGTGTGGCATAATTGTCGTACAAGTGTATATCACTATAATCCAACGACGTACATATGTCTTACTACCGTATCATCTTATGCATCTTGCTTATTTTTCACTAGTTGAATTAGTTATTAATCAGAATTTTGATGGTGAAGACGGCTACCATCTGTCAAGGTGTGGTAGTTATATATATTTATATATGATAACTTAGACTTAAAGTCAACGGTGCTTGGTAACGGTCAGTTTCTCGCCTATGCGTTGGTCTGATGAACGCAAAGGGGAGAAACTGATAGTTACCCAGCACTTTTAAATTTATCAACAGTATCCTAGCTTGAATATGTACATTCTATGAATATCATTGAGTACTTTCTCATTGGTCTTGTGGTTAGAGAGTTAGGCAATGGCCGGGTAGACCGACGTTCAATCCCAGGTCGAGTCAGACCAAAGGACTCAAAAAATGGTACTTGATGACATATTGCTTAAAATTCAGCATTATAAGGTATGTATCAAGGGTAAAGTGGAAAAACCACACCGTCAACCCGGCGTGTGTACATTTCAGCCATCTCCAACTCGCTCTTATTCTACTCATACACACATTTTGGGTAATAAAGAAAAACAAGAAGCAGATTATATTTTTATACATCAGCGTTGTTGGTGTTCTTCCCTGTATACAACACTGATCATAAGTCAATAAAAGGTTGGGCAGACTGGGCTCTTTAGCCTTGATACAGTAACCAGTCTAGGAGAAGAAAACCTATTGAATTAAAGCTAATTGCTCTCCGATTAAAAACTGACCTCGTGTGGCATCCTAACCGTTAATAAAATAGGGGTATATTAAAAGAAAACAATTCTATTAAGAATGCAAATTGAAAAAGATGAGAAAAATTAAAGAAAGAAGAAAAAAAAAACAAAACAAAAAAAAAACCCCTGGCGAAGTGAAAGAAGCAGAGGGAAAAGAAAACAATATGTGATAGACGCAAAAAAATTTAAGGATTTGAAATCAAAAAGAGGAGAAATATAAAACACAGAAATAAACGATAGAAAAAGAATATTACTAATCAGAAAAGTAAAAATAGAGAAGAAAAAGAAAAAAGAAAAAAATCTGAAAAAACGAATCTCCCCACAAAAAAAAGACAAAACAAATTTGAAGGAAGATAAAGGTAAAAGAATGAGGATAAAAATAGATAAACAGATAAAGAAAGAAAGAAAGAAAAAAGAAGAAAACGAGACGGAAAAAAAGAAGAGAGAAAAATAAAAAAGAGAAAAGAAAGAAAACTGGTGATACAAGAAAAGAAGATAGAAAAGAAAATATATAAAAAGAGAAAAAAAAAAAAATGAAAAGAAATGAAGGAGCAAAAAAGAAAGAAAGAAAGAAAGAAGAAAATAGGGGGATACAAGAAAAGAAGATAAAAAAGAAAATATATAAAAAGAGAAAAAAAAATGAAAAGAAATGAAGGAGCAAGAAAGAAAGAAAGAAAGAAAGAAAGAAGAAAATAGGGGGATACAAGAAAAGAACATAGAAAAGAAAATACATAAAAAGAGAAAAAAAAAATAAAAAGAATTGAAGAAGCAAGAAAGAAAGAAAGAAAGAAAGAAAATAGGGTGATACAAGAAAAGAAGAAGATAGAAAAGAAAATATATAAAAAGAGAAAAGAAATGAAAGGAAATGAAGAAGAAAGAAAGAAAGAAAGAAGAAAATAGGGTGATACAAGAAAAGATAAAAAGAAATATATATATATATATATATATATACAAAGGCAAAAGAAAAAAATGGAAATGAAGGAAAAAGATAAACAAACAAAAGATAGAAAAATATATAGAAAAAAGAAATAAAAAAAGAAAGGAAGAAATAAGAACGGAAAAAACACGGAAAGAAAGAAACAGAAAGAAAGAAAGGAAATTGAGAGATACAAGGAAAGAAGTAAGAAAGAAAAAGATATAAATTAAAAGAAAAGAAAAAAGAGAAATGAAGGTAAAAGAAAAAGAAAATGAGAGACAAGAAAAGAAGATAGAGAGAAAATATAAAGAAAGAAAGAAAGAAAGAAAGAAGCAATAATGAGAAATAAAGAAACAAGCAAGAAAGAAAAACAGAAAGAAATTGTATTATACAAGAAAAGAAAGAAACAAAGATATGTGGAATGAAGAAAAAAGAAAAATCAAAAGAAAAGAAAAAGAAAAAAGAAAACAGAAGACAAGAAAAAAGAATAGAAAGAAAGATATGTAGGAAGTGAAAAGAAAGTAAAAGAAATAAAGAAACAATAAAGAAAGAGAGAAAGAAAAAAGAAATAAAGAAACAATAACTGAATAAGTCGATAAAAAGAGATGAAGAAACAACAAAGAAAGAGAGAAAGAGAGAAAAAAATAAAGAAGCAATGAATAAATAGATAAATCGAAAGAAAGAAAGAAAGCAACACGACCTTCAGCAGAATTGAAAAAAAGAAAGAAAGAAAGAAAGAAAGAAAGAAAAAAAGAGAGAAAAAGCAAACATTATTGCATCTGAGAAAGATAAACAGTACGAGTTTTTAAGTAAGTTTGTATGCGCATGCGTTCTAGAGAAAAAAAAAATCTGGTAATGACGTTCATCGTGGCAAATGTTGGCATAATTTTTTTTAGAGTTTCAGAGGATTGAAGCCAACCAAGAAAAGTCGAAAACAAAAGTATGATGAACAGGGGATAGAACCTCCTATCAAAAAAAAAAAAAAAAAAAAATTAAGAAAAAACAAAAAAAAACAACAAACAAAAAACCCCCAAAAACAAATAAACAGAAGAGAGAAGTAAAAACGAAAAATCAGGCTTCATAGTTGTAAGTCTAAACAAAAAGTACCCTTTATTGTGTTTATTATAATCAACAGGAAATTTCTGTAACTTCGCCATATTGCCGGGGGCAATTTCCCGAACACAAACTTGAGACAAACATTTATAGAAAGCTTTATAAACATTTCTCAGTGATTGTGATATATACTGGAGGAGGTGCTGTGTCGCGTAAAACGTGTACATTTACACGTGTGTATCTGTTTAGGAGATGTTAATATGTGTCTTGGTGATATTAATTTTTAACTAGTTTTTTTTTTCTTTCTATGTTATTGCTTTCTTACCACAAGTTTCTAAGTCTAATACTCTCCAATCATTAATGTAAGCAGAATAAGATAAGTCTCAAGAAGTAAATTATGGCAAGACGTAAACTAGCATCTCATATCCCGAGTGCCCGTCTTACACGAACGATGCATGGACTATCTCGGTAACAGAGGTGTAATAGGTTTGGTTTACTTTCTTTGTTTTAATGGCATATCAATCAATAAATTATTTTCAATACTTTCTGCAAATATATTTGTAAAATTGATCTACGCGTGGCGTAGAGGCTAACGTGCCGCACTGTGACATCGTAGTAAGAGAGTTTGAACTCCAGTCATGCTATTACGTTCATTTTCGGACTAATGCCTTTGGGAAAGGCATGAACCCCTTCACCCTCTCCTAGTTATGGGTTAAATAGTACCTCTACTGTTCTACGACAAGGATTTTTTAGTTGTCCAAAATAAGATTGCACACATATATATAATTTTATTTTAACATCCCTAATATAACCTCTTTCATTCCTGATGATGGTTCATTACAACCGAAACGCTATAATGTCGACTTTGTTTCTTTATAAATCTCTCCAACTTGGATTAACTTGTTATCAATCTCTCTCTCTCTCTCTCTCTATATATATATATATATATATATATATATATATTTATCTTGGTGAAGGTTTTGGTGGTGGTGGTAGTGGGGTCTGAGGAGAGAATGGTAATCCTCTGTAGGTGATACTGTTAGCATAATCTAAGTTCCCCTACAAAGCATTGAAAGCAGAAATTTTGCGACGTAATTGTTTTTTATTACAATTAATTTGAAGTTGGTATCATTATTATTATTGTTAAATAAACTCAGAGACGAATTGAGGCATATGCGCTTTTGGTGATGGGTTTTCTATGCTAATGAATTGTTGACGATAAGTGTAGAGCAATCCGTAACGAACCAAGTACATAGCTGAATGAACTATTGTTATTTCTAAGCTTTGTTTCGTCTGGCATCCAAGCCTTAGATAGCTCACAATATCTGCTGTTCCTTAGTGGTCACCCATTTAATTACTAAACAAGCTAATCGCTGCATAACTCCCGTAATCTGACCGGAAGCAGCCCTTTAGTGTGACTTGACCGTAAGTCAGACTTCACGAACTGCTATTTCTGGTATTGCTTGTTCAACAAAATATGTGACATGTTTGAGAAACAAATATTTTGCCAAGCAAATTCTACCAAAAAATATAAAAAGTTTTGTTCACAAGAGAGAAGAGGGGATGTATTTACCCGACTTCTTCCACCCCGGATAGAATGTGATACAAAGTTAATTTTTCAGCAGAGTAATGGTTTGTTTTGGGTTCTTTGCTTTTAATGACATGACAACCTTCATGAGTTATTCAATGCCAAAGCCATACTTATAGAAGAACAGTCGTGGTACTATTTAATACATAGCCGATGGGTGGACAAGTGGGTTCATACTCTTTCCATGGGTATTCGTCCAAAAGTGAACGCCAAGAGCGACTGGAGTTTGAACTCGCTTACTATGATGTCACAATGCAGTACGTTAGCTACTACGTTACAGGGATTCCCTCAAATTCGAGTTATGATGTGTACGAAGTATATTGTTTGGACAGTATTTCCCAACGATGTTCATACTCCCCTAGAAAGTTGTTATGAGTTATGAGGAAGAGCGAAATTAGAATTATTTAACGGGTTTGGGGCTGTTTAGAAGTTTGATAATAATTCTAATCTAAAAAGGGAGTAAAAAAACAATTATAAAATGGCTTTAAAAAAATCATGAGCTCGTTCAGTAATTAACCTTGTATCAATAGTCAAGGTTGATTTTCTTTTAAGAAACATTTTAAAGTTTAGGTAGTTAAATAAAAAAAGGCCATACATCTTAAAGAAGCAAGAAATTATAAAATGATTTTTTTAAAAAATTGTACTGAGAACCAAGAAGTTAGCCTGTGTATTTAAAAAAGAAAAAATGACACTTCATTAGCTGGTTAAAATTTGAATGTATTTACCTAACCCCTCCACCACGGACAGGATGTGACATAAAATCAATTTTTAAACGGAGTACAGTTGGTTTTGAATTTATATTTTTTCTTCTCCTAAACTAGTTAATCTAACAATATTTAAAGAACCTAGTTTGCCTTACTATTTAGCCAAAAATTGTTGGAGAACAGCTGGATCCATGCCTTACCCTACAGCATTAACACGAAATGAAACGCAAACAGAGCGGAGAGGGTACACGAACACACAGACAACATTTTCTGTAAGTAAAAACAGTTCTGTATCTGTGTATTCGCAGGGATTATCAGTGCTATTACTAGTACTGTTGATATAAAGGTTAGCAAGCTAGACTAGCAAACCTTCAGGAGTAAGTTCGTGTCTCATTAGATGTCCCATTTATACGGCCTTTTGCCACATCTGAGCAAAAAGCTTAATAAAATAATTATTTTTTGAATGGTCACCTCTAGTTGTGTAAGGGTTAGCAAGCGAAACTAGCAAGCCTTCACAAGTGAGTTCGAGTCACATTGAGTGCCCTGTTTATACGGCTTTGTGCCACATCTAAGCAAAAAGCTAAGTAAATTATTTATTTTTTGAATGGTGACCTCAGGTAGTGTAAGGGATAGCAAACCTTCATGAGTGAATTCGAGTCTCATTGGGTACCCCATTCATACGGCCTTTTGTCAAATCTAAGCAAAAAGCTTAGTAAATTACTTATCTTTTGAATGGTCACTTCTGGTGGTGTCAAGGTTAGCAAGCTAGACAAGCAAGCCTTCACGAGTGAGTTCGAGTCTCATTAGGTGCCCCATTCATATGGCCTTATTCCGCATCTAAACAAAAAGCTTAGTAAATTACTAGTTCTGCAATTACTATTGTATTGGTAAAAAATAATGCAAATACTGCCGTTTAAAAACTTTCGGGAAAGAAAAATTAAGCCAAAACGCAGAATCATTGTATTAGTTCTATTTTTAGTAGCCTTTTTTTAAAAGAAAAACTTTTTCCTTTTCGCTTGATTTTTATTTATCAATTTAATTTATTGAAACTTTTTGTTTGTTTCATCTTATTTGTTCTTTCGTTATTTCTTTCATTTTTAAATTTTTTAAAAAAGTTTTGTTTCTCAATGTGCGCCCTTCTTTCTTTCTTTCTTTCTTTCTTTCTTTCTTTCTTTCGCTTTATTCCCTAGCATCTTCAATTTTTCTTTCGTGATTTTTGTTCTTTTAGTTTTTTTTCTTAAATTTTAGTTTTTTCTTTTTGCTTTTTCCATTGCGTCTTTCTTTCTTTCTTTCTTTCTTATTTGTTTTTTCTTCAATTCCCCCCCTCTGGCATCTTTATTTAAAAAATTTTTTTCTTTCTTATATATAATCTTTCTTTGAGCTTTCTTTCCTTATTGTATATTTCGTTATCAATGATGGCTTTGGCATTGAATTACCCACGAAGGTTGATATGCCATTTAACAAAGAACCCGAAACTGATTTTGATCTTCTACAGGGATGACTTGGACATGAAATAACCCATGAAGGTTGATATGCCATCAAACAAAGAAACCGAACCTTATACTTATTTTTTAAACGGAAGCAGATATCTTTAAAAAGATAATTCAAGTTGATAGACACGCTCATTCATTGATGTAAGATATATTGTAAAATGTATATTCTTTGTTTAATACTCTTAAAGTTTTATCCGACTCGTGATAATAGAAATTACCATTTTCCTCCTACAATGAAAAATTAACGATAATATTCCTTTTATGTTTATGTAATTAAAAATTAAAAAAAGTAATAACGAAAAAAAAAAAGCACCTGTCTTAACCACAACGATGGGAAAGTGTATTTTCAATATACCCGAATAAATGATTTTTGTTTTGTAGTCCTCTTGCCAAAATTAGGATATGATTGAAGCTTAAACTCCGCAAGATCGATCAGATAGGGATAATCCTGGCCTTAGATCATCTTCATAATGTAAATTACAAGTGATAAGAAAATATGATTTCTTGCCAATTATTAAAAAAGAAAGGATAAAAGATAAAGAAAAGAAAGAAAAATGTAGTAGTGGATAATCGAGGCCTTGAAAGGCCTTATGTGCTAAATAATCCCTGTGTCCCGAAACATTTCACTAATCCGACTCCTTTTCTGACTTATTGGACTTTTTCCAATGGACTATTACCAAACTGAGACTGAAAACTTACATAAAGACTGGTAATTGCTGCTAATATTTGGAAAATTTTTAAGCCTCAGATCAAGTGGAAAGGATTTCAAACAGAGAGGCCATGACAGTTGGTGGATTCTTTCTTTCTGTTTTCTTGAATTTTTAGTTTTTATTTCTTTTGTTCTGTTTTTATATTCTATTAGTTCTTTCTTGTTTTTTTAGGGTGTGTATGTGGGGAGGAGATTCTAGCATCTTTTTTCTTTCTTTCATTTTTGTTCTTCCATCTTATTTGTTCTTTCTTTCTTTTGTTCTTTTCGTATATGCTATTTGTTTCTAGTTTTGGCTTTCTTGTGGCTTTTCTCTTTCTTTCTTTCTTTTTTTCTTTCTTTCTTTCTTTTTTATTTTTTCCTACATCCTATTTGTTTTCCCTTTCTTCTTTTCTTCTTGTTTTTTTCGTCTTTATTCCTCTCTTTAGTTCTTTCTTGCATCTTATTTGTTCTTTCTTTCTTTTGTTCTTTTCGTATATGCTATTTGTTGTTTCTAGTTTTGGCTTTCTTGTGGCTTCTTTCTTTCTTTCTTTTTTTCTTTCTTTCTTTTTTTCTTTTTTTCTTTTTTATTCTTTCCTACATCCTATTTGTTTTCCCTTTCTTCTTTTCTTCTTATTTTTTCGTCTTTATTCCTCTCTTAATTCTTTCTTGCATCTTATTTGTTCTTTTTTTCTTTTACTTTAATTTTCTTGCGTCTTCTTTATTTTACTATCTTTCTTTTATTTTTTTTGTCTTTCTTGCATCTTATTTTCTCCTTCCACATCATTGTGCCAATGTTTTTACACACTACTAGTATTAATGGCGTTTTTTTATTTTCATTTTAAATACCTTTATCGAGACATTTTCAGTCATTGTTATTTTTCATCATGAGTTTTTCACACCAGAAATAACTGGCAGATTTCATTAATGTCAGTGCGACTGCTAGTCTCCTCAGCTTTCTAGAACTCTTGTTAGGATTCTAGATGATCTCAGAAATTCAATTGTCTGAATGGTCTCAATTCTTTCTCAGATTTTAGAAATGCAGCGTCCGAATAGTCTCCATTCTTTTTCAGATCTCAAATTTCCCGTCTCTTTGCCAGAACTTTGGCCAATATTTTCTTTGATTTTTGAAATTTTACTTTTTTATCGCAACTCACTTGGTTCGTAATTTCTATGACAACGAGGAACAGTAGATATCAGAGACAATACTTCATAAATTTAAAAAAAAATGACCAACTGACCCTGTCCTTCCGGCTGTCTCCTGGTCATAAATTGAATTACTATGAACTGCGCGCTACACACAGAATCACTAGACAGCTGTTTTGAGCTTAGTTGGCCTCATCAGCAGTGTATATCGTGTTCTCCCCAAACTAGCGATCACAGAATTCAGGTCGAAACAGCTGTTCCGTGTGCCCTGGTTGATCTGTATATATGAAGAGGTGAACATCCCTATTTCCGGACCCTTATTTGGACACACACATATATGCATACACCCATGGCCAACCTATAACCATACGCACACTCACATAGAGCTAATCCTGTCCATCGTGTCACATGGATAACTATAATTTCCCTTGATATCGAGTTTTCTTTTATCATTGTTTCCGATACCCACTGTTCTTCGTTGCAGTATTTATAAAAAACCGAGTGAGTTGCGATGAAAAGCAGCTAAAATTAAAAGTCAAAAGAAAATACTCTCAAAAATTAGCAATAATGACGAAGAAAATTAGTCAAAATGAATAAAAGGTTTCTTAGTTTTGAAATATCTAGATTATTCATCAAATACTCGTCCATGTAAAGCTAAGGCTTCGTCATTTTTGATCCGATTTATCTTGACTTTTCTTGTGTAAAATGATCCACTGAAAATTTTTTAAAACTTCCCAAATGTTTCTATGATTCAAAGATTTTCCAGAAACTATGAAGATCATCTCTGAAAAGATTTTTTAAAAATCTCGCATATTCCTATGGTTCACAGATTTTCAGGAACTAAGATGATCCTTAGAAAAATTTAAAAGTATATTTCGAAATCTGTCTCAAACTGTTTTCTTTTTTCGGTGAGATCTCTCTTTTCTTTCTCTTTGTCTTGCTGTCTCCCCAAAAAGGTGTATGCCTCACATACTCCTATTGTCTCCAGTGACAAATCGTCTCCCTTAGCCTGAACTGGAGACAAATTCCAGTTCGAAAATGTCTTGGAATGACTGAAAACAAATCCCAAGGAGTGTAATATTTTGACCTTCGACTCGGCCCAAAATGCCATTCAAGGTGATGCACCGGAAGGAAGTGACACATTCTAATGGCAGTTATGAGAGGAAATCGCGTGGGCGGAAATTGGCTGATGAAATATGACGAGCTAAAAAATTCCAAAGGTACACTCATAGACTGATGCACCGGAAGAGAGTGACCTGTGAACTGCATGACAGTTATTTCCGCTTGATGACGATTAAACATTCGATTTCAACGATTATATAACTCAGTTAAGTTCGACGAGCCGGTGGCCAGTTGAGTTGCAGACAGTTGGAGAGGGACGAGATGTGGTAGGTAAAGCCACACCAGGCCGAAGGGGCTTAGGGCCCTGATGAGTTGGGGTCCAGAGAAGATGCTGATAAGATGCAATAAAGAAAGCTATCACCCAGCAGAGTGGGCCCTGGGCCTCCGGTTGAGCGGCCCTGGAGAACGAGAAAGACACAACGCTGACGGCCATAAGTTTGGGGGTCAAAATATTTCAGTTATGTTCGGTCTCCAGCTCCCTCTCACACGCAAACTTTGAGTAACCCTTTTCGAACCCTTGCAATAAAGTGAGAGGTACATATATTTCTAAAGAAGTCTTCCTGCGTCTTTATCATTGCGTCCGTTGTTCATTACGTCAGTATATATCCTGCATGAACATGTATATGAGAATGCAACAGGAGTAACTGTTCAAGATTGAGGTTTACCTAAAATGTGCCTTCTAACGTAGCCAGCTCTACGTAGCCATGAGCAGAGCTGGAAATCTAGAGAGGATATGTATCCTCATCAAAAGGTCAAACCAACAGAAAAACAGGCAATGTTGTCTATCAAGATGTTCTTTAATTATGGAAATATCTTATATTAGATTTTAAAATGGATATGCATGCTGGGTAAAAATAAATGAAGGATTTCAAACAAAAATTAATTTATGTCCCGAGTATAATTGTAAACTGCATCCAATGGTGAGGTTCCAGTTCTGGAGCTTTGAGGAATGTGGAGTACTCCTTAATTGCCATTACTCCCAGGTCTACTCTGACTCGGAGTGGTACCTGTTAGAGTCTCATCAATGGGTCAAATGGATCTATTTAAAATACTTGTATTAGATAGGGTCGTTTTCTTTGTTTAATGGCATTTCAACGATCGTGGGTTATTAATGTTAAAGCCATTCTTATAGAAAAACAGTCGTCGTGCTATCTAACCCACAGCTGAGGGATAAGAAAGCTCATACCTTTCCCCACGGGTATTTGTCCGAAAGTGAACGAATTAGCATGACTAAAGTTCGAACTAGCTTACGATGATGTCCCAGTCCAGCACATTAGCCACTTCATCACGGAAACTCCCCTTATTTAGATCGGAGTATCTGATACTATTGAGCTAAAGAACGAAAAAAAAAAAAAAAATAAAGATTTCAGAAGAAGATTGAAAATATAAATGGTTATGCTTATAATGAAACATTTACATATGAATCATATTTCGGCATTACACAACCCATGAAGAGTTGATATGCCGTTAAACTCATTAGCCAAACCAAACCAAACCAAACCAAACCAAAGTACTTTATGAACATTAATGGCCATTTTAAACCCTCTTTTTTTGTCACACAGGTAAATACTGGTAGTTTTCCTCAATTTCTATATCTTTTGGATTTGGTTTGGTTTGGTTTTATGGCATATCAACCATTGTTAGTTATTTCATGCCAAGTCCAGTTTTTACATATATAAGTAAGTAGTAAAGTAAAGTTGGCGACCTTAGTCGAGGGTGACCCGAAGGCTCCCTTTTCGATAGCTACTACACCAAGGTGTAGGAGAGGGCTCTACTCCTTTTCCTGGATTGCTCCACTTTATCCTTGATCCCAACCTTATATTGCTGAGTGTTAAGCAAGGAGGCAACAAGTACCATTTTTGAGTCTTTGGTATGACTCGACCAGGGATTAAACCCAGGTCGTCTGGGCCATTGGTGACAACTCTAACCATCATAAATATATATGATTTGTAACCACATTTTGTAGATAAACACAGTTAAATGATCAAACTGTTCTATTTCTAACTATTCACTTTAGCATAAGTCAACAAAGTTAAATGGTTTCAAGTATTGCTATATATCACTAACAATTCAATTAAACATCAGTCATTTATTTAGACTCTGTTAAATTATCAAAGTTCTATTACTATTAATCTAAATTAACTCGCGTCATTTGCTTAAATATAAGCTTAAATATGAAAGTTCTATCTGATTCATGGATAAGACCCTTTCAGAGGTTACTACTCTAGGCCAGAGTGGACCAGGGAGCAATGGTAATTAAAGAGTACTTCATATTTCTCAAAGTTTCAGCATTACTAGAGTTTCGTCATCAGATTGTTTAGTGTCATACCCAGGACACTCATTGGGAGGGTTGTCTTAACTCTCTGCAGAGATGCAGTTGGTGTATTCTACCACCCCAACCAACTGGGGTTATATCGTTTTGTTTTTGTCTCATTCCTTAATATACCCTATCGGCGTGGATTAGAATACAATGACTGTATCTGCAGCAGAGAAATAAGACTCCCTTTCAAAAAGGTTGTCCGGTGTATTACACACATCTGCATTCCATGGTGAGGCTCCATCTCTGGCGCTCTGGGGAGTGTGGAGTAGCCTTCCATTACCATAAATCTGACCCACGACAGTAGTACCTGTTAGGGTCCCATCTATGGTTCAAATAGATATGTTTAAAAATTATTCCTATTAGATAGGATTATATAACTGTAAATTATTTGTATTAAGTTTTTTTTTCATCACACAACGTGTGAAAGCACATGCGATACCCTGCCCTCATCAGCCGCCAACCTGGGTGAGAACTCAGTTTCGGTAGCTCAAGGCGGTACTGCCACTCCTGGCGCTACCGAGCAGCTTTTGCCACCGGACAGGGTATTTAAAAGAAATATATATCTATATATACGCCAGATCAACTAGAGCAGACATTACATTAAGTATAGATGCTTGAAGAGAAAATTGTTTACAAAGGATTATTATTAATTATATATAACTGTGCAAACAAATGACTATTATCAAATAGAAATAATAGCTCGAAACCATATAATTATTAGTATTTGATAAGAATACTTGAAACCGTACAACTGTGTACAAATCATTTGTATTAGATAGATGTCATACTGTAGTGTGCAAAAAACTTAAATTACACAAATATGTAAATATAAAGGTGCAATGTACGCAATTCTCTAACCACTTGGTGTAAAATAATAACAGACGGGTTGACATGCCGTTAAAAATCATTCAACCAATCATTTTTTCATTGTATTTTTCCTAGTTCTACATTCCTTCATGTTTTTTATTTGTTTTTGAACCACATAAACTTTACCAATTATCCAGATATAGTAAGCAATTGAAAAACGCGTTTGAGCTGCGACTAAGCCAATCACAGCCGACCACGTCACAAAGCCATTGATTTAAGAATCACCTAATTCGTTACGACAATTAGGACAAATGTTTATAATAGGATTTAGTTTGCGTGATTTGGGTAACGTTTTCCAAAATGATTCAAGAATAATGAATAATAATTAACGCCTGATATAGAATAGAAAGGTCATATATATCCAAGGATTATGAGGAGGGGATTCAGCCATTACAGAGAATTTCGGAGGGGGCCACTGGATTTCTAAAAAAAAAAAAGAAAGAAAAGAAAACTCTTTTCATCAGTTGGTTATGATTTATACAGATTATATTGTTTGTCCAGGAGTTCTATACCACTCCCTAAGAAGTTATGAAGAAGCGAGGAATAAAATTATTTAACCGGGTGGGTGTGTTTTGAACCAGGTTTGGTCGTGGGGGCACAACTTTTGTAGTATATCTTGGGCAAAAATAGCTGGGCAGGACGAAGCCCATCCCTCTCCAAATGTACAACTGGTTTAAATCAAAGTTTTCTTTCTCCTTGACCGGTCACTATACAAGTCTATCCAACTATTTATCCAAAACTGTTGGGAAAGAATGGTTGGGTTTATATCTTATCCATGGGGTATTAGCGCTATATGAAATGCCAACAGCTTTGTTCAGGGTTTGAACTCCACTTCTTACAACGATAACCGTTACACCAAGAGCGCATTTATAGATCGTTAAGAGGCTTGAAAATTAATTTAATCTAAGAAAATTATGTATCTTAAGGGAACAAAGAATTATAAAATATTTCTTTTTAATTTGTCTCCTATCTTTAAATGATATTTTTTGGGCGTAAAAGTTTGGTTTGTTTTTCTTTTTTGTTTCATGGCATATCAACCTTCGTGGGTCATTTAATGCCGAAGCTATCCTTGCAGAAGAACAGCAGTGATAGTAGTTTCTTCACCCACCCCCATAGCTGAGGGGTGGATGAAGAAGTTCATATCTTTCCCAAGAGTATTTGTCCGAAAGTGAACTTAATAGAGCGGCTGAATTTCGAACTTGGTTACTACGATATCGCAGTCTCAAACGTTAGCCACCACGCAAAGTATTTAAGACAATAAATCAGGAACTGACAGTTCATAATTTTTTTTTAAAGGAAAACAGTGTATCGAAATTAATTATGGATTCTTCATAATTCTATTAAAAAGTGAATTTTAAAATGTTCGCTATGTATACCAGGAAAGAGTTTCATATTAGATTGATTAATTGATGGATAGGACCACATTATCGATATTTACTAACATTACTCCATAGTGTTGTATAGTCACAAAATAACCATGATTAATTATACAAACACAAAATACATATACATATGCATGCAGATTCATGCAGAATACACATTGACGTAATAATAAAGACGAGCGAAGACTTCTTTAAAAAAATATACCTCTCACTTTATTTGAAAGGTTTGAAAAGGGTTACTCAAGGTTTTACTGTGAGAGGGAGTTGGAGACCGAACAAAAACTGCAACATATTGACCTCCCCAGCCCCTCCGGACATCGCCGTGTGTCGTACTCATTCTCCTGGGCTGCTCAACCGGGGGCCTGGGAGCCCAGCCTCTCTGGGACATGCTCTCATTCCAGCATCTTCTCACCAACTGGTCTGGTCTCCAAACTCGCTGGGGGTCCCGAGGACCCCTTCTGCTGGGTAGTGGCTTTCTCTACCACATCTTGTCTCTAACTCATCTGATCTCCAACTCAATCGGGGTTCCCAAAGGCCCCTTCTGCCGGGTGGTGGCTTTCTCTACCACATCTTGTCTCTAACTCTCTGGTCCCCAACTAACTGACTTCCTGTCTTCACCGATTTTACCTTGTCTCATATTTTCGGCCAAGCCCGCCTACGCGATTTCTTCACATAACTACCATCGGAATGTGTCACTTCCTTCCGGTGCATCACTTTGGAATGGCATGTGTGGCCGGGTCGAAGGTCAATATACAACAATAGATTTGGAGTACCCAATGAGGAACGAACTAGAAAAATAGAAATGAGAAGGAGAAAAGCGAAGACGAGAAAGAATGGAATGTGTGATACTGAGGAAGAATGAAATCAACGAAAAATGACGAGAAAAAAGTGAGTGAAGATGAGGATTCAAAATGAATAAAAATCATTTATACATATTTACCGACCCCTCGGGTAGGATATGATACAAGGTCAATTTTTAAGTGAAGTTTAACAGGTTTGAATTCAGAGTTTTCCTTCTCCTAGACGAGTTGCCTCACCAAGGCTTAAGAACTTAGTCTGCCCTACTATTTACCCATAGCTAGAGAGAGAATAATTGGATTCATACCTTTCCAAAGGGTATTAGTGCTATGTGAAATGCTATCAGTCTCATTCAGGATTTGAACTCGTGTCGTCGTGTCCAATTCCTGCGACGATAACCATTACACCACGGGCACCTCCTTAATAAAAATCATATATAAGAGAAGAAGTAAAGAAAGAGGAAAAGAAATGGAAAGATAATGATAATAATAATAATAATAATAATAATAAAAACAACAAAATAGCACGAGAATAGATAAGACGCAACAAAATAGCAAATGTTGGCTATGCGGTGACAGAGATGAAACCATCAATCACATAATACGCGAATGCAGAATTTTAGCGCAGAAGGAATACAAGACTAGACACGACTGGATCGGCAAGGTGATCCACTGGGAGATGTGCAAGAAATTTAAATTTGACCATACAAACAAATGGTATATGCACAACCAAGCATCTGTCCTAGAAAATAACACACATAAACTCCCATGGGACTTTAACATACACATAGATCACCTAATCTCGGCCAGAAGACCAGACCTAATAATAATCAAAAAATAAATAAATAAATAGAGAGAACTTGCAAAATTGTCGACTTTGCTGTCCCGGCTGACCATAGAATAAAGCTGAAAGAATGTGAAAAGAAGGATAAGTACCTCGACCTTGCTAGGAACATGAAGGTGACAATTATACCAATTACAATTGGTGCGTTTGGAACAGTAACCAAAGGATTACTAAAGGGACTGGGGGACTTGGAAGTTGGCGGACGATTGGAGACCATCCAAACTACTACATTATTGAGAACGGCTAGAATACTGAGAAGAGTCCTGGAGACTTGAGGAGACTTTCTGTCACTCAAACTCCAGTGAAAGACCATCAGCTAACGCTGATGTGAAAAACTCAAATGAGTAAATAATAATAATAATAATAATAATAATAATAATACTCGACCTTGCTAGGGAATTTAAAAAAATATGGAACGTGAAGGTGACGATTATACCAATTGTGATTGGTGCGCTCGGTGCAGTAACTAAAGGACTATTAAAGGGACTGGAGGACTTGGAAGTCGGAAGACGAGTGGAGAACATCCAAACTACAACATTGTTGAGAACGGCCAGAATACTGAGAAGAGTCCTGGAGACTTGAGAAGATTTGCTATCACTCAAACTCCAGTGAAAGACCATCAGCTAACGCTGATATGAAAAACTGTAAATAATAATGATAATAATAATTCAGGAAAAGAGGAAGACGGAGACGAAAGGATGACGAAGTAAGAGGATAAAGAGAGAGAGAGAGAGAGAGAGAGAGAGAGAGAGAGAGAGAAAGAGAAATACAGAGAGAGAGTGAGTGAGAAAGAGGATGGAAAGGAAAGAATGAGCTATACTTGAAAGGAGAAGAGGGGAAGTGAAATATGTGATATCGCAAGAAAATAATGAAAATAGGGAAAACGGTTAAAATGAAAAATAATGAGAAGAAAGAGTGTGAAAATTAGGATAAACTAGAAATCCTCCCCACCCCACCCCCCCAAAAAAAGAAGAAAAGAGAAGGAATGAAGAAAGGAAAAAAAGAAAGGGTAAGAAGATAATTAGAGACAATAAAAAAATGATGCTGATGATGAAGAAGAAAAAGACGTGTGACGATGTGATTACACGAAGCAAAAGGAAGAAAGGGACGGGCTAGATGTTACTGATATCATATGTGTCATGTTTTGTAATGTCTTCTGTGTGGGTACTGTTGTCAAATAACCAAGATAAGACAGGATTCTTTTTCCCCGACACCCAAGAGCGGTAACCATCTCCCAGCCCAAATGCAGTTGTCTTTCAACTCCTAACGACTAATCTCCCAGGGCCAAGACCGCGAGAAGAGACAAGGAAAACGGAACCAACCCATCTCCGCCATTTTGTAATATTAGGCGAAATGTTTCCTGTCTCAGGGTGCCGATGGATTATAGTAGAGAGAGAGAGAGAGAGAGAGAGAGAGAGAGAGAGAGAGAGAGAGAGAGTCTAATATTACGAACGGTTGATTCATTAAATAAAAATATAGTCACGTCCGGAATGAGATGTTCGATCGGGAAAGATAAGTCAGAGTGTGAACTGTTAGTGCGTGGATCAGGTGATCCCAGTGGATGTCCGTGTTTATTTGATCGAAGGGGAAGTACTTATCTCTATGTACACGTAACATGAAACACTAGACTAAAAAACTTTTTTAAGACGAGTTTTATAAAAATTACTTCCAACCAACTCATGGTGTTAGCTGAAATATATATATATATGAAAAACAAAATATTCAGAGGAAATGAAATTTGCCAACGTTTCGATCTTTACGACCATCTTCAAGGCAGTGTGTATGTATCGGTTTCTTTGTTTAATAGTTAATCAACCTTCGTGAGTTATTAAATGCCAAATCCATCCTTGTTGAAGAACATTAGTGTTATTATTTAACTGATCCTATTTACCCAACCCCTCCGCTCGGGCAGGATATGACACAAAGTCAATTTTTATGCGGAGTTTAACAGGTTTGAATTCAGAGTTTTCCTTCTCTTAGACTAGTTGCCTGACCAAGGCTGAAGAACCTAGTCTGTCCTACTATTTACCCATAGCTGGAGGGAGAATAATTGGATTCATACCTTTCCCAAGGGTATTAGTGCTATGTGAAATGCTATCAGTCTCGTCCAGGATTTGAACGCCGTGTCCAATTCCTACGACGATAACCATTACACCACGGGCACCTCCTATTATTTAACTGATAGCCGGGGGGATAAGGGGTTCATATATATCATCATCATCATGTCATGCCGTTAGCACGGATACCCCTGACCCTGTCTCGCCACTTCTCCCTATTGTTCATCGCTTCTGGCAGGTCTTCAGGTCTACAGGTCTACATCCCGTCTTCAGGTCTACATCCCGTATCCTCACACAGCTGCTGAATGTATGTTCGAGCTGGTCGTCCTGCTTTTGCCCGGCCATATGTGGGTGTCCATAGGAGTAAATCGCTTATGAGCTCGTCCTTGCTTCTCCAGCATTGTCCTGCATGTCTGGTTCGTCTAACTTGGATAGTTTTCGTGATGGGAGGTCGGTGGCCGTATAGTTAGTGCCTTGTGGGGTGTTGCCGCCAGGACTTGTTCAATATTTCTCGCAATATTCTTGTGTAATTGTCGTCTAGCTTCTTCTCCAGCCGTTTATTTAACGTCCATGTAGTGCATCCATATAGCAGTATCGATACGACCGCTGCCTGGAAGAAACGGCGTTCCATTTTATCGGTCAGGTCTGATTTCCATATGATCGATAGCTTATCGATAGCTTTCCATGCCTTCGTTAGCCGCGTGTTGATGTCCTTTTCGGTTGACGAGATGCTGCTTCCTAGGTAGGTATATTTGTCTATTAGTTTCAGAGGAGTTCCGTCTATATATATATATATATATATACAGTAGCGAGCATAAAGATCAGAATGATGTTAAGAAAAAGTTTGAATGTGAAATATCTTTTTATTTTAATGCTTCAGAGAACATTTTATCAAGGAAAAATAAGGATATAAAGGTAAATTATATAATTCCAAAATATAAAACTCAATAAACTTATTTTGATAAAGTTATAAGAATAATTATATAACATTTGAAAAAAAATAGATGATCAAAAACATCAGAACAATTAAATAAACCCCTAAAATTTAATAATCATTTTCTATTATCAGAATTTTTAGTGAAAGAAAATTGAATCGGGTATTTTACTAAATTACACCGGCTCTTCACCGGCTCTTGCATTGTAAACATGGCGAAAAAATCTGTGACATCCTTGGAACTTAGAAAACTGATAGTCAAGTTACGTAATAAAGATAAACTCTCGGTTGGGGATATTTCAAAGTCTGTGGAGAAATATAAAAGTGCTATTCATAGTATTTAAAGAAAACTTGAGGAAATTGTGTCATATGAAGCCAAGAAACCACCAGGAAGGCCTTGGAAAACTACTCCAAGGGAAGACAGATGGATTGGTAATGAATCGAAAAAGGATCGATTTGCGACTGTAGCTGTTATCTCTAAAAGAGCTAATGCTAACCTTATAATTAAAATATCAAGATACAATATTTTCCAAAGACTTAAGGAAATAGATTTGAACAGTCGAGTAGTTTCTATGAAGCCTTACATTTTTAAAAAGAACAAAATGAGCTGATTGAAATTTGCCACTGAACACATCATATGGACTGAAGTACAGTGGGATTGTGTTCCTTTCAGCAATGAGTCAAGGTTTAACCTGTTCGGTTGTGACGGGAGGAGGTTCGTTCGACGTAGTCCTAAGGAATGATATTCACCTCAGTGCACTAAAAGCAGCGTTAAATTTGGAGGAGGAAGTGTGATGGTGTTTGTCGTGATTTTTGTTGCTGATACAGGATCTCTTGTCAGGCTACACGGTAAAATTAACGCAGCCGTATACAAAGAGATATTGAAAAAACATGTACCTAACTTGAGAACTGCGATTAATCAACCAACTGTATTCATGCAAGATCACGCTCCATGTCATACAGCGAAGTCTGTAAACACATTTCTTTCGGAGGAGGATGTATGGCCTTGTTGGTTGGGTTTGGAGTTACAATGAGAAAAAACTTCATTTAAAACAAGACAAACAAGGAACATCTAGAATTTAAACAATTTTTGTAAAACAATAAAGCGTCAACTTGGATTTGAATTTTCAGAAGTTCCCTTTAACAAGTAGTAAATTTTCGAAGTGGTGGAGAGTTGGATATTAGGAAAAAAGGGGGAAAGGAGGAGAATGTTTTTTAAAGAGTACTTATTCCTTTTTCTTTTCTTTTCTTCTCTTTTTTTATGGTCAGGTAGTGGAACTAGCAGAAAAGTAGTTTCAGCTCTTAACTCGAGGGCGGACGTTACTTCTCGACTGATCACCGTATCTATGTGCTTCCTTGGGTCTCTTTTGTCCTCACTGACCCGGTTCACAGAAATCCTGAGTTTTTATCTCTCCCCACCGGCTCCAAATTCGTCACTCCCAAATCCTTCTCATTTTGGCGCGACCGCTTCCCATTGGCTACTTTAATTTTTATTATTTTTCTTTTTTTTCTGATTTTTAACTGGATGGATGCGTGGAGCCGATGCGTGGCGACGCGTTTATACATTTTGTATGTGGCAGCCGACGAGTCAACATCCGGTTGGGAGTTTTATTGTTAATTCCTAAATCCCCACAGATGTTACTGTTATGGAGTGTCCTACTCAAAGCCCAGACATGAATCCTTTTGAGAATCTTTGGAAGTTACTAAATGAAAGAGCTAAGGAAAAGAACCAAGAAATGACGAAGAACTATGGACTAATTTGAAAGGTGAATGGGAGAAAATATCCGTTGATGAATGCAAGACATTAATTCGCTCGTGTAGCAAAAATGTCAAGTCGTTATTGAAAGTAAAGGTCTACACATCAAGTACCAATGAATTATGAACGCTATTTTCATTTAGATGTGATGTATCCATTATAATAGTATGATTTTCTTAATGATTTGGGTCATTATCTTGTATGAATACAACTCCTTGAGCCATAAGCCGCTTTCAAGATGGGATCGCGTGATGCTGCAGTATGCTGTGCTAGCCGGTCTGATTCAATTTGGCCTCACCTGTTGCAAATCCTTGACTTTGGAATTGGCAAAGCCCTCCCCCCACTATAACAGAGCCTCCTCTATTCTTTACGGTTGGTGTGATACCGGGTGTTGCAGCTCTTTAACCAGCTCTTCACCGCACATAGACCCACCTATTTGAGTCAAAGATTTCTAACTTTGATTCGTCAGTTCAAAGGACTTTATCATATTTTACCCAACCCCTCCGCTCAGGCAGGATATGACACAAGGTCAATTTTTTAAGTGGAGTTTAACAAGTTTGAATTCAGAGTTTTCCTTCTCCTAGACTAGTTGCCTCACCAAGGCTGAAGAACTTAGTCTGCCCTACTGTTTACCCATAGCTGGAGGGAGAATAATTGGATTCATACCTTTCCCAAGGGTATTAGTGCTATTTGAAATGCAATCAGTCCAGGATTTGAACTCTTGTCGTCGTGTCCAATTCCTGCGACGATAACCTTTACACCAGCGTCCGAACCCACCTCAAAATAGGCCTTGTGTCGCATTCGCCCGTTTTGTGGGGCGTGCAACAAATATAGGAAGACTTGCATTCAAAGGACTTTATTCCACTTCTCTATTGGCCAGTCTTTGTGCGTCTTGGCCCACTGGAGCCTTTTGACATTGTTTTGATTTCTCAACAGTTGTTTCTTGACGGCAATTCTGCAATATAGGTCTTCTCACGGTGGATGAAGAAACATTGATTTAGTTGAGCAGTGATGTTTGGAGAATCAGTCTTCTTTCATGCAAACTAGTGACTCTAATTAAATTTTTCTCTGTTCTTGTTTTTGATCTACTAGCCAAACTTTTGGTCTCCTTTTGCCCTGTTACCTCATGTGTCCAAATTGTATAATCCACTGTATTTCTGGAGAGTTCAAAAAATTTTTTTTGAAATTTCTTTGCTTGAAATAGCCATTTTTTTTTTTTTAAAGTAATGATCTCTTTTCTATGTTCAAGTGTCTGTTTATACTGAGACCAAAATTACAGAGGAGGATTTCTGACTCTAATTCGTGTGAGCCTTGCGATTCGGGTCACACGCTAACTGTGTTGTTCGCTGCACGGATCGATTCGTATGGCTGGGTCACGTGGTCTTGCTTCGTCGGACATGGGTACCGAAAAACCGCCACCCATGTCATGCGCACTGAGATCGGCACTCCTCGAGCCTTAGGAGACCGTATTCTCAGGCTCTAAATCTCCTTGGAAGGGCAAGGTTTATCACTTGGCGCCAGATGTGCTACATTTTAGAGGAATGCCGACGGGCCTGAGGCATTTTTGGAGCCGCCGGGCGTGTTTGGGCTACGGTCCAGCGCCCGAACCCACCTTAAAATAGGCCTTCTGTTGCACTCACCCGTTTTGTGGGGCGTGCAACAAATATAGGAAGACTTGCATTTAGTATAATAAATAAAAAAAACATTGTGGCTCTTCACTTGTTTCTTTAAAAATAATGGTTTTAGGATGAGGAATAAAAATTTTTGAGGGTATCCAAATACTTTTTATTGGTAATATATATATATATATATATATATATATATGAAACTTTTATTAATATAAACAAATATGAAGTGATGATGATGATGACGATGAAGATGGTGATGATGATGATATTGATGGTTGGTAGTTGAAAGATTGTTAGATAGGGTTTTACTGTTGACTATATGTCTGACTTCCACAGTCTTTACCTCCCTAAAACGCTATCTTTGGCTTTACCTTGATTTGTTTTTCTTTTACAATTCAATTCAATGTGGCAAGGACCGTTAATCAAACTGTATATTTTACTAGCTTGGTGTCACAAGTTTTAAGGAGAAAAAAGTGTTGACTCAAAATGATATCGCAAAGTCGACGTTACTTTTGTTTACATCGCTACCCTTCTCATTCTGTATATATATATATATATATATATATATTGTACGCTATTCATTCTACAGTCTGTGAAAGCAATTTTTTTTCTAATTTCACTGCAATTAAGCCGACAATCCCGGTCCTTGAAAAATTGTTATGTCAACAATTTATCAGGAAAATGGATGATAAATATCATTTGAGTATTGAATAATTAAAACGATTCATTATTTCCTCATCTTTCCCTTTATATATATATATATATATATATAGATACACACATATATATGTATATATGCACACACACACACACACACACACACACACACACACACACACACACACACACATATATATATAAATCAAGTTACTGAAATGAACAATTTATTAAGTTCAACAACTTAGCTTTAATTTTTCATTTATATTTCTTCGTTGGATATCTTTAACCATATAATAATAATAATAATACCATCTAAACTACTACATTATTGAGAACGGCCAGAATACTGAGAAGAGTCCTGGAGACTTGAGGAGACTTGCTGTCATTCAGACTCCAGTGAAAAACTATCAGCTAACGCTAATGTGAAAAACTCTAATGGGTAAATAATAATAATAATAATAATAATAATAATAATAATAATAATAATAATAAAAGATACCGAGACAGGACCAAACAATACAGACAAAACAGGACTTTCCAAAACAACGAAATAAAATTCTACCTACAAGTAGGGGGAGGGATAGGCGAAGCCATATCAGCAACTGGATGCAAACAAGGCAAAAAGATTTTGGAGCAAAATATGGGAACAGAAAGATCATAACAAAAAAAGCCGAATGGACAAACAACATGGAAACAGAGTTGCGAATGCTCGAAGAAGGCCCTAAGGTAAAAATACACCTCGACGCACTCAAGGTAAGACTTAAAAAAACAAACTGGAAAACCCCAGGCCAACATGGCATACACGGATTTTGGTTTTAAAAATTCACCTCCATCCACGACGGACTGGCTATCGAAATGAATAAATACATACCCGAATGGATGACCAAGGGAACCCCACCCAAATCCAGAAAGACCCCCTCAAAAGAACCGCTCCAAACAACTAGACCCATAATGTAACAACCAATGATATGGAAAATACTAACGTGGACTTTTCACCGAGGAACAGAAAGGATGCTGCAAGGGGACCAGATGCAAAGGAGAACTACTATATATAGATTAACACATCATCAACGAGAGTAGAACGAGAGAGAAAAATCTAGCTATGGCTTGGATTGACTACAAAAAGGCTTACGATATGGTCCCCCAAAGCTGGATATTACATTGTCTCAAAATGCTTTAATACCCGACGAAGTCATACAGTTTATCAAGAAAACCATAGAAACCTGGTGAGTGGAATTGATAGCAGGAGGAAAAAACTTAACTGAGGTAAAGATCCAGAGAGTTATATTCCAGGGAGATTCGCTATCAACATTAATGTTTGTTATAGCGATGATGCCATTCAATCACATTCTCAATAAATGCACAGCCAGATACAAACTCAAAAAATCGCAAGAAAAGATCAACAACTTGATGTACATGGACGACATTAAACTGTTTGTTAAAAACTAAAGAGAATTAGAAACCCTAATACAAAGAGTGAGGGTATACAGTCAAGCTATAGGAATGAAATTTGGCATAGAAAAATGTGCCATGCTAGTAATGAAAAGCGGGAAACGTCACATGACAGAAGGAATCGAACTACCAAACCAAGAAAAAATCAGAACGCTTAGAGAAAAGGAAACCTACAAATACATGGGAATATTGGAACCTGACACCATCAAACAAGTGGAATTGAAAGACAATATTAAAAAAGAGTATCTCAGAAGAACCAGAAAGCTAATCGAGGACAAAACTAGATCGCAGGAACTTTATCAAAGGAATAAATATCTGGGCTTTGCCCTCGTAAGATACTCGGGACCATTATTGAGAAGACCTAAAACAAATGGACTGGAGAATAATAAAACTAATGACCATGCACAAGGTCTTGCATCCCAGAGATGTCGTTGATTGACTATATGTGTCAAGAAGAGAAAGAGGAAGAGGACTTGCCAGGATTGACGACAGCGTTGACGCATCGAGACAACGGCTTGAAGACTACATAGAAAAGGGCAAAGGAAGACTGATCACAGCCACCAGAAACAATACTGACGACATGGGGACCAGCAGACCGGAAATAACCAGAAAACAAAAATGGGAAGAAAAACAACTCTATAGACGTTTTAAGCGACAAACAAGTGACATCTCACACTAGAAAACGTGGACGTGGATAAGAAAGGGATACCTTAAGAGAGAAACTGAATCTCTTCAATTAGCTGCACAAAACAGCATCATAAGACCAACTATATCAAAGCAAGAATAGATAAGTCGCAACAAAACAGCAAATGTAGGTTATGTGATATTAAAGACAAAACGATCAATCATATAATAAGCGAATGCAGCAAATTAGCACAGAATGAGTATAAGATTATACACGACAGTGTGTACAAGGTGATCCATAGGGAATTGTGCAAGACATTTTAATTTGGACATATGAACAAATGGTATATGCACAACCCAGCATCTGTCCTGGTGAATGAGACGCACAAACTCTACCGGGGTCTTGTGATACAAACGATCACCTA
>OY757918.1:84878509-84881009 GCA_963585895.1 Sepioteuthis lessoniana
GTGCCAATTGTGATTGGTGCGTTAGGCACAATAACTAAAGGATTATTAAAAAGCCTGGAGGACTTGGAAGTTGGCGGACGAGTAGAGACTATCCAAACGACAGCATTGCTAAGAACGGCCAGAATCCTGAGATGAGTTCTGGAGACTTGAGGAGACTTACTTTCACTCAAACTCCAGTGAAAAACCATCAGCTAACACTGATGTGAAAAACTCTAAAGGAGTTAGATAATAATAACTGCATATTGACTACAATGCTATTTCTGCTCACATTATCTATTATGGGGCTGTAGAATACTTCGACGGCATCTCTGCAGAGGGGTAAGACTCCCTCAACGAATGTCTCAGATATGATGGGGAGTCTTCAGTAATACTTGAGCTTTGGAGAATACAGAGTACCCCTTCATTGCCATTGCTCCCAGATTCACTCTGTCCTGGAGTGGTAGCACCTGATAGGGTCCTATCTATGGATCAAATAGAACTGTTCTATATTTAAACTGTATGCAAGCAAATGATTTATGCTTATTGGTTGTTTGGGTTTTATGGCATATAAACCTTTGTAGGTTATTTAATGCCAAATCCATTTTTATTCTCAAAGTCAGTTCTATTTCAAACAATTCAGTTTAGCATTAGTACACAGTTTAATTGTCAAAAACATTTCAATTTCAAGCTATTCAGCTTCGTCAAATAGTTCTAATTCTGCTAATTCAGTTTTGTATAAGTACAGATTTTGTTTACACAGTTAAATGCCAAAACAGTTCTATATTAATTCAGTTTCGTGTAAGTACAGTTTCAATGTCAAAAACCCTTCCATTTCAAACAATTCAGTTTAACATAAGCACGTCGTTTAAGTGTAAGTACAGATTATGAAAATAGTTCAATTTCAAACAATTCAGTTCAGGATAAGTACGCAGTTTAAATGTAAGTACACAGTTTAATTGTGAAAGACATTTCTATTTCAAGCTATTCAGTTTAGTATAAGTACAGATTTTGTTTACACACAGTTAAATGTCAAAACAGTTCTATATTAAACAAATCAGTTTAGTGTAAGTAGAGTTTCAATGTCAAAAAACAGTTCTATTTAAAAAAATTCAGTTTAGCATAAGCACGCAGTTTAAATGTAAGTACGGTTTAATTGTCTAAAACATTTCTATATCAAGATATTCAGTTTAGTCAAACAATTCTGTTTAGCATAAGTATGCCGTTAGTTCTATTTAACCCATAGATAGAGCTCTATCAGGTGCTACCACGGCGGGCCAGAGTGGACCTGGGAGTGATGGCAATGAAGGGGTGCTCCGCATTCCCCAAAGCCCCAGCATAACTGGAGCCTTATCATCAGATTTTTTTAGTATCATATCCAGGACATTCATTGGGGAGGGGGTCGGTGTTTTCTACAGCCCCAGCCGACTGGGCATGGTTTATGCTGAATTGAATTGTTAAAAATAGAACTGTTTGATGATTTAACGGTGTGTAGACAAATGACTGATGGTTAATTGAGCTGTTGGTGATGCATAGCAATACTTGGAGTCATTTAGCTTTGTTGACTTAAGCTAAATTGAATTGTTAGAAATAGAACTGTTTGATCATTTAACGGTGTGTAGACAAATGACTGATGGTTAATTGAGCTGTTGGTGATGCATAGCAATACTTGGAGTCATTTAGCTTTGTTGACTTAAGCTAAATTGAATTGTTAGAAATAGAACTGTTTGATCATTTAACGGTGTGTAGACAAATGACTGATGGTTAATTGAGCTGTTGGTGATGCATAGCAATACTTGGAGTCATTTAGCTTTGTTGACTTAAGCTAAATTGAATTGTTAGAAATAGAACTGTTTGATCATTTAACGGTGTGTAGACAAATGACTGATGGTTAATTGAGCTGTTGGTGATGCATAGCAATACTTGGAGTCATTTAGCTTTGTTGACTTAAGCTAAATTGAATTGTTAAAAATAGAACTGTTTGATCATTTAACGGTGTGTAGACAAATGACTGATGGTTAATTGAGCTGTTGGTGATGCATAGCAATACTTGGAGTCATTTAGCTTTGTTGACTTAAGCTAAATTGAATTGTTAAAAATAGAACTGTTTGATCATTTAACGGTGTGTAGACAAATGACTGATGGTTAATTGAGCTGTTGGTGATGCATAGCAATACTTGGAGTCATTTAGCTTTGTTGACTTAAGCTAAATTGAATTGTTAAAAATAGAACTGTTTGATCATTTAACGGTGTGTAGACAAATGACTGATGGTTAATTGAGCTGTTGGTGATGCATAGCAATACTTGGAGTCATTTAGCTTTGTTGACTTAAGCTAAATTGAATTGTTAAAAATAGAAGTGCTTGATCATTTAATTGAGTGTATCTACAAAATGTGTCTACAAATCATATATTTAGTATAAATGTAAAACTAGGATGTGGCATTAAATAACCAACAATAGTTGATATGCCTTAAAACCAACCAAATCAAACCAAACATTATCTATCTATCTATCTGTCGCGTCA
>OY757918.1:84886009-84891009 GCA_963585895.1 Sepioteuthis lessoniana
AAATATCTGGCAGTGTTATTGCTTTGTAACCGTTTTCTTTTGCCTTGTTCATCGAGTTGAGAAAAAAAAGTCCAACGTTTTGGTCTCCCGGTTGAACTCTGCTCTAGTCTTTCTTTTCTTATCCTCCTTTCTTGCGGTTCGTGTCGCCCAGCATTTATAGTGAATGGAATGATCCATTTACATCAAATAGGGGTGTTAAAATAATTGACTCGTTTGGAGGTAGTCCTTTGAACAAATCAAATGACAGCGAATGATTTGATACTTAAAAAGGCAAGGAGTTAACGACATCCGATGAAACTATTACAGTTAAAACTACGCTGATAATCTTGCGTTTAGTGTAATTACACCTGCAGCTTAATCTGAAGCAGGCATCAGAAAGCATTGGTTTCTATATAAACCTAGATAAAACAGAGTCCATGTAGTTTAATCGCGGTGATGTCATCTCATTAAATGGCAAGCGTCTGAAATTTGTTCACCAGTTCATATACCCCGGTAGCAATATCTCATTTATTAAAAGTGATGGCAATATGTGCATAGGTAAAGCATGGACAGCTCTTGATAGATTGTTGACTATAAAGAAATCAGATATCTCTAATGGAATAAAATGAGAATTCTTTCAAGCTGTAGCTATGTCAGTACTACTGTTTGGTCGCACCTCTTAGATTCTAACAAAGCGCTGGGGAAAAAAAGCTACATGGGAACTACAAAAGGATGCTGTGCGTTGTTTTGAACAAATCTTGGTAACAGTACCTTAAAAAACAGATGTACGACCACTTACCTCCCATCTCGCAAACCATCCAAGTAAGACATGCTTGACACTTGGTGAAAAAAGGAAGAACTCATAAGTGATGTTTTCTTTTTATACACCAGTATTGACCGACCAACAAAAACTAACATTCATCAGTTCTGTGGGGATGCTTGGTGCCGTCAAGAGGACTTACTAAGAGCGATAACCGATAGAGAGGAGGGAATCTGTGTTATCAACATGACTTGATGATGCTACTGATGATGATGTAAGATTTTTTTTAAAAAGATTTTTGCATTTTCAAATAAAATTTTTAAATGGGCCCAAATCTATGTGATCCGTGCTTTTTTATTTTTTTATTTTATTTCATTTATTTATTCAGTTTATCTTTTTGCTGTGTGTGTATTAAACATATATTAGTTACCAGATTTTTCTTTGCGCTGTTAAAATCTACTGATATTTCCGATATTGTAAAGAGTGTGAGTCGTAAAGAACACTGTAGCTATTTGTATGAATTCTTATATTACGGCATTTATGATAGTTTTAACGGAAGAGAAATGGTTCTTAACAGAGTAATGGTATAATTGATATGGGATGAGTGTTGTTTTTACGATATTCCGGCGTCTGGATTGCTAAAAGCATCAACAAGGAAAATATTGTTTCTTCTGAGAGCCATTTGCGACACGACATTGAACATGGTGACTGAAGTTGGAAAACGGATGTGACATTTTCATTTAGCAAGACCATGGTGCAACAAACGATAATATTATAAACACTTTCATCCCGACGTAAGAGATATAGTAGTTTTTGAATATATGTCAGCGAATATCGCTGAGAAAATGGTATATAAAAAGGGGAAGAATAAGAGAAAAAAAAAAAAAGAAAGAAAGAAAAAATCACTGAATGGGATAAAAACATAGAGAGAGAAAATAACTAACTAGGTGAGAAAGAAAGAAAGAAAGAAAGAAAGAAAGAAAGAAAAGCAATAGCTCAATGGAATAAGAACAAAGAAAAAGAGAAAAAACTAAAAAGTATTAAAGAGAAAGAAAGAAAGAAAGAAAGAAAGAAAGAAAGAAAAAGGAAAAAGAATGACAATGATTAAATGGGATAAAAACACAAAGAAGGAAAAATTAACACTGTGAAATAGAAAGAAAGAAAGAAAGAAAGAAAGAAAGAAAGAAACGCAATAGCTCAATGGAATAAAAACAAAGAAAAAGAGAAAAAACTAAAAAATATTAAAGAGAAAGAAAGAAAGAAAGAAAGAAAATAGCTGAATGTTTCTAAAACAAAGAAAAGGTAACTAAAAACAAACTAAGCAAGCAATCAAGAAAGAAAGACAATGGTTATTTTATCTAAGTGATTTTTTAATACCTTGAGGTTAGAGAATCGTGTTTATTGTTCGTTCATATTTACATTTTTTGTGCAATTGTTTCGAAAAAAAATTTTTTTGCTTTCAGTTTTATTATGTTTATATTAGAGAAGAAAGGGTATGCAAAAAACTTAAGAAACTGATCAAATGAATTGGACAACTCGTTGTGATGGTTAACGAGCAAATCACGTAGGTCAGTTGCCCAGTGACAAGAAGGAGAAATATAAACAAAAAAAAAAAAGAAAAGAAAGAAAAAAGTGAAAAAGATAAAAAAATACAAAACTAGTTTGTATAGAAAAAAGGCTACAAAAGAGAAAAAGAGAAAAGGAAGAGGAAAAAAAGAAGAAAGAAAGAATTAAGGAAGAAGATTGAAGAATGAAGAAAAGAAAAAGTAAGAATTGAAATAAGGGGTGGGGAAGAAAAAAAGAGAAACGCATAAATGTTAAAAAAGAAGAAAATTTTAATAGAAAGAGATGATTGACTCATTTTAACGGCATGTCAAATTGTCTAGGGTTATATTATGTTTAGAGGTTAGAGAATCGCATTCATTGTACGATCATATTCATATTTTTTGTGTAGTTGTTTCTTAAAAGAATTTTTTGCCCATGTTCCAATTCGATAGGAAAACTATTACGTTCACTAATACCCATGGGAAAGGCATGAGCCTTCTTATCCCCTTATCTATGGGTTTAATATTACCACTACTGTTCTTTTACCAGGATGGCTTTAGCATCAAATAACTCCCGAAGGTTGATATGCCATTAAACAAAGAAATCAAACGGAACCAAACAAATCTATTTGATCCCAAAAGGTTTTTTCACTCCAGGTCAGAGTGGATCTGGGAGGAATGGCAATCAGTGGGTTACTCCATGCTACATTGCACTCAGAAACTGGAGCCTCACCATCATATTCAGTTTAATGTCATACTCAGAACAACTCTTTTGGTGAGGGTGGGTTTTACTCTTCTGCAGGGGACACAGTCAGCGTTTTTAAACCCTGCCGAACAGAAAGAGAAAAAAAAAACAAAGATAAAGAAAGGAAGAAAAAGTAATTGAAATTAAGAGAGAGAGAGAGAGAGAGAGAGAGAGAGAGAGAGAGAGAGAGAGAGAGAGAGAGTGTGTGTGAGTGTGTGTGTCTGAGAGAGAGTGTCTGAGAGAGAGTGTTTGTGTGTATTAGTGAGAGAGAGAGAGAGAGAGAGAGTGTGTATGTGAGAGAGAGAGAGTATCTGAGAGAGAGTGTTTGTGTGTATTAGAGAGAGAGAGAGAGAGAGAGAGGGAGTGTGAGAGAGAGAGAGAGAGAGAGAGAGACATGTGGTAGGAAGTAAAGAGAAGAAAGCGTGTGAACACGCACATATATATGCACACAGCAACAACAACAGCAACAACAAAACAAACAAAAAATTTCTTTAGAACCCGACAATTCTCAGTTTCTAGCAGAGATACTCTGCTCCCGCTTATTCAAGTAATCACGAAATCTTGTGATACCCACGAGGTATTTATTATGCAAATCGGTGTTTACTACTACTACTACTATAATCAGTGTTTTCCCTGTCAGTGGCGATTAGAAGGCGTTAGTTGTATCCTCCAGCAGAGGAGTGAGACACCCCGCACCAAAAAAAAAAAAATCAAGGGTGTCATGAGTATGACACTAAACTCCATCTGATAGTAAGGCTCCAATTCTGTTGATCCAGGGACTGTGGACTAGCAGTTCATTGCCATTACTCTCAGGTCCATTCTGACTAGGTGGTAGTACTTATTAGGATCCCATGTATGCGTCAAATGGATCTATTAAAATTATTTTATTAGATAGGAATACTTAATATCTCATAGCGGCCTGCCAAAAAAGACCCCAATACAAAAAAAAAACATGCTCAAAAAACTACGTAAGAAAATGTATATATAAACTGCAACTCGAACTCCAACAAACTGACTCCAACTAACTCGAACTGTCTGTGGCACCGGGTTATATAATTGTTTGACACCAACCTGCTTCCTGTAGGCGTGGCAATTGCACCGAATTCAACCCGTCCACGGTCAAGGTTACATCTTGATATCTTCGACCGGATGCACCTCTTTCTTGATTGACGGCTGGGTCGAAGGTCAATATGTTATACATCAATCTTTGACTGTTTCTTTCGTTAAACCAACTAATTATTTAGAACTCCATTATGGTGACCTTGAGCCAAGCTAGTTTAGATATTGTTGATAATGCTTTTATTACGTCACCAAAAAAGGAATAGCTTGGAGGCATGAACCATACATTATATTATCCCACATATTTATCCCGCAGTTCAACGCATTTGGCACATTGTTCATCATATTTGTTTAATCGTTAATAAAATTAATATACATTCTGCTGTCCTGCCAACAAAGCACTCATCAGATATTAACTCTGGGGTCAGGCCTCGTTTCAGTTCTAAGGCATCATTACACTTAACCCAGTACGTACCAACAGTATCTTACAATACCACCATACTTCGTTGGATTTCCATCATATCGTGGGAATGCCCGATCATGATTCAGCCTCTTCGTTTAACCTTTGTTGTATTTACAACTTTTCAGTGACGAAGCGTTAATTCAATGATATATTGATTTAAATTAACTGACTAGACGACACGTTATTACACTGAACGAGAAGAGAGTTTCTTTGAGATTCATATGCTAAGTCAGAGTTCAAGATCTCACTAATGAATTGTTAATTCAGTGACGCAAATTGGAATTGTAAGGCAATATGAAAACGTCATTGGAAACGGGAGACAACGTTGTACGTAGTTCAATCGACTTATTTTTTAAACTGGTAAACCGTACCGATAACCAAAGGAGTCCTGTGTACCGTTGGGAACTCCTGACACTGGACCACTCTTCAATATATATATATATATATATA
>OY757918.1:84896009-84911009 GCA_963585895.1 Sepioteuthis lessoniana
ACCAGAATTATTAGTAAGCAATTAGACGTTAAACTAGGTCCTTTCACCAAAGAAGAACTCGACTCAGTTCTCAGAAGAATTAAAAATAGGAAAGCAGCAGGGCTAGACGAGATCCCCCCAGAAGTGTGGAAGACTAGACAATTCGACGATATACTGCTCCGGCAATGCAACGCAGTCTATAGTCAAAATAGGATAGAAAGATGGACGAAGGGATGCATCCTTCCATTCCCTAAAAAAGGCGACCTCGGACTAGCCAAGAACTACCGAGGGATAACACTTACATCCATAGCAGCCAAAATCTACAATGCCCTACTACGAAACCGCATAGAACCTAAAATAGACAACATCCTTAGGAAAAACCAAAACGGCTTCCGGAGAAATAGATCCACAACCTCACAAATACTGACCATCCGTAGAATCCTTGAAGGCGTTCGGGCAAAAAACTTACAGGCGACATTACTATATGTCGACTTTACCAAGGCCTTCGATTCCATACACAGAGGGAAGATGGAGCAAATCCTACTAGCATACGGCCTACCAAAAGAAACAGTGGCAGCGATAATGATTCTCTACAGAAACACCAAAGTGAAAGTACGTTCACCAGATGGAGACACGGAATACTTCGACATTGTTGCAGGAGTACTACAAGGAGACACACTAGCCCCGTACCTCTTTATCATCTGTCTAGACTATGTGCTTAGGACTTCGATCGAAAAAATCAGAGAAAATGGCTTCGAGCTGACTAAGAGAAGAAGCAAAAGGTACCCCGCAAAAACAATCACGGACGCCGACTACGCTGATGACTTGGCGTTACTAGCGAATACGCCTAATCAAGCAGAGACACTACTGCATAGTCTGGAACGATCTGCAGCTGGCATTGGCCTCCATGTCAATGCAAACAACACTGAATATATGTGTTACAACCAAACGGGCAACATTGCCACACTAGACGGAGCCTCTCTGAAACTAGTAGACAAATTCACCTACCTAGGAAGTAGCGTCTCATCAACCGAAAAAGACATCGACACACGACTGACGAAGGCATGGACAGCTATCGATAGGCTCTCGATCATATGGAAGTCGGACCTAACTGATAAAATGAAACGCAGTTTCTTCCAGGCAGCGGTTGTGTCGATACTGCTATATGGATGCACCACATGGACGCTAACGAAGCGGCTGGAGAGGAAACTAGACGGAAATTACACAAGAATGTTGAGAGCAGTATTAAACAAGTCCTGGCGACAACACCCCACGAGACTCCAACTATACGGACACTTGCCCCCCCCCCATCACGATAACTATACAAGTCAGACGAACCAGACACGCGGGACACTGCTGGAGAAGCAAGGACTAGCTCATAAGCGATGTACTCCTGTGGACCCCCACATATGGATGTGCAAAAGTAGGACGACCAGCACGAACTTACATACAGCAACTATGTGAGGACACAGGATGTAACCCTGAAGACCTGCCGGAGGCGATGAATGATAGGGAGAAATGGCGAGAGAGGGTCAGGGATATCCGCGCTGGCGGCGCGACATGATGATGATGATGATGATGATATATATACATATATATATACATATATATATATATATATATATAGCAAGAAGTATTCCTTTCGAATAAGATTAATTTAGAAACAATTCTATTTTTCCTATAGATCGGAATCTAACAGATACTATCAGTGCGGGTTAGAGTGTATCTGAGATTAAAGGGCGCTATACACTCCTCAGATCTCCAGAACGAGAGCCTCACCATCAGTTTAGGGTTATAGCCAGGAAATCCCTTTTTTGGAGAGAGTCTTACTCATCAGCAGGATATAAAGTCAGTACATTCAAAGCCCCGCCCACAGAGCGATGGTTATGGTGCGGTCTCAATTGATGTGAGTAATGATTAAAGATAAGGGAAAAGATTCGTGAAGTGTTGAAGAAAAACGGTAGGGTAGAAAGCTATTGACAGTAGATATAGAGTAAACGAAGTACCCCAAAAAGTTTTTCCAAAGTCGATTTGACTAGTGAGATCAAAAGAGGCTCAAATGTATCTACTCAAGTAAAAACCATTCAGACATGGTACTGTATTGTAGACCTGGTCTTCTGTTACCCTTTATAACCTTCTATAACCACAGCTTGAAACTAAATTTGATTTTCATAAATTACAAAACATCACTAATTTACAAATGTTTAATATAATTCACACAAGAAAAGAATAAGAAAACTATAAATGCAAACTCACCTTTAAATCTTGAATTATTTTTTTCATTGGAATGATGGATTTGATGGGGGTAAATATACCTATCCAGAATGGACTGTTCCAGCGATAACATTACTGGTACTTAGGTTATTTTACGAATAAAGTGCGATCGAAAAACACAGAAGTGTCTAACTTCCCACAAGGTCAGATTTGAGTGTAATTTTATAATGGGGTCATGCATGAATCGAGACTCATGGAAAGCCGTCAAAAATGTTTGATCTCGTCGTCATGTCCTATTCTTGGGGAGCCTTGGGCGTCAAGCAATGAACTCTGTCCCGCTAGAAGTGTTAGTCTTCCATTATACATGCGGTCAGAAGTGGGATCCTGCGTGTTGAAAAAAATTAACGGTCGATTGACAGCTGAGCATGTCACAGAGAAACGACACTGCTTTCATATAGAAATGACTTTGCCATCAATTGGTGTTGCAACGAATCAGTTTCACAGAAGTGATTGTCCTCAATTATAGAGTACACACTTTGTTTAATGGCATATCAACCTTCGTGGGTTATTTGATGTCAAAGCTATCCCTGTAGAAGAATAGTTGAGGTACTATTTAACACATAGCTGTGGGGATAAGAGGGTTCACACCGTTCTCAAGAGTATTAGTCCAAAAGTGAACGTAAGAACGCGACTGGAATTCGAACCCACTTTCTACAATGTCGCAGTCCAGTACGTTAGGCTCTACGCCACGAGGGTCTCCTCATGGTGTTCAATGAAAAGATCATGAATATTAGTTTGTAGGTTTGTGAGTTTAAACCACAAATCACCATGTTCTATGTTTTAAGTGCTTATCTGTTTGCATAGTAAATAATGTACAGATTTTTATCGCACGTCTCAGCAAACAGGCGAGTGCGGCACAAGGCTTTTTTTAAGGTGGGTCAAGGCTGAGGGCCGTAGCCCATACACGGTGAGCACAAAAATGCTCAGCAGTCGCGTTAAGCAGTCTCGACCGACCATGACCCACCACCGCAAAAACCGATCCCAAACCAACTGCGTACTCCACACGGCTGGTTATAAAAGGTCATGAGGGGGTAAATAATTTAACCTAGATTCCTCCATATATGAGTTTAGAAAAGCTAGTAAAATAAACTCAATAGTTGTACTAAGCTTGGGATATTTTGCAACAGGTTTTCATTCATCAATCATCATCATCATCATGTCGTGCCGCTAGCACGGATATCCCTGACCCTCTCTCGCCACTTCTCTCTATCGTTCATCGCCTCTGGCAGGTCTTCAGGGCTACATCCCGTATCCTCACATAGCTGCTGAATGTATGTTCGAGCTGGTCGTCCTGCTTTTGCCCGGCCATATGTGGGGGTCCATAGGAGTACATCACTTATGAGCTCGTCCCTGCTTCTCCAGCAGTGTTCTGCATTTCTGGTTCATTCATCTAGTAATATCCAATTCCTTTAAATGTGTACATAGACCATAAACGAAAACCGTTTCAATAAATTCTTCTTTCAGAAAGGTGTCTAAATTTGCACTTTTTACTTTAACATCTAATGAGAGAAATAATCCATTCGGGAATTTCCATGTTTGAAAGATCCTAGAATCGAGTTTTAAAGTCGTTTTGAAAATTTATAATAATGACTTGTTTATCGATATAGAATAGATAAATAAGTCATTATAAAACCTTTTTTTCTTATTGCTCTATTGAGAACCAACTTGTGAAATACTGAAATTTGCGTTGGCCCAAAGCTGGCTGATATCAACCAAATATAGCTATGAATACTAAAATAGCAAACACAAAAGGGGATTTTTACGTAGCTTTAATTTACTTGTGAATGCATGATGTTTTCTGTCAACACTCTAATGCTGAATAAAACATTTTTACAAGTTTTTTTAAGTGATATCTGGCAAATAGCCAGCACGATCAATCAATTTTTCTTCTGTTATAGAGGGAATTATAAATTTCGTTTATCATTATTTCACTCTCTGTGAAATTTTCACACCAGTGTTAGCTGCCGGTCTTTCACTGGAGACTGATTGACTACGTCTTTTCTGGTCTCCAGGACTCTTCTCAGTATTTTGGCCGATCTTAATACTGTGGTCTAGGTGGTCACGATTTCTCCTCTTATTTCCAGTTTCTCCAGTCGGCTGGTTTTTCAGCTATAGAATACACCAACTGCATCTTTGCAGAGGGATAAGACTGCTCCAATGAGTGTCCTGTATATGACACTAAACAATGTGGACACTAATGCTGGAGCTTTGGGGAATGCGGAGTACCCCTTTATCGCCATCGCTCCCAGGTCCACTCTGATCCGGAGTGGTAGCATCTAATAAGGTCGTATCTATGGGTCAAATAGAACTAAACTGTCTACTTATGCTAAATTGTATTGCTTGAAATAGGACTGTTTTTACATTTAGACTGCGTACTTATGCAAAACTGAATTGTTTGAAATATAACTGTTTTTACACTTAACTGTGTGTAAACAAAAACAAACAAACAAACAACTATACTTACACTAAACTGAATTGTTTGAAATATAACTGTTTTTATACTTAACTGTGTGTAAAACAAAAAAAAAACAACAAACAACTATACTTAAACTAAACTGAATTGTTTGAAATATAACTGTTTTAATACTTAACTGTGTGTAAACAAAAAAAAACAAACAACTATACTTAAACTAAACTGAATTGTTTGAAATATAACTGTTTTTACACTTAACTGTGTGTAAACAAAAAAAAACAAACGACTATACTTAAACTAAACTGAATTGTTTGAAATATAACTGTTTTTACACTTAACTGTGTGTAAACAAAAAAACACAAACAACTATACTTAAACTAAACTGAATTGTTTGAAATATAACTGTTTTTACACTTAACTGTGTGTAAACAAAAAAAAACAACAAACAACTATACTTAAACTAAACTGAATTGTTTGAAATATAACTGTTTTTACACTTAACTGTGTGTAAACAAAAAAAAACAAACAACTATACTTAAACTAAACTGAATTGTTTGAAATATAACTGTTTTTATACTTAACTGTGTGTAAACCAAAAAAAAACAAACAACTATACTTAAACTAAACTGAATTGTTTGAAATATAACTGTTTTTATACTTAACTGTGTGTAAACAAAAAAACAAACAAACAACTATACTTAAACTAAACTGAATTGTTTGAAATATAACTGTTTTTACACTTAACTGTGTGTAAACAAAAAAAAACAAACAAACAACTATACTTACACTAAACTGAATTGTTTGAAATATAACTGTTTTTATACTTAACTGTGTGTAAACAAAAAAAACAAACAACTATACTTAAACTAAACTGAATTGTTTGAAATATAACTGTTTTAATACTTAACTGTGTGTAAACAAAAAAAAAAAACAAACAACTATACTTAAACTAAACTGAATTGTTTGAAATATAACTGTTTTAATACTTAACTGTGTGTAAACAAAAAAAAAAACAAACAACTATACTTAAACTAAACTGAATTGTTTGAAATATAACTGTTTTTACACTTAACTGTGTGTAAACAAAAAAAAACAAACAACTATACCTAAACTAAACTGAATTGTTTGAAATATAACTGTTTTTACACTTAACTGTGTGTAAACAAAAAAACAAAACAAACAACTATACTTAAACTAAACTGAATTGTTTGAAATATAACTGTTTTTACACTTAACTGTATGTAAACAAAAAAAAAAACAAACAACTATACTTAAACTAAACTGAATTGTTTGAAATATAACTGTTTTTATACTTAACTGTGTGTAAACCAAAAAAAAAAAAACAAACAACTATACTTAAACTAAACTGAATTGTTTGAAATATAACTGTTTTTATACTTAACTGTGTGTAAACAAAAAAACAAACAAACAACTGTACTTAAACTAAACTGAATTGTTTGAAATATAACTGTTTTTACACTTAACTGTGTGTAAACAAAAAAAAAAAAAAACAACTATACTTACACTAAACTGAATTGTTTGAAATATAACTGTTTTTATACTTAACTGTGTGTAAACAAAAAAAAAACAAACAACTATACTTAAACTAAACTGAATTGTTTGAAATATAACTGTTTTTATACTTAACTGTGTGTAAACCAAAAAAAAAAAAAACAAACAAACAACTATACTTAAACTAAACTGAATTGTTTGAAATATAACTGTTTTAATACTTAACTGTGTGTAAACAAAAAAAAAAAACAAACAACTATACTTAAACTAAACTGAATTGTTTGAAATATAACTGTTTTTACACTTAACTGTGTGTAAACAAAAAAAAAAAAAAAACAACTATACTTACACTAAACTGAATTGTTTGAAATATAACTGTTTTTATACTTAACTGTGTGTAAACAAAAAAAAAACAAACAACTATACTTAAACTAAACTGAATTGTTTGAAATATAACTGTTTTTATACTTAACTGTGTGTAAACCAAAAAAAAAAAAAACAAACAACTATACTTAAACTAAACTGAATTGTTTGAAATATAACTGTTTTTATACTTAACTGTGTGTAAACCAAAAAAAAACAAAAAACAAACAACTATACTTAAACTAAACTGAATTGTTTGAAATATAACTGTTTTAATACTTAACTGTGTGTAAACAAAAAAAAACAAACAACTATACTTAAACTAAACTGAATTGTTTGAAACTCTTATCAAAATGACTTAATTCAGCGTTGAATTCCCCGAAAAAGGTTAATACACCGTAAAACAAAATAACCAACCAACCAACCAGTCTTTTTAATTTCTTTTTATCTTCTCTCGGTGGTTGAAAATCCACTCAATGCTAAGTTCTTTTTCTTGCTAATTAACGCTAAGGTCTGGTCGTCTGGCCGGGATCAGGTATTCTGTTTATATTTTAAAATTCCAGAGAATTTCATGTGTGTCATTCTCTTGGACGGATTCTGGTTGGTGCATACAACATTTGGTACGATGGTAAAATATTCTTGCGCAATTCTGAATGGGTGACTTTTCGTGTCCAGTTTGGCCCTTTTTTCTGCTTGTGTGCCACATTTGCTTATTAAGTGATTTACCATTTCATCTCTTTGTTTACATAAAAACAACACTTGCTACTCTGTTGCGTATTTTTAAATTTCACAGTAATATAATTGGTCCTTATGGCACTGGTTTATGCTGCTATTAAAATGAGATTCCGTTTCCCCCTTGAGGTTTTCTTTTCTTAGCCATGTCCAGGTCTTCTCGTGTGCAATCTTGAAGTTTGTGGCTTGAAATATTCGTGCAGCAATTTTTCTAGTTTTGTTGTTTTTCTATTTCTTCTAATGATGCCATTACCATATTTACCCAACCCCTCCGCTCGGGCAGGATATGACACAATGTCAATTTTTATGCGGAGTTTAACAGGTTTGAATTCAGAGTTTTCCTTCTCCTAGACTAGTTGCCTCACCAAGGCTGAAGAACTCAGTCTGTCCTACTATTTACCCATAGCTGGAGGAGGAATAATTGGATTCATTCCTTTCCCAAAGGTATTAGTGCTATGTGAAATGCAATTAGCCGCGTCCAGGATTTGAACTCGTGTCGCCGAGTCTATTTCCTTCGATGATAACCATTACACTACGGGCACCTCCAAAATGATGCCATTATTGGCTGCTGTGATTAGTCTTTCTTTCCTCTTTTTAATGCACTCCTCGAGACCTTGTATTGTAGGTGTTATGTTTTGACCTTCGACCCGGCCCAAAGAAATGCTATTCCAAGGTGATGCACCGGAAGGAAGTGACACATTCCAATGGCCAGTAATCGAAAGAGATCGCGTGGGCGGATTAAGGCTTATAATATGGGACAAGGTGAAGGTCCCACTGTGCCAATACAGACTGGTGCACCGGAAGAGAGAGACCTCTGAACTGCATGACAGTTATTTCCGCTTGATGACGATTAAACATTCGATTTCAAAGATCCAGTGGGCGATCGTGTGGGCGTTGAATTATTATTTAACTCAGTTGAGTTCGAGTCCAAGAAGCAGTTGCCAGTAGAATTCCAGACAGCTAGAGACCAGATATGGTAGGGAAGGCCATACCCGACTGAGGGGGCCCTCGGAAACCCCGATGGAGTTTGGGGTCCAGAGAAGATGCTGATAAGATGCAATAAAGAAAGCCAGCATCCAGCAGTGGGCCCTAAGCCTCCGGTTGAACAGCACGAAAGAACAAGAAAGACACAACGTGACGGTCATAACAGTGGGGTCAAGAAATTACAGTTTATGTTCGGTCTCCAACTCCCTCTCACACGCAAACCTTGAACAACCCTTTCGAACCCTTGCAATAAAGTGAGAGGTAAAATATTGTAAAGAAGTCTTCCTGGGTCTTCCTTCATGCATCTGTCTTTGTCACTTCATGCGTTGTTTATTACTGCGTCTTTGACATTGCGTCTGTTTAATTATTGTGTCGTTATGATGCTGTAGATGACAATACAACATAGGTATCTACCAAATCCTGAGTGTTGGTGAGTCTTCTGCTTTCTTTTCTTGACGCATAGTCTGTCATCTTTCGGATTTAAGGCCTTGTTTTATTATCTTTTGCGTGTGTTTTTCCCTCCAGTCTGAGTGACACTAATCTTCCTTCGTTCTTTTGAACTCTTCTCAGTATTCTAGACCGATCCCAACAATGCTGTGGTTTGGAGGGTCACGATTCTACTTCTGATTTCTAATTACTTTATTTTTTTCTAGGTTCTTGGGGACCATTCTAAGAGCAACACCTACATTTACCTTCGTCTTCCACAGCATTTTTAGCCTTCTAGCAAGATCCATGTATTTGTCTATTTTTTCACTTTCTTTTATTTTCACTTTGTAGTCTCTTGAAACTGCCAAATCCACTTAATGATAACAATTCTTTTTCTTGTTGATTAATGTTAGATCTGGTCTTTTGATCATATAAACGAGAAATTGTCTTGGAAAATACTACTATATAACGTTGTATTATATAGTAGTATCGGTATATATATATAAAGAGTGCTCAATATCGTTGTTTGCGAGCGTACACATATATATGTGTGTATAGAGAAAAATGTGTAAGGTTCAATAAAAACACAATTCTACAAATTTAATTTCTTGAATTTGAATGGAGATACGTGGTACCTTCAATAAGTTTCCAGACCTTTTTGTACAGGCATTTAAAAATTGCTGTAGACTCTTGAAAATTCACTATGTTATTCTTATACATCTTATGAGATGACTGACCACATTTTATGATTCCAGGTTCAAAGGAACAGCTATAGCAGGAATTGGAATACACCCTACTAAAGCCTGATTGTCACAACTGGTGAATTTCAAAAATGTAATCTGACATTTTAGAAGAACGATATACAATAAAATTCTGTTTTAAACTTGGAAAAAATGCCATGCGATGAAAGCTGAATCTACTGCTATGACCCAGAGACCAAGAGACAGAGTTCCCAGTGGAACCATGCTGGCTCTCCCAGACCCAAGAAGGCCAGACAGAGCAAATCCACCCACAAACTTTTGATGATCCCTTTTTTGACAGCACTGGTATGATCTACATGCACTGGGTTCCCACTGGACAGACAGTCAACAAGGAATACTATGTTGAGGTTTTAAGGGGGTTCAGAGAGGGATTCCGTCGGAAGAGGCCAACACTCTTCAAATCGGGTCAGTGGCATTTCCACCAGGACAATGCACATCCTTGTCACAGACTATTTGACCAAGATGGGCATCAAGACACTTCTTCACTCTCCCTATAGCCCAGACCTTGATCCCTATGTCTTTTGCTTATTTCCTGAGCTCAGAGGCTGTCGTTATGAGACAATTGAGGAGATGAAAGAGGCTGTGACGAAGGTCATTGACACGCTCACACAAGAGGACTTCCATGGGTCCTTTCAGAAGTTGTTGTAAAGGTACAACAAGTGCATTGAAGCCGGAGGAGATTAACTCGAAGGGGACAAGAGTTTCATGTATGTACTATTGTAGAGAAGGGGAAAATTTCGTATTTTGGTTTGGCGCGCAATTTAATTCGACACTTAATTTCACCCAATCAGGATGACTTATCCTATTCAGCCCAGACCTTCATTTCCGTCCACCAAATCTTGTAAGCTGCCAAACACAGTCTCTTTGGCTGGAGAACGCCGACCAGTGCAGACGTCACACTGACCGTTCTTCAATAGCGATGCTTTTCAGCTGGACAACGCCGCCCAGTGCAGACATCTCACTGCGGCTCTAAAATAGCAGCAGCAGCAACATGGACACACGAGGGAATCCATCTAATTTATGGATTCCTTACAAGGAATCCCAGTTGAATATAAATTAGATGCATTCAACATGCCTCGCACAGGCATAACTTTATGTCACCCCAAAATTGGCTATGTCGATTTGAGCATAATCCCGCTCTCGACACGCTAGCTCTCAATTCACCTCTGGTCCACCTTAATGGAGATAACGCATACTCTCCCCAAATGCCAGACGGACAAAAACCATGGTGACGCTAAAACACAATCCCTCACACGTCCAACGACACACGCTGCCACCACAACCTTCTCAACTTCTCATAACTCAATTTCGCCTCAATACTCACAACCCTTCACGAGTTTTGCAGCACCAAAAGCAAACCCAATATTCCATGCTGCAAATAAAACCTTATTCCAAAAATACCTTTCGACTATCGCCATCTTACTTCTTCATCATTCCTCGCTACCAACAACAAAAATCACCCTACAAAAAAACCAGTACACTATCAATAAAAGTGCCCATATGAAAAAAGTCTGGAAACTTATGTTCGAACAAACAAACAAAAGCAAAAAGACGAAAGGTGAATCGTCTCTTCTCTTGATAATCAAATGCAATATTATTTAATGCGTTAATGAGTCCCAATATGGTATCAAAAATAAAATAGTTCATTGCAGTTTGCATTGTTTTAAACTAGATAATATATTTTGTATGTAAAAGATCTTTCGATCTCTATGTCATGATGTAGAGAGAAAGTATATTTATGACACTAATATTTATGTGTTGTATCGTGATAAGGAAAAGATACACAGTGAAATAGAGTTAATCATTTATTAACTCAAGTGGTACAGTCCGATTGGTATTATAAGCCTCGCACTGTTGGTGTTACGTCCCTCAGAGCTCTTCGGCGTCTTTTATACTTCTGCGATACCGGAAGTCACGTGGTACGAGCCACTATACAACAATATGTGATGCAAGATGATAATAATTTGCAGTAAGCAATATTATATCAATACAAGTATTTCTATCGTAAAAGTAAACAAGAAAAAGATAATACTCTGATTAAAGAAATAGTTAAGCGATATTAAATCTAAATACATTCTGAAGAAATTTCATTTTGGAAAGTTTCTGAAATTCACTCAATAGTAATACAAACGTAAATGAGTAACAATGAAGACGGATACTGAAAAAGTAGAATATTTTATCTCTTAAAAGGCTCCAAATTAGATATATGATTTTGATTGTTAAAAAAAAATCTATTTTCAATAATCAAGGAGAGAAAAGATTAAATTATTTAGGATTTTGATTCATAAAAGTTTAACGAGATGAATTCAAATATCATCATTTGTAACTCGGTAAGCCAGCGTTCTGAATGAAGGCGCTGATTGATCAAAAAATGCAAAAATACAAATTCAAATTTAAAGCTTCTAGGAATGTTTTTTTGCGCAAAATTAAGACTTTTGCTTTGTTGGTTGGTTGGTTATTTTGTTTTACGGTGTATCAACCCTTTTCGGGCCATTTAACACTGAATTAACTCATTTTGATAAAAGTTTCGAACAATTCAGTTTAGTATGAGTGCAGTTTTTTTTTAACACACAGTTAAATGTCAAAACAGTTCTTATTCGAACAATTCAGTTTAACATAAATACACAGTCTAAACACAGTTAAATGTAAAAAACAGTTAATTTCAAGCAATTCAGTTTAGTATAATTACACAGTTTAGTTCTACTTGATCCATAGATAGGACCCTATCAGGTGCTACCACTCCGGGCCAGAGTAGACCTGTGAGCGATGGCATTGAAAGTGCTACTCTGCATTCCCCAAAGCTCCTGCATTACTGAAGCCTCACCATCAAATTGTTTAGTGTCATATCCAAGACACTCGGTGGGAGAATCTTACCCCTCTGCAGAGATGCAGTCAGTATATTCTGCAGCCCTAGCCGACTGGGCCATAAGTTATTTTTAAATGTAAAAACAGTTCTATTTCAAACAATCTAGTTAAGCATTAGTACACAGTTTTTTGTTTTCACTCAAATGTAAAAACGGTTAATTTCAAGCAACCCATGGATAGGATCCTATCAGGTGCTAACACTCCGGATCAGAGTAAACCTGGGAGCGATTGCAATTAAGGAGAACTCCGCATTCCCCAAAGCTCCAGCATTACTGAAGCCTCACAATCAGATTGTTTAGGGTCATATCCAGGACACTAGTTGGGGAAGTCTTACCCTTCTGCAGATATACAGTCGGTGTATTCTGCAGCATCAATCGACTGGGCCACTTTTGCTTATTTAACATACCCATAATATACGGATGTGTGAAATAGACATAGGGAATCTAAAAACACGAAACTTTACGAAATTTTTATTCACCTTTTTGAGTTTAAAGGTTTTTCGACATGAGGAGAGAGAGACACAATCTTTCTATGCAGACTGCTTTTACATCGTCAGATGGGAGGTAAGTAGCCGTTCAGCTGCTGTTTTGAGGGTTATTGCTTCTAGGATTTGTTTAAAACAGCACACAAGATTCTTGTTTAGTTTCCATCTAACTTCTATCCCATGCATTTTGTTAGAGTCCGGGTGGTGCATCTATACTGGAGTACTAACACAGTCACACATTGGAAGAAATCCCGTTTTCTTTTATCAGAGAAATTAGATTTCGATTGATCCAAAACTTGTCTAGGTCTTACATATATGTATGTTAACATCGGTTTCAGTAGATGAGATGCAGCTGCCGAGATATGTGAACTTGTCTTCTTTTTGTGAGCTTGACAACTGCGTTTTTCTTTCTTGTCCATATCAATCTATTTAGTCCTCGTGGCGTAGTGAATAACGTGCTGGACTGCGACATCGTAGTAAGCGGGTTCTAATTCTAGTCACGGTATTTCATTCCCTTTCGGATTAATACCCTTGTAACATACCCATAATATACGGATGTGTGAAAAAGACATAGGGAATCCAAAATACACGACATTCACGAAATTGTTTCAGTTACGAAACTTTATTACCTTTGAGTTAAAGGTTTTTCGACTTGAGGAGAGAGAGACACACAATCTTTCTATGCTGACTGCTTTTACATCGTCAGCCCTCAACCCAACCAACGCGCGGTGCCCGTAGCGCACAAAGTCGTCTGGCCTCGCCCAGCTCTGAATCTCGAATCTCTCGTTCGGAGGCAGGAACTCAACTCCCTGCTTTTTCTCGAATCCCCAAATCCTCAGCCCACGCTTCCGGTGTGTGACGTCACTCACATCCCCTGGGGTTAATTCCTATCTGGGATTTTTATTTTAACATCTCTAAATGACACATCCTCTCCGCGCGCGCGTGAACACATGCATTAATGTTGCACCTAACTAACCCATGCACTAAGCGAAAGGTTCTCATCCTAACTAAACCGAAAGGCAAGATATATAAAACGAAGCCCCTCCGCCATTATATTACACTTAGTATGGAAATCCACAGAATTTATATGTATACATAATGAAAATGGAAGTAAATTCGACGCTATAAAAATACATACATATGAAAAAACCCAAAACAAGACAAACAAACAAAAAACCAACAAAAAAAAAACCAACAAGAAAAAAAAAAAAAAATAACAAAAGAACACCAAATTTTCAGAGGAGGATTTTATTTATTGTCGAATTAAAAGTTTCAATCATTTTATATCCAAACTTCATCAGGGCGTTTAAACAAATGAAAAATTAATCTAAATAAACTTCAGAAGATACATCCCATATTCAAACACTCTGATGAGGGTTGAATGCAAAAAGACGAAACTTTTAACCTTGCCAAATAATTCGACAATAAATAAAACTATCTTCTGAAAACCTTGTGTCTTTTCATATTTGTACATCCCCCCCCCTCTCTCTCTCTCTCTCTCTCTCTCTCTCTCTCTCTCTATATATATATATATATATATATATATATATATATATATATATATATATATATATATATATATATATATATATATATATATATATATATATATATATATATATATATATATATATATATATATATATATATATATATATATATATATATATATATATATATATATATATATATATATATATATATATATATATAACCATTTGAGAACACTCTAACCATTATCCCAATGAACCGGCCCATTTGGATAGTCGGTAGAGCGTTCGCCAGTCGCCCGGTAGCCCGGGGTTCAATCCCTGGTTGAGTCATACTAGACTCAAAAAATGCTATTTGGTGCCTCCATGTTTAACACTCAGCATTATAAGCTACGGTTCAAGGGTAAGTGGAATAATCTAGAGAAAGGAGTAGTGCCCTCCCCAACACTTCGGTATAGTAAGGGTCGCCCTTGACTACGGACGGCTAACTTACTGACCTAACTTATATATATAAAGTAATATATGGAGATACAATGTATAATAATCCCACTACACTTATATGTGGACGTGAGTGCACGAGAATACGTGTGCTTCTATATATAGAATCATACCTTTTAAGAATATTAAAATTATGATAAGAAAATAGCTTAGAACTATTCACATATTTACACACACACACACACACATATATATATAGGCGTCCAATCATGAATATAA
>OY757918.1:84916009-85011009 GCA_963585895.1 Sepioteuthis lessoniana
TGTACAGAGCCTTGATGGAGCCTTTATAAGTTAAAGGAAAACTCTGAATTCAAACCTGTTAAACTCCGCCTAAAAATTGACCTTGTGTCATATCCTGCCCGAGCGGAGAGGTTGGGTAAATATGATAAAGTTAAAGGATTGGTTTGGCTCATCTAAACTCTCCCGTAGAATATAGACACGTAGAATCTCTGATTTGGAAGGATATGGTTAAATCATCATCATCATCATCATCATCAAGTCATGCAGACAGCACGGCCTTCCTTGTCTCTTGCTCTCCTTCGCCATTTGTCTCTATCGTCCATCGCTCCTGGCAGGTCCTCTACACTGCTTTCCGTGTCTGCACAGAACTGATGAGTGTAAGTCCTTGTTAGTCGGACAACACAATCGCATCCATGTGTTGGGGTCCATAGAAAAATGTCGCTTTTGAGTTCGTCCTTACTTCTTCAGCAGTGACCAACATATCTTGTTCGTCTTATTTGAACGGAGTGTAAGATGGGAGGTAAGTAGCCGTTCAGCTGCTGTTTTGAGGGTTATTGCTTCTAGGATTTGTTCAAAACAGCACACAAGATTCTTGTTTAGTTTCCATCTAACTTCTATCCCATGCATTTTGTTAGAGTCCGGGTGGTGCATCTATACAGGAGTACTAACACAGTCACACATTGGAAGAAATCCCGTTTTCTTTTATCAGAGAAATTAGATTTCGATTGATCCAAAACTTGTCTAGGTCTTACATATATGTATGTTAACATCGGTTTCAGTAGATGAGATGCAGCTGCCGAGATATGTGAACTTGTCTTCTTTTTGTGAGCTTGACAACTGCGTTTTTCTTTCTTGTTCATATCTATCTATCTATCTATCTATCTATCTATCTATCTAGTCCTCGTGGCGTAGTGAATAACGTGCTGGACTGCGACATCGTAGTAATCGGGTTCTAATTCTAGTCACGGTATTACATTCCCTTTCGGATTAATACCCTTGTAACATACCCATAATATACGGATGTGTGAAATAGACATAGGGAATCCAAAATACACGACATTCACGAAATTGGTTCAGGTACGAAACTTTATTACCTTTGAGTTAAAGGTTTTTCGACTTGAAGAGAGAGAGACACACAATCTTTCTATGCTGACTGCTTTTACATCGTCAGCCCTCAACCCAACCAACGCGCGGTGCCCGTAGCGCACAAAGTCGTCTGGCCTCGCCCAGCTCTGAATCTCGAATCTCTCGTTCGGAGGCAGGAACTCAACTCCCTGCTTTTTCTCGAATCCCCAAATCCTCAGCCCACGTTTCCGGTGTGTGACGTCACTCACATCCCCTGGGGTTAATTCCTATCTGGGATTTTTATTTTGACATCTCTGAATGACACACCCTCTCCGTGCGCGCGTGAACACCTACGTTAATGTTGCACCTAAGTAACCCATGCACTAAGCGAAAGGTTCTCATCCTAACTAAACCGAAAGGCAAGATATACAAAACGAAACCCCTCCGTAATTATATTACACACTTGGGAAAGCCGTGAAATACATCTTCCCAGCTATGGGATAAATAATAACTCTACTATTCTTCTACAAGGATAGATTTGGTATTAAATAACCCAAGAAGGTTTATATGCCATTAAACAAAGAAAACCCAAACCAAATCTATCTATCTATCTATCTATCTATCTATCTATCTATGTCTACTTCGAAAGAAACGATAAAAGCAAGTATAACTAATTTCATGATGGTCATTTTCTCCGAATTTTTGCGAAGCATTTCGTATTTGTGTGCGTGTGTGCGCGTTGGGGGGGGTTATACGTTATATATATACATAGTGTACTGAATGAGCAAATGTACAAGTAAGAAACTCTATAAGATACTCTTAGAAACAATTACCTAATCGCTTCCCAGGCCTCTGGGAGAATCTACTCTTTTTTCTTTAATTAAATCATTTATCTGTCCACCGACATTTTCTTCTTTCACGCTTACCTCCCTTCGCTACCTTACCTTACCGATCTCATTTGAAAAAAATAGGTGAAATTATAGAGAGAAATAACAAGTTTAACATGACTGAACATGTTTTCACAGCTTAGAGTTTATAAAGGGTTCGGACGGAAGGGAGAAATGCCATCATGAAACACATTGCTGAGTCAATATTTTAAACGGAACCACACACGCACACGCACGTGCATACTGTGATACTCACATAAGAGATTTTCACTAACAATAGTGTGTAAATATATATATATATATATATATATATATATATATATATATATATGTGTGTGTGTGTGAGTGTGTTTCTTTGTTTAATGGCATATCAACCTTGGTGGGTTATTTAACGCGAAAGCCATCCATCTAGAAGAACAGTAAGTAACGCTGGCGTCCGTAGTCGAGGGTGACCCAAAGGCTCCCTCTTCGATAGCTACAACACCGAGGTGTAGGGGAGAGCGCTACTCCTTTCCCTGGATTGTTCCACTTTACTCTTGATCCTTACATTATATTGCTTAGTGTTAAGCAAGGAGGCATCAAGTACAATTTTTTTGAGTCTTTGGTATGACTCGGCCGGGGATTGAATCTAGGTCTCCTGGGCCGTTAGTAATGCTACTATTTAATTAATAACTAAACGAGAAAGAGGTTCATGCCTTTCCTTAAAGTATTTGTTCAAAAGGGAATGTTTAGTACGACTAGATGTTCGAATTCGCTTCCTACATTTTCACTGTCCTGCACGTTATCCACTACGCTACGGGGAATTCTCTCTCTCTCTCTCTCTCTCTCTCTCTCTCTCTCTCTCTGGTTTGATCAACCGAACGATCTTTCGACTTCGGTGAGAAAGCCTTATTTTATGTATGTGCAAATGGTATATTGATCTAACAGGATACGCGACAAGTTAATCAACAAGGCAGACCTATTAGTTTTTTGTTTGTTTGTTTGTTTTGTTTTGTTTTTTCTTTTTTGTATAGAATTAAAGATGTTTAATTAGCTTAACTTAGTCCATCACACGGACACGTGAGAAGAAGAAGAAGAAGAAGAAGAAGAAGAAGAAGAAGAAGAAGAAGAAGAAGAAAAAAATTGATTTGGTTTCTTTAATAGCAGATCAACCTTCGTGGATTACTTTCTACCAAAGCCATCCTAGTAGAGGTACTATTTTACCGATGGGGTGTATGTGTGTGCCTATGTAATAATATATATATAGTACACCTCATTCTCTGCGGTAGCTTTATTCAAAGACCCTTCCGAACCGTTGATGATGCAATCCGCGGATAACTGGGAACCATATATACTGGGTAAATCTGAAAAAATTCCATGTGAAATCGTCAACCTATTTAAAAGACGTATTTTTCATTTATGTATAGCAAGACCTCATAATCTGCGGTAGGATGATTCAAAAACCCTCAGTAATCGCGGATGATGGAATCCGCGGATGATGAAATTTGCGGATAACCAGGAATTATATATACTGAGCATATTTGAAAATGTACACTGTGAAATTGACACTCTATTTCAAAAATGTTTTTCTACATATTTTTTTAGAAACATAATTAACATTTGAAAAAGTATTTAAAAAATTCTTTTGTTTTTGCTTCAAAAAAGCCACAATTTTTAAAATTTAATTCTAATTAATAATAAAAGAAAAACATATTCTTAATTAAATATGGAATTAAACTGCTATAAAGTCAAAATCAATCAAGGATGTCTTCGTGGCGTAGTGGCGAACGTACTGAACTGTGACATCGTAGTAAGCGAGTTCAAACTCCAGTCACGTTATTACGTCCACTTAAGGACTAATATTCTTGGGAAAGATATGAACAGCTTTCTTCCCTCAGCTATGGGTTAAATAGTACTACACCTATTTTTCTACAAGACTGGCTTTGAATTAAATAACCCAAGAAGGTTGATATACCTTTAAACAAAGAAAACCCAAAACAATGTCAATCATTTCGTCATATTTGAAGATAGGTGATTAACAATAAATAATAAAAAAGGATTGTTGGGTATTTTTGATAGGTAAAGTTTGATAGCTAAATATTTTTACTTTCATGGCAAACCAAGTGTAAATATTCAATGGACGAAACTTTTATCATTATTTTCACGCTATGCGAGATTTCACACCAATTTTAACTGGTGTTTTTTCCCTCTCACAAAATGACCGCAAGTCTCCTCCGATCTCTAAGGCCCAGTCGGCTGGGGCTGCAGAATACACTGACAGCATCTCAGCAGAGAGGTAAGACTCTCCCAACGAGTGTTCTGGATATGACAATAAGCTATCCGATGGTGAGAATCCAGTAATGCTGGAGCTTTTGGGAATGCGGAGTACCCTTTTATTGCTATTGCTCCCAGGTCCACTCTGACCCGGAGTGGTAGCACCTGATAGGATCCTATCTATGGGAGAAATAGAACTAAACTGAGTACTTATGCTAAACTGATTTGTTTGCAATAGAACCTTCTATGTATAAAAATGGATTTGGCATTAAATAACCTAAAATGGTTGATATGCCATAAAAAACCAACCAACCAACCAACCAACTAATGAGATCTCCAGAACTCGTCTGTGTCAATTGGCTGATTTTAGTTCTGCTGTGATTTAGCTGGTCTCCTTTCCTCCTTCGATCGCTGTTCACCCTGTCTCTTTTCCTCAAACTACAATTGGTATCAGCGTCACCTTCATATTTCATAACTTTTTCAGCTCTCTAGGAATGTCCAGGTATTTGTCCTGCATTTCGCCTTCGTCCCTTTGTAGCCTGCTTGAACGACAAAATCTATTTGATGACAAGTTTTTTCTTTGTCTAATCTTCTAGCCAGGATCTCAAAGTCCAAGAAAAAATTATGCGTTTCCTTTCCTAGGACACATTCTTTGTGCAAATATCATTTATTTGTATAGCTAAATAATCCCTTGCATAGTTTCTTATGGATCACCTTTCTCCCTAAGTCATGCCTAGTTTTTGGGTTGAATCATAAATAATGTCCGTTTTGATAAAATAGGATTTATTCATAAATGATTTAACAATGAATTAATTTCAGTCACTAATCTATTCAATCTTATTTTGGATCACCTCTTTCGATTCATTAGCTTAGGGATTCCTTTCAAGTAAAATTCAGCAGGTTTCCAGCACAAGTTTTCCGGAAACGTTTTCACCTGACCTTCTTGAGAAAATCCTTTTCATTCAGACTATTTTCTTGAGAACAAAAAAGACGAAATCATCTGGTGCAAGATCTGGTGAATATGGTGAATGATGTAGAACAGACCAACCTAAATTCAATCTTTTTTTCCTGCGTGATTATTACTGGGTGTGGCCTTGTGTTATCATGAGAGAAGCACAACGTTTCTCTTATTGACGAGTGCGGGGTGTTTTTTTAGAAGATTCTCATACACAGAGCATAAGTCTACATTGAGTATCTGATTGTGGTTTAAAAACTCAAAATGAATAATACCGCAGTAATTCCACCATACATCCAGCAAAGCTTTTCTTTGGGGCAAGCTAAGGAGATTCATCTTTGTCAATCCTCTGGCTTTTACGTCAAATATTGTCATAAAAAACCTATTTTTCATCACCTGCATTGATATTCTTGAGAAACGAATCATTTCTCTGCCTTGAAGGAAGACTTGTCTCTATGGATATGTAAAAGTTGTTGGCGACTGTAGTCGAGGGCGACCAGAAGGCTCCCTTTTTTCAATAGCTACTACACCGAAGTGTTGGGGAGGGCGCTACTCCTTTCCCTGGATTGCTCCACGTGCCTTATAATGCTGAGTGTTAAGTAAGGAGGTATCAAGTACCATTTTTAAAGTCTTTGGTATGACGCAACCTGGGATTGAAGCTAGGGCTTCCTGACCATTGGCGAACACTTTATCCACTAAGCCAATGGATATGTAATCTTCCTTATTTCTCTCATTAAGAGTATGAAGAAGCCAAACGACAGGTTTGCTCACTTTTCCAGTCTTTTCAAGGAAAAAGATTGTGGTTTTAGATATATTTGGGTCAAGAGCTAACTGTCGAGTACTTTGGCGCGGATTGCATTCTACTAATCATCTTAAAGCATCTTGATTTTGATAAGGCTCCTGGTTAGGATTCATTTCTCAATGACAGAATGAAATTTTTGATAACCAGTTTCAGACTTGGTGGTCATTAATGGCACATTGGTCATAAACACTACAAATTTTCTTATCTGTTTCTGTAGCGTTTTTGTTATTCTTACACTCCCTGTTGATTATACACTTTCAGTTCCTCCATTTTAGAGGCATGAGATTATAGATTAAATTACGATGCACACCTTTTCACTACTAAAATAAGAATGACAGATGAAGGCATTCTTTAATCTGGCAATTTCTGGTTGTATTATGATGCGCACTCTTTCACTCTGAAATAAGAATGACCGTTGAAGATACTCGTTCATCAAATAATTTCCGGAGGTGCCCGTAGTGTAGTCGTTATCGTCGTAAGAAATGAACTCGGCGATACGAGTTCAAATCCTGGACGATACTGATTGCATTTCACATAGCACTAATACCCTTGGGAAAGGTATGAATCCAATTATTCTCCCTCCAGCTATGGGTAAATAGTAGGACAGACTAGGTTCTTCAGCCTTGGTTAGGCAACTAGTCTAGGAGAAGGAAAACTCTGAATTCAAACCTGTTAAACTCCGCTTAAAAATTGACCTTGTGTCATATCCTGCCCGAGTGGAGGGGTTGGTAAATAGTATCAAATAATTTCCGGTTGTGTTTAAAGATTTGGAAGTTTGAAATGCGTTGTCACAACTTGTTTTTAAAAGACAAAAATTATTGATAACTCAATTGAATATTTATTTTTGTGTCAGATTGCATATTATATGATTAACTGTTTGTTCTTTGTCACCATATAACCTACATTTAATATTTTCCAGTATATTATCAATTTTTTCTTAGACATAATTTATTTTTATGACATTATTTTGTGCTGCTACTAAAAGAGATTCGTTTTCTTTCTTCAGACGGAGCTTATTTGATTTTAGAAAACAATATTCAATAGAGATACTTTAAAAGTTTGTCACTGTTGTATAGAAAACATGTCACAGATTATACAAAATCACCCTCACCAAAAAAAAAAAAAAAAGAAAAGAAAAAAGCATAACAAAAAACAAACCGAGCATAGAACAAAACAAAACAAATAATAATAATAATAATAATAATAATAATAATAATAATAATAATAAACAAAAACAAAACAAATAATAATAAAAAAACAACCAACCAACCAATCGAACAAACAAACAAACAAAAAACATCAGTACGAAACAGAGGCCAACAACTCCTACTTGTAAATATAGATCGAAGCTATTGTTCTCAACCCTTCGATCTCTTCATGTGAAAGGCAATATTATGCTTAAAGGGTGATTGCTCTCCTGAGTGGGTATTTCTTACGTTGGCCATTTTCTGGAGATATGTTTTGAGGTCGCCACTTGTGACTTTTACTCAATGTTATAGACATCGAACGATTCCTTTCTTCACGCTGTAAGAATGGGTGAGGGGACTAAAGTTCAGACATTGTCCGGTGAAAGTTTATATTTACCCAACCCGAACACAGGGTCAATTTTTCAGTGGAGTAGTAATTTACAAAGATTTTTTTGCTTAGATGTGGCACAAGGCCGTATGAATTGGACATCCAATGTGAATCGAACTCACTCGTGAAGGTTTGCTAGTCTAGCTCGTTAATCATTAAACCACCCGAGGTGCCCAATAGTATAGTTGATTGAATTCAGAGATTTCCATCTACTAGATTGATTGCCGTACCGAAGGGGGTGTCCTGGTGGTGTAATAGTTAAAGCAATGGACTGCGGAATCGTAGTAAGTGAGTTCGTACTCCAGTCGAGCTATTACGTTCACTTTCGGGCAAATAACATTGGAAAAGGTATGAACCCCCTTATCCTCCCAGCCAGGTGTTAAATAGTACCACTACTGTCTTTCTGGAAGAATAGCTTTGGCATTAAATAACCTACAAGGGTTTATATGCCATTAAACAAAGAAACCAAACCAAACCAAACCATACCGAAACTAAAAAGCCCAGTCAGTCCAACTATTTATGCGTTGTTGGTGTGTGGAGGGGACAGATAGATTCATGCCTTTCTCGCATCCATTTTTCACGACAATAACTATTACGTTTTGTACCTTAACATATACAGATGTCTAGAATCCCGCCCCTGTGCTTATTATTAACACATTCAGTAAGGTCAGCTGGTTTTCTTCCTCTTCCACTGTAAACTGTATTGAAGGTATCATTGAATTCATATGATCTTGCAGTACTTAATTCTCTTCATCGTAGGACTAGAATATGAAGATGTCATTTATGTATTTTAGCCTACCCCTGCTGGCTTTAGTAGTGTCATTCCCAATGAGATTTCCTTGAAATATCCCATGAACGTGTCTGCCATCACCGGAGATAATAGTGAGCCCATAACTAAGCATTTTACATGCTGATATATGCCAGAGCCAAGTTCAAAGTATCTTGTTTGTGCACAGAAAGTCAACATCTCCATCAGATTATTTATTGGGATATTGGTACGTTCCCCAAAGGGAGAGATTTGCTGGTAGCTTATCTTGAACTACCGATAGAACTACGTCCAAATTTACTATCTCGTTGGGTTGAATGAGAGCATCTCTAATTGTTTTCAAGAAGCAAACTGACGAGCTACTTTTCTGTTAGCGCGTTGACTATATCAACAAGGAATCAGCTCAGCAGGTCACATACTGATCCTTTGCAGCTGGCGATTGGTCTAAGTGGAATACAGTCCTTTAGAATCTTGTGGGGGAACCATATATATGAACGAACCCTACTGTAACGTTGAATTAGCTGCTAATATTCCTCCACTGTGAAACGGTCCAAATTCTGATCTATGACCGCTAATGCACAACCCAGAATCCACTATAGAGAATGAGATGCATAAAATTCTCTGGGATTGCGAGATATAAACCGATCACCGAATCTCGGCTAGAAGATCAGACTTAGTTAACAATAACAGCAACAAAAAATAAAGATGAAAAAAAAAAAAAGAAAAGAGAACCAGCTGAATAGTTGACTTTACCGTCCCGACGAAACATAGAGTGAAAATCACAGAAAACAGAAAGGGAGACAAGTACTTAGACGTTGCATGAGAACTAAAAATGTTATGGAACATGAAGGTAACGGTGATACCAGTTGTTTTTGGTGAACTCAAAACGATCCCCAAAATGTTTGGCAAAGAAGCTAGAAGAGTTGGAAATCGCACGACGAACAGAAACCATTCTAACTACAGCATTGTTGAGATCGGCGAGAATCCTGAGACGAGTCCCGGAGACTTGAGGAAACTTGCTGTTACTCGGACCCCAGTGAAAGACCATCAGCTAACGCTAGTGTGAAAAATTCGCAAAGAATACTATAATGATAATAATAATAATGATAATGTGTAGGTTGTGTGGATATAGAGATGATGCTCTAATTACATTAAAAGCGAATGCTCCAAGCTGGAATACAAGAATTAAGTTTGGTTTCGTTTTGGGGCATATCAACCATTCTAGGTTATTTGATGCTAAATCCTCTTTATACATCTATATCAAATATATATGATTTGGTTTAGTTTTATAGCATATCAAACATTCTAGATTTATACATCTACGTTAAATGTATATAATTAAGTTTGGTTGGGTTTTATGGCATATCAACCATTGTATGTTATTTAATGCCAAATCCTCTTTATACATATATTTTAAATATATAGGATTTGTTTTAGTGGGGTTTTATGGCATATCAACCATTGTATGTTATTTAATGCCAAATCCTCTTTATACATATATTTTAAATATATAGGATTTGTTTTAGTGGGGTTTTATGGCATATCAACCATTGTATGTTATTTAATGCCAAATCCTCTTTATACATATATTTTAAATATATAGGATTTGTTTTAGTGGGGTTTTATGGCATATCAGCCATTGTAGGTTATTTAATGCCAAATACTCTTTATACATATATTTTAAATATATAGGATTTGTTTTAGTGGGGTTTTATGGCATATCAACCATTGTATGTTATTTAATGCCAAATCCTCATTATACATATATATTAAATATATAGGATTTGTTTTAGTGTGGTTTTATGGCATATCAGCCATTGTAGGTTATTTAATGCCAAATCCTCTTTATACATATATATTAAATATATAGGATTTGTTTTAGTGGGGTTTTATGGCATATCAGCCATTGTAGGTTATTTAATGCCAAATCCTCTTTATACATATATATTAAATATATAGGATTTGTTTTAGTGGGGTTTTATGGCATATCAACCATTGTAGGTTATTTAATGCCAAATCCTCTTTATACATATATATTAAATATATAGGATTTGTTTTAGTGTGGTTTTATGGCATATCAGCCATTGTAGGTTATTTAATGCCAAATCCTCTTTATACATATATATTAAATATATAGGATTTGTTTTAGTGTGGTTTTATGGCATATCAGCCATTGTATGTTATTTAATGCCAAATCCTCTTTATACATATATATTAAATATATAGGATTTGTTTTAGTGGGGTTTTATGGCATATCAGCCATTGTAGGTTATTTAATGCCAAATCCTCTTTATACATATATATTAAATATATAGGATTTGTTTTAGTGGGGTTTTATGGCATATCAGCCATTGTAGGTTATTTAATGCCAAATCCTCTTTATACATATATATTAAATATATAGGATTTGTTTTAGTGGGGTTTTATGGCATATCAGCCATTGTAGGTTATTTAATGCCAAATCCTCTTTATACATATATATTAAATATATAGGATTTGTTTTAGTGGGGTTTTATGGCATATCAGCCATTGTAGGTTATTTAATGCCAAATCCTCTTTATACATATATATTAAATATATAGGATTTGTTTTAGTGGGGTTTTATGGCATATCAGCCATTGTAGGTTATTTAATGCCAAATCCTCTTTATACATATATATTAAATATATAGGATTTGTTTTAGTGGGGTTTTATGGCATATCAGCCATTGTAGGTTATTTAATGCCAAATCCTCTTTATACATATATATTAAATATATAGGATTTGTTTTAGTGGGGTTTTATGGCATATCAGCCATTGTAGGTTATTTAATGCCAAATCCTCTTTATACATATATATTAAATATATAGGATTTGTTTTAGTGGGGTTTTATGGCATATCAGCCATTGTAGGTTATTTAATGCCAAATCCTCTTTATACATATATATTAAATATATAGGATTTGTTTTAGTGGGGTTTTATGGCATATCAGCCATTGTAGGTTATTTAATGCCAAATCCTCTTTATACATATATATTAAATATATAGGATTTGTTTTAGTGGGGTTTTATGGCATATCAGCCATTGTAGGTTATTTAATGCCAAATCCTCTTTATACATATATATTAAATATATAGGATTTGTTTTAGTGGGGTTTTATGGCATATCAACCATTGTATGTTATTTAATGCCAAATCCTCTTTATACATATATATTAAATATATAGGATTTGTTTTAGTGGGGTTTTATGGCATATCAGCCATTGTAGGTTATTTAATGCCAAATCCTCTTTATACATATATATTAAATATATAGGATTTGTTTTAGTGGGGTTTTATGGCATATCAGCCATTGTAGGTTATTTAATGCCAAATCCTCTTTATACATATATATTAAATATATAGGATTTGTTTTAGTGGGGTTTTATGGCATATCAGCCATTGTAGGTTATTTAATGCCAAATCCTCTTTATACATATATATTAAATATATAGGATTTGTTTTAGTGGGGTTTTATGGCATATCAGCCATTGTAGGTTATTTAATGCCAAATCCTCTTTATACATATATATTAAATATATAGGATTTGTTTTAGTGGGGTTTTATGGCATATCAGCCATTGTAGGTTATTTAATGCCAAATCCTCTTTATACATATATATTAAATATATAGGATTTGTTTTAGTGGGGTTTTATGGCATATCAGCCATTGTAGGTTATTTAATGCCAAATCCTCTTTATACATATATATTAAATATATAGGATTTGTTTTAGTGGGGTTTTATGGCATATCAGCCATTGTAGGTTATTTAATGCCAAATCCTCTTTATACATATATATTAAATATATAGGATTTGTTTTAGTGGGGTTTTATGGCATATCAGCCATTGTAGGTTATTTAATGCCAAATCCTCTTTATACATATATATTAAATATATAGGATTTGTTTTAGTGGGGTTTTATGGCATATCAACCATTGTATGTTATTTAATGCCAAATCCTCTTTATACATATATATTAAATATATAGGATTTGTTTTAGTGGGGTTTTATGGCATATCAGCCATTGTAGGTTATTTAATGCCAAATCCTCTTTATACATATATATTAAATATATAGGATTTGTTTTAGTGGGGTTTTATGGCATATCAGCCATTGTAGGTTATTTAATGCCAAATCCTCTTTATACATATATATTAAATATATAGGATTTGTTTTAGTGGGGTTTTATGGCATATCAGCCATTGTAGGTTATTTAATGCCAAATCCTCTTTATACATATATATTAAATATATAGGATTTGTTTTAGTGGGGTTTTATGGCATATCAGCCATTGTAGGTTATTTAATGCCAAATCCTCTTTATACATATATATTAAATATATAGGATTTGTTTTAGTGGGGTTTTATGGCATATCAGCCATTGTAGGTTATTTAATGCCAAATCCTCTTTATACATATATATTAAATATATAGGATTTGTTTTAGTGTGGTTTTATGGCATATCAGCCATTGTTGGTTATTTAATGCCAAATCCTCTTTATACATATATATTAAATATATAGGATTTGTTTTAGTGGGGTTTTATGGCATATCAGCCATTGTAGGTTATTTAATGCCAAATCCTCTTTATACATATATATTAAATATATAGGATTTGTTTTAGTGGGGTTTTATGGCATATCAGCCATTGTAGGTTATTTAATGCCAAATCCTCTTTATACATATATATTAAATATATAGGATTTGTTTTAGTGTGGTTTTATGGCATATCAGCCATTGTTGGTTATTTAATGCCAAATCCTCTTTATACATATATATTAAATATATAGGATTTGTTTTAGTGGGGTTTTATGGCATATCAGCCATTGTAGGTTATTTAATGCCAAATCCTCTTTATACATATATATTAAATATATAGGATTTGTTTTAGTGTGGTTTTATGGCATATCAGCCATTGTAGGTTATTTAATGCCAAATCCTCTTTATACATATATATTAAATATATAGGATTTGTTTTAGTGTGGTTTTATGGCATATCAACCATTGTATGTTATTTAATGCCAAATCCTCTTTATACATATATATTAAATATATAGGATTTGTTTTAGTGTGGTTTTATGGCATATCAGCCATTGTAGGTTATTTAATGCCAAATCCTCTTTATACATATATATTAAATATATAGGATTTGTTTTAGTGTGGTTTTATGGCATATCAACCATTGTATGTTATTTAATGCCAAATCCTCTTTATACATATATATTAAATATATAGGATTTGTTTTAGTGTGGTTTTATGGCATATCAGCCATTGTAGGTTATTTAATGCCAAATCCTCTTTATACATATATATTAAATATATAGGATTTGTTTTAGTGTGGTTTTATGGCATATCAACCATTGTATGTTATTTAATGCCAAATCCTCTTTATACATATATATTAAATATATAGGATTTGTTTTAGTGTGGTTTTATGGCATATCAGCCATTGTAGGTTATTTAATGCCAAATCCTCTTTATACATATATATTAAATATATAGGGTTTGTTTTAGTGGGGTTTTATGGCATATCAACCATTGTATGTTATTTAATGCCAAATCCTCTTTATACATATATATTAAATATATAGGATTTGTTTTAGTGGGGTTTTATGGCATATCAGCCATTGTAGGTTATTTAATGCCAAATCCTCTTTATACATATATATTAAATATATAGGATTTGTTTTAGTGGGGTTTTATGGCATATCAGCCATTGTAGGTTATTTAATGCCAAATCCTCTTTATACATATATATTAAATATATAGGATTTGTTTTAGTGGGGTTTTATGGCATATCAGCCATTGTAGGTTATTTAATGCCAAATCCTCTTTATACATATATATTAAATATATAGGATTTGTTTTAGTGGGGTTTTATGGCATATCAACCATTGTATGTTATTTAATGCCAAATCCTCTTTATACATATATATTAAATATATAGGATTTGTTTTAGTGGGGTTTTATGGCATATCAGCCATTGTAGGTTATTTAATGCCAAATCCTCTTTATACATATATATTAAATATATAGGATTTGTTTTAGTGGGGTTTTATGGCATATCAGCCATTGTAGGTTATTTAATGCCAAATCCTCTTTATACATATATATTAAATATATAGGATTTGTTTTAGTGGGGTTTTATGGCATATCAGCCATTGTAGGTTATTTAATGCCAAATCCTCTTTATACATATATATTAAATATATAGGATTTGTTTTAGTGGGGTTTTATGGCATATCAGCCATTGTAGGTTATTTAATGCCAAATCCTCTTTATACATATATATTAAATATATAGGATTTGTTTTAGTGGGGTTTTATGGCATATCAGCCATTGTAGGTTATTTAATGCCAAATCCTCTTTATACATATATATTAAATATATAGGATTTGTTTTAGTGTGGTTTTATGGCATATCAGCCATTGTTGGTTATTTAATGCCAAATCCTCTTTATACATATATATTAAATATATAGGATTTGTTTTAGTGGGGTTTTATGGCATATCAGCCATTGTAGGTTATTTAATGCCAAATCCTCTTTATACATATATATTAAATATATAGGATTTGTTTTAGTGGGGTTTTATGGCATATCAGCCATTGTAGGTTATTTAATGCCAAATCCTCTTTATACATATATATTAAATATATAGGATTTGTTTTAGTGTGGTTTTATGGCATATCAGCCATTGTTGGTTATTTAATGCCAAATCCTCTTTATACATATATATTAAATATATAGGATTTGTTTTAGTGGGGTTTTATGGCATATCAGCCATTGTAGGTTATTTAATGCCAAATCCTCTTTATACATATATATTAAATATATAGGATTTGTTTTAGTGTGGTTTTATGGCATATCAGCCATTGTAGGTTATTTAATGCCAAATCCTCTTTATACATATATATTAAATATATAGGATTTGTTTTAGTGTGGTTTTATGGCATATCAACCATTGTATGTTATTTAATGCCAAATCCTCTTTATACATATATATTAAATATATAGGATTTGTTTTAGTGTGGTTTTATGGCATATCAGCCATTGTAGGTTATTTAATGCCAAATCCTCTTTATACATATATATTAAATATATAGGATTTGTTTTAGTGTGGTTTTATGGCATATCAACCATTGTATGTTATTTAATGCCAAATCCTCTTTATACATATATATTAAATATATAGGATTTGTTTTAGTGTGGTTTTATGGCATATCAGCCATTGTAGGTTATTTAATGCCAAATCCTCTTTATACATATATATTAAATATATAGGATTTGTTTTAGTGTGGTTTTATGGCATATCAACCATTGTATGTTATTTAATGCCAAATCCTCTTTATACATATATATTAAATATATAGGATTTGTTTTAGTGTGGTTTTATGGCATATCAGCCATTGTAGGTTATTTAATGCCAAATCCTCTTTATACATATATATTAAATATATAGGGTTTGTTTTAGTGGGGTTTTATGGCATATCAACCATTGTATGTTATTTAATGCCAAATCCTCTTTATACATATATATTAAATATATAGGATTTGTTTTAGTGTGGTTTTATGGCATATCAGCCATTGTAGGTTATTTAATGCCAAATCCTCTTTATACATATATATTAAATATATAGGATTTGTTTTAGTGTGGTTTTATGGCATATCAACCATTGTATGTTATTTAATGCCAAATCCTCTTTATACATATATATTAAATATATAGGATTTGTTTTAGTGTGGTTTTATGGCATATCAGCCATTGTAGGTTATTTAATGCCAAATCCTCTTTATACATATATATTAAATATATAGGATTTGTTTTAGTGTGGTTTTATGGCATATCAGCCATTGTAGGTTATTTAATGCTAAATCATCTTTATACATATATAATAAATATATAGGATTTGTTTTAGTGGGGTTTTATGGCATATCAGCCATTGTAGGTTATTTAATGCCAAATCCTCTTTATACATATATATTAAATATATAGGATTTGTTTTAGTGTGGTTTTATGGCATATCAGCCATTGTAGGTTATTTAATGCCAAATCCTCTTTATACATATATATTAAATATATAGGATTTGTTTTAGTGTGGTTTTATGGCATATCAGCCATTGTAGGTTATTTAATGCCAAATCATCTTTATACATATATAATAAATATATAGGATTTGTTTTAGTGGGGTTTTATGGCATATCAGCCATTGTAGGTTATTTAATGCCAAATCCTCTTTATACATATATATTAAATATATAGGATTTGTTTTAGTGTGGTTTTATGGCATATCAGCCATTGTAGGTTATTTAATGCCAAATCCTCTTTATACATATATATTAAATATATAGGATTTGTTTTAGTGTGGTTTTATGGCACATCAACCATTGTATGTTATTTAATGCCAAATCCCCTTTATACATATATATTAAATATATAGGATTTGTTTTAGTGGGGTTTTATGGCATATCAGCCATTGTAGGTTATTTAATGCCAAATCCTCTTTATACATATATATTAAATATATAGGATTTGTTCTTGTGGGGTTTTATGGCATATCAGCCATTGTAGGTTATTTAATGCCAAATCCTATTTATACATATATATTAAATATATAGGATTTGTTTTTGTGGGGTTTTATGGCATATCAGCCATTGTAGATTATTTAATGCCAAATCCTCCTTATACATATTTATTAAATATATAGGATTTGTTTTAGTGGGGTTTTATGGCATATCAGCCATTGTAGGTTATTTAATGCCAAATCATCTTTATACATATATATTAAATATATGATTTGTAAATACATTTTGTTGATAAGATTTTTAAATGATCTTGAGCTCATTTTTGCATACAGTCAAATGGTTCCAAGTACTGCTATGTACAGAGTGACCCCCCCCCCAAAAAAAAACAGAACCCATATTACTTCTGCAAAAATATATGGGTTCTGTTTTTTTTTTGGTCACCCGTTATCATTAACAATTCAATAAATATCAGACATTTTTTATACAATGATCAAACTGTCCCATTTTTAACAATTCAATTTAGCCAAAGTCATTTGTTTGCACACAGTTTAAATGTCATACAGTTCTATTTGACCTATAGATAGGATCCTATCAAGTCCTACCACTTCGGGTCAAAGAGAACCTGGGAGCAATGGCAATGAAGGGATACTCCGCATTCCCCAAAACTTCCGCTTTGCTGGAGCCTCACCATCAGATTGTTTTTGTCATATACAGGATACTCGTTGGGTAAGGGGGATTACCCCTTTTCAGAAATGCAGTCGGTGTATTCTAAAGTTCCATCCGACTGAGCCACCAGGACACTTGTTGGGGGTGGGATATTACTCCTTTGCAGAGATGCAGTCGGATTATTCTAAAGTCCCATCCAACTGGGGTGGGAATACAAGAATTGGCAATAGGAATTATGCATGAGATAAAATTTGACAATTCTACCAATTTGTACAAACCAGAATCCATCTTTAAAAATGCGTCTCATATAATTCTATTGGTTGCACATTTTTTTAAAGTCGAGGAATTATATCATAGATTGAATCACCATGACCAGAAAATCCGGCAAAGTCTGCGTGTGACATACAGAATCACTGGACAATTCAATTTATGATAAAATTCCTCTACTTAAAAAATAAAAATAAAAATATATGTACATCTATTTCCTTGTCCATGAGGTTATGATTAAGCGGGCGCGTATCTCCAATCCTCTTGGGAAGGCGTAGTTCTGGAGGTGACCATGTCCTCTGTAAGAGTCAGGACGTAACTATAAGACACATCAGGTTAACTGACCTCGCATTTACCATGAATAGTTAATTTGGCAGCGCTTGTGTGCGATGTAGATCAGTAGCTCAGTGTTAGAGTTTCTGGTCTGCTTTCTGTGATCGCTGGTTCGATCTTCAATGAGGAAGATTATGGTATACACAGCTGATTAGACGTAATAAGATCGAAACAGCTGTCCAGTGGTTCCGTGTGTCACACGCAGTGATTGCTGGATTTTCTGGTCATGGTAATTCGATTTATAATTCTATTGGACTTTGAGACAAAAACAGGTCACAAAATTCTGGCCATAATTCCAAACGAAGCAAAGAACATGTAATGTTGTGAATTTTGCTGTTCCAGCAGACCTCAAAGTGAAAATGAAAGAAAACGAAAAGATAGAAGGTTTTGATCTTGCTCGAAAGCTGAAAGAGCTGTGGAATACGAGGGCAACGGTAATAATAATTATGGTTGTGGCACTTGAAACAGTGCCCATTGACGAGGAAAAAAAGTTTTAGGGATTGGAAATCAGAGGAAAAATCGAAACTTAACAGATCACAATATTTTTGAGACCGGCAGGAATACTGAGAAGAGTCCTGGAAAAATACGGAGACTTGTTGTAACTCAGGCTCCGCTAATTAAAATTGATGTGAAAAACTCGCCAGGAGTGGAATAATAATAATGAGAATAGTTTTTAATGTTAAATCACTTAGCCAATTTAATCAATATTTTAATTACACAAGTGCAACAGAGTAGGGGAACCTTCACTCCTTATGTTCTTCATACACTGGCATACTTGTAAAATCTTTAGCGTTTCAGAAGTATAGATATCCATGTCTTATTTCTTAAGTTTTTCAAACTCTAACTAGAACCACTCATACATTTCTACTCTGGGGAACTCACCTCTGCAGGAGCTGACAGAGCGTAAAATCAAGCCAGCCGCCCCCAGACAATCTTCTAGCCCAATCCCTAAATCTCTGTCAGCAATACCATCCTCGTTCCCGCTGCTTTCACACCCTACAGGCCGTACACCAACCCAAGTCTCATTTTTTCTTTCCTTCATCTCTACGTTTTCTTTCTCTCTCACTAGAGTGGGGTTATAGTGTGTGCTTTAGGAATAATTAAATGAAGTAATGTACACTAATCAAAGCACATTAAGGTTATTAACGAATAAGCTAGGGTAGCAAATAACATTGACTTCGCATTACGCCTACTTAAAAGGATGAAAGTAATCCCGGAAAACATGCTGGAAAGTAATCAGTATTGTATTAAAAAAAAAGAAAGAAAAAGAGAAAATGTTAGCTTTACTTAACAGTACAGTCAGTCTTAAATCATTGTTTCTCGCTAGAGAAGTTAAGCAACGATATGCATGCTCATTACTTAAATGGGTGGTCATTTAAGGATAGCCGGTATCTCTAGTAATTTAAGGCCAGTGTACCAGAGTGATTTTAGCTGGTGATCTTAACAGGTACCACCACTTCGGGTCAGAGTGGACATGGGGATAATGGCTGTGAAGGGGTTCTACACAGTCCCCAGAGTTTTTGAACTGGAGCTTCACCACTGGATGCAGGTTAGTGTCATACCTGGGATACCCCCTTTTTTGGAGGGGTATTAGGAATAGGAGGAGTGGAGTTGCAGTAGTTGGGGATACAATCAACCAATTCTAAGCCCAACCCCTGACAGGACATTGAGTCAGACTGAATAGTTTGATTTCTTTGTGCCAGATTGAATAAAGTTTGTTAAATAACAAGAAAAAAGAAAGGCGAAAGTTAAGCAATGATGAATCTGTTCAGTACTAGGATGGGTGACCATTTAGTAACAAAAAGTAAATAGAGTAAGTGACCTGAAGCTTGTGTATCAGACTAAGCAAATCTTAGCGTTTAACATAGAAAGTTTTGTCTTGTCCCCGAGACAATTTTAAAATCTAAGAAATGATTGGTTTGGTTTGTTGGGCTTTATGGCATATCAACCTTTGTAGGTTATCTAACGCCAAATCCATTTTTATGTAAATAATCAGTTCTATTTCAAACAATTTAGTTTAGCTTGAGTACACAGTTTAATTGTCAAAAACATTTCTATTCCAAACTATTCAAGCAGTTATATATAACAATTCAGTTTAGTGTAAGTCCAGTTTTAATGTAAAAAACAGTTCAATTTCAAATAATTCAGTCTAGCTTAAGCATGCAGTTTAAATGTAAGTACAGTTTAATTGTGAAAAACATTTCTAGTTCGAGCTATTCAGTTTAGTCAAACAGTTCTAATTCTTCTAATTCAGTTTAGTATAAGTACAAATATTGTTTACACACAGTTATATGTCAAAACAGTTCTATGTTAAACAATTCAGTTTTGTGTAAATACAGTTTCAATGTCAAAAAACAGTTCCATTTCGAATAATTCAGTTTAGCACAAGCACGCAGTTCAAGTACGGTTTAATTGTCAAAAACATTTCTATTTCAAGCTATTCAGTTTCATCAAACAATTCAGTTTCGGATAAGTATACCGTTAGTTCTATTTAACCCATAGACAGGACCCTATCAGGTGCTCCAACGCCGGGCCATAGTGGACCTGGGAGCAATTGCAATGAAGGAGTGCTCCGTATTCCCCATGGCCCCACCATCAGACTGTTTAATGTCATATCCAGAACACTCGTTAGGGGTGGGTATCTAACCCCTCTGCAAAGGTGCAGTCAGTGTAATCTACAGCCCCAGCCGACTGGGCAATACTCAAGAGTTAAATGTCAAAGTTTTATTTCAGATAATTCAGTTCAGCATAAGAACACAGTTTAAACGTTAAAACAGTTCTATTTTGAGCAATTAAATTCAGCACTAGTACGCAGTTCCAATGTCAAAACAGTTCTATTTTAAACAACTCAGTTCAGCATAAATACGCATTTTAAATATATAAAAACAGTAAACGCCAACCACCGTTTAGTTCTATTTAACCCATAGATAGGACCCTTATCAGGTGCTAACACTCCGGGCCAGAGTGGACCTGGGAGTGATGGCAATAAAGTGGTACTCCGCATTCCTCAAAGCTCCAGCATCACTGGAACCTCACCATCAGATTAGTTAGTGTCATATCCTGGACACTCGTTCGGCGGGGGAGGGGTCTTACCCATCTGCAGAGGTGCAGTCGGTGTATTCTACAACCCCAGCCGACTGGGCAACCTAAGAAATGAAAGTAAGTCTGATAAATATTCTTGAAAGTAATCAGTACCAAAAAAAAAAACTAAAATCAAAGTATTCTTTTCTCAAGACAACCGTAAAACAAGGAATGAAACTTAGTTTGGTTTAGTTGGGTTTTATGACATATCAACCATTGTAGGTTATTTAATGCCAAATCCTCATTATACATATATAATAAATATATATAATTTGGTTTGGTTGGGTTTTGTGACATATCAACCCTTGAAGGTTATTCAATGCCAAATCCTCATTATACATATATAGTAAATATATATGATTTGGTTTGGTTGGGTTTTATGGCATATCAACCATTGTATGTTATTTAATGCCAAATCCTCATTATACATATATAGTAAATATATAGGATTTGCTTTAGTTGGGTTTTGTGGCATATCAACAATTGTAGGTTATTCAATGCCAAATCCTCATAATACATATACAGTAAATATATAGGATTTGCTTTAGTTGGGTTTTGTGGCATGTCAACCATTGTAGGTTATTCAATGCCAAATCCTCATTATACATATTTAGTAAATATATATGATTTGGTTTAGTTGGGTTTTGTGGCATATCAACCATTGTAGGTTATTCAATGCCAAATCCTCATAATACATATACAGTAAATATATAGGATTTGCTGTAGTTGGGTTTTGTGGCATATCAACCATTGTAGGTTATTCAATGACAAATCCTCATTATACATATATAGTTAAATATATACATGATTTGTAAACATATTTTGGAGATAAAATAAAGTACACGTGCGTGTACTGATTTTCTTATTTTTGGCATTGATTTGAGTTTCGATCTTAAGAATGTATTAGTTGTTTTTTTCTATAATTCGAAATAATAATACACCCCCGCCAAAAACGCCCTATCGGCTGGGGCTGTTGAATACACCGACTAAATTTCTGAAGAGGGGTAAGCATCCTCCAGCGAGTGTCCCAGATATGACACTAAATAAACTGAGGGTGTGGCTTTAGTTTCGGAGCTTTGGGGAATGTGGAGTTCCCCTTCTTGGCCCTTGCTCCCAGGTCCACTCTGATCCGGAGTTGTAGCACCTGTGAGTTAAATAGAACTGTTTTACATTTAAACTGTGTGCAAACAAATGACTTATGCTAAACTGAATTCTTTGAAATAGAACTGCTTGGTCATTTAACTGAGCGTGAACAAATGGCTGATGTTTAATTGAATTGTTAGTGATACATAGCAATTATTGAAACCATTTATCTGGAAAGAAACAATAGCTATACTAGTGTGCAAACAATCCCTTCTAACTCACTTCAAAATGAAATTACCTCCAAATTATGTGTGCAAACAAATGACTGTTGGTAAATTACGACTGTTATAGTGTTGTATACTCATGTGCGGAAACATAACGACGACCCAATAATAGACGAGCGACATTGTTCTTAGAAAAATATACCTCTCACTTTATTTGAAAGGTTTCTGTGTGAGAGGGAATTGGAGACCGAACAGAACTGCAGCATATTGACTCCCACTCTTATGGCCATCAGCGTTTTTTTCCCCGTTTTCCTGTGCTGCTCAACCGGGGGCCTGGGGCCCAGCCTCTCTGGCTGCTGGTTTTCTCTACCGCATCTTGGTCTAACTGGTCTGGTCTCCAAAACTCATTGAATTTCCTGTGCACTGAGTTATATAATAGTTCAATGTCCACTCAATCTTTGGAATGGCATGTTTGATCGTCATCGAGCGGAAATAACTGTCATGCAGTTCACACGTCACTCTTTTCCGGTGCATCAGTTTGTGACTGTACCGTGGGATTTTAACCCTATCCCATATTGTCAGCCAAGCTCGCCACGCCAACTACGAGCAAACAAATGACTTACGTTAAATAGAATTGTTAGAAATAGGACTGTTTGAATATTTAACTGTTTGAATATTTAACTGTGTGCAAACAAATGAGTAATGTTTAATTGAATTGTTAGTGATACGAGGTGCCTTCAATAAGTTTCCAGACGTTTTTTGTACAGGCATTTAAGATTGTCGTAGACTCTTGAAAATTCACTATGTTATTGCTACACATCTTATGAGATGACTGACCAATTTTTATGATTTCAGCTTCAAATGAACAGCTACAGCAGCAATTCGAATACACCCTGCTAAAGCCTGATTGTCATAGCTGGTGAATTTCAAAAATGCAATCTGGATGTGAGAACACTTTAGTAGAACGATATGTAATAAAATTGTGTTTTAAACTTGGAAAAAATGCCACAGAAATGTATGTAATGCTTCATACTGCTTTTGGAGCATCTTGCATAAATCGAGCATCAGTTTTTGAGTGGTATAAGAGATTCAAGGAAAGCAGGGAGTCTGCAAGGGATAATGAGAGGTGTGGGAGGAGTAAGGAAGTCAGAACACCAGAGTTGATTGGCCAAATAAAGGATTTCATGGATAAGGACCGTCGTGTGCCTATGAAGACAATAAATGCACAATTTGATGTCCGTGTGGGAACTGTACACACAATTATTCGCGAGGAACTGAAGATGCAGAAGATTTGCGCGAAATTTGTTCCAAGGGTGCTCAGAGAAGATCAGAAAGAAAGACGTTATCTTGATAGCAGGGAGATGGTCGAGCTGATCAATTCAGATCCCGCAGTTCTTGATGCTTTGGTGACATACGATGAAAGCTGGATTTACTGCTCTGACCCAGTGACCAAGAGACAGAGTTCCCAGTGGAAGCATATTGACTCTCCCAGACGGAAGAAGGCCAGTCAGAGCAAATCCACCCACAAACTTTTGATGATCCCTTTTTTTGACAGCACTGGCATGATCTACATGCACTGGGTTCCCACTGGACACACAGTCAAGAAGGAATACTATGTTGAGGTTTTAAGGGAGTTCAGGTAGAGATTCCGTTGGAAGAGGCCAGCACTCTTCAAATCGGGTCAGTAGCATGTCCACCAGGACAATGCACCAGTCCACAATTCCATCCTTGTCACAAACTATTTGACCAAGATTGGCATCAAGACAGTTCCTTCGCCTCCCTATAGTCGAGACCTTGCTCCCTGTGACTTTTGCTTATTCCCTAAGCTCAAGAAAAAACTTAGAGGCTGTCGTTATGAGACAATTGAGGAGACGAAAGAGGTTGTGACGAAGGTCATTGACACGCTCACACAAGAGGACTTCTATGGGGCCTTCCAGAAGTTGTTGGAACGGTACAACAAGTGCATTACAGCCGGAGGAGACTACTTCGAAGGGGACTAGAGTTTCATGTGTGAACTCTCAATAAAAGTGCCTATACGAAAAAAGTCTGGAACCTTATTGAAGGCACTTCGTACATAGAAATACTTGGGACCATTTAACCGTGTGCTAATGAAGGAGTAATGTTGAATAGAGTTATTAGTACTGATTAGCGATCCTTGAGACACTTTAACTGTGTGAATAAATTGAATTATTGGTATTACGTAGCAATAGTTGGAATCGATATGACGACAGGCAAATAAAGGAATAGTGTTGAATTGGTTAATAAGTGTCACATAGGAATACTTGTAACCACTTCACTGTGTGCAACCAAATGATTGATATTGAATAGAATTAGTAGTGTTGATAGCAATAATTAAAAGCGTTTAAATGTGGAGATACCGGACATTGGCATGGTGGTTAGAGTGTTCGCCAATGGTCCAGGAGACCTAGGTTCAATTCCAGGTCGAGTCATAGCAAAGAGTCAAAAAATGGTACTTGATGCCTCCTTGCTAAACACTCAGGATTATAAGGTACAGATCAAGGGTAAAGTGGAGCAATCCAGGGAAAGGAGTAGCGCCCTCCCCTACACCTTGGTGTAGCAGCTATCGAAAAGGGAGCCTTCGGGTCACTCTCGACTACTGTCGCTCACTTTACTTAAATGTGTAGAAACAATAGCCATACTAGTGTGCAAACAAATTAGTTCTAACTCTTTTAAAAATGAAATTACCAATTAAGTATTGACTTACAATTCATTTTTATCTATTTAAATTCATGCAAACAAATAACTGATGTTAAATTGTGATTATTACATCGCACTACTTGAAACCACTTAACTGTGTACAAACAAATGATTAATAGTAAATAGAATTCAAGTAAGATAGAAATACTTGAAACCATTTAACTGTATGTAAAAAAATGCTCTTAGGCTCATTTAAAGATGTAATCTACAAAATGTTTTTACAAATATTTGATATATATGTATAAACAGGATTTGTCATCAAATAACCTACAATGGTTGATATGCCATAAAACCCAACGAAACTAAATCATATATATCTAATGTATATGTATAAACAAGATTTGTCATTAAATAACCTACAATGGTTGATATGCCATAAAACCCAACGAAACTAAATCATATATATCTAATGTATATGTATAAACAAGATTTGTCATTAAATAACCTACAATGGTTGATATGCCATAAAACCCAACGAAACTAAATCATATACATCTAATATATATGTATAAAGAGGATTTTTCATTAAATAACCTACAATGGTTGATATGCCATAAAACTCAAACAAACCAAATCATATATATCTAATATATATGTATAAAGAGAATTTGGCATTAAATAACCTAGAATTGTTGATATGCCATAAAACCCAACCTAACCAAATCATATATATCTAATATATATGTATTAACAGGATTTGTCATTAAATAACCTACAATGGTTGATATGCCATAAAACCGAAACAAACCAAACAAAATATGAATTCTGTTGCGTTAATGCTGTAATCCTATTTTCTTTTTTCTTTTCGAGGGTCTAAGGGGAAGAGCTTGATTCAGATAAATAAATACTTGATTCGAGAATCTAGAAACAAACTTGAAATTATTAATTTGACTACGAAGGTCGTAAACAAACAATATTGAAAAATCAGAAATACACGGAAGTATACATATCAAGGAGAAACCTACCTTATGAAATTTCCTTGGCTGGATTGCATAAAGTTCTATGTAAGACAACTACTCATGTATTGTCAGAAACGGATTTTCTGCCAAGGTTCTCTCCTAACTTTGAAAACCACTGGTCACTCCTTGTGAAAGTGATGTGAACTAATTTTTTGATGATCGCCCAAGATCGGGTAGAAAGTACTAGTTATGTACATGCAAAGGTCACATCGCTTTTGCCATATATATATATATATATATATATATATATATATAAATAGGTAAATAAAAAAATATATAAATAAATAGGTAAATAAAAAAACGGAAATTCAAGAAAACGAGGAGGTAACTCCTTTATCTCTTCCCCTCCTCCTCCCCCCACGTATCTATTCTGCTTTAGTTATCCATTGGATCTGAAGAAGTCCTGTTATATTTTTCTTCGTGTTTTTGGTTTACACCAGAAACTGAAAAACAGGATGGAAATAAATTTCTAATCCTAAATTAACCGGTCTTTGGTTTTTTCTTAAAGTATATATATATATATATATATATGTGTGTGTGTGTGTGTGTGTACATGTGGGTGCGAATGTTTCTGTGTTTGTATGAGTGTGGGCATAGCCATAGTGTATATGGATGTATGTACGTATATGGACATGTGTGTATAGTAGTATCAAAAGAATGGCAGAACTAGAAAGTTCTGCTGATTTTGATAGATGATAAAATAGAAAGAGAAGGATTTTTCGATGGAGATGAAAGGGCTAATACGTCCCCCACAACAGTTTTCTTTTCCGGAAGTCAGGGTCCCATGTATTCAAGAGAGCAATAAAGAGATAGGGTGGTTGCGAAGTGTAACAGAGTAATTGGGTCGTCGGGACGGGCTGGAGTCCTTCCCCATCTACCGTTCGATATACTTGGTCAATTCCAGTAGCAATTCGTGTCAAGGGTCGACTCACTTTGGCTGCAAATCGAAATGTCATGCATGACATACTCCACGTGGATAAACTCGAAGAGTGAATAATGAAACATGTGCATCTCTTTGTCTAAGTTTCTGGGTTGGAGCTTGATAATTTTTATCCCTTAGAATATTCAGACTATTGTCTTCATCTTCATTGTTGTATTCACAACGTTTCGGCTGATGCATCCTTCGGCCTTCTTCAGGTGTTTCATGTCGGACTCATGTCGCCTGCACCGAATTTTAAGCTGAACCCTTTATTTAATCCACAGAGGTAGATTGTTCTAATTCTGTGCTTTTGAGTGAAATCATCTGTAGATTGCCGGTTCAATCCCAACGACATAAAAATGAAGACAATAGTCCGAAGAGTCTAAGAGATAAACGTGTATCTCTTTCGGGCTCGTTTGTTTTGTTTTTCTATTTGTTTCTTTCTTTGTGGACTTGACACGTGGTTTATACAGTTTCGACTAAAACCTTCGGCCGACTAATCTTTTCTTAAAAACAAACACAACGTGGGGTTGAGTCGTTTACCTGGCGAATCTGGGCGAATTTCGGACGAGATTGCCAGAAATAGTTAATTAGCATAGTTCGCTATTACGCCACGTTAGACAACTAATTCTATGCCTTTTATAGTCAATTCTTGTGTTCAAATGCAGATCAATTAGAATAACAATGTTGACTTTAAAAGATGACGTCATATTATACATATCTATCCATCAATCTATGAACACACACACAGACACACACACACACACACACACACACACACACACACACACACACAAGCGGGTGGGCTGAAAAGTTCTGTATATCTGCTGCTGACTTTTTTGACGAATGGGATCCTTGCACTGCAACATTGATGGAAGTGGTTCGTGGGTTGCAAGGGAGACTATGTTCAAAAATCCACCGCACTTGGTAACATTCTGTGAGAGTATCTTGTTTAGCTGACGAACTTTTTTGACCACCCTTATATATATATATATATATATATATGTATTCTGACAATTATTAAAATTTACTGTTAAAACTAGTTTTAAGACGGTGAAAATTATTTCAACTCATCGTGTCAGCTTCGTAACTAAAACTTTCATGTATTCGAAAAAATGCAATCTTTAGATGAAACACACACACACACACACACACACACACACACACATATATATATATATATATATATTTAATCAAGAAATCACACGCATACACAAACATATATGTATGTATATACATATGTATATATATATATACTCACGCACGTGAACACATACATATCGATATATGTGTGTGCGTGTAGGTGTGTGTGGATGTGTGATTTCTTGATCATCATCAGTGAGTTGTGAGATTTAATTCGTTTTCTTTTTTAAAAATGTTACATATATATATATATATGTGTGTGTGTGTGTGTGTGTGTGTGCGCGCGCGTTTACCTGCGGATGCGTTTGCATGTGTATATATATATATATATACGAGGTGCATTCAATAAGTTTCCAGACTTTTTTGTTGAGGCATTTAAAATTGTCGTAGACTCTTGAAAAGTGTGCGGTGTTTCTCGTGATCCTAGCCGTGGCTAGAATGGTGATTTGGCAGGCGCGAAACAAGGGATTGTATGAAGGTGCAAACTTTCCTTATCGCGATCTGATCTTGTTCTTTAGGAATCAGCTTAGGGTCAAGATTAGATGCGATAGAAGACGCTTGGACCGCGTAACATTCAGCAAAAGATGGGTGTATGCAGCGAGCCTGGTCGTATGCAAGGGGGCAACGTTGGAGTCATCCTTCCTTCCTCTGCCTGCACATGGTGACGATGGTCCGGGTCCTTCGGGACCCCACCCCGGGTAAGTAGGAAACTCTATGTTCCACTTAAAAAAAACTCGACCCCCTAGTTAGTGGTGTGAAGTGTGTCATTGACCCTGCAGTCTAGATGTTAGTTCCTTCAAGATCCTTCCCATTCCCAGTTTCTTTTTCTTTCCGCTCTACCACTTGTCAGTCCCTGGCCTTTTTTGGGGATCTTGGTCACATATTTCAGTATTTAATGTTCATCCCCTTTTCCTGACCGTCCCCTTTCCCGTCTGTTCTTTTATCCTGATTAGTTTTTGGTCCTTCCCCTATAGGGATAGTTTCGGCTTGTTTTTGGTCTTATCCAAGTACCAGAAAACAGTCGACTCTCCACATCATAGAAGCGGGGATGGGAGGGAACACAATCGGGTTTATATTCTGTTTACTTTGGGACTTTTTCTTCAATCCCTCATCATTTTATCGATTGTACATATGTCATTCCATTTCATCGGGTTTTAAGTAGGATTTTCATTGGGCGAACGAGGCTTTTCTGGTGATTGTGGCGTGATGGCTGGTTTAATGAATTCATTGTATAGAGTTTTTGAATAAAAATGACTGATTGATGATTGCTGTCGATGAGTGCGACTAGCTAGGGCTCCATAGAAAATACAGTTCTCTCCCATCCTCTTCCTCCAAATCCCTGGGCTGTGTGCCCACCAAAAAACATTTTTGTGAATTTTTGGAAATAAGTAGACTCTTGAAAATTCAGGATGTTATTGCTATACATCTTATGAGATGACAGACCAATTTTTATGATTTCAGGTTCAAATGAACAGCTACAGCAGGAATTGGAATAAGTAAAGTAAAGTTGGTGACCGTAGTCAAGGGTGACCAGAAGGCTCCTTTTTTAATAGCTACTACACCGAGGTGTAGGGGAGGGCGCTACCCCTTTCCCTCGATTGCTCCACTCTACCCTTGATACGTACCTTATATTGCTGAGTGTTAAGCAAGGAGGTATCAAGTACCATTTTTAAAGTCTTTGGTATGACACGACCTGGGATAGAACCCAGGTCTCCCAGACCTTTGACGAACACTCTAACCACTAAACCAATGAGCCGGTTTAAAATGCTTACAGCACCTAGTATTCCCAGGCGGTCACCCATCAAAGTACTGACCTGGCTCGACGCTGCTTAACTTCGGTGATCGGACGGGAATGGAATACACCCTACAAAAGTCGGATTGTCACAGCTGGTGAATTTCAAAAATGCAATCTGGACGTGAGGACACTTTAGAAGAACGATATGCAATAAAATTCTGTTTTAAACATGGAAAAAATGCCACAGAAACGTATGTAATGCTTCAGACTGCTTTTGGAGCATCTTGCATAAATCGAGCATCAGTTTTTGAGTGGCATAAGAGATTCGAGGAAGGCAGAGAGTCTGTGAGGGATGATGAGAGATGTGGGAGGAGTAGGGAAGTCAATAAACCAGAGTTGATTGGCCGAAGGGTTAGGGTTACTATGTTGAGGTTTTAAGGAAGTTTAGGAAGAGATTCCGTCGGAAGAGGCCAGCACACTTCAAATCGGGTCAGTGGCATTTCCGCCAGGACAATGCACCAGTCCACAACTCCATCCTTGTCACAAACTATTTGACCAAGATTGGTATCAAGACAGTTCCTCAGCCTCCCTATAGTCGAGACCTTGCTCCCTGTGACTTTTGCTTATTCCCTAAGCCCAGAGGCTGTCGTTATGAGACAATTGAGGAGACGAAAGAGGCTGTGACGAAGGTCATTGACACGCTTATACAAGAGGACTTCTATGGGGCCTTCCAGAAGTTGTTGGAAAAGTACAACAAGTGCATTGCAGCCAGAAGAGACTACTTCGAAGGGGACTAGAGTTTCATGTGTGTACTATCAATAAAAGTGCCTATACGAAAAAAAGTCTGGAAACTTATTTAATGATCCTCGTATATAGTATGTGTGTGGTTTTGTTTATATGTTTGTGTGTCTGTGTGTATTAAGAGTATATAAAACTTTCTCTAGAAAATGTTGTCATTTAAAAATGTTTTCAAGTTTACTCTAGTCAAAACAAATTAGACGGCTGGAAATTCCATTTATGAAGGCGTAGAGATGTTGATGGAGTTTATGAAGAAAATAATTGTTGGAGTTGTACTTCTGCTTCTTTAATAAAAATATATTTGATTTCTGTTCCGGTTATATATATATATATTGGCCCAGCGGTTAGAGTGTTCGCCAATGGCCCGGGAGACCTGGGTTCAATCCCAGGTCGAGTCATACCAAAGACTTTAAAAATGGAACTTGATACCACCTTGCTTAACACTCAGCATTATAAGGTACGGTTCAAGGGTAAAGTGGAGCAATCCTGGGAATGGAGTAGCGCCCTCCCCTACACCTTGGTGTAGTAGCTATCGAAAAGGGAGCCTTCGGGTCACCCTCGACTATGGTCGCTAACTTTACTTTACTTTATCTATCTATCTATCTATCTATCTAGAGAGAGAGAGAGAGAGAGAGAGAGAGAGGAGGTGGGAATAAGGATATTATAAATGATATATGTATGAAGTCATTCCGAATCATGGCGCGAATTTTTTTTTTTTCTTTTCTTAGGAAGGCGCTCAAGATGAATAAATTACAGAAACGAAAATAGACGTAAATTGAAAAACTCGACGTATACTCGACGCTGCCCACAAACTCCGCATTTTTTGGTCGACATCTCTTAAAATCCCACCCCCTACGACCCGTTACCAGCTACCCGCGTCCAGCTAATGTTGTTTCTTCTTCCCAGTTTGAGTGGGTCTTATTTTCTTAAGAAAATAACAATTTTTTTTCAAAAATAGATAAAAAAAAACAAGTTTAAAAAAGGATATAAAATCCAAAACAACAAAAAAACGCAGCTCTTTCTCTCTTTCTCACACACACACACACACACACACACACACACACACACACACACACACACACACACACACACACACACACACACACACTAAAACAAAAAACACACAAAAAACTACAAAAAATTGACGAGAAGTGTTAGAGTTGGTAAATAAATAGGCGGAAAAAGTGGTGACGGGGAGACAATTAAACTAATCTAGAGCCACCCCCTCCTGGTCCCTGAGACGGCGGGTTATGGATGGTCTGTAGAGGGTCTGATAAGCGGCGGAGGGTAGTTATAGACCTACGTCGTTGCCAAATTCTGCCGGCAAGGATTATAGTCGTACATTTGCTTATAAAAGGAGGAATGTAACTCCGAAAAATATGCTTGAGCCTCATTAATATTTGATTGATCGCGAGTGATTTGATCAGAACAAAAATGAACGGAAATGAGCTATCCCACTTTCAGCTAGTCAGTAAATGAGATTGGTTTTGCTAATATTTCGATGTTTATTCACATCATAACCGGACATTAGCCTATGGTTAGAATGTTCGCCAATGGCCCGGGAGACCTGGGTTCAATCCCAGCTCGAGTCATGCCAAAGACTCAAAAAATGGTACTTGATGCCTCCTTGCTAAACACTTAGCATTATAAAGTACGGATCAAGGGTAAAGTGGAACAATGCAGGGAAAGGAGTAGCGCCCTCCCCTACACCTTGGTGTAGTAGCTATCGAAAAGGGAGCCATCTGGTCACCCTCGACTAAGTTCGCCAAGTTATTCATATCATTCTCAGAAGAAAATGAAAGGAAATGAGCCATCCAGCTTTCAACTAATCAGTAAATGAGATTGGTTTCGTTAATATTTTGTTGTTTATTCATATCATCCTCACAATATTGTCAGTAGAAATTATTTTCTCAAGGAAAACACATAGATATAAGAATAATGTAAATCGAATTGTGCGTCTATTGCGATGTAATGGTTAAAAAGCTAATCTTGCAAGTCAATTCGCTTAAGCAGTGAGTTCAATTTTCACTTTGTGCCCTCAACTATGACCTTGTAACATATTAAACTAAGCTTAATGAATAACTAGAAGAACGCCTATCGTTGGGAGGCAGTTTGCAAGTCCATCTCACCAACTATTTTACATATACAGCGTTCGATCCTCTATTGGTGAAACACGTATGAAAGATTAGCAAGGCTTGGTCAATGGCGTTATCATTTATGTTAACGTCACATTGAGAAGTAAAGGCAATTCGCAAATCCGGTCTTATTGGTACAAATCTATCTATCTATCTATCTATCTATCTATCTATCTATCTATCTATCCCAACCCCTCCACTCGGGCAGGATATGACACAAAATCATTTTTTAAGCGGAGTTTAATAGGTTTGAATTCAGAGTTTTCCTTCTCCTAGACTAGTTACTTCACCAAGGCTGAAGAACCAGTCTGCCCTACTATTTACCCATAGCTGGAGGGAGAATAATTGGATTCATACCTTTCCGAAGGGTATTAGTGCTATGTGAAATGCAATCAGTCTCGTTCAGGATTTGAACTCTTGTCACCGTGTCCATTTCCTACGACGATAACCATTACATTATTATTATTATTATTATTATTATTATTATTATTATTATTATTATTATTATTATTATTTACTCCTTTAGTTTTTCACATCAGTGTAAGCTGGTGGTTTTTCACTGGAGTTTGAGTGACAGCAAGTCTCCTCAAGTCTCCAGGACTCGTCTCAGGATTTTGGCCGTTCTTAACAATGCTGTCGTTTGGATAATCTCTACCCGTCCGCCAACTTCCAAGTCTTCCAGGCCTTTTAATAATCGTTTAGTTATTGTGCCTAAAGCACCAATCACAATTGGCACAATCGTTACTTTCATGTTCAACAGCTTTTTCAATTCTCTAGCAAAGTCGAGGTACTTATCTTTCTTTTCACTTTCCTTCAGATTTATTCTGTGGTCGACAATTTTACAAATTCTCTTTTTTTGTTGGTTATTATGAGGTCTGGTTTTCTGGTCGGGATTAGGTGATCCGTTTGTATGTTAAAGTCCCATTATTTATTATTTATCTATCAATCTATCTATCTATCTCAGTCTATCTGTCTGTCTGTCTGTCTGTCTGTATGTCTCTATTTATTGGTAAATAGAAGGTTGAGATTTTAAAGAAAGATGATGAAGACATAAAGTAAATAAACATCTAATACTTAATTGCACGACTTGTTGGCGACTAAAATCTTGTGTGTGTGGGTGTTTATGCATGTACATATGGTTAGAGAGAGAGAGAGAGAGAGAGAGAGGGCGAAATGGATAGAGAATAAACTTTCCTTTTCATGGTTATCTGGACTTAAACTTTTTTACGACATTGGATGATGTGCGTATACTTACATATTCACTTGGTTGTACATCTTGCAAGGATCGAACTCACAACTTGCAGCTTGTAAAAATAAATCACTCACCACAATATTTTTCTTTGTTTATTTGTTTGTTAAAGTCTTTTTAGAACTGCTTCTTTCTTTCTTTCTTTCTTTTAGCATGTATATGTATGTGAAATCAGACCTGACCGATAAAATGAAACGCAGTTTCTTTCAAACAGCTGCCGTGTCCATACTGCTGTATGGATGCACCACTTGGATGCTAACAAAACGGCTGGAGAAGAAGCTAGACGGCAACTACACAAGAATGTTGCGTGCAATATTAAACAAGTCCTGGCGGCAACACCCAACAAAGCACCAACTTTACAGCCACCTGCCTCCCATCACGAAAGCTATCCAAGTTAGACGAACCAGACACGCAGGACACTGCTGGAGGAGCAGGGACGAGCTCATAAGTGATGTACTCCTATGGACCCCCTCATATGGATGAGCTAAAGCAGGACTATCAGCTCGAACATACATCCAGCAGCTATGTGAGGATACGGCCCTCGGCTTGCGAGAACTTATCCTTCGGTCTCAGGGGGCCTTCCCCCCAGGCTTTTACCTCCTTCGGGAGGGTTGGGTTTATTGCCCGACGCCTGAGGCGCCCCAAAAGGGGAATGCCGACGGGACCGAGGGCATTTTTGGAACCTGCCGGATGCGCGTGGGCTACGGCCCTGCACCCGGACCCACCATAAAAAGGCCTTGTGCCATACTTGCCCGTTCGGTGGGGCGAGCAACAAATACCGCTATGTGAGGATACGGGATGTAGCCCAGAAGACCTGCCAGAGGCGATGAACGATAGAGAAAAGTGGCGAGAGAGGGTCAGGGATATCCATGCTAGCGGCACGACATCATGATGATGATGATGTATGTGTGCGTATGTGTGCGTATCTATGCGTTCGTGTGCGCGTATGCGCGCGTGCGTGTACTAACGTTCTTATTTTCTGTATTGATTTGAGGTTCGATCTTAGCCAGATCCAGACATATTAATTAAGTGATGGTTGTAATAATTCTAGAAATGTATCTCTTGTTTTTTCTATAATTCGAAATAATAATACAGCCCCATCGCCTGCAAAAAGCCCACTCGTCTGGGGCTGTCGAATACACCGACTGCATCTCTACAGAGAGGTAAGCCTCCCCCAATGAGTGTCCTGGATATGATACTAATCTGATGGTGAGGCTTTAGTCTTGGAGCTTTGGGGAAAGTGGAGTACCCCATCATTGCCATCGCCCCCAGGTCCAATCTGGCCCGGAGTGATAGCACCTGATAGGGTCCTATCGATGGGTTTGATAGAACTAAACAGTGTACTCATGCTGAACAGAATAGCTTGAAATAGAGCTTTGGGGAATGTGGAGTACCCCATCATTGCCATTGCTCCTAGGTCCACTCTGATCCGGAGTGGTAGCTCCTGATAGGGTCCTATCTGTGGATTAAACAGAACTGTTTTACACTGTTCTCTCTCTTTAATGGCTTCTCAACCTTTGTAGGTTATTCAATGTCAAAGCCATTCTTCTGGAAGAACAGTAGTGGTACTATTTAACCCATAGCTGGGAGGATAAGGGGGTTCATACCTTTCCCAAGGGTATTTGTCAGAAAGTGAACGTAATAGCGCGACTGGATGCTAAACTGAATTTTTAAAACTAGAACTGTTTGATCATTTAACTGAGTGTGAACGAATTACTCATGTTTAATTGAATTGTTAGTGATACATAGCAATACTTAAAACCCTTTAACTGTGTGGAAACAAATGAGTAATGTTGAATAGTATAATTAGTTTTAGATTACTGAAACCATTTATCCGTGTTGAAACAATAGCAAAACTAGTGAGCAAACAAATTACTTTTAACTCATTTAAAAACGAAATTATCGACAAACTATGCGCAAACAAATGATTGCTGTTAAATTGAGACTGTTACATAGCAATACTTGAAACTTTGCTGTATGCAAACAAATGATTAATAGTAAATAGAAATACTTGAAGTCATTTATATATTTAATATATATGTATAAACAGGATTTGGCATGAAATAATCCACAAAGGTTGATATACCATAAAACCCACCCAAACCTCCCCCAAACGCTCACAGACCTAAAAACAAACAAACAAACAAAAAATCATGTCTTTCTTGTAAATAATTAATTCCGGACAATTTTTTCTCTTCATTGTCGATTTCTTTAAGAAAAAGATTCCAGTCGCAAACTCTCCGGCCTTCTTCCAGAAACATTGTCCGCAATAATTTTCGGAAACGAAATCACGTCTTCTCCGGATTGGTTGTACGAGGATCATTAAATAAGTATCCAGACTTTTTTTCGTATGGGCACTTTTATTGATAATACACACATGAAACTCTAGTCTCCTTCGAAGTAATCTCCTCCGGCTGCAATGCACTTGTTGTACCGTTCCAACAACTTCTGGAAGGCCCCATGGAAGTCTTCTTGTATAAGCGTGTCAATGACCTTCGTCACAGCCTCTTTCATCTCCTCAATTGTCTCATAACAGCAGCCTCTGAGCTTAGGGAATAAGTCACAGGGAGCAAGGTCTGGATTATAGGGAGGCCGAGGAAGTGTCTTGATGCCCATCTTGGTCAAATAATCAGTGACAAGGATGGAGTTGTGGACTGGTGCATTGTCCTGTTGGAAATGTCACTGACCCGATTTGAACAGTGCTGGCATCTTCCAACGGAATCTCTTCCCGAACTCCCTTAAAACCTTAATATAGTAACCCTAACCCTAACCCTTTGGCCAATCAACTCTGGTGTATTGACTTCCCTACTCCTCCCACACCTCTCATCATCCCTCACAGACTCTCTGCCTTCCTCGAATCTCTTATACCACTCAAAAACTGATGCTCGATTCATGCAAGATGCTCCAAAAGCAGTCTGAAGCATTACATACGTTTCTGTGACATTTTTTCTATGTTTAAAACAGAATTTTATTGCTTATCGTTCTTCTAAAGAGTCCCTACGTCCAGACTGCATTTTTGAAATTCATCAACTGTGACAATTAGGCTTTAGTAGGGTGTATTCCAGTTGCTGCAGTAGCTGTTGATTTGAAGCTGAAATCATAAAAATTGGCCAGTCATCTCATAAGATGTATAGCAATAACATAGTGAATTTTCAAGAGTCTACGACAATCTTAAATGCCTGTATAAAAAAGTCTGGAAACTTATTGAAGGTACCATGTATCTTTTAAAATTCGATCTATGGGTTAAATAGATTTGTTTAAAAATGATTCGTATTCGATAGGATATACTTGATGACATGTAACTGTGAATTATTTGTATTAAGAATAGTTAATTTAAGCTATAATTGTTTACTAAGAATTATTATGATTAGTCACTTGAAATCATATAACTGTGAGCAAACAAATAACTATTATTACATAGAAATAATTATTTGAGATCATATAATTATTACCATTAAATAGGAATAGTTAGAACCATATAATTATATGAAAATTATTTGTTTTAGATCGGAATACTTGATATCATATAATTATTAGTATGTGAGGTTTGGTTTGGTTTGGTTTTATGGCAAACCATTGTAGATAATTTAATGCCAAATCCATTTTATACATATAAACAGTTCTATTTCAAACAATTCAGTTTAGCATAAGTACAGTTTTTGTTTACACTCAGTTAAATGTAAAACAGTTCTATTTCAAACTATTCTGTTCAGCATGAGTACACTGTTGAGTTCTATCTAACCCACAGATGGGACCCTATCAGGTGCTACCACTCCGGGTAAACGTGGACCTGGGAGCAATGCCAATAAAGGGGTACTCCGCGTTCCCCAAAGCCTCACCATCAGATTGCTTAATGTCATATTTCGGATATTCTTTGGGGACTCTTACCCCTTTGTACTGATGCAGTCGACTGGGGCATATGAGATAGTAATACTTGATATCATACATCATCTGTATTAGATGGGAATACTTTCTATATAACTATATATTATTTATATTAAGAGTTGTTTCTTGAAGCTATAATTGTTTATTAAGGATTATTATTAGTTATTTGAAACAATAAAACTGTATGTAAACAAACGGCTATTATTAGATAGAAATGATTATTTGGAACCATATAATTATTTGTATTAGATAGGAATACTTGAAACCATAAAACTGTGTATAGCGGTATGTAAAAAAACTTAAGAAACAACAGCACAAAAATGTAAATGTGACTGTACAATGAACACGATTTCCTAACCTGTAGACATAAAATAACCCTAGACGGTTTGACATACCTTTAAAATCAATCAATCAATCAGGTCCTTGATTTCTAATTCCAAAAGATTTACTCCTAAAATTTTTATGCTCTGAATCAAGAAACCAAAAATAAACCAGGAACGAATTTGAATTTACCGGCATTGGCTACTTATTCATTTGTTAATTTACGTACTGATGAAACACTGAGAAATTCCCCCCTTTTTTTTTAGTTATGGGTAAAATTCGAATATGAGTCATTGTCTTTAGGAAAAAAAAGAGCTAGCGAATTAGAGACACACCCAAAGACTTAGAAAAATTAATTCTTAATCGTTCCATCCCTGTCGATTAGAGCTTTAGAATACACCGACTGCAACTCTGTCAAAGAGTAAGAACCCCCTCCACCAAAGAGTGTCCTGGGTATAGCACTAAACTGCATCTGATGGTGAGGCTCTAGTTCTGGAGCTTTGGGGAATGCAGAGTATCCCTATATTGCCATCGCTCCCTAGTCCATTCTAACCCTCTGTGGTAGTACCTGTCAGGGTCCTATTTATTGGTCAAATAGAACTGTTCTATCATCTACGATATTTGAAACCATTTAATTTTGAATAAACAAATGATCAATGTTGAATTGAGTTTTTAGTGTTTGATAGCAATACTTAAAAACATCTAGTATCCTAGGTGCGACATTAAACTGAGGCTCCAGTCTTGGAGTTTGGGGAGTGTGGAATACTCCTTCATTACTCGCAGATTCACTCTGACCCGGACAGGTAGTACTCATTAGGATCCCATCTATTAATCAGATAGAACTATTAAATATTTTATTTGTATTATTATAAATATTAAATAGAAATATTTGTGTTAAATAGCAATATTTAAAGCCATTCAATTGTGTGCAAACAAATGATTAATATTAAAAAGAATTATTTGTGTTTGATAGCAAAACTTGAAACCATTTAACTGTGTGCAAATAAAATTTTAAGTGTTTGATAGGAATACTTAAAACCATTTAACTGTGTAAACAAGTTTAATAAAACAGATACCTTCAAACTATTCACTTAAAAATCTTATATATATAAATATATATATATATATATATATATATATATATAAGATTTTACATATATATATATATATATATAAGATTTTATATATATATATATATATATATATATATATGTGTGTGTGTGTGTGTGTGTGTGTGTGTGTACAATTTAATGGCATATCACCCTTGATGTGTATGTTATACCAAACCAATTTTTCAGTATATATATATATATATATATATACTGAAATATATATATATATATATATATATATATATATCATCATCATCATATCGTGCTGGCAGCACGGATATCCCTGACCCTCTTTCGCCACTCCTCCCTATCGTTCATCGCCCTAGGTAGGTCTTCAGGACAACAACCTGTATCCTCACATAGCTGCTGAATGTACGTTCGTGCTGGTCGTCCTGCTTTTGCGCGGCCGTGTGTGGGGATCCATAAGAGTACATCTCTTATGAGTTCATCTCTGCTTCTCCAGCAATGTCCTGCATGTCTGGTTCGTCTAACTTGAATAGTTTTCGTGATGTCCTGCATGTCTGGTTCGTCTAACTTGAATAGTTTTCGCAGCTAATGGCCCATCGTGGCTGAATGGTTAGAAGCTTTGGCTTGGCGTTTGAGTCGACCAGGGTTTCGATCCCAGCAACGGGAAGCTACTGTCTAGCCACACTGATGAGTTCTGATAGAACGAAACAGATCTGTCTGTGGATGACTATATATATATATATATATTATTCAATCCAGTAAAAGGGAATAATTCCAAATGAAATGTTCAAAAATAGAATATTAAATTTGAATAATCCTTATAAAGAGCCCAACGTAAATAAAAATCCACAAAGCAAATAATTTTTTCTCAAAAAAAGTTAGCAGGACTTCTTCAGATCCTGCAAGAAATGCATTCCATTTCTAGTTGGATCGGAAGTACTCCTGTTAATTTTTTAAGAGCATTGATTTATATCAATGCTTTTAACAGGATGGAAATAAATTTATTATCTTAATGTGACCGATTGTCGTTTTATTTTTGGAGGAAAAAACTGCATACATATATGAGTGTGTGTGTGTGTGCGTACAATTTAATGGCATATCAACCGTTGATGTTTATGTAACACCTATCCAGTTTTCCAGTATATATATATATATATATATTATAACAATCCTCGATGGGTATGTAATACCAAATCCGTTTGGTATCAAGTATATATAATATATATATATATATATCAATCCTGGATGGGTATGTAATACCAAATTTCAGTATATATATATATATATATCAATCCTTGATGGGTATGTAATACCAAATTCCATTGGTATCAAGAGTTGATATGTCATTAAACCCAATAAACTAAATTGACCTAACCTTAATTGTTCTAATCGCAGTCATTTTTCATTTTTCAAGATTCAGTTTAAATGGTATTCAGTTTTGGGGATTTCATTTATCCGCAGTCAGTAAAATCAGCCAAATCTTTGGGTGCAAAATTTCTTTTTTTTTATCAAAGTAAAATTGTTTCGACAAATATGTTTCGAAGAAGAAAATACACTTTGGTGAGCCAAACATTTTGCTATATTTTAGTTGCAAGTGCTAGTTCACAGCGTTTATATTACATGACTGAAGCAGTTCAAGCCGTAGAAGGGTACCCGCTATAGTTGGTAGTAAATTGGTAGTAAGTGCGCCGACATGTTGTGCATTACTTCACTTCATGTGGGATTTGGAAGGTGCACAGACTGTGTGTTCGTGTGTGTGTGCGTGTGTGTTTATGTTTGTGTGTGTCCTTTATAAAATATATATGAGAAATACATATATATATATATATATATTATTCTTGCATACATATACTACACACACACACACACACACACACACACACATATATATATATTTCACATATGTATACATGTGTATATATATATACTTATATATATATATATTATATATATGAATATATGTCTGTACATGAATATGTATATATATATATATATATATACATGCATGCTTACATATATTTCACATACATATTTTATAAAGGACACACAGACACAGACAGACAGATATACACACACACATACACACATATTCCTAAGAATCATATATATAAATATTGTATGTGTGTGTGTGTGTGTGTGTTTGTGTGTACGTGTATATTTCATATATATATATATATATATATATATATATATATATATATATATATATATATATATTTCACAAAACACACACACACACACACACACACACACACACACACATATATCTTCACAATAATTATCTATACAAATTATTCTGTATATATATATCATATATATATATATATATATTGTGTGTGTGTGTGTGTGTGTGTTTTCCTCATGGGATATGTATATATATATTATGTAAACAGTGCACACACACACGCATATTCATAAAAAAATTATATATATAATATATATATATACAATTTAGTTCCAGTTTTCCTTTATTTTCTTTATTTTTAATCTTTATTGAATTAACTCCGAGAAAAGAATGAGTTGACTTGTCTTAAGATTCTTAACACTCGGCGAACGTGCTTTATTTTTATAACACATTTTCAGAATAGAGATGTTTTGAAACTTCCTCTCTTCTCTCTTTTGCGCCAGTGCTATCGCCTAGTGCAGGGCAACAACAGTCGCCATTACTTGAAGAAGACAAACTGCGGCTAAGAATTATTCGCCAAGTTCATCGCTGCAACATCCGGTGTGTCGCAATATGTTTATCGTGCTTTCTAAATAAACACGTTCTACGTTGTTCCTCTTCCTGTTCGGCGTCGGGTGGCCACGGGGAGATAGGTACGATCACGTGAGTTACAAGAGCTCCCAAATCTCATTCACATTTCCATTTGAATAAACATACACGGACGCAATAATAATACGTGATGGGTACTTGTTCATCCGGTAAAGATGTGTATCCTTTAACAAGTCTTGATTGTTATTTGAATAGATTTAAATATAGAAATGATAATGTCTGTACGGACATCACTAGTGCATTTAAAGGAAGGGTCTATGTAAGCTAGACATGGTGATTTGATTAGTTTTAAATAGTTATCCATTAGAATCACGAGCGGACTGACAGTGATCAGAGCCCCTAGGCTAAAAGGTCACTGGCTCTTTAACTTATCCCTCTCTACCATTCATTCCATACAGAAACGTATAATTTTAACCAAACATTTGTTTATAAAGATTCATGTCTATAAAATATATATGTATATGCCTACCCCTCTGCACAGGCAGGATGTGACACAAGTTCAGTTTTCAAGGGGAGTTTTCCTTCTTCTAGACTAGTTGCCTAACTAAGGCTAAAAAAATAGTCTGTCCTATTTACCGAAAGCTTGATGGAGAATAATTGGATACATACCTTTCCCAACTGTATTAGTGCTATGTCAAATGCAGTCAACCTCGTCCTGGATTTGTCGCCGCGTCTATTCCCAACGAGTATAAAATATATAAATCTATTAGAATACTAATCTTATAAAACCTACGAGCACGTTTATTAACATATACGTATCAGAGATATCTAGTCGTGGTGAAATGATTAGCAAGGTTTTGTGACTATTCCATTAGGGTCGATCTAATTAAAACAATTTGCACACAGTGGTATGGTTTCAAGTATTCATATCTAATTCGAATAATTTATACTATTATATGGTTTTAAGTAAATATTTCTATAATAATCGTTCGTTTGCATACAGTTATGTAGTTTCAAGTAAGTTATATGTACGAGGTGCCTTCAATAAGTTTCCAGACTTTTTTTATTCACGCATTTAAAATTGTCGTAGACTCTTGGCTTTTTCTCCAATCCCTCATCATTTTATCGATTGTACATATGTCATTCCATTTCATCGGGTTTTAAGTAGGATTTTCATTGGGTGAACGAGGCTTTTCTGATGATTGTGGCGTGATGGCTGGTTTAATGAATTCTTTGTATAGAGTTTTTGAATAAAAATGACTAAATGATGATTGCTATCGATGAGTGCGACTAGCTAGGGCTCCATAGAAAAATACAGTTCTCTCCCACCCCCTTCTTCCAAATCCCTGGGCTGTGTGCCCACCAAAAAACATTTTTGTGTATTTTTGGAAATAAGTAGACTCTTGAAAATTCAGAATGTTATTGCTATACATCTTATGAGATGACTGACCAACTTTTATGATTTCAGCTTCAAATCAACAGCTACAACAGCAATTAGAATACACCCTACTAAAGCCTGATTGTCACAGACGGTGAATTTCAAAAATGCAATCTGGACGTGAGAACACTTTAGAAGAACGATATGCAATAAGATTCTGTTTTAAACTTGGAAAAAATGCCACAGAAACGTATGTAATGCTTCATACTACTTTTGGAGAATCTTGCATGAATCGAGCATCAGTTTTTGAGTGGCATAAGAGATTCAAGGAAAGCAGGGAGTCTGCAAGGGATGGTGAGAGGTGTGGGAGGAGTAAGGAAGTCAGAACCCCAGAGTTGATTGACCAAATAAAGGATTTCATGGATAAGGACCGTCGTGTGTCTATGAAGACAATAAGTGCACAATTTGATGTCCGTGTGGGAATTGTACACACAATTATTCGCGAGGAACTGAAGATGCAGAAGATTTGCGCGAAGTTTGTCCCAAGGGTGCTTAGAGAAGATCAGAAAGAAAGACGTTGTCTTGACAGCAGGGAGATGCTCGAGCTGATCAATTCAGATCCCGCAGTTCTTGATGCTTTGGTGACATGCGATGAAAGCAGGATCTACTGCTAAGACCCAGAGACCAAGACACAGAGTTCCCAGTGGAAGCATACTGGCTTTCCCAGACCAAAGAAGGCCAGACAGAACAAATCTAACCACAAACCTTTGATGATCCCTTTTTTTGACAGCACTGGGTTCCCACTGGACAGACAGTCAACAAGGAATACTATGTTGAGGTTTTAAGGGAGTTCAGAAAGAGATTCCGTCGGAAGAGGCCAGCACTCTTCAAATCGGTTCAGTGGCATTTACACCAGGACAATGCACCAGTCCACAACTCCATCCTTGTCACACACTATTTGACCAAGATTGGCATCAAGACAATTCCTCACCCTCCCTATAGTCGAGACCTTGCTCCCTGTGACTTTTGCTTATTCCCTAAGCTCAAGGAAAAACTTAGAGGCTGTCGTTATGAGACAATTGAGGAGATGAAAGAGGCTGTGACGAAGGTCATTGACACGCTTATACAAGAAGACTTCCATGGGGCATTCCAGAAGTTGTTGGAACGGTACAACAAGTGCATTGCAACCGGAGGAGATAACTTCGAAGGGAACTAGAGTTTCATGTGTGTACTATCAATAAAAGTGCATATAGGGAAAAATTTGGAAACTTACTGTGTGTTCCTTGTATCTTTAGGAAACAATTATAGCTTCAAATTAATTTTACTAAATACAAATAACTTTCACCTTGTTATATGGTATCAAGTGTATATATATATATATACCGTGACAGACAAATAATGATGAGAAAATAGACATAGAGTAGTGTCTGTCGAAAAACGTGGGGGAGAAGAAAACTGAGCGAAAAATAATCACCATAAACCTGAAGAATTATTGCGGGTAATATTTTTTTCTTCACGTACTAAGTTAGGACCGTCACTACCCTTTAACTATTTCCTCATTACTACTTGTCTGTCGCGGGATTTTTCTTTGATGAAGCGCGATCGAAAGGAAAGGTTACCCCCCACTTTTTATAGAATTTTAAAGTGTCTTAAAGTATTTAAAAATGCGTAAGTTCTTTAAAGCCGTTTTAAAATTTTGTACTAACACAGAATGTGTCAAGTCACATTCATGAGTTGTGATACAATGAAACAGTCTGTCTGTGGCTGACAATATATACGCTCCCTTTCCGGGGGAGGAGAGTGAGCACTCTCACGAAGGAATTAACGGTTGCCACTCGCATAATGCAAAGCTCTTCTAACGAACTGAGCACTCCAGCTTCCGATAACGTAAAATGTAAACATATGGAAAAATTAATATATATACGTTAAATTCCTTCGCTTATGTTGAGACTAAGTCTGTGAGGTTATTTTATCAGGCTGATGTAAAGTTTGCCGGGTTTCGTTCGCAGCTTGCGGCATCTCGCGAGTCTAGCCACACTGATGAGTAGTGATATAACGAAACAGTCTGTCTGTGGTTGACTATATATATATATTGCACACCGTTCTATGGAATACAAATAATTTTAAACAGATCTATTTGGCCCATAGATGATACCCTAACAGGTACTACCACTTTGGGTTCGAGAGGGCCTAGAGGTAATAGCAAAGAAAAGGTACTCCACACTTTCAAGAGCTGTAGAATTGGAGTATTACCATCAGATGCAGTTTTGTGCCGTACTCAGGACCCCACTTTTAGAAGGGGGTCTTACATCTCTACAAGGGATGCAGTCGGCGTATTTTAAGTTCAGCTGTCAGAGCTAGCAAACAGGTCAAGACTTAAAGGTAATCCCATAGAAAGCGTGGACATTTTTTTAATCCCTTGTGTTGATATTAACGTTAATATTAATATCAACACAAGAAAATGTGTATAATGGTGCTGACTAGAGGCCGAAATTTGAACTTAAACCATTATTCCTCGTAAGTAATGGCGAGCGCTTCGTGGAACAGAAGTGGATTGATTAATCATAGCTTCCATTAGAATGGCCGTACAATTAAGGCACACAGATATGTAAGCCAGCTGGAAATAGTGCGTTTAAAACTTAAACAAACAGCGTCCAGTTTGCTGAATAGAAAGGGTATCATTTTGCTGCTCGATAACGCGCGCCCTCTCGTTGTAAAAATGACCTTAATCAGCAGAAGATGAAGATTTTATTATACACTGTGCATTTGCGCGAATTCTCTCCCTCGGATTATCGTTCTCTTTTTTTTCGTAGTCAAACGGTTCTACAATCACTATGAATTTGGTTTGGTTTGGCTTGGTTTTCTTTAATGGCATATCAACACTTAAAGAATGCCAAATTATGTTATATATATATATATATATATATAGAGAGAGAGAGAGAGAGAGAGAAATTGATAACAAAGTAATCTATGTAGAAGGAAAGGTTTATTGAGAAGCAAAGTTGACACTATAGCGTTTCGGTTCAAATGAACCATAATCAGAACTGTGAGAGATGATATTAGTGATGTCAAATCAACGATGGATGTTTCAAGATACAAAAATACAAAAACGCAAAAACCTTGGGAAAATCTGTATATCGAGAACAGTTGGCCGTTTAATTCACTAATTACAAGATCAATCTCTTTAGCGGCGAAGGTGACGTGGTCGCATGGCTAAGGAAGGAGAGGCTCGTGGCGAAATTACAAAACATAGCGGATTTAGCTAGCCTCAAACCCTCGTACTTGGAGGGGGATGCGTTGGCACTATATTTGGAGATGAACGAACGCGAACAGACAGACGTAAAGAGGATCGAGAAGCGTTCACGGGAAGTGTTTTTCCGTCTTACAAAAAATTATCCAGGATCCGCTGGAATGGATAGACAGTTGATGTCTATGCGAATGAAATTAGGAGGTTGGCTGATTTGTCCGGTTTGCGGAGGAAGGACAAGAAACAGACGTTAGGTTGGCATTTGTGAACGGGTTTCCAGAAGACGTGTCAGTTGCGTTACAACAGTTACCAAACGTTGAAGGTACGGATATGGACGAACTCATAATACTTGGATTACCTTGTTATCAATTTTCTCTATATATGGTCGGATTACACTCTATCATTTACTTCCATATATATATATATATATGAAACGTAAATGGAAGAAAAACTCAATCATAGTTATTGTACCGTTATAAATTTATTTCGACGAGGTTTTTTATTTCTCCGTCGAAATAAGTTTATAATGGCACTATGACTGAAGTTGAGTTTTCTTCCATTTAAGTATATATATATATATATATATATATATATATATATATATTCACTCTATATGAGTTTTTTTTATGTACATCTAGGAAAAAATATAATAATAGCCATCCATCGAGCCCTCCTATTGAATCATATGAAATCCCTCATATATTATGTATACGAATATTCCATACCCATAGTCTTCTAGATACTTACTGGATATATATATATATATATATATATATATATATATATATGATTTCTAAGCAAATAGTTTGTAGGTAGCATTTTAAAATGAACCAGACCTCATTTGTTTGTATATAGTTACATGGTTTCAAATATTGCTAACACTAATAATCCTATTTGATATTGCTCTCTGATACTAACGATTTTATTTAATATCCATAATTTATTTGGGAGCAGTTAAATGGTTCCAAGTATTGCTTTCTAACACAAATAATTCTATTAATATTAATTATTTGTTTGCACATAGTTAAATAGTTTCAATGGTTACTATTTAATATTAGTTATTCTATTTATCAAGTACTCCTATCAAATACTTACAATTTGAACCGGGCCATTTGTCTAATGAGTAAAGGGTTCGCTAATGGTCCAGGAGACCAGGGTTCGATCCCAGGTCGAGTAAAGATGTTACGTGCTGTTTTGAACGAATCCCGTAAGCAACAGTTGTTCTGTCACTTACCTCCCATCACACAACCATCAAAGACGAACAAAATATACTGGGCACTGCCGATGAAGTAAGGATACCTTGTTACCACAGAAATTATATTCCCTATCATTTATCGCCGCTTGCAACCTTCGTGTTTAAGTGTATATTTTTAAACTTGTATCTATTAGTGACATCCAGTTAAATGACCTTATTTAAGAAAGAACCAAGGCTTCGCTATCTTATTCTCTTCTGATAAGTCCGATATTTAGAGCATGGTTGTTTTACTTTTTCCTGGGTTAATAGACGTGTTCATGAACCCTAACTTTGCTTCAGGGTTTTAACTGTCAAAAGGTGTTTAGTTCATCGTCAATGATAATGCACGCGTTTCCCAGAAACGGAAGTGTGTCATCAGAGACAGTACTTCTACTCATGGCCACATTAGTGCTGACCGATCAGCAAAATCTCACATTAACCAGCTCTATGAGGACACTGAATGCTGTCTAGAGGACTTACCAAGAGAGAGAGAGAGAGAGTGAGAGAGAGAGAGAGAGTCCAGAGAATTCGTGATGAGGATGATAAAGGTTGATATCTTGAAATAGTGGGAAGAGGAATAAATTTTTAGCTTTCGAAATTTATTCCATAAATTTATGGTTTCAAAACTTACGGCCAAGTTAAAGCATCGGTAACTACTAGTTCACTGACGTCAAGCAACAATTCCTCCGTTGAAGTGACAAAAAAAAAAGAAAAAAAAAACAAACGAAATTGCACACAAGAAAACTTGGACATAGCTAAGAAAGGGAAAACTAAAGAGAGAAACTGAATCACTTCTAATAGTGGCACAAAACAACTCCATAAGGATAATTATATTAAAGCGAAAATTGATAAAATATGACAGAATAGCAAGTATAGATTATATATATAAAAAAAGATAAAACAATGACATAACAAGCGAATGCAGCAAACTAGCACAAAAGAAGTACAAGACTAGACATGACTGGGTGGGGAAGGTGATTCACTGGGAATTGTGCAAAAGATGAAACAGTTAATCACATAATAAGCAAAGGCAGCAAACTAGCGCAAAAGGAGTACAAGACTAGACACGACTGGATGGGAAAAGTCTTCCACTGTGAATTGTGCAAGAAAGTGAAATTTGATCATACTACCAAATGGTATCTGTGCAAAGCAGAATCAGTCTAAAAGAATGAGACGCATTAAGTCCTCTGGATTTTGAGATACAAACAGATCACCTTCCAGAAGATCAGATGTAGAGTTAATTGACAAAGAGAGAGAGAGAGAGAGAGAGAGAGAGAGAGAGAGAGAGAAAGAAGAAAAGTAAAGAAAAAGAATTTGCCGTTTTGTGGATTCTGTTGATCCGGCAGACTTATAGCGATGAGATATTATTAAGTTATGTTGGTATTACGTTGGTTATGTTGGTATTACGTTGGTTGTTATCCCCTCGCTATACGTTGATGGAAAATAGAAGGTAGTGGAGAAGAACGAAGACGCCGTTAGGTTTTATATGAAGGTTTTAATGACAGCATGAAATAAAGGGTTTACGCTGGTATGCTGCAAGTCTCGTAGGAAGGAAAGAAGGAAGGAAGTTGTTATAGAGTATCATCTAATTCATATTCAACTAGGAACCCTTGGTCTAAAAGAATAGACCCAAGGGGTCCATAAAGTAGAAGGCTCTCCTCATGGTGGTGTGATGCTGCTGCCGTTATTGAAGAGCATACAGTAAGACGTCTGTTCTGAGGAAGAGAAAATGTTTTGGCGGTTTTCCTCAATATTCGGTTCTGCTCGGAAAGATGGTCCAGGCTGAATAGGATAAGTCATGCTGATTGGGTGAAAATATACGGCGACCCTAACGGTCATATTAAATTACGCGCCAAACAAAAATACGAAGTTCTATCTACTACAGACAACTGAGTGAAAATAGAAGAAAGAAAAAAGATAAACAAATACTTGGAACTTGCAAGAGTACTGAAAAAACAAACTGTGGAACATGAGAGTCAAGGTAATACAAATCAGACATATATATAAATAAACAATATTTGGCATTAAATAACCCATAAGGGTTGATAGGCTATGAAATATAACCGGCCAACCAAACCATGAATATAGACGGTAATTCATTAATAGAGAAGGGTATTTATAAATCATTGCCATTGCGTAATAAATGTGAATTGGGACGAATATTTGGATTAAATAATTTTTTCTATGAATTGTTAATAATTGATTTTATATGAATGAATCGGTAATTTCATATTAAACAATCTGACTACCACTTCCCCCCCAAAAAACAAAATAAATAAGCAAAAAACAAATAAACAAAAAGAAAACAGAAAAAGAAAAAAAAAGCAAACCAAAAACCAACAAAAAACAAAAGCTAAGGGGGTTTACCTTTTAAATTCTTATACCTATATAATTAGAAATTCACGAGAAAAAAGGAGGATAAAAAATGAATAAAATAAATGGCTTCATTTTCTTGTTACGTTAATTCAGTAAATTTATCACGCTTGCATGCTGATACTCATGTTGCTGACTGCGCATGCGTATGTTCATGTAACTGACAGCGCAGGCATGCACACGTCCTTATATTACTCTGAGTAAACCAAAAGTGGAATAAACCCATTTTTCTCTAAATTTATGTTCTTTTGGTTATTTCAAGTAGACATTTTGTTGAAATTAACAAAACATTACAAGATATGATATTTTACGCATATGAACCGACCCTATATAACATTTGGGTCATTGGTCTAATGAGTAGAGTGTTCCCCAATGGTCCGGGGTTCAATCCCAGGTCGAATCATACCGAAGACTTAAAAAAATAATACTTGATACCGCCTTGCCCGAGGTGCCCGTGATGAAATGGTTATCGTCGTAGGAAATGGACACGGCGACATGAGTTCAAATCTGATGGCATTCCACATAGCACTAATACCCTTGGGAAAGGTATGAATCCAATTATTCTCCCTCCAGCTATGGGTAAATAGTAGGGCAGACTGGATTCTTCAGCCTTGGTGAGGCAACTAGTCTAGAAGGAAAACTCTGAATTCAAACCTGTTAAACTCCGTTTAAAAATTGACCTTGTGTCATATCCTGCCCGAGCGGAGGGGTTGGGTAAATATGGATACCGCCTTGCTTAACATTATAAGCATTATAAGGTAAGGATCAAGGGAGAAATGGCGCAATCCAGGAAAAGGAATTGCGCCCTTCCCTACACCTCGGTATAGTAGGTAATGAAAAGGGAGCCTTCGGGTCACCCTCGACTAAGTTCGTCAGCTTTACTTATATAACATTTTCTTTCTGACGCGCTTTTTTGGCGTGTGTTTCTCTCTTTTCCTATATTTCTCTTTCTTTCTTAGCTTTTTTTTGCGAACATCTCTTTCTTTCTTTCTTTCTGTTCAGGTAGGTAGTTTATAACCCCATTGAAGCTAACAGAATAAATTATATTAATAAAATAAATAAATCACGATCCCACAATATACCTAAGTCACTACCATAACACGCATGCGCAGAAACACCACTAACAAGTAAATAAATTATTGAATGAAAAATAAATATAAGAATCTCTTTCAAAATATTATCTGAAGAAAGAAGGAAGGAAGAAAAAAAAAAAAAAGAAACCGAATGTTACTTTAAATTTCTGAAAACCAGGAAAACCCTCTTTTGAGATGGTCTATTTCTTGGCCACATGTGCCAGATGTATTATCCTTTGGTTATTTGTACTCGTTGAATTTTCACAATAGTAGATCAAGTGACAACATATTCTTTTCCATACTCCAGAACCTTCCCCAGTATTTTTGTCGATACCAATCGGCTGGATAGTTTTAGTTCTTTTTTCGATTTTTCCAACTCTTTTGAAAGATTATAAATCCAAGTGTTTCAATAATGATAGGTGCTACTGTCACCTCTGAGTTCTATCTCCCGGAAATTTTCCAGTTTTTTATATTTCGTCGATTTTGCACGGGGACGTCGAAACAGTAACATCCCTTTTCTGATAAATGTGATCCAAGACAGAAGTTCCGATCCATATGTAAATAATCCTGTAATATTTTATATGGTTATTGTGCTATTTATAACATATTTATTAAGTTATCCAATCAGAGCAATCCGTGAATGCGGCGAAATGATTATAACCGTAGCAAATGAACCAAGCGAGTCAAGTTCAAATTCAGGTAAAAGTTGTGTGTGCTTCACTGTTCACAAATGCCCCTGGAGATTATGGAATTGTAGCAGAATCACTATTGTAGACGAGTACTTCATTTGATTTGGTCTCTTGAGTAATTACATAGACTTGAGGAAGTTAGAAATAAATTACTGTCTATTGTTTTGCGTGCGAGAAGAGGTGGTGAGAAGACTGCAATACAGGGTCGGTCGACAAAGAAAAAGGACTCTTTATATATATGACAGAATTTTTAGAAATCGACAAAATTTAACGATATTAACATTCTTAGACATTGATATAAAAACTTAATTCTGATTTTGTGCTGAGACTGCTGGAACCAGTAAAGTTTTAATTTGTGTATCAAAATGTTACAGGAAGTCTTTTCTTATATAGAAGAGCCTTTCATCTTTCTTTTGTCTGATAGAAAGAAGAATTGTTCAAAGACGAAATAATGAGTGTGTATCTATATTTTAATTGCATGTCAACCAGTGTAGGGTTATTTTATTCCAAGAGACAAGGGGATTGCGTACATTGTAGTATTTTATCAACATGTTTTGTGCAGTTTTTTTTAAAGAGTTTTTTTTTCCTTGTGATTTCAAGTATTCCCATCTAGTAAGTAAGTTGGCCGACCGTAGTCGAGGGCAACCCGGTGGCTCCCTTTTCAATAGCTACAACACCGATGTGTCGGGGAAGGCGTTACTCCTTTCCTTCGATTGCTCAACTTCACCCTTGATACCTACCTTATAATGCTGAGTGTTAAGCAAGGAAGTTTCAAGTTCCACTTTTTAAGCTTTTGGTATAACTCGACCTGAGATTGAACCCTAGCCTCCTGGACCATTGGTATCTAATACTAATGATCTATACACTATTATATTGTTTCAAGAAACTATTTCTATTTGATAGTAATGATTTTAATAATGATTCTTATCAAAAAGGAATAGTTACTTGAATCTATGTAATTGTGTGTAAATTATTAGTGTTAGATCGGAACACTTAAAACAATATGACTGTTTGCAACGAAATGATTATTTTAGACTAATAAAAAAGTGAAATTTAAAATAAAATGCTATGAAACATAAATAATCAAATAAGAAGTTGATATATCGTTAAACAAATACATCAAATCAAACCAGATACCTTGACTGTTTTTTGTTTTTTTTCCCAGTCGGCTGGGGCTCTAGAGTTCATCGATTGCACCTCTACAATGTCCTAAATATGACACTAAAGAATCTGATGGTGAGGTTCCAATGATGCTGGGGCTTTGGGGAATGCAGAGCACCCCTTCGTTGCCATTGCTCCCAGGTCCACTTTGGCCCGGCGTGGTAGCACCTAATAGGGTCCTATCTATGGGTTGAATAGAACTAACGGCATACTTATGCTAAACGGAATTGTTTGACTAAACTGAATATCTTGAAATAGAAATGTTTTTGACGATTAAACTGTACATACATTTAAGCTGCATGGTAATGTCAAACTGAATTGTTTGAAATGGAACTGTTTCTGACATTGAAACTGTACTTACACTAAACTGAATAGTTATATGTAGAACCGTTTTGACATTTAACTGTGTAAACAAAATCTGCACTTATACTAAAATGAATTAGCTGAATTAGGACTGTTTGAATAAACTGAATAGCTTGAAATAGAAATGTTTTTAACAATTAAATTGTGTACTCATGCTAAACTGAATTGTTTGAAATAGAACTGATTATTTACATAAAAATGGATTTGGCGTTAAATATCCTACAAAGGTTGATATGCCATAAAACCCAACCAACCAACCAACCAACCAACTAACTTGACTGTTTTTAGCCAATTGTGATTCTGGGTGTAAAGTGAGGGATCATTTTTGCTATACAACTTAGCTGTAAACTGATCTCCCACATCGTGACCACTTACGATTCCATTCATTTTTACAATCAAGTATATTTCAAGACTGGTTTGGTTTGTTTGGTTGAAGTTTATGTCATATCAACTATTCTGGGTTATTTAATGCCAAATCCTGTTTACACACACACACACACACACACACATATATATATATGTATATAAATGATTTTCGTGCGAATAGTTTGCAGACAACATTTTTTAAACGAGCCAGAGTTCATTTGCTAACACACAGTTAAATGTATTGTTATTTGATACAAATATTTCTATTTAATATTATTCATTTGTTTGTACACAGCTAAAAGGTTTAACAGTTGTATTTCTATTAATCAAGTTGGTTGGTGGGTTGGGTTTTATAGTATCAATCTTGTAAGATTAGTTAATACTAAATCCCGTTAATACATAAATAAATGAATAAAGATATATATATATATATGCATATAAATGACTCGTAATCAAATAGTTTGTTGGTAACATTTTAAACAAGTCAGAGGTCATTTGTTTGTCCACGGTTAAACAGTTTCAAGTATTGCCATCAAACACAAATAGTTCTATTTAGTATTCATTATTTGTTTGCACACAGTTAAATGGTTTCAGGTATTCTTATAAAGCACAAAGAATTCAATTTAACACCAGTCATTTGTTTGCATACAGTTAAATGGTTTTAACAGTTCTATTTGACCTATAGATAGGACCCTAAAAGGTACTACCACTCCGGTTCAGGGTGGACCTGGAAGTAATGGCAATGAAGAGGTACTCTAGATTTCCGAGAGCTGCAGAACTGTTGCCTTACCACTAAATAGTTGAGTGCCATACCAAGGGCACTTGTTGGGTAGGGTGGGGGGTTAATTACCTCTGCAGGGACGCAGTCGGCGTATTTTACAGTCACAGAATTAAGAAGAATTAAGATTGTTTATGTATAATCTAAAAAATGATTACAGTGGAACGTTTAAAATATAAATAATATTGATTATAATCAAGCATTTCCGGGTGTATCAAATTTCGGTATTGAATATGTTTGGAATTGCGGATTATTATTATCATTATCATGAGAGTTTTTCACATTAGTATTAACTGGTGGTCTTTCACTGGAGTTTGAGTGACAGCAAGACTCCTCAAGTCTCCAGGACTCTTCCCAGTATATTGGCCGTTCTCAGTAATGCTGTCGTTTGGATGGTCTCCACTCGTCTACCAACTTCCAAATCCTCCAGGACCTTTAATAATCCCTTAGTTACTGTACCGAAAGCACCTATCATAATTGATATAATTGTCACCTTCATGTTCCATAGTCTTTTTAATTCCCTAGCAAGGTCGATGTACTAATCCTCTTTTCACATTCTTTCAGTTTTATTCTATGTTCACCCGGGACAGCAAAGTCCGTAATTTTGAAGATTCTCTTTTTTTTTTTTTTTGTTGATTATTATTAGGTCTGGTCTTCTGGCCGAGATTAGGTGATCTGTCTGTATATCAAAGTCCCATAGGAGTTTACGTGTGTCATTCTCCAGAACAGATGCTGCGTTGTGCATATACCATTTGTTCGTATGGTCAAATTTAAATTTCTTGCACATCTCCCAGTGTATCACCTTGCTCACCCAGTCGTGTCTGGTCTTATACTCCTTCTGCCCTAATTTGCTGCATTCGCTTATTATGTGATTGATGGTTTCATCTCTGTCACTGCATAGCCTACATTTGCTATTTTGTTGCGTCATATCTATTCTCGCTTTGATATAATTGGTTCTTACGGTGTGGTTTTTTGCTGTTATTAGAAGAGATTCTGTTTCTCTCTTAAAGTTTCTTTTTCTTAGCCAGGTCCAGGTTTTGTCGTGTGAGATGTTGTTTATTAGTCATTTAAAACGCCCATAGAGTTGTTTTTCTTCCTATTTTTGTTTCCTAGTTATTGTCATTCTGTTGTCCGTCTTTCCAGTATCGTTTCTGATGGCTGTAATTAGTCCTCCTTCGTGTTTTTCTACGTAGTCTTCAAGTCATCGTATCGATGCATCAACGCTGTCTTCAGTGCTGGCAAGTCCTCTTCCTCCCTCTTTTCTTGATACATATAGTCTGTCAACGTCTTCTCTGAGATGTAATGCCTTATGCATTGTCATTAGTTTTCTTGTTCTTTGATTTATTTGTTTAAGTTAATCTCTGGTCCACTTCAGAAAGGGTCCGGAATATGTAACGATGGGTACAGCCCAGGTATTTATTCCTTTGATAAGGTTTCGGCGAGAGAGTTTTGTCTCGAGTAGTTTTCTAGTTCTCCTGAGATATTCTTTTTGAATTTTGTTTTTCATTTCCACTTGTTTGATGGTGTCAGCCCCCAAGATGCCCAGGTATTTGTAGGTTTCGTTTTCTCCGAGCGTTCTAATCTTGTCTTGATTTGGTAGTTCCATTCCGTCAGTTAGATGTCGTTTGCCACTTTTCATTACAAGAATGGCACATTTTTCTATGCCAAATTCCATTCCTATGTCCTGACTGTATATTCTAACTGCGTGTATTAGAGTTTCGAGTTCTTTTTCATTTTTTGCGAATAGTTTGATGTCATCCATGTACATTAAGTGATTGATCTTTTCCTGCGATCTATTAAGTCTGTATCCTGCCGTGCATTTTCTGAGTGTGTGGTTAAGTGGCATCATAGCAATTATGAATAGTAACGGTGATAGTGCGCCTCCTTGAAATATACCTCTTTGGATCTTTGTTTCAGCTAAGCTTCTTCCTCCTTCGGTCGATCCCGCTCTCCAGGTTTTCATGGTTTTCTCGATAAAGTTTATGACTTCATCTGATATTTTGTACATTTTGAGGCAGTTCATTATCCAGTTTTGCGGAACCATTTCATATGCCTTTTTGTTGTCAGTCCAGGCCATTGCTAGATTTTTCCGTCTGGTTTTGCTCTCATTTAGGATGTGTTGATCTTTGTAAAGTAACTCTGCTGTGCCTCTGGATCCTTTTCGGCATTCTTTCTGTTCCTCAGGGAACAAACCGCGACTTGTTAGCGAGTAGTAAATCTCTTTTCCTTATTTGTACTGTTAATATTTTCCACACTATCAGTTTGTAATTGTTTTGGGGCGGTTCCTTTGCTTGGTTCCTTTTGAATCAATGTGGTCCTTCCTTTGGTCATCCATTCGGGTACGTGAGCTCTTTGTAAGCATTTGTTCATTTCTAGTGCTAGTCTGTCGTGAATGGAGGTGAATTTCTTGAACCAGAAACCATGTATTCCATCATTGCCTGGTATTTTCCAGTTTGATATTTTTTGAGTGTCGTTCTGAGTAAATCGATGTGTATTTCTGCTTTTGGGCCTTCTTCGAGTCCTTCTAGTTCTCTTGTCATATTGTCTATCCATTCAGCCTTTTCGTTATGTTTTTGGTTGAGATATTTTAGTCCAAAATCATTGGGTTTCTATTGCATCCGGTTGTTGGTATGTTTTAGTGTCATCTCCTCCCAGTTGTTGATAGAATTTTCTTTCATTCTTTTGGAATGTTCTGTTTTGTCTGTATTGTTTTACTCTTTTGATAATTTTCCACACAAGTGTTAACTGAAGTTTCTCATTGGAGTTTGAGTGACAGCAAGTCTCCTCAAATCTCCAGGACTCTTCTTAGTATAATGATCGATCTCAATAATGCTGTAATCTGGATGATCTCTACATGTCGTCTGCTTCCTAAGTCTTCCTAAGTGTTTATCAGTCCTTTGGAGATCGTTCTAAGTGCACCAATTACAATAGATATCACGGTCACTTTCATGTTCCGTACGTCTTTTTTAGTTCTCCAGCAAGGTCTAGATATTTTTCTTTCTTTTTGCTTTCTTTTAGTTTTACTCTGTGGTCTGCCGGGATGGCAAAGTCCACAAATCGGCAGGTTCTCTTTTTTTTTCTTGTTGACTATTACTATTTCTGGTCGTCTGGCCGAGATTAGGTGATTCGTTTGTATCTCACAATCCTGAAGAATTTTGTGCGTGTCATTCTCTAGGACGGATCCGAATTTTGCATATACCATTTATTCGTATGGTCACTTTTAAATTTCTTGCACAATTCCGAGTGGATCACCTTTCCCATCCAGTCGTGTCTAGTCTTATACTCTTTTTGCTTTAATTTACTGCATTTACTTATCATATGATTGATCGTTTCGTCTCTATCACCGCATAATCTACATTTGCTATTTTGTTGCGTCTTATCTATATTTGCTTTAACGTGGTTTGTCCTTATGGCGTTATTTTGTGCTACTATTAGAAAAGATTCAGTTTCTCTCAAGATTTCCCTTTCTTAGACATTATTATTATTATTATTATTATTATTATTATTATATACTCTTTTAGAGTTTTTCACATCAGCGTTAGCTGATGGTTTTTCACTGGAGTTTGAGTGACAGCAAGTCTCCTCAAGTCTCCAGGACTCTTCTCAGTATTCTGGCCGTCTTCAATAATTCTGTTGTTTGGATGGTCTCCACTCGTCCTCCAACTTTCATGTCCTCCAAGTCCCTTTAATAATCCTTTAGTTACTGTGCCAAAAGCACCTATCACAATTGATACAATCGTCACTTTCATGTTCCATAGTTTTTTTTCAATTCTCTAACCAGGTCGATGTACTTGTTCTTCTTTTTACATTCTTTCAGTTTTATTCTGTGGTCAGCCGGGACAGCAAAGTCGACAATTTTGAAGAATCTCTTTTTTTGTTGTTGTTGATTATTATAAGGTCTGGTCTTCTGGCCGAGATTAGGTGATCCGTCTGTATGTCAAAGTCCCATAGGAGTTTATGTGTCATTTTGTAGGACAGATGCTGGGTTGTGCATATACCATTTGTTGGTATAGACATATTCAAATTTTTTGCACATTTCCCAGTGGATCACCTTGCCCACCCAGTAGAGTCTAGTCTTGTACTTTTTCTGTGCTAATTTGCCGCGTTCGCTTATTATGTGATTGATGGTTTCATCTCTGTCGTCACATAGCCTACACTTGCTATTTTGTTGAGTTTTATCTGTTCTCGTCTTGATATTATTATTATTATTATTATTTAAACTCTTCGATTTCTTTCAGTATTAATTCGGTTGGAAGTGGCAAATTTTTTTCTGGTTTTGGTTTAGTTTGCTGTTTGTTTGATGCCAAAACTATCCTTGTAGAAAGTCAGTAGTGGTACTATTTAACCCATAGCTGGAAGGATAAGGGGGTTCATACCTTTACCAAGGGTATTTGTCCGAAAGTGAACCTAATAGCGCGACTAGAGTTCGAACACGCTTACTATGATGTCGTAGTCCAATACATTAGCCACTACGCCAAAGGGACCCTGTTTTTCTCTTTAGAATTATGAAAACAAACACACACAAATGCAGAGTGTAGATTTTGTTTACTGAATATACTATTTTAATCCCTCCTCCCATTCGTCCATTCTCTTTTTTTTTATATATAACCTTAATATTCTTTTGTTTTCTTTCATTTGTCGTCATATTTTTCTTTTGTTTGTCGTCATTTTTTTCCTTATTTTGGCGCGTTACGAACGAACCAAACAATCGGGCAAATAAGAAAATAAAAGAAAGAAAAGCAAAAGAAAGAAGAAAGAAGAAAGAAGGAAAAAGTAAAAAGTTTTGTTGAACGAACATTTTATTATTATTAATAATATTATTAATCATGTTTTTTTTTCATCATCACGAGCGTTCAAGGTCATTGCTTAAATTACTTTTCCACCACTTTCCGATAATTTTGTCTTTTTTTTTTCAAGGTTTTCAGGTATATTTTTCCCTCTTTTCTTCCGACTCTTCCTCCTTCTAAGCCTCTCCCAACCTTTGTTCTCTACTTCCGTCTCCTCTGAGCACCATCCACTTTTCTCTATGCACACACACACACACACACACACACACACATATATATATATATATATATATATATAAATTTTATCCGATTAGAGTCCAGAGACTATGAATTTTGAATATTCAATATAGAACATACGAGAAACTTCATAAAATTCCACAAGAGAGTTAGATGTATGACTATTAGTATATAAATCTATCAGAATATATATATATATATATATATATATATATATATATATATATATCACTTACAGAGCGAATATGTTTGTAACGCAAAGGAAGAAAACTCCTTAACGAATGGCACGAGTTTTCTTCTTTGCGTTAAACACACACACACACACACACACACACACACACACACACACACACACACATATATAAATATATATATGTATATCTTTCTCTTTTAAACGTATTTTATTAAATAAGACAGACACTTCGCTTGTGCCTATTCTAAACTTGATTCGTTCAAGTCTTCAAATGAGTTGTTTGATATTTGGATGGAATGAATTAAAAAGGGTGCCATATTTTCCCCAAGTACTTTCAGCCCTAGCTGGGGCCTTCTTCAGGAAGACGAACATTGAAACGACAAACGAAATGACAAATTTGCATTCATATGAAGAGTTGGAGGAAAACAAATGGGAGCCGAATTTACGAAAGAGAACATTACTGTTGGAGGGAAAAATGTGAAAGGTATCTCAGAATGCGGCTGCTATATCCGAAACTGATCTAATTTAAGGAAAGTTTTTAGATCTTCATATAACGAGACCTTCAAGAATTTAAAGATTTTTTTTGTGTAATATAAAGGTGTTTTCAGTTAGAATTTTTTGTTATTTACTGGAGATTGAAAGATGGAACTCGTGTAGGATTAGTGAATTGTTCAACGTCTCTTTTTTTCACTCTACCGTTTTTGTTATAATTTATTATTTTTCACACTTCATTGATATTTTAAAATCCTTTTATTCGTACTTTAATTGTCACTCGTACATTAATAGTACTTTAATAGTACTTTAATAGTCACTCGTACATTTTTTTTTACATTTTTTGTTTGAACATTTTATCGTTTTATAAGGTTGGCATAATAGTCTTGTACACAGTTTATAATGTTCCCCAATATTTTTTCCTAAAATTAAAATTTTCCAAATCATTACCACTAGAAACCCATATTTTTTCTATTCAGTCGGATATTTAACACACACATACATCTATCTATCTATCTATCTATCTATCTATCTATCTATATAAGTGTGTCTGAAAAGCTAGTGGACGGGTGTCACAAACAATTTATTTCAATTCCACATAACAATCTACAGGTATGACCAAAAGAATAGGGCGGTGGTTCCAAGACGATGATATTCCTCTCGGTCAGGAACTGCTGAGTGCTCAGGGCGTTATGAGCAGGCGCGTTGTCGTGGTGAAGCAACCTCTATTGGTCTTGTTAAAACTCTCGTCTCTTTTCACACAAAGAGCGAAGTATATGCCGCAGGATCTCTTTGTAGACTTTCTGATTGATCATCAAACCTTATGGCAAGAGATCGCTGCAGAGGATGCCCCTCATATCGAAGAACGTGATCAACAATATTTTTGACCCTGTCTCACTTTCTTCAGCCACGAGCGACTTCGAAAATTTCCATTGATTGCTTCGGCGTTTGGTTTCTGGGTCGTGCTCAAAAGTCCATGTCTCATCAACATTGATGAATTTACAATGCAAATCTGGTTCAGTTTTAAGACGCTCGATTATGTCCTGACACAACTGATCATTATTCACCACCTGCCTAACCCATTCGACATTGACTTCAGTCCTGCTTGCTAAAGGCCTCCTGCTCCTGGAGTCATTTTTCTTCTTCTTGTGTCACTCAAAATCACGTGTGAGTGACAAGGTGTCATCTCTATACACTTGTTTCAAGTGCCTGTGATGAAGTTTCTGAAAACGGACCAAACATTTCAGGTTTATTTGTTGCTATTAACCACTTTGTTGCCTTACCCACTCGACGTTGACCTCTGTCCTGCTTGCTGAAGGCCTCCTGCTCCTGGAGTCATTTTTCACCTTCTTGTGCAACTCAAAATCACGTGTTAGTGACAAGGTGTAATCTCTACACACTTGTTGAAGTATTTCAAGTGCCTGTGATGAAGTTTCTCAAAGCGGACCAAACATTTCAGGTTTATTTGTTGCTTGCTATTCACCGAGTGTTCCTATGTGCTCAATGACCCGAAAATGGTTGATACGCCATAAAACAAAACAACTAGCCATAGCACATCAAACCCTATTACTTTTTAGACAGCAAGTTATTAATCATACAACTTTGGTTGAAGACCACAAAACTTACCTTTTTTATGATCTTATATTTTTATTTTCCCAGTCGGCTGGGGCTGTAGAATACACTGTCTGCATATCTGCAGAGGGATAAGACTCCCCCAAGGAGTATCCTGAAATGACACTAAACAATCTGATGGTGAGGCTCCAGTAATGCTGGAGCTTTGGGTAATGCGGAGCATCCCTCTATTGCCATCGCTCCAAGGTCCACTCTTGCCCGAAGTGGTAGCACTTGATAGGGTCCTATCTATGGGTCAAATAGAACTAAACAGCGTCCTTATGTTAAATTGAATTACTTGAAATAGAACTGTTTTGACATTTAAACTGTGTACTTATGCTAAACTGAATTGTTTGAAATATAAGTGTTTGGCATTTAACTTTGTGTGGACAAAAACCATACTTGTACAAAACTGAATTGTTTGAACTAGAACTGTTTGACTAAACTTAGTTATTTGAAATAGAAATGTTTTTGACAATTAAACCGTGTACTTGCATTTAAACTGCGTGCTTATACTAAACTGAATTGTTTGAAATGAAACCGTTTTTGTATGCTAAACTGAATTGTTTGAAATAGAACTGATTATTCGTATAAAAATGGATTTGGCATAAAATAACCTACGAAGGTTGATATGCCATAAAAACCAACCAACTAACCAACTTATGTTTTTCTTTTGCTTTCTTGCTAATTTCTTTGTGCCAGGGTTTAAGTTTTAATACCAAATGCTTTCAATCATATCGACTGACCATCTTCGGGAGAATTTTTTAAAAGATTCTCAAAAGTTTTTTTCATATAGTTTGGATGCAATATTTATTTTGTTGGAAGGATTTAATATTGACGTTGTGCTTTAGTTCACTTGTAAATTGTTAAAGATGTTTAATATATTAGTACCAGTGTAGAATACTATTTTATTTACATTTGGTTTATTTTTAATACTGATGGCTTCAAGGATTTGGAATTTTTTTCTGGTTATTTCTAGATATGATTTTAGTGTTATTGGGGAGGATTTTTCGTACTTTGTATTTTAGATGTGGATATATCTGCTTTATTATATATATATATATATACCATTACACAACTAGCGTCTCTTTCTCTCTTTATATATATATATATATATATATATAAATATAAAGGTAAAGGTGGCGATCGTAGTGTAGTGCGAGCCGAAGGCTCCCTTTTCAATAGCTACGACACCGAGGTGTAGGGGAGGGCGCTACTCCTTTCCATATATATATATATATATATAGAGAGAGAGAGAGAGAGAAAGAGAGAGAGAGAAAGAGCTCGTGGGGTAATGGTTACTGGTGGTGGAAATGGACACAGTGACCCGAATTCAAAACCTAGACGAGGCCGTTTGCATTTTTAATAGCGCTAATACCTTTGGGAAAGGTATGCATTCAAGTATTCTTATTTCCTGCTTTGAGTAAGTATTAGGGCAGATTGGGTTCTTCAACCTTGGTATAGCAACTAGCCTTGGAGAAGGAAAACTCTGAAGTCAAATTTGTTAAATTCTGCTTAATAATTAACTTGTGTCACATCCAACCAGGGGTTTGGGTATATATGTATATATTCTCCAGGTGACCATTTCGTGACACTACCGAGGCGTTCACTTCGGTTTTGTGGCGCAAGTGGGAGTCTGGGGAGCTACACGTGCTCGTCGTCATGTAGCATTGTCAACGGTCTGCGTTGTCATGTCTTCGGCCATATTTGTTGTTCTGGTCTGTGGATGCCATGTGGTCTGCCACTGCTGCTTTAAGCATACAACAGTCTTGTCAAGCATAGATCAGGTTATAGCTTGTACAGTAGCCGTCCAGAACCTGATCTACAGATACACGGGTATTCATCCGACCACTGTTACCTATATCATAGCACTCACTACCGACATTTCACATTTTCCATGGTCCTATCTACTTGCCATACACGAGTTAAAATCAGCAGTCTTTCAGGGTGTTGCAATATTATTTCCCCCCCTCTCTCTCTCTCTCTCTCTCTCTCTCTCTCAGTAATAAACTAGCTATGTATATAGCATAAAGTCTCAATTTAGAATCGAATGAGGTATTCAATGACCAATAGTCCATGTTCTCTCTCTCTCTCTCTCTCTCTCTCTCTCTCTCTCTCTCTCTCTCTCTCTCTTACACACACACACAGTGATTCTTAGCATAACGGTTATTGTCATATGTAATGAAATCGGAGACTCGAGTTCAAATCCTGGACGAGGCTATTCGGGTTTCACTTCACGCTAGTACCTTGTAGAAGGAATGAATCTATTATTCCTTCTGCTATGAGTAACTAGAAGAGCAGATTGTGTTCTTAATCTCGGTAAAGCAATCAATCCAGGAGAAGGAAAACTCTGAATTCCTACCAGGATTACTCCGCTTAAAAATTGACCTTATTTCACATCCTGTCCGTGATGGAAGGATTGGGTAGATATATACACATACACAGCTCGAGAGAGAGAGAGAGAGAGAGAGAGAGAGAGAGAGAGAGAGAGAGAATATAGGTTCAATTATTTTTTTAAAGCTTATTTTCTTTGATGTACCGTTTGTTTATCTTTTTAGCATAGCACCCGAACGAAACTCTGCGACTCACTTCCGGTGAAGAAATGGCTGAAACTGAATATTAAAAAAAAGGAACGAAAACTGAAGCGAATAAAAGACGAAAAGAAACAAGTTTGTCCCACATTTCGGGATTTATGTCATCCGCTTGCCAAGAATATTTATTAGTCGAGGCAAACCACAAAAGATTTTCCTTTCATTTCAATCTTGACCTCCCACTTGAAAGAATTTTACCCTGACTTCAGGACATTTTTCATTTTTTTACTATCATATCAAAGGTTTTTAATTATATAAGATTTTTTAAAAGTTTACGAACTTTCTTTCTTTCTTTCTTTCTGATTTTTCTGTCGTTGTTTCTTATATTACTATAAAATTATTCTTTCTTTCTTTCTTTCTTTCTTTCTTTTATTACTTTATGATTTTTCTGTCGTTGTTTCTTATATTACTATAAGATTATTCTTTCTTTCTTTCTTTCTTTCTTTCTTTCTTTCTTTCTTTTATTCAATACTATTATTAACTTTCTTCTTTAATTGTAATAAGATTTTCTTTCTTTTTCTTTCATACACTCTTTCTTTTCATTCGTTCTTTCTATATTTAAAAAATATTATTTGGCATATTTTCTTAGATTATTCTTTCGTTCTTTTTTTCCCTGATTTTCGCATCTTTTATTAACACATTCTCAGTTGCATTTCCAATTTTCAGACGCTCTCAATACTTCATTTTCATACGTTCTCAATACTTCATTTTCAGACGTTCTCAATACTTCATTTTCAGACGTTCTCATTGCTTCATTTTCAGACACTCACAATGCTTCATTTTCCAGCAAATCACTGTTCTAAAAGATCTAAATCTGAAACCTTTAAATCACCACAAAATATTATGATAAACAATGGACTTGCAATAGAACAACAAAAATAACATTTTCTGAATAAGTTCAATAAATATCATGTCTTGTTCTACATTACTTATATTATGTACAGCAGCATGTGCTTCGTCTATATCTGATGGTTTGATTGGTTGGTTGGGTTGAGTTTTATCACATATCAACCATTCTGGGTTATTTAATGCCAAATCCTCTTTATGCATATATATTAAATATATATAATTTGGTTTGGTTGGGTTTTATGGCATATCAACCATTGTAGGTTATTTAATTCCAAATCCTCTTTATGCATATATATTAGATATATATGATTTGGTTTGGTTGGGTTTTATGGCATATCAACCATTGTAGGTTATTTAATTCCAAATCCTCTTTATGCATATATATTAAATATATATAATTTGATTTGGTAGAGTTTTATGGCATATCAACCATTTAAGGTTATTTCAACCAATCAAACTAGAACGTTCACGTTTAGATTAACACCTTGGAGAAAGGTGTGCACCCCCTTATCCCCTCAGCTCTGGGTTAAATAGTATCATTGCTGTCTTTCTACTCGGCTGACTTCGACATTGACAAACCCACAAATGTTGATATGTCATGAAGCAAAGAAACCCAAACCTTGATAACAAGAATTACTAAAGTGACAATACTTGAAACTATTTAACTGCGTGCAAAAAAAAAAAAAAATGAGCTCTCACAACTTGTTAAAAAATTAAGTTGAATACAAAGTATTCGCTCTCACACACACACACACACACACACACACACACACATATATATATATATATATATATATATATATATATATATATATATATAAGTATTTGTTATTATAATCCACAAGGATTCAAATACACATCAACCAAGTCATGAATGACAGCAAGGTCCTCAAGTTATCGGGATTCTTCAGTGCTATATTCTGGCTGGTCTAAAATTTCTCTCTAATTTACAGTTTCCCCAGTCTCTTTCTCTGGCCTTTGTTTCAAGGGCACCAAATTATTATTGTTATTATTATTAAATGAATGAATGTTTCACGGAGGTGCCCGTGGTGTAATGGTTATCGTCGTAGGAAATGGACACGGCGACACGAGTTCAAATCCTGGACGTGACTGATTGCATTTCACATAGCACTAATACCCTTGGGAAAGGTATGAATCCAATTATTCTCCCTCCAGCTATGGGTAAATAGTAGGGCAGACTAGGTTCTTCAGCTTTGGTAAGGCAACTAGTCTAGGAGAAGGAAAACTCTGAATTCAAACCTGCTAAACTCCGCTTAAAAATTGACCTTGTGTCATATCCTGCCCGAGCGGAGGGGTTGGTAAATATGATTAAATGAATGAATGTTTAGTAGATATTCTCGGTTGTGATCGTATTGTTATCAATCTTGACTTTCTCGCGAATCGGCAAAGTTGTAAATCAAAGTTCCTCGCTAAAACTTCTCTTTAAGTAATACATTTTCTAAAAAGCAAGTTAATTACTTCTCAAAATAACTTAGATTTTTCTGTTCAAGTTTTTATTTATTTTAAAAAGTTCATCTTTGCTATTGTAAGATTTTATCTAATTTATTTTTGTTAGGTATACGTGTTCACAAAAATCAACAGCCTAGTCATCTGGGGCTGTAGAATACACCGACAACATCTCTGCAGAGGAGTAAAACCTCCCCTCAAACGAATGTCTTGCACATGACACTAAACTATCGGATGGTAAAGCTCCAGTAATACTTTGGGGAATGCAGAGTACTCATTCATTGCCATCGTTTCCAGATCCACACTGGCCTGGAGTGGTAACACCTGATAGGGTCCTATCTGTTGGTCAAATAGAACCGTTTGACATTTAAACTGAGTGCAAACAAATGACTCATGTTAAATTGAATTGTTAGAAATAGAACTGTTTTCCATGGTTACAGCTTATATATATATATATATATATATATATATATGTGTGTGTGTGTGTGTGTGTGTGTGTGTGTGTGTGTGTGTGTGTGTGTGTGTGTATATATATATATATACGGATCATCGTAGATTTTCTCTAATTTTACGATAGTAACATGTTACGATCAAATTGTTTAACACCAAGACATGATAATTATTTCATATTATCTGAAACGCCAGACCAGACCAACACCAAGTACCAACCAAATGGACCCCGAAGAGGATTTATGCGTATTTTATAGTGACGCACCAACAAACAAACAGTTAACCAACAAACAAAAATAGGTAAGCTTAGACTCCTAACGAGGGAGAGAGAGAGAGAGAGAGAGAGAGAGAGAGAGCGAGAGAGAGAGCGTCATCCTTAACCTCCTGTGCGACTTTTAATTCCTCTTCATTCTCCCAGCAATTAACTCACGGGAAATCATGAAATTTTTTCCTCTCACAGCGCGAACCCAATTTACTACGATACGTTAACAGTTCTTAATTAAAAATGATTTGTGGGGTCGACTTTTTATCTGTCGGGTTCAGCGACTTGGCACTGGGTCCAGCCCTGAAACGACGCGTTTCACACCTTCAGTATATCAAGCACTATCATTCCCACCCAACACACATTTGCCTTCGACCCAACATTTGCTCCCTTAAATGTCTGACTTTCTACTTACTGAGCCCTAAAGAGTTGGGGGTCTGCGATGATGCGGCATACTTATCTTTAGGGTGAGCGCACTAGATTTCACACTCACACACGTACACACGTGTGCGTTCACACACATATAAACATGTATTTATATATGTTCTGAAATTGGTTGGGGTCTGCGATCGTGCGGCGAACCTATTTTTGGGGTGAATGCACTAGCTTTAACACACACACACACACACACACACACACACACACACACACACACACACACTATCCAAATGGGATTTAGACAAATGTTTTTTTGCTTCTAACTGTGTTTTATTTATTTACTTTTCGCAGTTCTTAGGGCGATAAAAAAAAATCAACCATGTTTAAAAATATATCGGTAACAAAAAGCATTGTTAATAGTATTTCTATTTTGTTTTGATATATTTGTTATCTTGATATATTAGTACTAGAAAAGATTAAAACAATTTCTAAATAAAACGTTGATATTTCAATTTTTTTCTTTCAAAATTTTGATTATATATAAAAATTTCCGCATTCATTTTTGACGACAGGACATTTTTCCTAAGTAAGTAAAAAGTTAGTGACCGTAGTTGAGGGTGACCCGAAGGCTCCCTTTTCGATAGCTACTACATCAAGGTGTAAGGGTGGGCGCTACTCCTTTCCCCGGATTGCTCCACTTTACCTTGATCCTTACCTTATAATGCTGAGTGTTAAGCAAGGTAGCATCAAGTACCATTTTTTGAGTCTTTGGTATGACTCGAGCTGGGATTGAACCCAGGTCTCCCGGGCCATTGGCGAACACTCTAACCATTAGGATATGTATATATTAATCTTTATATCTAATCTATAATTCTGTTGGTGTGAAAAAAACCCAGATTGTACAATTAGCAAATCCTACAGACTGATATCTGGGGAAAAAATTCAGTAAAAAAAGTAAAGACGAAAAACAAACGTGCTACTTGAAAATAATCAAGTGGCACGTATGTCTAGTCAAAAAAAAAAAAAAAAAAAAATCGACAGAATTACCGAAGGTAAAACGTAATAAAGTGTTCAATAAACGAGTTAGAGCTAATATTATGGTCAAGAGCGAGTCTACCTAGGTTTCACCGAAACGGCTCTTCAGGATTGCACAGACCAGTTCACCTGCCAAAGAAGCAGTGTCTCATCAACCGAGAAAGACATCAACACGCGACTAGCAAGGGAATGGACAGCTATCGATAGAATATCGGTCATATGGAAGTCAGACCTGACCGATAAAATAAAATGCAGCTTTTTCCAAGCTGTGGTCGTGTCGATACTCCTGTATGGATGCACTGCATGGATGCTAACAAAACGTATGGAGAAAAAGCTTGACGGTAATTACACAAGAATGCTGTGAGCAATATTGAACACCCCACGAACAGCAGCTATAGGGCCACCTACCACCCATCACGAAAACTATCCAAATTAGACGGACCAGACGTGCGGGACACTGCTGGAGAAATAAGGATGAATTCATAAGTGACATATTCCTGTGGACCCCTTCACATTGACGAGCAAAGGTAGGACATTCATTTAGAACCTATATACAATAGCTCTGTGCCGATACAGGATATAGCCTTGAAGACCTCCCGGGAGCAATGGAGGATTGAGACGGGTGGCGAGAGAGGGTCAGGGAGATCCATGCCGGGAGTACGACCTGATGATATATGTATATAAAGAAAATTGAAAAAACAAAATAATCCAAAATTTGATGAATTTTTAATGAAAGTCTCCGTTGAATGTTTCGGTTGTAATAACCTTCTTCAGTACTTTAAGTTCATGAAAAATGCTGTTAAAATAGTTATGGATGTTTTATGAAATAACAGGAGAAAAGAAAGTTTGTATAAAAAGAAAGATTCATAACAGCATAACGTCGACTTTCAGAATAAATTCATCATATTTAGGATTTTTTTTTTCAATTTACTTCATAATGTCGGATTTATTTACTTCCATATATATATATACATATATATATGGTCTAAAGAAGCAAGGACGAACTCATAAGTCATGTTCTCCTATTGACCCCTTCACATGGACCTGCCTGCATTGGCCAACCAGCAAGAACTTATCAACAACAGTTCTATACGGACACAAGATATAGTCTGGAAGACCTGGAAGAGCGATGGATGATAAGGACGGGGAGAGAGAGAGAGAGAGAGAGTTAGAGAAATCCGTGCAAGCAGAGAGAATGGATTATATATATATATATATATATATATGAATAAATAAAGAGAGAGAGAGAGAGAGAGAGAGAGAGAGAGAGAGAGAGAGAGAAAGAAAGAAAGAATTTATTTTATCGATTATACCAAGTCTTTAAAAACTCTTTTGGTTAGATGATCGCATAGGCGAGAAACTGACAGGTACCAAATGCCTTTAACCCTGTGTCTACGCTATCTTAACTCTCTCTCACTCACTCACTCACTCACTCACTCTCTCTCTCTCTCTCTCTCTCACACACACACACACACACAGAGCTTATCTTATTCTAATCTTACCGATATTGAACACTCTTTATTTGTACATATCGAACAAATTATATATATATATATATACATATATATATATATATATATGAATCCATGATTAAGTATAATCATAGGGGGAAGGATACACAGCTGTTTATTTTTTAAAAAGCTATAGAAAATATTTACTTACATAGGAGAATCGGGTATTTTGCTGGAACTTTGAGGAATGCGGAGCACCCCTTTATTGCTCTCGCTCCCATGTCCTCTCTGGTTCGGAGTGGTAGCACCTGATAAGGTCCTATCTACGGGTCAAATAGAATTAAACTGTATACTTATGCTAAATTGAATTGTTTAAAATAGAATTGTTTTTACATTTAACTTGTGTAAACAAAAAACGGGACTTAAGCTAAACTGAATTGTTTGAAATTGAATTGTTTTGACATCTAAACTGTGTACTTATACTAAACTGAATTGTTTGAAATAGAACTTTTTATATGTATAAAAATGGATTTGGCATATAATAAACTACAATAGTTGATATACCATGAAGCCAAACCAATTCTAACTCATATATCAATTTTTATGAATAACGCTTAAAAAAATCGGAAATTAAATTTTAGATAAGCTCTATTTTCAAAATATGCATATATGTATAAAAAGTAAACATTTGGTTTCTTCCCTTTTAAGAGAAGAAGGCTTTTACCAGTTTCTGGGCTGAAAATAGTTTTATTGGAATAGTTAAATAGTTATTTGTTACATTCTGATTTTTAAAACAATATATCGATTGGTTATCCCTATTGAGAGAGAACTGCTAAGTTGGCCAATTTAAGTCAAAATAATAATTAGTGTAAAAAACAAATCTCTTAGAAGAAGAAAAACTTTAGTTGTATGTGTTTATCCAACCCTTCCACCATAAGCAGGATGCAACAAAACGCCAACCTTTAAGTACAGTAAGTTTAAATTTAAAGTTTTCCTTCTCCAAGACAGATTGCCTTACCAAAGCTCAAGAACCCAGTCTGCCTTACAAGTTATCTATAGCTGGGGACAGAACCGATGAATTCACCCTTATTCCAAGGCTGCAGAGCGAGACGAGAACAGTTTCATCCAAGATTTGAAATCAAGTCCTCGATTCCATTTCCTACGACGAAAACCGTTACGTTAAGAGTGCCTCCTTCAGTTGCACACTGAAGCTAATTCTCCCATCCTTGAACGGTCAGTGCAAAATACCTGATTCTCCTATATAAGTAAATATTTTCTATAGCTTTTTAAAAAGTAAACAGCTGTGTATCCTCCTCCCTAAGGTTATTTTTCCTACTGTGGACGGAACTCACATTTACAATCTTGACCCCCAACGATGGATACCCCAGGAGGAATCTTGCAGCACCGCCCTAGTCCAGAGCCAAGTTTGTCACTGGTCGATGTGACTGATGCTCTCATGATATCTGGGTGGAAATATATCATTGTCACTGATATTAACATTGATAACTGATCCAACACGTGCAGCCTATCTTCATCGTAGGAACAGCCGACATGATTATCGTTCCCGCCTTTTCGGTCACACGCCTACATCATCGCGAATTTTTCGTCTACACACATCTAACAACTTATCAGTCGAGATAGACCTACGGTCAAGTCACACTGAAAGCGCCACTTCCCGTCAGACCCCCGAAGTCAATACTTAGATAAGTGACTACTGCTTGGTTGTTTGATTGATAGATTTTAACGCTATGTCAACTCATCTGGGGTTCTTTAATGCCTAGAGGTTAGAGAATCGTGTTCATTGTATGTTTATATTTACACTTTTTGTATAATTGTTACCACGGCCTGCTAGTAAATACGGCCTCGTATGTTACATTACTAGGCTGAATTCTAACAAGCTGATGTCATGTAAACAAGCAAAAAAAAAAAAAAATCCATTCATGGCGACATATGAAATTAACCTAAAAAGAGAATTAACTTTAAAAATTGAACAGTGAAAATAATATAAACATTTTGATAAAATTTATTAGACGTTATTTTTATTTGTCTCTACGGCCTGTTTTGTTTATAAACACTATGGTTTCTTTGTTTAATGGCATATCAACCTTTGTAAGTTATTTAATGCCAAAGCCATTCTCCTAGAAGAACAGTAGTGGTACTATTTAAACCATAGCTGGGAGGATAAGGGGTTTCATACCTTTCCCAAGGGTATTTGTCCAAAAGTGAATGTAATAGCGTGACTGGAGTTCGAACTCGCTTATTACGATTCCGTAGTCCACCGGTTTAACCATTACACCACGAAGACACCCCCGACATTCTTTGGTAAATTTGCTAATCCATAATTAATTGCATTTCAATGTTGAATTTTTAAAGCTTTTCCTGATATTTTGTTTAACAAAAATGGTTAAAAAATATGTTGCATTTAGCTGTTCTTGTGGATATCATATCAATAGAGAAAAAGTATCGACATTTTCTTTTCCTCTTGAAAAATCAGTTCTCCTCGAGAAATGGGTGAAATTTGTAAACCGTAATGACTGGTTCCCTCCGAAAAATTCAGTTCTCTTTATCAAACATTTGAAAATCATAAAAGCAAGGTAACTCACAGCCGTTTATGATTCGTGGATTAGTTAAAGACAAAGTGTAAATATGCATTTTAATGTTGAAAGGAATAAAAATAACGTCGGATAAATTCTATCAACATGATTATATTATTTTCTCTGTTCAATTTTTAAAGTTAATTCTCTTTTTAGGTTAATTTCATATGCAGCCATTAATGGATTATTTTTTGTTTTGTTTTGTTTTCTTTACATTACTTCGGCCTGTTAGAATTTAGCCGGGTAATGTAACATGTGGGGCTGTATTTACTAATTGGCCTTGGTTGTTACATATGAGAATTTTCTTAAAGTTATATGTTATCAAGTTTTCTTTTCTAGTATGAATAATTTGTTCACAGTTGTATGGTATTTCTATCTTTTAGATTGTTGGGAAAATATTGTCTGATTTTTGAGTAAACCTTTATTTTTGAATTATTAAATTTAAACAATATCTTAATCTGTTGAAATATAACTGCTGAACATCCGTGCATTTCTGCCATCAATTAACAAGGTTATTTATGTCAATATGATAAAATTCTAAAGTTGTCTAAATTTCTGAGACGAAGCTTGATGATTTTTATCTGTAAGAGTTTTCGGACTATTGTCTTCATCTTTATTGTTTTTTTCACAACGTTTCGGCCACTGTATCCTCCGGCCTTCCTCAGGTATCCCTTGTTTATCTGGGCATAGAAATGAAGAAGGCCGGAGGATACAGCGGCTGAAACGTTATGAAAAAAACAATAAAGACGAAAACGATAGACCGAAAACTCTTACTGATAAAAATTCTAAAGGTTTTAATGCCATGAAATCTTTACATTCAGTCTCTTCTTCTCCTTGGGAAAGGAATTTTTTTTATGTCAAAGAATGTCCAGCTGCTTGAAAAAATGGTAGTCGGTGGGTGAGAGCGCTGGAGAGAACGGTAGTGTGGAGAAGACCCATATCCCATGTCAGTTAGCTTTTGCAGGTTCATCCTGGTTATATGTGGCTTGAGCATTGTCATGAAACAAAATAATGACCAAGCTTGAAAAGTAAGCATATCACTTCTTTTTTTCACGTTCATGATTGCGGGCATATAACCTTCAAAATCAAATTCTGAAAGAAATGATAAAAAATAAACAAAGAGGACTCTTTAATAGTTAGGAATGTGAATTTTTTTATACAACGATTATAGAACTAATATGTTTGAACTGAATTTAAACCGTTTATACCAAAATCTGGCAGTATTTTCCGAACAACCGATTTATAAAAATAATTTACCCACAATTTTAGGGTTTCGAGTATTCCTAACGTTGTGATATTTATTCTAAGGCTAACAGCAACAAATAAATCGAATACGAATAATTTCTAAATAGATCTATTTTTGCGCACGGTCCTATCGAATACAAATAGTTTTGAAACATCTTTTTTAGCACACGGTCCTATCGAATAGAAATAATTTTTAAACATATCTATTTTTTCACACGGTCCTATCGAATACGAATAATTTTGAAACAGATCTATTTTTGCACACGGTCCTATCGAAAATAAATAATTTTGAAACATATTTTTTTGAACACGGTCCTGTCAAATACGAATAATTTTTAAACAGATTTATTTTATTCCCAAATGGGATCTATTCTCTCTCTCTCTCTCTCTAAATGCACACACACACACACACACACACACACACACACACACACATATATATATATATATATATATATATATATATATATATAAGAGAAAAAGAGCATTTAATACGACGATATGTATGTAAAATATATGAAAAAAATGTATTCAAAGGATGTATTTATTAATTTAACAATAATATGCTAACGTTTAACGTCTCGGTTTTTTTAAGCCAATGTTATTATGTAGTATTGTCACATCCAACAGCGTAAATCCCTTTGTGATATTGTAAATCTATTGAAGGGATCAAGAGTTAGGAGTTTCTATCAGTACATAAGATTCTTTGGGTTATCAGTAAACATTACCAGTTTTATAAATTAGTCTTTTGAGTTTGAACTGCGTAGAACTTTATTTCGACTTTCCAATAACATTATCATATTACAATACAATTCACTCACTTACTCTACAAGCGACGGCCTAGGAGACGACAATTTTAAACCCAGGAGAATATTCTGCTGGGCCATATATATATATGTATATATATATGTGTGTGTGTGTGTGTGTGTGTGAGAGAGAGAGAGAGAGAGAGAGAGAGAGAGAGAGAGAGAGAGAGAGAGAATAGTCTACGGCTTTTTTATGTTGTAGTTCAAGTACTTTCAATTATCATAGGCCATTATCTCGATCTTAAGCTGTTGAGTTTTAAATACCTCCCGCTGTAACGTTTTAAATACCTCCCGCTGCAAAAAAAAAAAAAAAAAAAAAAGAGAAGAAAAAGAAAACTAGCCCCCAACCCCACCATTAACTTCAGTTTAAAAATTCATAACTAACCAACAATTGTGACCGAGTTGAATGAAATCTACAATTGGACTAAACTGTGGTAACGAGCCTCACTACCTAGGAACTTCAGGGGGAACGTTAAAACTCTTGAATTTTACCAACACTCTGCCACTTGAGTTGTTCCAAAACGGACGATTGAGGAAAGTTGAAAAACGTAAAATATTCAACTTGAATGGTTACTCTTTAAGTAAGGTTCGATGCACCCCGGGTACTTTAAAAAAATTCCAAATCTGTTTTAGACTAAACTTACCCCAGTCTCTATCCTCTACGTTACCCCTTCTCCTGGCTACAATTTCAACTTTCACCTGATAGACATGCGCAGTACCGCGTGTAAATTTAATGACCATTAAACATTCACGCTAATTTCGTTTCAAATCGGCTTATTTCGGTGTATTACGTAAGGGATGACACCTGTTGGTGGACTTCTCAGTAATCGGAGACGTCGCGTTACACTAAACCCTTTAGACATTTGTATTGATATCAATTAATGGTTACAACACATTTATTGAGTGCCCGACAAATCCACAACTTTTATTGATACTTAATTGAATTTCTAATTATAGCAGACATTTTTTCTTGCCCAGTCCGGCTGGGGCTGTAGAATACTGCTTCTCTGCAGTATACACTATTAATACAATTTGCCCAGAGAGGTAACCTCCCCCCATAAGTGTCTTGGATATGACACTAAACAATCTGATGGTGAGGTTCCAGTGATGCTGGAGCTTTGGGGAAAGCAGAGCACCCCTTTCATTGCCATTGCTCCCAGGTCCACTCTGGCCCAGAATGGTAGCACCTGATAGGGCGCTATCTATGAGTTAAATAGAACTAACTGCATACTTATACTAAACTGAATTGTTTGAATTAGAACTGTTTGACTAACCTAAATATCTTGAAATAGAAATGTTTGTGACAAATAAACTGTACTTATATTTAAACAGCGTGCTTATGCTAAACTGAGTTGTTTGAAATGGAGCTGTTTTTGACATTGAAACTGTACTTACACTAAATTGAATTCTTTAATATAGAACTGTTTTGACATTTAACTGTGTGTAAACAAAATCTATACTTATACTAAACTGAATTAGCTGAATTAGAACTGTTTTGACAATTAAACAGTGTACTCATGCTAAACTGAATTGTTTGAAATAGAACTGACTATTAGCATAAAAATGGATTTGGCGTTAAACAACCAAGAAAGATTGATATGTCATAGAACCAACCAACCAACCAACCAGCCTAGACATTTTTTTCAGTATTTCTTCTCGAACTGGAAATTTACCGACAAGACAGATTTCAAAAACTAAATCTACGAAATAATTTATTTTTTTTCTAATATATTTCTAGAACAAATTGTCTAATCAGAATAAAAACAGTAATGGTGTAAAACAAATTTCATATTGAATTCGATAGTTTTAGAGTAAATGATAAGATAAAAAATTTAAAAAGGCCTTTTTGGGAGGTATCAGATGAATTACTTTGTGAGGTGCCCGTGGTATAATGGTTATCGTCGTAGGAAATTGACACGGCGACACGAGTTCAAATCCTGGATGAGACTGATTGCATTTCACATAGCACTAATACCCTTGGGAAAGGTATGAATCCAATTATTCTCCCTCCAGCTATGGGTAAATAGTAGAACAGACTGGGTTCTTCAGCCTTGGTGAGGCAACTCGTCTAGAAGGAAAACTCTGAATTTAAACCTGTTAAAATCCGCTTAAAAATTGACCTTGTGTCATATCATGCCCGAGCGGAGGGGTTGGTAAATAGGATCAGATGAATTACTTCACAGAATTTTATCTGTATATTAATATTGTATCAATATGGTTAGTTGTTTGAATTTTATGGCATATCAACCTTTGTAGGTTATTTAACGCTAAATCCATTTTCATGCAAATAGTCAGTTCTATTTCAAACAATTATTAGTGATAGTCAGGAAAAAAAAGGAAAACCTACCAAATAGTGAACTTTGCCATCCTGGCAGACCACATAGTAAAATAAAAGAAAGCGAAAAGAAAGATAATTACCTAGACCTTACTAGAGAGCTAAAAAACCTATGGAACATCAAGGTGATGGTGATATCAAATGTAATTGGTGTACTTAGAACAATCCCCAAAGGATTGGTAAGAGGACTGGAAGACTTGGAAATAAGAGGAGAGGACAAGTGGAGACTACAACTACAGCATTATTAAGATCGGCCTGAATACTGAGAAGAGTCCTGGAGACTTGAGGTGATTGCTGTCACTCAATCTCCAGTGAAAAAACCATCAACTGATGCTGGTGTGAGAAACTCTCAAAAGAGTAAAATAATAATAACAGAATGGAAAGGTGATCCACTTAAAACTGTGCAAAAGAAAAAAGTTTGATCATGCTGATAAATTCTATATACACAAACCAGAAACTGTCCAAGAAAATGAAACGTATAAAATTCAGTGGGACTTTGAGATACAAACGGATAACCTATTGCCGATCAGAAGACCAAATCTAGTGTTAGTTAAAAAGTAGAAAAGAACTTGTCATCTTGTGGATTTTGCGGTTCTTGCGGACCTGAGAGAGAAAAAAGAAAACGAAAAGATAGACAAATACTTGGACATTGCCAGAGAGTTGAAGAAGCTACGAAACATGAAGGCAACGGTGATACCACTTGTTGTTGGAGCCCTTGGAACAATTAAAAAAAAACTAAAAAAGAGATTAGAAGAACTGGAGATCATAGAAATAATCGCGACAATCCAGACTACAGCACTGTTAAAGTTGGTTAGGATAGTTAGAAGGGTCCTGGAGACCTGAGGAGACTTACCGTCGATGAAAAACCACCTGTTAAAACTGGTCTGAAAAGTTCAAAATAATAGAAATTAGGTGAAGTTGATAAACTGTACGTAAAAAGAAAAAAAAAATTAAGAAGAAAGGAATGAATAGCATTAAGCATAGCAATGAGAGGTTGATTATGATAGCCAAAAGTTACAACATAACTGGAAAAGTAATAAAAATAGAATTAAGCGGTCTCCCTCTCTCTCTCTCTCTCTCTCTCTCTCTCTCTCTCTCTCACACACACACACACACACAAAACAAAACAAAATAAAACCAAGATTATCTAAGGCAGAAAGAAAAACACTTTTCAGCAACAAACAATTGCAGACGATGTAACATATGCATCGTTGAACAGAGGGTGCATTACAAGAAAAACAATTTTTATTAATAGCAGCTGAAATGAATTATATCATAATAAATCTAGGATAGATAGGTTTGGTTTAGTTTATTTAACGGCATATCAACAGCTTTATGGGTTATAAAATTTGTATTGATTTGTGATTTATTTGGAAATGTTTGAATATAATCAAAACAAAATTTTCAAAGTTGTACTTATTGTACTTATTTTTTTCAAATTATAAAAAAAGGAATTGATCTGCCAAATCAAGAAAAATTCAGAACACTTGGAGGAAAGGAATATTAAAAGCGCAGGGAAATATTGGAATATTGGAAGCAGACACCGTCAAACAAGTGAAGATAAAAGAAAAAGTAATCTCAGACCAATGAAAAATGTCTCGAAACTAAGCTCTGCAGCGGGAATCTCACCAAAGGGATAAACTCCTGGGATGTCCACTCTTGTAAGATACTCTGGACCATTCTTGAAATGGATGAGGAAAGAACTTTAGTTAATGATCTAGAGGACAAGAAAGGTATAAGGTCTTACATCCGAGAGATGGCATAAACAAACTATGTGTCAAAAAAAGTAGGAGGAAGAGGACTCACCAGCATTGAAGATGGCGTCAATGTATCGATACGACGAATCGAAAACTACATAAAAAAAAGAGCAAAGAAAGCCTAATAGCAGCTAACGGAAATAACACGGACAACATGCAGCTCAATAGAACAACAATAACTAGGAGACGGAGGTGCCCGTGGTGTAATGGTTACCGTCGCAGGAAATGGACATGGTGACACAAGTTCAAATCCTGGACGAGACTGATTGTATTTCACATAGCACTAATACCCTTGGGAAAGATATGAATCCAATTATTCTCCCTCCAGCTATGGGTAAATAGTAGGGCAGACTAAGTTCTTAGGCCTTGGTGGGGCAACTAGTCTAGGAGAAGTAAAACTCTGAATTCAAACCTTTTAAACTCGGCTTAAAAACTGACCTTGTATCATATCCTGCCCGAACGGAGGGGCTGGTAAATATGATAACTAGGAGACAGAAAAAGAAAAGAAAAACAACTGTATGGATATTTCAAGCGAAAAAACCTATGAAACCTTACACGAGAAGACCTGGCCGTAGCAATGAAAGGGAAACCTTAACAGAGAAACTGAATTTCCAACTATGTTAATGTGAAAATAGATAAGACGCAAGAGAATAGCAAGTGGAGGTTATGTGATGATAGAAACGAAACGATTAATCACATAATAAGCGGATGTAGCAAACTAGCACAAAAGGAGTACAAGACTAGACACGACTGGGTGGGAAATATTTTCCACTGAGAATTGTGCAAAAAAGTGAAATTTGACCATACTACCAAATGGTATATGCACAAACCAGAATGCATTAAGGAGAATGAGACACAAAATTCTCTGGGGTTTTGAGATACAAACAGATCACCATATCCTGGCCAGACGAACAAACCTAGAGATAATATGCTAAAAAAAGGGAACCTGCCGAATTGTGAATTTTTTCGTCCCGGTAGACCAATTAACGAACGCGAAAAGAGAGACAAGTTCTTGGACCTTGCCAGAGAACTAAGAAGCTATGGAACATGAAGATGACAGTGGTACCAATTGTTATTGGCGCACTTGAAACGGTTGTTCCCAAATGCTTGGAAAAGAGGCTGAAAGAGTTGGAAATCAGAGAACGAGGCTAGACCATCCAAACTACAGTATTGTTGAGGTCGACTAGAATACTGAAAAGAGTCCAAGAGACTTGAGGAGAATGGCTGTCATTTAGACTCCAGTAAAAGACCATCAGCTAACGTTGGCGTGAAAAACTCGCTATGAGTATTATAATACAAATACTACTACTTTGTTTGATTCTAGTTTATATTGTTATCAGTATTCTTACTGATTATCATACAAACTCCAGCGAAAAACTCACGTAATAATAATCCTTAGGAAAGAATTCTAACTTCAACTAATTATTCTTAATCGAAATAATTTTCATACAGTTGAATGGTTTCAAGCATTCGAATCAAAAAACAAAAATTCTTTTTGATAATGATAATTCATTTGCATATTGTTATGGGTTCATGTATTCCTATCCAGTACTGATAGTTTTCAAATGGATCTATTTGACCCATTTATGTGACCCTAACAGGTACTACGACTCGAGGTCGTATTGAATATCGTACAAAGAAAGAAGAGGGAAAAGATCGACTTGTAGAAGAAAAAAGGAAGAAGAGGTAGAAGATGAAAATGGAATTAGAAAGAAAGAAAGAAAGAAAGAAAGGACTAAAAAGAAAAAAAAATCAAATTAAAGAAAAAATAAAGGAAGGAAGAAAAAGAAAATGGGATGGGAGGTGGAGAGAAAGGGAAGAAACAAAATGAACAAAGCGGAGGAGGAAAAAGAAAAGATGGAATTGGAGAAGAAAAAATAGGATGAAAGTGAAAATAGAATTAGAAGGAAAGACGAAAAAAAAAGAAAAAAGAAAAAGAAAACTTAAAATTAAGAAGAAAATGAAAGAGGGTAAGAGGAAATAGAATGAGAGAGAGATAGATAGATAGATAGATAGAGAGAGAGAGAGAGAGAGAGAGAGAGAGAGAGAGAGAGAGGGGGGATGAAGAGGAAAATAGGAAATTCCAGACGAAACAAAGACAACGCTCTATTTTATTGCACAAGTAGCATTTAACACACACAATGATTGAGATACTGAAAAAGAAACAATGAGAGAGAGAGAGAGAGAGAGGGGGGGGAGAGAGAGAGCAACAACAAACAAACAAACAAACAAACATAAACCAAAAACAAAGACCCCCCCCAAAAAACGAATGGTAATAATAATAAACTTAATTATAGCTTTTAAATGAAATAAAAAGAAAGTAGAATTATTAACAACAACAACACCAACTGCTAAAATTACTACTACTACTACTACTACTACTACTACTATTAAAGATTATAATATATACAAGAAAAGGTTAGAAAATGTCATACAGTATGATTAATAGTTAAAAAGAAGTACGAAATGAACAAAAAAATTTCTACACTTTATTTGTCAGAGCAAATATATAATCCTTCTAATAGGCTTTGACTACAGATTCTTCCCAACTAATTATCATCTAATAAGAGACTTAAGAAGGAATTTTTTTTAGGCATTCTTCCCTTTAAGTGATGTCACAACCTTATCGGACCCGAAATGTTCCGTCAGTGCCAAGTCCACACAAAGCCGATTTAAACAACTGTGAACTGAGCCACGGCCCAAACGTAACAGTCGGCTTTATTTGTTCAATCGTTTCAAACTGGTATTTTCACTTTTCAAAATCGTATTATCTTGCAAGAAGCCAATAATGTGAGCCGATGGTTAGATAGTTTCTTTTTGTTTGTGATTATCAGAGACTTTCTTTTCTTTTTTTTTTTGTTTGTTATGTTTTGTTTTTAAAATAATTACTTGATTTAATCATCCGTATGAGATTTATACAGAGAATAAGGACAAAGTATAGCACTTAATTTTCAGTCAATGGATTAATGTTTCAAAATCTATCTATCTATCTATCTATCTATCTATACGCATAAATAAGTACACACTTTATCATTTTTTTAAAAAATAAGTTTAATTTTTCTAAACTAAACTTACTTGGATGTTATTATTTTAGAGGAATATTTTATATACACTCTAAACGAATATTATTCGGTGTTATTAACTACGAAACTCTGCGACAAAACAAAAATAGGAATATGTCGCAGTCCATGACTTAGTACACCGTTTTATATATGTTTTGGTGACAGGGATGTTGCGGATATATTTTTGGTTTCAAAGTCGTAAATTTATTTTTGTTTACAGAGCTGTTGGGATTTTATTCTTTGTTGCAAAAACTTTGCAATTTTATTTTTGGTTTCAAGGTGTTGAAAACTTATTTCTTGGCTTCAAATGTGTTGCGAATTTATTTTGGGATACAGTAGAGTTCCAATTTAATTTTGGTTTTAAACGTGTTGCTAATTTATGTTTTGAGTTCAAAGTTTGCTTACAGAAGTGTTCCGATCTTATTTTTGGTTTTAAACGTATTGCTAATCTAGGTTTTGTCTTCAAAGGTATTGCAAATTTATTTCAGGATACATTTATATCATACATCTTCATTGATGCATCGGGATGGGTCATCAGTGGTGTTTCCTTTGGGTTCATGGCGGGTTTCGAGTCTTGGAACATCAGAAACCCTCACCCAAATAACCCAGTTGGCATTGATCTTACTTCAACTTCCATCCCGGCAGCTAACCTACGCATCCACACAAGGAGAAAAAAAATGACCACAGAAAAGGCTCTCTATATAATTTTGCAACAGCCAATCAGAGCTAAGTTCTACTGATGACTTCTAAATTTTTCCTTTAAAATTTTATTTTTGGTTTTAAACATGTTGCACATTTATGTTTTAGCTTCAAAAGCGTCGCAAATCTATTTTTTTGCTTAAAAAAATTTAGTTGATATAATTTTCTTTTTATAAAAGTATTCTAAATTTATTTTTTGTTTTAAAGGTGTTGAAAATTTATGCTTCGTTTCAAAGGTGTTGCGAATTTATTTATTTTTGCTAGAAAGATGTTGCAAATTTATTTTTAACAACAGAAGAGTTTCAATTTTATTTCTGACTTTAAAAGATTTGCAAATTTATTTGTGGTTACAGAAGTGTTCCAATATTGTATTTGGTTTTAAAAGTATTGCAAATTCATTTTTCTTTTCATAAGTATTGCAAAGGTATCTTTTGGCTTTGTTGGAGTTGCAAATTTATTTTTCTTTTTAAAGGTGTGGTAAATTTATTCTTTGTCTTCATATCAACCATTGTCGGTTATTTAATGCCAAATCCATGTTTATGCATATAAACAGTTTTATTTCTAACAATTCGGCTTTGCATAAGTCATCATCATCATATCGCGCTGGTAGCACGGATATCCCTGACCCTTTCTCGCCACTCCTCCCTATCGTTCATCGCCCTAGGTAGGTCTTCAGGACAACATCCCGTATCCTCACATAGCTGCTGAATGTACGTTCGTGCTGGTCGTCCTGCTTTTGCGCGGCCATGTGTGGGGATCCATAAGAGTACATCTCTTATGAGTTCATCTCTGCTTCTCCAGCAGTGTCCTGCATGTCTGGTTCGTCTAACTTGAATAGTTTTCGTGATAGGGGGCAGGTGGCCGTACAGTTGGTGTCTTGTGGGGTGTTGCTGCCAGGACTTGTTCAGGATTGCACGCAGCATTCTTGTGTAATTGCCACCTAACTTCTTCTCCAGCCGTTTTGTTAGCGTCCATGTAGTGCATCCATAAAACAGTTCAATTTCAAACAATTCAGTTTAGCCTAAGTACTCTGTTTAGTTCTATTGAATCAATAGATAGGTCCCGATCATGTGCTACCACTCTGGGGTAGAGTGGACCTGGGAGCGATGGTAATGAAGGGGTGACCGCATTCCCCGAAGCTCTAGCATTACTGGAGCCTCACCATCAGATTGTTTAGTGTCATATCTAGGACTTTCATTGGGGGAGTCTTACCACTCTGCAGAGATGCAGTCGGTGTATTCTGCAGTCCCAGCCGACTTGTCCAGTCTTTAAAAGAGTTCCAATTTTGTTTTTGGATACGAAAGTGTTGCAACTTGTTTTAGGTTTCTGAGGTTTAGCAATTTCATTTTTTTGATCCTGTACGAACTTTATGCTACCTGTGTATCACCGGGAGAGGCCCCCTATCCTGGAAAATCAGCATTCGACTGGTATACAATAGGCTTTGAACGTCGTACATATAATGAATGGATCCGTAAAATATCCTTTATGTCCATATTTTTTTGGAACTATTTAACTTTGTTTACTTATGCTAAATTGAATTGTTAGAAATAGAACTGTTTCATTCACAATCCTTTATGTCGTTTCATTTTTGCTTTTGCTTTGTCTTCAAAAATACAAACTCACTAACAACTCGCCATGAATTTAACAAGTTGGTCGCACAAATTAGTAATCCCTAAAGGGTGAATTCGGCCCTCACTAAGTGCCTTATACGTGGAACCTTGTGTGCCAAATTAAAACTATGTCTAGTTTTTAAAAGGGTATTTCATCAAGCTGTAATTGTTAATGAGCCGGCCCCGCAGATCAGTTATTTTTTAGTATTGAGTCCAATTTTCACTGAGTATCCTACACTTGTTACCTTGTGCCAGACGTAAGCAATGCTTAGTTCTAAAAGTGGGCACATGTTCTAATCTCGTTAACCATAACCCGGTAAAGGTACTAAGCTATAGTAAATGATTCCTTGGAATTTACCCGTTGCCGGGATTGAACCTGCAACCTCCATGATTTCACCAAGAAGTTCATTGACCAAACGCCTAAATCCGTTAACAGAATTAGAAAAATCTAACACTGTGCTTTAAATAAAAGGTTCGATTCGAAGTTCCCTGTAGACTCTCGAATTCGACAAGAAGCACCTGAAAAATCCTGAAGGACGTATCAGCCGAAACGTTGTGAATAACGATGAAGACGATATTCCGAATACTCGAAATGATAAAAATTTTCAAACTTCACCCCCCAAATTTTGACTGGTCTACTTGTTCTTAATTCGACAAAATTTAAAACAGAAATAGAAATCTTAGAATCTTATTTATACAGCCCAGTCGGCTGTGGCTGTAGAATACACCGACTGCATCTCTGCAGAATGTCCCGATTATGACATTAATTTATTGATGGTGAGGCTCCAGTAAAGCTGGAGCTTTGGGAAATGCGGAGTACCCCTTCATTATCATCGCTCCCAGGTCTGCTCTGGCTCGGAGTGGAAGCACCTGATAGGGTCCTAGCTATGGGTCAAATGGAACTGTTTTTAATATTTAAACTGAGTGTAAACAAATGACTTATGCTAAATTGAATCGTTTGAAATAGAATTGTTTGATCGTTTAACTGTGTATAAACAAATGATTGATGTTTAATTGAGTTGTTTGTGATACGTAGCAATACTTGGAACTATTCAACTTTGTTAACTTATGCTAAATTGAATTGTTAGAAATAGAACTGTTTCATCCTTTAACTAAGGGTATCTAAAAAAATGTGTTTACAAATCATATATTTGATATAAATGTAAAAACAGGATTTGGCATTAAATAACCAGCAATGGTTGATATGCCAGGAAGCCAAACCAAACCAAACTTATATATAGTTTGAATTCGTGTAATAAGTATACCTCTGTCTCGTGGATATTTTAGACATTACTTGTTTCCTATGAGATAAGCTGAAGAAAATAAACTTATTTATTCAGGCCTGCATCAACTCAGATATGGCTCATATATAATCACACATGCGTAACTGTTAATTCTCTTCATTTTTTTCTCTTCCCACACTTTTCTTCAATGAAATATGACTTAAAAAGATTAGGTTTTTCAGTTCCTACAGAAGGAAAACAAGTACCCAATGAAATTATGTTATTAACTTATAAATGATATAAATAGCGTACCGTTATTTACGAAGTTATGGTAAGATATGGCCGGTAGATCTCGGGCTTAAATTTAAGTATCATACAGACTCATCGCTGTTTAACTTCGTTGACTTAATGGGAACCGGTACTTTTAGCGTGTTTTGATCATAAGTCACACATGAATAGCGTATTATCATTGCTTCAATTGTTTGAAATCATTTTTTTTTAAAGAAGATCAAGGGAGATAAATCTGCAAAAACATATCAGTCAATTTCTTCTGATTAAAAGTAAAAGCACATCACTGAAACGATTTTTTGGGGGTTCAAATTTCGTGGTAAAAAAATCAAACCCCAAAACCAACCCAGAAAAACAAAAACAAACAAAAAAAAAAAACACCCCCCCACCAAAAAAAACCCCCCAACAACAAAAAAGACAAAACACACAAAAAAAAACCCCTAACCTCCCAAAAGAAACCAAACAAACAAAAAAAAAACAAAAAAAACAAAAAAACAAAACAAAAGAAGCAAAAAAAAAAACAAAAAACAAAAACAAAAGCAAAACCCCCCAAAAAAACACACACGAAGAAACAAACAAAAAAAAAAAAAAAACAACAAAAAAACGTCAAAAACATTAACAAAGTTGCTACAAGTATTTAAAATTTTCGATTTCTTTCTAACTTCTTTCTTTGCCTTTCTCTTCCATTTCCTTCTTACTTTTTTCTTTCTTTTCCATTTGTTAGTTTGTTTCTTTTTCTTCCATTTCTTTTTTTTTTTTATATCGTGTGTAATTTGGAAAGATCTCATTTGACAGGTGTTCCTATGTCCTCGATATCTCAAAAAAACTGCTGCTACCATCTTGAATTCATATTTATTTATTCAGTTTTATAACGTCTAGAATTCTGATGACAGTTTTTGAATTTTTTTTCCTTCTCGTCTGTAAGAACTGTAAATTTCCAAAGATGGCTATTTTCTCAAGACGAAGCTATGGGTTTTCCAGATCTTCTCTTTCGGTTGTTTCAAAGTGTTGACCTTTGTATTTAGGTTATAGTAAATTTCAGAATAGCTACAGTTGGCCTGACGAAGACCAGTGATGTGGTTTCTTATAATAATTTGCTTTAATGTCAAACTCTATACGATGCTTTATCAGTCCAGATCGTTTTTATGAGTTTTAAAAGCTTAATATTTAGCCTATATTATTTGCTAATTTTGGTCTGGTCCATTTAATTTTTGTCAAGGAGTATATGCTCGTGTTTAAGTCAACCTCGTGCGTATGTCAACCCTTGATTTATAGTCACGAAATAACTAATTCATGGAATTAATTTTTGAAGCCAAAAGATACTGCATCTCGTCCTTCCAATTAAATTTACCAATAATCGCCCTTACAATCTTAGTATTCATGTATAAGTCGACTTTTAATTTATTGTTATTAAATCATTAATTTAGATGTTTACTTTTCGGAGACAGGGTTGTGTAATGGCAAAAGTGCTGGACTGCAGCCTTGAAGTAAACGAGTTTGAACACCAGTCGTCCTTTTTGACAACAGGATGCGAAAGCAAACTATGAAATAATTTTTGAAACGTTTTTAGTCTAATTAAAAGGGGAAAAAAAAAAGAAAGACAATAACAAAAAACAAAACAAAAGACGTTATAATTCTAAATTTTTATGATTAATTCTATTGTTCAAGCACTTTTTAAAAAAATCAAAATTCAGCCCCATAGGAATGAATAAGAAAAGGAACAACTAAAAATCTATGATTTGCTCAACGCCGAAACCAAGCCAAAGTTCCTTTGTCTACCGTATACAAAGCAAAGAAAAATTTTTTTATGGTAAAAGAACTTTTTAAAGAAAAGAGATTGAACAAAAACCGAAAAAAAGCTTTTTAACTGCTCTCACTCCGGCCATTAAGAATGACCCAACAACGTTAATAAGAAAGCGCGCTAATAAATTCGAAGTTCAAGAGAAAACTACGAGGACAGGTATTAAACAAGATTTAAGCCCAGACCTTTACCCCTTTGATTACGCTATATGAGGCGTTTTAGAAAACAAAACAAATGCAACTTCCAATTCGAATATTGGTTCACTTAAGACTGCTATTGAGGAAGAATGGAATAAAATGTCTGAAGAATTTATTTTGAAGGAATGAAAATCATTTCGAAGGCAAATTGATACAATAATTGGAAAAAAAAAAAAAAAGATGGCGGCCATATTGAGTAAATTTATAGTTTTTTTCTTCTAATTTTGTTGTTTTTTAAATTAGAATTAATCTTCTTTATAATAGAGCCGTTTATCATTAAACTAGAATATTCCGAATTTTGCTTCCTCACCAAGTAAAAACCTTGAGAAAAGTATTAACCCCTCCAATCCTTCCAGCTGTGAGTTTTATAGTATCACTGGTGTTCTACAAAGCATTAAATAACTCACGAAGGTTGATATGCCATAAATCAAAGGAACCAAAACAAGCTAATATCCTTGGGAAAGATATGAAACACATTATCGTCTTAGCTATGGGTTAAATAGTATCACTGGAGTTCTTCTACAGGGATATCTTTAGTATTAAATAACCCACGAAGGTTTGTATGCCATTAAACAAAAAATGACATCCCTCCCATTAGGTTTGAATTCAAATCTTACGAAATTATCACTCGACACCAATTTTTTGCCCAAAATTTAAGTCTTCATAATTCGACCTATACACAGAGCTTTTCGCAACGTCGGCTGAAAAAAACGGTATTTTTGCTAAAAAAAAGACAAATTTTGGCAAAGTCAAATATAAGCAAAAGATTAAGTGCGATACCCACGTCTTCACATTTTTCTTGCCTAATCAAGGATTATGATTTGGGTGAATATCACGGCCTGTGGATTATCATTTGCAGATTATCGTCTTTTAACCACAAACGAAAGATTGGCTGATCAATTCGTTTGCCAGACAATGAGAGCAACGAGCATTGAACGCGCAGGTGATTAAATAATTTAAAAGTGTATAACTGTGAACGCATCGGAAGAGATTATCTTGTACATCATTATGTTAGTAATTAATAAAAGCAAGTGTATACATACATACATATATATATATATATATATATGTGTGTGTGTGTGGGTGTTTGTGTGTGTGTGTGTGTGCATAAATAGCAGCAGTTGTATTATCATAATTATTATCATTATTACTATTATTATTATTATTATTATTATTATTATTATTATTATTAGTAGTAGTAGTAGTAGTAGTAATTGTAAGATAAACTAATATTATATGCAAGGTGTGTTCAAAAAGTATCAAGACTGAAGCTATATTCCCCCCCCCCAAAAAAAAACAACAACGAACAATGAATCAAACGTTAATTTTCTTTAAAATACGAGGTGTGTTGAAAGACTAAGCTGTATTTTTTAGGTCTGAAAGGAACAATGAATGAACAGTGAATTTTATTCAAAATAGTCCTTTTGGCATTCAACGTGTTTATTCTCGCGAGTTTTTCCCTGTTCAAAACCTTATTTAGACTTATGTTTTGATATGGTGAGAAGCTGTATGGTTACATTTCAATTAATAATAAAAAGCTGATCAAAATAATAGAGTTCTTATGGTAAAAAAAAAAGTCTCAAGAATTAGCATCGACTCATCTAGACGACAAGACATCAGTCTAGACATCATCACTTTACTATATAATTTGAACAGATGTGGACACTTCAACATCAAATTTTTAGAACTAAAAAAAAACAAACTTAAAGATTCAGTCTTGATATTTTTGATTCCATTTAGTACGTAAGTTCTTTAAAAAAATTCACAGCCGCATGATAAAAAAAGCAAAACAAAACAAAAATCTTTTATTTTATACAATTTTAAATCTTCAACAGGTTTCAACAATTTTTTCCAAGATTTATAAACAATTAATCACCTCACCGGTTCCAAATGCTTATGAATAAAGAACCAACTAAACTCCAATGTCCCTTCTAAGATTGGTCAAATATTATATAGTATTGAGATGATAACACAATATATATATATATATATATATATATATATATATATATATATATATATGAAGTCTTTATTGGAGCCAAAACTACTTTTTTTTTCAGCAGTTCTTGTATATAATTTTTTCTTTTTTTATATATTCAAACATCTATTTAATCAACACATGCCCTAATATATATATATATATATATATATATATATATATATATATATATATATATATATATATGTGTGTGTGTGTGTATGTGTGTGTGTGTGTGTGTGTGTGTGTGTTTGTGTTTGTGTCTGTGTGTCAGTGTCTGTGTTTGTGTCTGTGCGTGTGTGTGGATTCGTGTGTGTAAAAGATGTTATTGTTATTGTTAAATGAATGTAAAAAGGAGCCAAGTATCCGTCTGAAGAACGTGCCAACAAACTCGTAAAACTTGGTGTAGCGGAACAGATTTTAAATATGTCTAATTTCGGTGAAACATTTAGCACTAAAAAATTATTCTATACAGAAAACACAAATTAAGGTGAATAGTTACCAGACATCATCATTTATAGATAGGGTGTCCGCGTGGTGTAATGGTTAAAGCGATGGACTGCGAAATCGTAGTAAGCGAGTTCGTACTCCAGTCGCGCTATTACATTCACTTTCGAGCAAATACTCTTGGGAAAGGTATGAACCAGCTATGGGTTAAATAGTACCGCTTCTTCTAGGAGGACGGCTTGGGCTTTAAATAATCAACCTTATGCCATTAAACAAAGAAACCAAACCAAACCATCAATATATATGTGACCTATGTGACTGCTAATAACTTTACTAGGCCCAGTCGACTGGGGCCGCAGAATACACCGACTGCTTCTCTGCGGCAACGAGTGTCCTGATATATGACACAAAATAGTCTGTTGGTGAAGCTTCAGTAGAGCTGGAGGTTTAGGGAATGGGGAGTATCCCTTGATTGCCATCGCTCACAGTCCACTCTGGCCCGGAGTAGTAGCACCTGAAAGGACCATATCAATGGGTTTAATAGAACTAAAATGCGTACTTATGCTAAACTGAACTACTTGAAATAGAACTGCTTTTGACATTTACTGTGTGTGGACAAAAACAATAGTTATACTAAACTGAATTGTTTGAATTAGAACTATATGATTAAATTGAATAGCTTGAAATAGAAATGTTTTTGACAATTAAACTGTGTACTTATGCTAACCAGAATTGTTTGAAATAGAACTGATTATTTGTATAAAAATGGATTTAGCATTAAATAACCCATAAAGGTTGATATGCCATAAAACCAAACCAACCAACCAACCAACCAACCAAACCAGCCAAAATAACTCAACTAATAATAATGTTGTGTTCTTTTTGTTTCAGATTTGAAACTAGTATATTAAAACAATACTCTAACAGATTTGAAATTAGTATACTATAACAATTTTTATTCCTTGATCACAATACCTTTGACAAGAGAGGAAAAATATTTTGCGTCACTACGTATTTGGAAAGAAAATCATTCAAAAATGTCTCAAAATAAATGTTACCCATTAATATGATATTGATTTATTACTGATACAAGAAACTAAGAAAAATTTGCATGTCCTCGAAGCTGATATAATATCAATTTAAAATTAAACATCGATTTGATGTCTCTAGCTCAAAGAATGCATTTTTTTTACCGGGCGTGTTCAAAATGACTGCCATTGTGCTTGTCTTAGTAATAAATCATTATCATATTAATGTGTTACATCTGTTTTGAGACACCCAATAAATTACCAAACGTCACTATATATACATATATATATATATATATATTTAGGTATTCTTTGGTCCAGTTAAACCGGAGTTGGGAGTAATTCCATCAGGACAAGAAATTATTCATGAGTGAATATTTAAATTTCCTGGTAAAGAGCTCAATGTAACAATAATACAGAGCAATAAATTCTTTAAGAAAAACAACAAAACCGGTCACATAGGATTATTAATTTATTTCCATCCTGTTACGCATTTTTGATATTTCCAAAAACACGAAAAAAAAAATTAACAGGACTTCTTCATTTTTTTTTTTTTTATCTAAAAGATCTGAAGAAGTCCTGTTAATTTTTTTTCGTGTTTTTGAAAATTTCAAAAATGCGTAACAGGATGGAAATAAATTAATAATCTTATGTGACCGGTTTTGTTGTTTTTCTTAAAGTATATATATATATATATGTATATATATATATATATATATATATATATAATGATGTTTTGTAATTTACAGGGGGTCTCAAAATAGATGCAACACATTAATATGATAATGATTTATTATTAAGACATCATCTGATATATATATATATATATATATATATATATATATATATCAGATGATATTATGAATATCATATATTATATTGTATATTTTCATATAATTGTTGATTGCACACATGTGCTTTGTTTTAGGTTTCGTCTACTGTGCAGCAAAGTAGAGTCATCTGGGCGCTGTCTGTGATGAAAGCAGCACCACAATTCATTCTTCACAATATTTGGAAACGGTATGCGGTACTGTTTGACATTCACCACGGAAAATCCAAGTCAAAGATTTCAGAATGACTGGCTGCCAATCTGAAGACAGATTCATATTCATATGGGTGAAAATTCGACATTCAGTCCATTTCAAGGTGTTTGGGGTGGTCACTTCCTTTCATCTCCTCACATGGCCGTAGATTCAACACGGTGGCCTACATCAAGTGTCTGTAGGAGGTAGTGCTACCCTGGATCGAGATGGTGGCCGCTGTAAGAACCTACATCTGGTAAAAGGACTCTGCACCATGCTATACAAGCAAGGGAACCTAATCTTGGCTTTGAGAAAATTTCTGCGGTCACATCACCCCTACTATCTGGCTGCTTACCTTCCTATATCGCAATCCTCTTGATTATTATGTGTGGGGTGCAGTTGAGCAAGAGACCAACAAAACTCCATGCACCACCAAAGATGAACTGAAGGCAAGGATAACGGCAGCATTTATCAATTGAAACAAGGAGACCGATGGAAAAGCCTGCAGGAGATTCCGAAGTCGTCTGGAGGCTGTGGTTGAAGCAAAAAGCGATTTCTTTGAATAAATTTAAGCTATAGCATTTCAATATATTTACATATAAATTTGGTAAATATATCTAATAAAGTGAGAAGTAAGGGTTATTTTCATTTTTGTGTAATTTAGACGCCAGTTTACCCTTTGCTTCCTATATAATATATCATCATCATCATCGTCATGTCGTGCTGCTAGCACGGATTTCCCTTACTCTCTCTCGCCATTCGTCTCTATCATCAGTTGCTTCTGGCAGACCTTCTAGACTACATCCTGTGTCCGTATAGAGCTGTTGTAGAACAGAACTACTAGATTGAGTTCCAGTCTTGTTGGGTACCCCATTAACATGGCCTTGTACCACATATCTCTGACGAAAGCAACAAGATGGAAACATACACATATGTAAGAACGAAATTAGTAATTCTTAAAAAAACACAAATCTCTTAGTGGACCTATTTATTTTTAAATATTCACTTTTTTCTCTCTTTGAATTTACAACGAAAAAATCTTTTACACACACACACACACACACACACACACACACATATATATATATATATATAGTAATTTACGAAGCTCTTTGCTTCGATGTAGCACAAGGCCAAATGAATGAGACACCCAATGAGACACACATATATATAAATGTCCTGATGATCCGTTTTGGTGAAACCTACGTAGATTTTTTTCTGACTCTGCTGGCATTTATATATATATATATATATATATATATATATATATATATATATATATATATATATATATACTGATGGAAGATGAAATTATAGATATTTTGATAAAAGCTTCAAAGTCTTCGGCTATCTTGTGACGTAGTACCACTCCTACCAAAACACTGTATCTTCATTCATTCGAGAAAACAAGGCTATGATGGTGTAAAAAAGAAAAGGAAAATAAGGAGAATATCTAGTGTATTAATCGATTGTACAGAATTTAATTTTTCAGACATCAAAAGAAAAAAACAACAAAAAATTAACGAATTAATCATGTTACTAAAGAAGTTGTTTACCTTTAATTAAACTCAGCTAATTAGGTAAATAAGTATTTATCCAAGCAACCCCCGTCACAATCAGGATGAGTAACACAACGTCAATTGTTTTAGCGGAGTTTAACAGGTTTGAATTCAGAGTTTTCCTTCTCCTAGATCAGTTGCCGTGTCGAGGTTAAAGAGCCCAGTCTGCCTTACTATTTATCCAAAACTGGAAGGAGAACTTTTAGATGCCTGCCCTTCACAAGAGTATTAGTGCCATGTGAAATCCAAACAATCTCGTCCAGGATTTGAACTCGGACCGCCTTGTCCATCTCCTTCTATGATAACTTTTACACCACGAGCGCCTCCTTAGGTTTATAGGTTTGTTTTTCAAGATGGAGATATATGTATAAATAAAGCACATGCGTGTGCGCGCACGCACGCGCGCACACACACACACACACATATATATATATTTATATTATTTCAAGAAAGAAAAAAACAATATTCGGTCACATAAAGATAATAAATTTATTTCCATCCTGTTAAGAGCATTGATATGAATCAAAGACTCTAAAATAATTTTTAACAGGACTTCATTAGATCCAATAGGAAAATAAAATCTTAAAATTTTATTTTCCTATTGGATCTGATGAAGTCCATTAGTTTGGTTTGGTTTGGCTTTACAGCATATCAACGATTGTAGGTTATTTAAAGCCAAATACATTTTTATACATATAAACACTTCTATTTCAAACAATTCAGTTTAGTGTAAGTACAGTTTAAATGTCAAAA
>OY757918.1:85013509-85018509 GCA_963585895.1 Sepioteuthis lessoniana
CTAATCTGTTAATCATTACACCACCCGAGGTACCCTAAAATATTGCTATAGTAATTCAATTTAGGCACAAAGTTAAAGGGTTTGAATTATTGACATTTGACACTAATAATTTCATTGGACATTTCTCGTTCGTTTGCACGCTGTTAAATGGTTCCTAGTATTGCTATATATCACTAACCATTGAATTAAGCACCAATCATTTATTTACACACAGTAAAATGGTCAAATAGTTCTATTTCTAGTAATTCTACTTAACATAAGCTCAGAGTTTAAATGTCAAAGAATTCTATTAGATCCATAGACAGGACCCTTTCAGGTGCAACCAATCCGGACCAGAGTGGACCTTGGAGCAATGGCAAAGAAGAGGTACTCCACATTCCCTAAAGTTCCAGGTTTAGAGCCTCATCATGAGACTTTTTTGTGTCATATCCGGGACACTCGTTAGGGGGCAAGGTCTTACATCTCTGCAGAGGTGCAGTCGATGTATTCGACAGCCCCAGCCGACTAGGGTTAGGAAGGTTGTTAAAACGGTATAACACACACACACACACACACACACACACACACACACACACACACACACACACACACATATATATATGTATGTATATCTCCAGTCGGCGTCCGAAGACAATGCGTGTGAATCATTCGTGTATAGAATATATGAAGGAATTCATATAATTGTATGGGAGTGCTCGATGTATGGCTATTGTTGTATATTCTTTTTCAGGTTTATGTAAGAAATGACACTTTAATCATGATCAAGTTTTCTTCCAGTTATGTTATATATATATATATATATATATGATACCGTTGTATATATATATATATATATATATATACGATACCGTTGTATATATATATATATATATATATATATATATATATTTCTTAGGCATTAATATGCCAAGCTTAGATATCTTGAGATTGAGTGACAGCAAGTCTTCTCAGATCTTCAACATCTTTCTATCTTTCTTCGTATCTACGCAAGCCAAAGCATTCCCATTGAGCTGCCTTGACACTGAAATGAATTTTTTTAATCGAATTTCTCATTCACTAAGTTTTGAATTTGCCCTTTTTTTCCCAAGTATACAGATTATTATCTTGTCTTTATGTTTCTTAGCTTTCCTTGTTCTCAGGTTGCCCAGTCGTCCGTAGAATACACAGAGTTTCATGGGTATGGCACTAAGTAATCTGATGGTGAGGTTCCAGTAATGCAGGAGCTTTGGGGAATGTCGAGTACCCCTATATTACATTGAACCTGTGTGCTTATACTAAACTGTATTGTTTGAAATAGAACTGTTTTGACATATAACTGTGTGTAAAGAAAAAACTATACTTATATTAAACTGGCTCATTTCAACCGGCTCATTGGTCTAGTGGGTTGAGTGTTCGCCTAATGGTCCGGGAGAGCTGGGTTCAATCCCAGGTTGAGACATACCAAAGATTTAAAAAATGCTTAACACTCAGCATTATAAGGTACGTATCAAGGGTAAAGTGAAGCAATCCAGGGAAAGGAGTAGCGCCCTCTCCTACACCTCAGTGTTGTAGCTATTGAAAAGGGGACCTTCTGATCGCCCTCGACTACGGTCGCCAACATCTTTACTTATATTAAACTGAAGTGTTTGAAATAGAACTGTTTATATGTATAAAAATGAATTAGGCATTAATAAACTACAATGGTTGATTTGCCATAAAACCAAACCAAACCAAACCTAGTTCTCGGGAAAGGTCTTAGTATTAATTGATTTCTTTTCTTCATTTTTTTTCTTGGAATTAATTCGCCTTTACACTGCAGACATGTTTACGATCAGGTAAATTTGTTTACGATCAGGTAAATAATCTTTTTCCTTGTTTACAGATTTAACTTACGTTGAATATAAACTATAACTGTTTACAAATAATTATTATCCGTTACTTGAAAGCATATAATTGCTTGTAAAAAAACTGAGTTTTTTCACAATGACGTTAGCTGGTGGTCTTTTACTGCAGTCTGAGAGACACCGAATTTCCTCGGACTCTTCACAGTATTCCAGCCGACCATAATGCCGTTATCTGGATGGTCTCAATTCTTCCTCTGCTTTGCAGTTCCTCCAATCTTTTTTCCAAGCTTTTGGGGAATGTTCATTATTATTATTAGTATTAATTTTCATAATTAGACAACCAAAATGGGAAGAAAAACAACTCTATGGACGTTTTAAACAACTTAAGCAACATCTCACGGGAGAAAAACTGGACCTGGCTAAGAAAATGAAACCTTACAAGAGAAACAGAACCACTCCTAATAGCAGCATAAAACAACGCCATAAGAACCAATCATATCAAAGCGAGAATAGATAAGACGCAACAAAATAGCGAATGTAAGTTATGTGGTGATAGAGACGAAACAATAAATCACATAATAAGCGAATGCATCAAACTAGCACAGAAAGAGTAGAAGACTAGACACGACTGGGTGGGTAAGGTGATCCACAAGGAGATGTACAAGAAATTTAAATTTGACCATACAAACAAATGATATATGGACAATCTGTCCTAGAGAATGACACACATAAACTCCAATGGGATTTGACATACAAACGGATCACCTAATCTCGGCCAGAAGACCAGGCCTTATAATAATCAACAAAAAAAAAAAAAAAAGAAGAAAAAAGAAAACTTGCGAAATTATAGACTTTTCTATCCCGGCTGACCACAAAATAAAACTGAAGGAAAGTGAAAAGAAGGATAAGTATCTAGACCTTGCTAGCGAATTGAAAAACTATAGAATATGAAGGTGACAATTATACCAATCATGATTGGTGCTTTTGGTCCTGTTACTAAAAGATTATTAAAGGGACTGGAGGACGTGGAAATAAGACGACAAGTGGACACCATCCAAACTACAACATTATTGAGAACGGCTAAAATACTGAGAAGAGTCCTGGAGACTTAAGGAGACTTGCTGTCTCTGAAACTTCAGAAACTCTGAAACCATGAGCTAAAACTGATGGAAAAAATTCTCAAGGAGTAATTAATAATAATAATAATAATAATAATAATGATAATAATGGAACGTGAATGTGACGTTCCTATCGATCATAGCTGGAGGCCTGGGGGAACAATCGCAAATAAACTGGAAAAGAGAGAGGCGGGAAACTAGTGATCCACAGAAATTTTGAGATTGTCCGGATCCCAGCACTTGATTGAGATCGGCTAGAATACTGAGAAGACACTATGAGGACTGAAGAGACTTGCTGTCACTTGGACTTGAGTGAAATAGTATCGCGTTAGACTTTCATTTGAGGCTAAAAAAAAGGATCTTAACTTAAAAACAAAAAACAAAACAAAAAACAAAAAAACAAAAACAAACAAACAACAGAAAACAAACATTTATTTATCTAAATGTCAAAAAGTACATTCATTTTATAGGAGGAATATAAACATTTTCTTTCTATCCAATAACTTTTTTATTTTATTTCTAATATTTATGTAATCATTTCCCTGTGTTTGTATGTGTGTGTGTATGTGTGTGTGGGAAGGAGAGAGAGAGAGAGAGAGAGAGAGAGGCGTAAAGTATTTACTGGAAAAGAAAAGGAGGGGCTATTTATCGTAAGTCTCTCGCATTGACGAATCAGGTTCAACTTTCATCCTAAAATAATTTGTATGCAGCCAACCAAACAAGAGGGAAAGGAATGAGTGTGACGCTAATAGCGCATTAGTGGCGTCCAGCGTGTGAGGTTGGATGGTGGTGTGGGTGAAGGAGAGGTAAAAGAAAGAGAGAGAGAGAAAGAAAGAAAGAGAGCGTGAGAGAGATAGATGATGGAGAAAAATAGAATGAAAAGGAAAGAAAAGAGAGAGAGAGAGAGAGAGAGAGAGAGAGAGGTGTTGGGGGTCGACACGTGTGGAAGTAAAAGAGAATACGAAGCAAATTGACGATAAACCACGGAGCTGCCTCTCGAGAAGTACGAAAGCAGTGGGAGGCGGATAGTTACAGTAAGTAAACGAGAGAGAGAGAGAGAGAGAGAGAGAGAGAGAGAGAGATATGAAGTAATTTGAAGTGCTGAATATACCGAAAACCAGAGAAGGAGGAGGAAGTATTATTGTTATTGGTAATGGTGGTGCTAGTAGTGGTGGTAGCGTCGGAGTAGGAGTACACGTTTTATTTATACGAGGTGGGAGTGATCCCAGAAATAGAAAAAAAGAAGTGATTAGCTAAAGAGAGAGAGAGAGAGAGAGAGAGAGAGAGAGAGAGAGAGAGAGAGAGAGAGACGGAGGGGGGAATAGAAAAAAGAAAAAAAAGAAGAGATGAAGAACGACTTTTCGCGGAAGGAGGAGAAATACTAAATTAGAACCATTTTGTTTCAAGCTAGTTGATGTCTGTCTGTTTGTCTTTATGTGTTCTTGAGACTGTCGGACGAGCAAGACGGAGCTCCAAGAGTTGGATAAGTCTATAACTTAGGGAAGCGTACGGTGTGTGGTATATTGATCGATCCCTAAAACAGACTTATACGCGGACAGCTTGGTAAATTTTGGCTATCAGACACTAATAACACAACATAAAGAAAGTTTAGCGCTCACACACACACACACACACACACACACACACACACACACACATATATATATATATATATATATATATATATATATATATATATATATATATATACTGATACATATACATATACAATATTTCCGACTAATCATATCATTATTATTCAATTGATTAATTTTTTTTACCAAACAATTTTTTCTTCTTGGGATGTTTTCGATAAAAAGAGAAAATATCCCCTTCTAACAAACTTTTTAAAATTCCGGCAACAATTGAATAAGAATAAGAATAAATTTTAAAATGAAATAAAATTGAATTAAATTAAAAACAAAATATTGATAATCCAATCATCCTATAAAATTCTTAAAGAATTATTAGATCACTGACAGACGACAAAAAACATCTATGTAATAATCAATGTGCAACTTTCTTTTTTAAAAGGCGCGTGTCGACCGACCTCTATACG
>OY757918.1:85028509-85053509 GCA_963585895.1 Sepioteuthis lessoniana
CAAATCATGCATATTTAATATATATTCATATGATGTGGATTTGTCATTAAATAATTAAAAATGTTTGATATTCCATAAAATCATATCATCAGTGCTGCCAATTAAAAATAGTGATTTCGCGCCCCGTATAAAAATATATTAAAATAGATGATTATGCACCCCGCATAAAAAATCAAGTAACGGATCTCAAGTGGTGAGAGTTATATTTTTTTGGGGTTTATAACTGCTCTGCTATAATATATATCGCACACATTCATTATATATATATATATATATATATATATATATATATATATATATATATATATATATATATATTTACTAATCTCGGAGAATTTATAACGAATTTTTTTTTATTAATAAAAGTAAGGTTTGTTCATTTTTCTTTTCTTTTTTTAAAATTTTTTTCTTTTGTTATGTAAATTCAAAGCTAGGTGGGTTTTTGGTGAATATAAGACGGCGTTTTCTCATTTAGCATTGGTCGGGGTTAGACTTCCTGATGATCCGATAAGGTGAAACTTTAGTAGAAGATTTCCGACTCGTGATTTAAGTTAATTATATATATATATATATATATATATATATATATATATATATATATATATATATACGAGTAGTGTGCCTAAATAAAGTGTTTCAAAATAGATGCAACCCATTTATATGATAATGGTTTTTTTTTTTTTACCGAGACAAGCACAATGGTACACGTCCTGTAAAAAATGCATCCTTTGAGCAAGCGGCATCAAATCAATGTTTCTTAATTTCTATTATATCAGCTTCCAAGACATGCAACCTTTTTTTTTTAAGTTTCTTGTCTCAGTAGTAAATCATTATCATATTAATGGGTTGCATCTATTTTGAAACAGTTTTCACGCAAAATGATTTTTCCTCTCTTGTCCAAGGCATTGTGATCGAGAATTAGTAGTTGTTATATTCAAATTTGAAACAAAAAAAAAAGAACACAATGTTATTATTAATAGAGTTATTAGCAGTCACATTGGCTCCGTGTATATTGAGACACTCTATATTACAGCTGAGCAGTCACTTTACAATGTAGTTGTTTATTTTCTAAAATTTATATGTAAGTGGATCACTTAGCATGTAGCCTAATATTGGTGATTATTTTGAAAAGGAAGGTTCAACCCCGTATATATATATATATATATATATATATATATATATATATATATATATATATATATATCCGTAAGATATTTTTTCACGTCTTCTGTGATTATAGATTTATGGTATTGTTCTAATCAGCGTTCTGTTTTTTTTTTAATTTTGAATTATTCATTTCCATTGGTTATTTTTTTTTATGTTGCATTTATTTAATGTTCTTTTCGCATAACAGTTCACGTGTTAATAAGAATTCTGTTAATATTAAATTCATATCGATTCTTTGAAATTTATATTTTTGTTGATTTTTAATGCATCTAATTATTATCCATTTAATTAATTTTTTTTATTATATTGTAATCGTATATTAGATCAAAAAAGTCTTTTAGAGACATCACCGGGAAGTTATCATATATATATATATATATATATATATATATATATATATATATATATATATATATATATATATATATTTCTTTAAGAAAAAATAAAAACCGGTCACATTGGGATTATAAATTTATTTCCATCCTGTTATGGGTTTTGATATAAATCAAAAACACCAAAAAAAAAAAAAACAAAAAAAAAAAACAAAAAAAAAACAAAAAAAAAAAACTAACAGGACTTCTTCAGATCTTATGGATCCATAAGATCTGAAGAAGTCTTGTTAGATTTTTTTTGTGTGTTTTTGATTTATATCAAAACCCATAAAAGGATGGAAATAAATTTATAATCCTAATGCGAGCGGTTTTTGTTTTTTCTAAAAGAAATTATTGCTATGTAATGTCAGTTACATTGAGCTCTTTACCAGGAAAATTTAAATGTTCACTGTTGAATGGTTTTTTGTCCAGATGGAATTACTCCCAACTCCGGTTTAACTGGACCGAATGATACCTATATATATATATATATATATATATATATATATAGTGGAATAAACAAATCATTATAAAAACGTTTTTTCTTAAATCAGAAAAGGACTTACATATTGGATAGTAGTAATTTACGAAGCTCTTTGCTTCGATGTAGCACAAAGCCAAATGAATGGGGCACCCAATGAGAATCGAACTCATTCGTGTAGGTTTACTAGTCTAGTTTGCTAACCATTACACCACCTGAGGTGCCCTCAGATATTGGATAGTAAAGCAGAATAGAACCTACAATAAAGGAATTGATTTCTCAATTCTGCATGTCCGTCTCACCACTTTGAATTCACATCCTCTTACTAAAAGTCTTAAATTGGACCATTTAGAAATAGAAAGTAGTCTTTATAGAACAATTACTACGCATTTAAGGAAAAGGTCTTATATATTCATATACAGTGTTGTAAAGACGAACAAATGCTATATGCACAACTCAGCATCTGTCCTGGAGAATGAAACACAAACTCCTATGCGATTTTGATATACAAACAAATCACCTAATCTCCGCCAGACGACCATACCTTATAATAATTAACAAAAAAATAAAGAACTTACAGAATTATGGACTTTGCTGACCACAGTAAAACTAAAAGAAAGTGAAAAGAAGAATAAGTACCTGGACCTTGCTAGGGAATTGATAAAACTATGGAACATTAAATTGACGTTTATACCAATTGTAATTGGTGCTCTTGGTACCGTCACTAAAGGATTAATAAAGGGACTGGAGGACTTGGAAATAAGAGGACGAGTGGAGACCTTCCAAACTACTGCTTTATTGAGATCGACCAGAATATTGAGAAGAGTCCTGGAGACTTGAGGAGACTTGCTGTCATACAAACTTCAATGAAAAACCATGAACTAACGCTAATGTGAAAAACTCACAAAGAGTAAATAATAATAATAATAAAAGCCAGACCGAGTGTTGTTTAAGAAGAAAAAAAGAACTTGTCATCAAGTGGATTTAGCCTTTCCGGCAAACCACAGAGTAATAAAAAAAGAAAGCGAAAAGACACACAAGTACCTTGCCAGATAACTAAAAATATGTGAAACATGGGGGTGACGGTGATACCAATTGTAGTTAGTGCACTCAGAACGGTCCTTAAAGGCTTGGAAAGAGGACTAGAAGAATTGGAAATTAGAGGAAGAATATAGTTCACCCAGATTATAGTACTGCTGAGATCGACCAGAATATAGAGAAGAGTCCCGGAAACACGAGGAGACTTGTCACTTAGCCTCCAGTGAAAGTCCACCAGGTAATGTTGATGAGCAAAAACTTGCTTAATAATTCATTGTGTGATTATCGAAAATTTCCAAGACCACTTGAGATTATTATTTTTCAAATATCAAAACTTGACTAAAATTTAACCTACCCGTTTAGATTTATTTATCTATTCATTTATTTGTTTATTATTTCATTATTATTCTTTAAAGTGGAGATAATCACATATTTTAAAGATTTGAACTGATTAAAGTAGACAAAAAAAAAAAAAGAAAAAAAAAATTCTACTAAAAGTTCAAAACGAAAAAATGGAATACACTTTTGTTCAAAAACTAAGCTCACGTCAGGATTAGAATAAAACTCTATTATTTGTTTCCACTCCCAATCTTAATGGACCCTCCCCCAGGTATAATACACTGGTAACGAAACTGATATATACACGTTTATAATTATTTGATTGATGCAATGTAAGTGTCTTGGTTTAGTTTGGTTTCTTTGTTTAATGGCATCTCAACCTTTGTAGGTTATTTAACGCCAAAGCCATTCTCCTAGAAGAACAGTAGTGGTACTATTTAACTCATAGCTGGGAGGATAAGGAGGTTCATACCTTTCCCAAGAGTATTTGCCCGAAAGTGAACGTAATGGCGCGACTAGAATACGAACTCACTTACTACGATTTCGCAGTCCATCGCTTTAACCATTACACCACGGGGACCCACCCCATGTAAGTGTCACGTGCCCTTGAGGAGCACAGGGCTGCAGCACACACTACATCCATAAGTGTGCTGCGTTTTCGTTGTAAGAAGGTTTTAGAGTTGCAAATACTAAGAACACCTGGTTTTTCCTTCTCTTAGACAGGTTGTCTTATGAATTTCTTTTAGAGTATGTTAGTAATGTGAATTTGTATTAATATACATTTGAATCTAATTTAAATTCATTTTGATCAAGAATATGTGTAACTGAGTGAAAGCAAAAATATCTAAAAAATTGAAACAACGTATAAAAATGCTTTTTAATTAAAATTTTGCATCTAAAAAGTGCGAGAGAAATTTCTTTGTTGTCACTCGAAGAGGCGTAAGGGTTAACATGCTGGACTAAGAAATCATAGTAATCGAGTTCGAAACCCAGTCACGCTATTACGTTCACTTTCGAACAAATAATCCCGATAAATCTATTTATTTTTATCTGTCTGAATTTTTTTTACACGAGGCTTGATGTATATTCATTTTGGTTGTGATTTTTCAGACTGTTGTCCTCATCTTTATCATGATAAGTTAAAATACAACATTTCGGCCTCTGTATCCTCCGGCCATCCTCAGGTGTCTTTCGTTTATCGGAGATGAGAAATGATTCAATCTGGGAAATCATTTTTAAAGTTTGACTGTTGATCAAATGAGAAATTCAAGAACTATGAAGATCTTATTCAAGTAATGATGTCATTATTTTTCACGTCTATCAATCCAAGTAGAATCCCAACCAAAAATTTTTTTTTTCTATCATCACAACGTGTAAAATATTTTTTATGAATTTTGACTTAAAGATTTAGGGTACATCATAAGTGGTATGAAATACAAAACAACAACAACAACAACAGCAACAACAACAAGAAGACACGCATAAACTCCAATGGGACTTTAACATACAAACGGGTCACCTAATCCCGGCCAGAAGACAAGATGTTATAATAATCAACAACAACAAAAAAAGAGAATCTGCAAAATTGTCGACTTTGTTGTCCCGGCGGACCACAGAATAAATCTGAAGGAATGTGAAAAGAAGGATAAGTACCTCGACCTTGCTAGAGAATTGAAAAAGCTGTGGAACATGAAAATAACGATTGTGCTTTAGGCACAATAACTAAAGGATTATTAAAAGGCCTGGAGGACTTGGAAGTTGGCGGACGGGTAGAGACTATCCAAATGACAGCATTGCTGAGAACAGTCAGAATCCTGAGACGAGTCCTGGAGACCTGAGAAGACTTGCTGTCACTCAGACTCCAGTGAAAAACCATCTGCTAACACTGATGTGAAAAACTCTAAAGGAATAATAATAATAATAATAATAATAATAATAATAATAATAATAATAATAATAATAATGTGAAAAACTCTTAAAGGAATAAAATAATAATAAATGCAAATTGAAAAAAAAAAAATGTGGTACCATAAAATTACCACCGTACCAGTAATAGAGTGAGCCATTGGTATGATAAAAAAGGGGCCGATAAATACACTAGCAAAATACCGGGAAGTCCCAGCGTATATGAAAATCAAAAAAATTGCACTTTGCGGAACTGCTCATCTCCTTTAAAGATTATCATAAACGTGACAGAAAAATATGATTAAAAAAAAGGCAGCATAAAATATGAATATACAGAATACATATCTATCTATCTATCTATCTATCTATCTATCAAGGGTGTCTCAAAATAGATGCAACCCATTAATATGATAATGATTTATTACTGAGTCAAGCGAAATGGCGCTCATTTAGAACATGTCCGGTAAATAATGCATCCTTTGAGCTAGAGACATCAAATCAATATTTTTTAAAATTGTTATTATATCAGCTTCCAGGAGATGCAACCCCTTTTTTAAAAAAAGTTTTTGTCTCAGTAATAAATCGTTATCATATTAATGGCTTGCATCTATTTTGAGACAGTTTTCAATGATTTTGTCTCTAAATAAATAATAAATCAAAATATTTTTTCCTCTCTTGTCCAGGGCATTGTGATCAATGATTAACAGTTGTTATAGTATACTATTTTCAAATCTTAAACAAAAAAGAACACAACAGTATTATTAATAGAGTTATTAGCAGTAATATGGGTCCCATGTACATTGAGACATCCTGTATAATCACGACATTCCCTCACACTAGGTCTGAGGTAAAGATCCAGCGAAGGATTGTAAGAAATCGAAAGGATAGCCGAATAATAATAATAATAATAATAATAATAATAATAATAATAATAATAATAATAATAATTGAAACAATCAATCACATAATAAGGGAATGCAGCAAATTGGCACAGAAGGAGTACAAGGCTAGACACGACTGGGTGTGCAAGGTGATCCACTGGGAAATGTGCAAGAAATTTAAATTTTACCATGCCAACAAATGATATATGCACAACCCAGCACCTGTCCTAGAAAATGACACACACTAACTCCTATGGGACTTTGACAAACAAACGGATCACCTAGTCTCTACCAGAAGACCAGACCTTATAATAATCAAAAAAAAAAAAAAAAATCTACAAAATTGTCGACTTTGTTGTCCCAGCTGACCACAGAATAAAACTGAAAGAATGTGAAAAGAGAGATAAGTACCTCGACCTTGCTAGAGAATTGAAAAAGCTGTGGAACATGAAGGTGACGTTTATACCAATCGTGATTGATGCTTTTAGTACAGTCACCAAAAGATTTTTAAAGGGACTGGAGGACTTTGGGGTAGGAGGACGAGTGGAGACCATCCAAACAACAGCATTATTGAGAATGACCAGAATACTGAGAAGAGTCCTGGAGACTTGAGGAGACTTGCTGTCACTCAAACTCCTGTGAAAAACCATCAGTTAAAACCGATGTACAAAACTCTCAAAGAGTAAATGATAATAATAAGGGAACTGGAGATGAGCGGAAGAATCAATACTCTCTTGACCTCAGCACTGCTAAAATCTGTTCGGCTCCTTGGAAGAGTACTTCACTCAGACTTCGGTGAAGAACCACCAGTTCAAACCTCGTGTGAAAAACTCTGATTGATTGATAGTAACAATTATTTACACAAGGAATAATATTATAATTTCATATTATAATTACCATTATATATTTTTGTGTTTTGTGCCTTTTTTTCTACGTCACCATAAAACGATGTCGTAAAATTAAAATAAGATGTTTCGACAGCGCAGTAAAAATACTGAATTTAAAGAAAATCAAAGAATGTTAAATAGTCATAAAAACAAAAGCATCATAGATAAATAGATAAATAAATAAATAAAAATTCGTTTATTGCCAATAAAACCCTATTCTTCAAGCTCACAGCAAGTATTATTTGTATAATACGCAATTTGGTTTATTTTCTTTAAAAAATCTCATTGCATTTCAGACATATCCCTGTTTTTTTTTATGTGTAATAATAATAATAATAATAATAATAATAATAATAATAATAATTGTTGTTTTTGCTGTTCCGGCTGACCACAGAATAAAACTGAAAGAATGTGAACAGAAGAATAAGTACCTCGACCTTGCTAGAGAAATGAAAAAACTATGGAACATGAAGGTGACAATTATACCAATTGTGATTGGTGTTTTGGGCACAGTAACTAAAGGATTACAAAATGAACTACATGAGTTGGAAGTTGGTGGACGAGTGGAGACCATCCAAACAACAACATTATTGAGAACGACCTGAATACTGAGAAGAGTCCTGGAGACTTGAGGAGACTTGCTGTCACTCAAACTCGAGTGAAAGATCATCAGCTGACGCTGATGTGAAAAATTCCAATGGAGATAATAATCTGGCGAATAATGGGCTTCATCATCTCGGTAGATCACTGAGTAAAAATAAAAGAAACCGAAAAAGAGAGATAAATACCTACATCTTGTCAGAGAACTAAAAAGAACATGAAAGTGACAGTGATACCAATTCTAATTGGCGCACTCGACACAGTCTCCAAAGGATTGGTAAAGGAACTGGAAGTCTTGGAAATAAAAGGAGACCATCCAAATTACAGCATTATTAAGATCAGTCAGAATATTGAGAAGAGTCCTGGTGACCTAAGGCTACTAACTGTTTCTCAAACTTCAGGGTAAAACCACCCGCTAACTATTATGTGAAAAACTCTTAAAGGAGTGACAATAATAATACTGATGTCATTATCCAATGGGGCATGTTCTTCACACTGACTGAGCTGGCTGGCTGGCTGGCTGGTTGGTTTTATGGTATGTCAACCATTGCACGTTATCTAACATCAAATCCTGATTATACACATATATATGTTAAATATATATGATTTGTAAACGAATAGTTTGTAGGTAACATTATTAACAAGCTAGAACTCATTTGTTAACACACAGTTAAATGGTTTAAAGTATTGCTATCTAGCACGAATATTTCCATTTAGTATTAATCATTTGTTTGCACACAGTTAAATGGTTTAAAGTATTACTAACTCTAACAATTCAAATTAACATCGGTCATTTGTTTGCACACAGTGAAATGGTTGGACGGTTTTATTTGACTCATAGAGGAGACCCTAACAGATACTACCCCTCCGGTTGAGAGTGGATCTGGGAGTAATGGCAAAAAGAGTCACTATACATTCCCCCAAGCTCCAGAACTGGAGCCTCACCATCAGATGCAATCTAGTCTCGCAGATAGAGAGACAAAAAGTCAGCAAACCTGACATTGTCATCAAGGACAGGAAAGAAAAAGGTTCCATGCTCAAAGAAATGTGGACGAACCCCCACCCCATCAAAGTTACAGAAAAACAGTTCAAGGTCTGTTAAGTTTCTTTGTTGGTTAGGTTCTTTGGTTTAATGGCATATCAACTCTTGATGGTAATTAAGTGCCAAATTTGATTTGTAGGAAACTTTATTTTCAAATGAGTCCGAGCTAAATTCTTTGCACACAGTTAAAGAGTTTCAAGTATTGCTATCAAACACTAATGATTCTATTTAATACAAATCATTTGTTTGCATACAGTGAAGTGGTTTTAAGTATTGCTGATATTAATAGTGTTAGTTGTACACAGTTAAAGAGTTTCAAGTATTGATATTCAACATTAATAATTCTATTCAACATTACTTATTCGTTTGTACAGTTAAATGGGTTCAAGTATTGCAATGTAATACTAACAATTCAATTTAATATCAGTCTTTTGTTTTCACACTGTTAAATGGTCAAACATTTCTGTTTGATCCATAGATAGGACTCTAACAGGTACTACCACTCAGGGTCAGAGTGTATCTGAGATTAATAGTAAAAAAGGGGTACTCCAAATTCCCCAAAGCTCCAGGACTGGAGCCTCTTCATCAAATGGTTTAGTGTCATATCCAGAACACTTGTTGGTGTGTGTGTATGTGTGTGTGTGTGTGTGTGTCTGCAGATATTGCAGTCAGTGTTTTCTAGAGCTTCAGCCTACCGAGCTATTTTCTTCGTTTAATGGTTGGTCAACCTTCTTGGGTTATTTAATGCCAAGGCTATCATTGTAGAAAAACAGCACTGATACTTTTTAACCCATTGCTGGGAAATAAGGTTCATCTCTTTAACCAAGGGTATTAATTCGAAAGTGAACGTAATTGCCCGACTAGATTTCGAAGTCGCTTACTTCGTAGCCGCTGTCCAGCACTTTACCAGTTACGTCACGGAGACCCCCACTCCAGAAGCTGTTCAAGAACAAAGATCTAAAGATAGAGATTAACATGGTGTGAGATATGAAGGCCGAAATAATACGAGTACCTAACCCCTCCGCCACGTGCAGGATGTGACACAAGGTCAATTTTTAAGAGGAGTATGTATTTACCCAACCCCTCTGTTATGAGCAGAATGTGACGCAAGATCAATTTTTGAGGGGAGTATGTATTTACCAAACCCCTCCCCTATGAGCAAGATGTGATACAAGATCAATGTTTCGGGGGAGTATGTATTTACCCAGCCCCTCCATCATGAGCATGATTTGATACAAGGTCAATTTTTTAGGGAACTATGTATTTACCCAACCCCTCCGCTATGAACAGAATGTGACACAAGATCAATTTTTAGGGGAGTATGTATTTATCTAACTCCTCCACCATGAGCAAGATTTGACACAAGATCAATTTTTAGGGAGTATGTATTTACCCAACCCCTCTGTCATGGGCAGAATATGACTCAAGGTCACTTTTTAATTCACTTTTCCTTTATCTCAACTGGTTGCCTGACCCCGGCTAAAGAACCCAGTCTATCCAAATATTTGCCCATAGCAGAAGAGGGAACAGAGGATCCAAGCCTTCTATATGAATTTGCGCGAACTGAAACTCAAACAGCTTCAACCATAAATTAAACTCGAGTCCCTGATTCAATTTCCAACGACAGTAACCATTATACTAAGCACGCTTCCTAAATTAAGCCAGTTGTCATCAGATAACCAGGACTCTTGCGGAATGAAATAGAAAAAAATTCACCGACTATGTTACAGGCAGATTTAACATTTACAATGTCTAGATGATCGTTTTAATCGAAAGTTTTTATGCGTCAGAAAAATACTGTCATTGAAGTGACATCTCTCTCGCAGTTCTTTGGGACGATAGTTTGGACCCAGATTCACGGAATATTAGTCTCTTAAAAAGCGAATGCAACAAACTAATACAAAAGGAATATAACAGTAGGCATAACAGGGCAGGTAAGGTGATCCAATGGGAATTGTGCAAGAGATGGAACCAAGAAAAGAAACTGAGGAATTCGTCCTTGCGGACAGATTACCATCATGCAAGCTATGGTATATATAAACTAGATATGACTGGGACAGAAAGATAAGCCTCAGTGAACTATGCAAGTATTCTGGAATAGCCCATGCAAGCAAACAGTACTGAAAAAATCCAGAAGCTGAAGAGAAGGTAAGGAAAAAAAGATTCGTTAGGATTCTAAACGATTCAGACAACTGTGGTTTCGAAACCAAATCAAATAGTCGTAAATTGAGGAGAAAATAATATATTGGAGAATAGATATCACTTTTGTATTTGCCTATAAACTGAAATTGAAACAGAGAGAAGTCTAGTAAATATGAGAACCTTTTCATAGATTGGTTTGTAGGTTATTTAATGCCAAATTTATTTTTATACGTATAAAGTTCTATTTCAAACAATCCAGTTTGGCGTTAGTGCACAGTTTAAATGTCGAAAATAGTTCTATTTCAAACTATTCAGTTTAGCATGTCAACAAAGTTAAATGGTTCCAAGTATTGCTATGTATCACTAACAATTCAATTAAACATCAATCATTGGTTTACACACAGTTGAATGATCAAATAGTTCTATTTCAATCTATTCAGTTTATCATGAGTAGAGTTTTATTTGTTTACGCACAGTTAAACGTAAAAACAGTAAGTTTCAAAGAATTAAGTTAAGCATAATTACACAGTTTAGTTCTATTTGACTCATAGATAGGACCCTATCATGTGCTACCACTCCGAGCCAGAGTGGACCTGGGAGCGATGGCAATAAAGGGGTACTCCGCATTCCCCAAAGCTCCAGCATTACTGAAGCCTCACTATCAGATTGTTTAGTGTCATATATCAGGACGCTCATTGGTGGAGTGGTCTTACCCCTCTGTAAAGATGCAATTGGTGTATTCTTCAGCCCCAGCCGACTGGGCCACCTTTTCATTGAGCTAAAATAGTTGTTGAATGTAAAGCTGACAATAGTACGCATCATTTTTGGAGAATTAAGGAGATTCTGGGTCAGTCTCAGGGAAAAGGCGACCCGAGTGCCTCATGCGGACCACGGTTCTTTCTGAATGGCACGCCGAATACTTCAATCTTTTTTTAAAAAAAGATCTTTTTATCGAACGGGAAAAAATCAACTTTTCCCAATTTCTAAGGCAGACACTAACGCATATGACCTTCTCTAGTGAAATTTGTTGACGTACCTTCAGCGTAAAATTACCTTGAAATTTTTCCATTAGTAAGGCCCGCTTCATGATGAACCATGTCTCTCTATGTGACCCACTTCTCGAAAAAGGTTGCCTATGCCTGTTCCTGGAGGTTCTTGTTCAAAGAAAGCAGGTTTTGGAAAACAGAGAAGAAACTGAGACTGTTCAGTCAACAGCATAATTGAAACCGTCATGAATACTGAGGAGAGTGCGGCAATACCGAATAGATTAGCGATCATATGATCTCCAGAGTAAAACAGATGTTTCTTATCTTACTAAATTACACAAATATACAAAATGTAATACGTGCAGTGGCTACAAACTAATCTCCGATGATAGTCTTGCGAGATAATAAAAGCTAACTTGTTAGAATGCATGTGTCATTAGATAATGCCGTTAAAACGATATATATATGTATATATATTCCTGATCTAATCCATTTATATATTCATATTTACCAACTCCTCTGGATTAGCAAGATCCGACACAAGGTCAATTTGTTAAGCAGAGTTTAACAGATCTGAATTTAGAGTTTTCTTTCTCCAAAACCGGTCGCTATACCAAAGATAAAAAGCCTTGTCTGACCAACTATTTTCTGATAAGTCGAAAGAGACTCCATATCTATCCCAAGGATGTGAAATGCAAGCAGCTTCATCATGGATTTGAACACGGGTCACTGTGTCCATTTCCTGCTATATATATATATATATATATATATATATATATCATGTTACACTGCTAGCACGGATCTCCCTGACCCTCTCTCGCCACCCGTTTTGATCGTCCATCCCGGGGGGGGTCTTCCAGGCTATATCATATATCGGTGCAGAGCTGCTCTATATAGATTTGAGCTAGTCGTCCTTTGCTCGTCCATATGAAGGGGTCCACAAGAGTACATCGCTTATGAGTTTGTCTTTACTTCTCCAGCAGTGTCCCGCATGTCTGGTTCGGCTAACTTGGACAGTTTTCATGATGGGTGGTAGGTGGCCGTATAGCTGCTGTTTTGTAGGCTGCTGCCTCCAGGACTTGTTCTATACTGCTCGCAGCATTCTTGTGTAATTGCCATCAAGATTTTTCTCCATACATTTATTTAGCCTCCACGTGGTACATCCATATGACAGTATGGAAAAAACTGCGTTTTATTTTATCGGTCAGGTCTGACTTCCATAGCCTATTGTTAGCTGTCCATGCCTTTGCTAGTCGCGAGTTGATGTCATTCTCGGTTGCTGAGGCGCTGCTTCCGAGGTAGGTGAACTTGTCCACTAGTTTCAGAAGACCACCCTTTAGTGCGGAGATGTTGCCTCTTTGATATAGGCATGAATTCTATTTTGTCTGCGTTGACATGGAGGCCTATGCCGCCTGTTGCTCGTTCCAGGCTATGTAGCAGGGACATGTATATATATATATACACACGCACGCATACACAAATATATCATATTTAAATAGATACACTAAAAATCTTTTTAATAAAAGTTGATTTTCTTCTAAAGTAATGATATAAGGATTATATCATTTCTAGTCAAACATTATTGAATCATATAGACTATTATTATTAGATATTATTCATGACCAAAATTTACAATTTTGGTTATAAGTTGTCGTAAAATTGTCGACCGTAGTCGAAGGCGACCTGAAAGTTCCCTTTACAAAAGCTACTACACCAAGGTGTCGGGAAGGGCGTTACTCCTTTCCTTGGATTGCTCCACTTTAACCTTGATACGTACCTTATAATGCTGAGTGTTAAGCAAGGAGATATCAAGAACAATTTTTTGAGTTTTTGGTATGACTCGACCAGGGATTGAACCCCGGTCTTCCGGGCAATTGGCGAAAGCAAATAATATTCATTCTCAGATTATATACTATTCTACCAGAAATAATAAAATTCTTGCTTTAAAAAAATGAACTTTTTCTCGAAAATCGTAAGGAATTTACTCATTCATTTGCGATATCGTATTTCTATGTCTGTTTTTTTTATTTCTTATTTTTTATTTCTTTTTATTAATTCATTTTTGAGGAAGTGCAACATTTTCTCGCCTTCGGAATAATGAATATTTTCATCAGCATATTTTATGTTCAATTGTTTTTAAAACAACCGTAAAACACTTACTGCACTCGAATCCTTGGTTGAAGTTTGGAGCCATAATTGTTATTACCCAGAATATTCGGACAATTGACCTCATCTTTTTTCAACGCAACGACCGATATGTCCTTCAGCCTGCTTCAGGTGTTTCATGTCAAACTCGGGAACCCACACAGGACCTCAATCTGAACTGTCCCAATTCTGTTAACCATGACCGGGGACGAGTGTTAAGTAAGTATTCCTTATTCTTCTTACCTGTAGTTGGGATTGAACCTAGAGATAATTTTATTCAGAAGCACTTTCCAATAGAACGCCTTATCCTCTACGCCATATGTCCGAATAATAATAATTATCAAGATTCATTTAAACAAATATCATTCAGATCCATACATAAATAAACGTATCTTATTTCTTGTCGTATCAATGTTAGAACCATGAGAAAAAATAAAATTACAAGATTTATAATTTTGAAAAATCACGTAAAAGAAATACTGGCTATATATATATATATATATATATATCTTTGGTTTATTAAAATTTCATCTTATTGCGATTGTTTTATAAAAGGTACATCTAATGGTTATTTCGTTTATTTTAAAGAAAAAGGAATGAAACGATTGTCGAAATTACTTTTAGGTGTTGTATTGCTCTGCTGGCCAGCAATCGAGCACTTTTTGATTTATGAATCTTTTTAAAAACTATTGTTTATACTCATCTGTTTAGACTCTCGTTCTCTTTCGCTCTCAGTATATATATATATATATATATATATATATATATATATATATATATATATATATGAGACAGTATTTAATCCAGTAAATCTGGAGTTGGGAACAATTCCAGGCAGGACAATTAAAATATTCAAAAATATTCAAAAATAGAATATCAAATTTAATTTTTTAGACCATTGATTTATATCAATGCTTTTTAACAGGATGGAAATACATTTAGTATCTTAATTAGACTGATTGTTTATATATATATATATATATATATATATATATATATATATATATATATATAACTAAAAGCAATTCAAATCACATCTTGTGTCTATTCTACTATGAAGTAATAAAGTTAGAATTTTAATGCTAAATAATATACTGTCCATTTCTTACTTGAGAGTTCCACAGAAAAATTCTTTTCTCTTTTTATAAATTAAACATTTTTAGACATTTGCGTATAGTCATAAAATACTCTCTCTCTCTCTCTCTATATATATATATATATATATATCAATAATTTATATATATATATATATATATAGAATAAGTCCCACAAAAATTTGAATTACTCTATATACATATATTATACACCATAAAACAAAGAAACCATATATATATATATATATATATATATATGAGCGCGCACGCGCGTGTGTGTGTGTGTGTGTATTCCTAACATAATTTATATATATATATATATATATATACGTGTGTGTGTATGTGTGTGTATTTATGCACACGCATACGCACAAACACACACTCACACACACGCGCATAAATATGTTATCGCTCATCGATAGGTATTCACATTAAAAATTTTCTACGAAAGTTAATTTTCTTCTAAAGTAAAGATACATCTAATAAGAATAGTATATTTGATGATGTTTGATTAGAAATAATATAATCCTAAGGATTATATTTCTAATCAAACATTATAATAATACAACCCTAATGGATAATAGTATTTCTGATCAAGCATTATAGAATCCAATGGACTATTATTACTAGACGTTTTTCAGTACCAATGCTGTAGATTTCGTTAATAAATAACAACAAATAATGTTAATTCTCTGCAGTCAGATCAAATCTTGGGTTTATTCTATAATCAAAAACTTAAGTTTTAATGATTAATAATTCATATTGCTGGTCATCTCTTACCAGAAAGTTCCATTGGAAAATCACACACACACACACACACACACACACACACACACACACACACGGAGGAAATTACTAGTTATGGAACAAACGGTTAAATCGAGATTGGTTGGTTGGTTTCTTTGTTTTGTGGATTATCTAATGTTAAAACTAACTATGTTGAAGAACACCAGTGATAAAATATAGCCCAGAGCTGTGGGTGGTGGGGAAGGGAGTTCATACCTTTCCAAAGCGTATTAGTCCAAAAGAGAACGTAATAGCGCGGCTGGAGTTCGAACTCACTTATTCTGAGGCCGCAGTCCAGCACTTTAGCCTCTACGCCATGAAACAAAATTGGGATGTGTGTAAATTCAATAGGTCAGATCGGTGTGCGACGATACCGAGTATAGGATAGTGGTAGTTGTAAGAAACTTGCTGTCATTCAATTCCCAATGACGATAAACAAAATTAAAATGAAGATGCGTGACGTTTATACGAATTGTAATTGGTGCTTTGGTACAGTCACCGAAGGATTAATAAAGGGACTTGAGGATTTGGAAATAAGAGGACGAGTGGAGATCATCCAAACTACAACATTTTTGAAATCGGCCAGCATACTAAGAAGAGTCCTGGAGTCTTGAGGAGACTCGCTGTCACTCAGACTTCAGTGAAAGATCATCAGCTAACACTGATGTGAAAAACTCTCAAGGAGTAAAATAATAATAATAATAATAATAATAATAATAATAATAATAAACTGAGGAACTAGAGTACGCTTAAAATCTGGAAAAGGTGACTCCAGAAACTGGAGATCCAGAAAAGGATTAAAAAGTTTTCAGCCCAACTAACAAGGGAGTAACGTTAAACAATGAAATCTATGTGTTCTTAGTCACATCGTTTCAAAAACTTTAACCAATGAAAACCACCCTCTCTCTCTCTCTCTCTCTCTCTCTCTCTCTCTCTCTCTCTCTCTCACACACACACACACACAAACACACGCATTCGCGCACACCCTCCTCCCACCAAAAAGAAAAAAGAAAAAAAGAAAAAACAATAGCAGCTTTTTTAAATGGCTATTGTCTATGTTTGTGCCTAAAATGTTTAGTGTTCTGCTCATAATAGCTCATTTTTTTAAACGATGTTGTTGTTGTTGTTGTTGTTGTTCTTCTTCTTCTTCTTCTTCTTCTTCTGTGGATATAATTATTATATTTCGATACATTTCGCTATCTGTTTTGGTGTTGCGTTCAAAATAGACATGTTGTGATGTAATTTCATAAAGTCACCGAGATATTAAAACTTAATCATTTTGCGTAGGTTAAGAACCATTAATATTACAAAACGATGGCGCGAAGATCCATTTCCTACTTTGAAGATAAATTTAGTTGTAATTTATGAAAGACACATTTAGCAAATTGCTTACGTGAAGAGACCGCTGGATTAACGGTTATTTATATCATTACATGGTATCTTTCTCTCTGCGCATATTAACTGTGATATCTTCATTGCAATAATGTCCGAGGTGTATGTACGAGGTATATGTACGAGGTTGAATCAATTAATGCTTATCCTGACGTATTGTTATTAGATAAAGTTTGATAAAATATTTCCGCTGTGTAAATCTAAGCTAAGGGTGATTAATATTCACAACTTTATTAATTATACAGACGAGGAAAAAATTATATTGAAAAATAAGTATTTGTAAATTGGCGCGTTAACTTTTTTCATTATTGTTGTAACCTAAGCAAAGGTTACTGAATGAGAAATAAGCAAAACAGCGGTTGTGAATGAAATGGAAATCTTTATAGCATAAAAAAATACAATACTCACCGACAGCGTGAAGAAGGTACCCACTGCCAGTGTTGACTACATAGTCAGCAAAACTACCAGATATTTGTCTCTGCCTCCCACCAGACAGGACTTGACACAAGGTCAATGACCCGAAGGTCGATTATAGTGGGGATTTAGGGGAGGAGAAGGTCGGGCAGGAGCCAAGGCTAAGGGCTCTGCTGGACTATACTGGTCATATGGGCCTGATGAGCCTAGCTGGTCTTGGACCCAAATCTGGGTCCAGGCACGTATGCCTGATTATAACTTAAACTGGACAGCAAGGACCAGTGCTATACAAGGGTGACAAAGGTGTAAATGATGCAGCTCGCCCACCTGAAGGTGGCCGAAGCCGGGGGCCTTTCAGCCTCAAATCTGCGATGGAGCATTGAGCGTCATGCACGGATGCCAGACAGTCTGCTGAGCAGTCAGCAAAACTACCCCCCTCATAATAGTGTCCAACGTATTTATGAAGAATTTGACATACCCATTAATGTTCACCGGTAGGGTGTAAATAATTATTAAACCTGCATATAATAATAATAATAATAATAATAATACTTAACCGTTCCGGCTGACCACAGGGTAAAACTGAAAGAAAGCAAAAAGAGAGATAAGTACCTAGACCTTACTAGAGAACAGAAAGACTAGGGAATATAACAGTGACAATGTTACCAGTTGTAATTGACATACTCGGTACAATCATCAAAGTATTGGTACCGGGATTGGAGAACCTGGGATAAAGAGGACGAGTGGAGACAATCCAAACTGCAGGATTGTTGAGATCGGCCAGAATACTGCCAAGAGTCTTAGAGACTTGAGCAGACTTTCAGCCACCCAGATTCCAGTGAAAAACCATCAGCAAACGCCGATGTGAAAAAGTCTCAAGAATAAAATGATAATGATAATGTCTGGAGAAAAAGAGGTGTGATTAGGAAATTAACGGAAGAATCAAGACGATCCAGCCCATACCGTTATTAAGATCGGCTAGAATACTTACAAGAGTCCTGGTGATCTGAGGAGACTTGGTGTCACTCAGACTCCAGTGAAACACTACCAGCTAACGCTGGCGTAAAAAGTCACTGGGACAGAAATAATATAGTTTTCTTTATATATATATATATATAAAGAGTGCCCAATATTGGTGACAAATCATATGTATCTAAGTTAGGATAGAATAGACACAGAAACAACGGTGCTCCCTGACTGTCAATTTCTCACCTGTGCAATCATCAGACCAAACATATATATATATATGTATATGTATATATATATACACGTGTTTGTTTATATGTGTGCGTGTGTGTTTGTGTTTGTGTATTAGCCAACCCCTTCAAGCAGGATCCGACACCCGACACAAGGTCAATTAGTTAAGCAGAGTTTAACAGTTTTGAATACAGAGTTTTCCTTTTCCCAAACCCGTTGCCATACTAAAGTTTAAGAGCGCATTCTGCTCATTGGTGTAGTAGCTATCGAAAAGGGAGACTTGGGGTCACCCACGACTACGGTCACCAACTTTACTTAACAATTTGAGAATATATAAGATGTTTCTTATAAATCTCGCCGAGTTCTCAAAGAATGAAGATTGATAAATGTATTTATAAATGTCATGTAAAGCAAATTCGTATGACTGAAAAAACTCACCAAACCGTCATTTGATTATTATGAATTTATTTCAGCTGCCCCCCCCATAAGAGAAACCAACCTCTTCAGATACGCATCACACAGTGGAGAGAAAAAGATTTCATCAAAATTTAAAAAATATTTTTTCAATGGATTTTTACTCGTTTAAAAAAAGTGGAGTGTGTATGTGTGTGTGTGGGGGGGGAGATAGGGCTAGAAGTGGGTTTTTTTCGACAATGGTCCAGGTGACCTGGGTTCAATCCTAGGTCGCGTCATACCAAAGACTTTAGAAATGGTACTGGATACCTCCTTGCTTAACACCCAGCAATAGAAGGTACGTATCAAGGGTAGTGGAGCAATCCAGGGAAAGGAGTTGCGGCCTTCCCTACACCTCGGTGTTGTAGCTATTGAAAAGGGGGCCTTCTGGTCGCCCTCGACTACAGTCACCAACTTTACTTATATATATATATATATATAAATATATAATGTGTATTTTGGCGGTAGATTCGCTTGAAGGTATGTTTTATTGAAAATGACTGACAAGGAGTTAGTGTTCAGCTTTTTATTCAACTTTCATTCTTGGTGAAGGAGATGTCACAAATGTGATTGTGGGTGTTTAAAAACTTTCCAGTCTTAGTTAGTGTAGTCCGAGTACGGTTACTTTTGACCATTTTCAGTCATTGACCTTGACAACCACACAAGCGACAACTCGTACGTCAACAAGAAAAGATGAATAAAAGGCTAAATACTGAATTCGTCACTGTCAGTTTCAATCATATATATATATATATATATATATATATATAGTAGTAGTATTCGGTCCAGTTAATTAAGGAATAATTCCTTCAGGACAAAAAAATCATTCAAAAGCTGAACATTTTCCTGGTAGAGAGCTCAATGTAACTAATATTACAGAGCAATATTTTCTTTCAGGAAAAACCCAAAGACCGGTTACTTTACGATTATAGATTTATTTCCATCCCGTTTTGTGTTTCTGATTTTTCTTCGTGTTTTTGGTTTACATCAGAAACACAAAACAGGATGGAAATAAATCTATAATCCTAAAGTAACCGGTCTTTGGGTTTTTCTTTAAAGAATATATATATATATATATATATATATATAAGGTTTGGTTTGGTTTGTTTGATTTCCTTGTTTAATGGCATATCAATTTTAGAAGGTTATTTTATGCCAAAACGATCTTTGTAGAAGAACAGTAGTGGCACATTTTAGCCCTTAGCAGAAGGGATAAGCGATTCATAGCTTTTACAAATTTATATATATATATATATATATATGTTAAGGGACATATGCATATAGGGAGATTGCAATATATGGAAAAAAATGTTTTGAATCGCAAGGGCCCCTTCATCTGAAATTTGTCAAGCGACAGCAACAGAAGTGGTTAAAACAATGTAAATAGAATTAATTAAAAGGTGGTGGGGATGAAAAATTAGAATGGTAGCAAGACCAAAGGAGAGGAAAGAAAATTAAAAACCGCCCTGAGTCAAGCAACAATTGTCTCCCAGTAAATTTAAGGAGTGATAAGGGTTTTGCTTGCACTGAGTTGGCCCACGAAATGGAATGTAAAGGACCTCCAGGACAAAAAAAAAAAAAAAGAAGAATTTTTTCTCTATATTGCAATCTCCCTATTTGCATATGTTTCTTAGTATTTGCCTCTTGAAATTTATATGTACCAATGATTCATATATATATATATATATATATATATGTGTGTGTGCGCGCGTGTGTGTCTCTAATGCATGTAGATATACATCGGTATAAACAAATACTTGAAAATTATTTGTACATTAGAGAAGTAAATAGTTTATATAGGGAAGTAAGTTTTTAAAAGTTACGAAGGTTATTGTATAAATAAATAAAAGATTCATTTGCAACTGATATTTATATATTTTTTGTTAGGTTTTTCGTCTTTAATCCGGCCATTGGTCTAATGAGTAGAGTGTTCGCTAATGGTTTCGGAAAGCGTGGTTCAATCCTAGGTCGAGTTATACCAAAAACTCAAAAAATGGTACTTGATGCCTCCTTGCTTAACACTCAGCATTAGCAGGTAAGCATCAAGGGTAAAGTGAAGCAATCCAGGGAAGGAGTAGCGCCCTCCCCTATACCTTGTTGTTGTAGCTATTGAAAAGGCAGCCTTCGGGTCACCCTCGACTAAGATCGCCAACTTTATTTTATTTCGTTTTTAAATTCTTGGGTAATTATGCATTTTTCTGTTTTGTTTTATAATAATTCTAATTCTTTGTGTCATTTAAAAAAAAAATTTATTGCTTTTTTTTCTTGTTTTAATTTCCTCGTATCACATGACCAACTGTTCCACTCTGTTAAAACATCTAGTAAAAGACACTATACGCACACACACACATAGACCGGTTCACATATACAAGGTATCACCCAGAAATAACAGTTCTGTTGGGGGAGAGCAGGGGGTATGTGAGCGCTAGATTAATATCGAATGCAGAGGAGTAAGCTCCCTCCTCCGTTACAAAAAAGGGATGTCCTGAGTATGACACTAAACGTTGTCTATCTTCGTAGGCATTACTCCCAGATCCACTCTAGCTCATAGCCTTTGTAGCTGTTAGAACCCACCATCTATGGAACAAATAGATCTTTCTGAAAATTATTAGAATGCTTCTACCCAACCCCTCCACCATTGGCAGACTGTGACACAAGGTCAGTTTCTAAGAGGACTACGGTTGGTTTGAATTCAGTTTTCCTTCTCCTAGACTGGTTGCCTTGCAAAGGTTAAAGAACCCAATCTATCCTTTCAAATCAGAGATGGTGGAAGGAAGAAAAATAAAGAAGATTTTGTGACGTTCCCAAGGGCATTATCACGAAGTGAAACGCAAACTGGCTCATCAAGGATTTGAACTCGGGACGCCGATTTTAATTCCTATAATGATAACAGTTACGCTAAGCGTGTCTTACACAAAAATTATTCGCAGAAGATAAGAATATTTGAATTATTAGTACTAGATAAGAATATTTAAAAGTATATAACTTTGTAGAAATTGTTTACGAATGTTTATATAAAAACTACAAAAATCTAAAATCAACAATCTAAGCATATCTTGAAAAAAAACAAAAAAAACCCATCTATCTTTACAAATACACTGATAAATATACTAACTACAGTTTATAAATACTATAGTAAAGACTGAATTAAAATTTCAGCATTAAATAACTTAGGAAGGAATGAAATACCGCTAAATAAACAAACTAAACCGAATTAGCCCTTAAATTAGTTCACATCAAACATTTTTTTTTTTAACGAAAAAGTTAATTTTCGTTGAAAGCGAAGATTCTTGGATTTTCTTATTCTCGTGGAACATTATGCGATCAAAGTAGATTTTATTAAGTTTTATTTACAAACTCTCAGATAAAAAAAAATGCAGTATCTCAGTTACCAAAACCGAAATCATATAAATATGCACATATATATATATATAAAGGGTGTAATTATTTCTTTACAACTACTTGTTTGTCTTTAGTGACAAAATTCAATTTCTGCCGAGTTTGGTAATAATTGATACTTAATCATACCCGTTTTGATTTTGTTCCACAAGAAATAATGAAATCCTAACATCTTTGCTTAAGAAGTAAATTAATTTTTAGTGGTAAATTGTTTGTAGTATTCTTATTAATGGGTATAATATATATATATATATATATATATATATATATATATATATATATATATATATATATATATATATATATATATATATATATATATATATATATATATGTGTGTGTGTGTGTGTGATATTAATTTTTTAACACATTCACTAGTTTTTCTTTTCGATCAGCTGCAGGATGTTTGAAAAGTAACTTCTATTTTGAAATACTTATAATTTATTTCTTTTGGAGGTACCCGTGGTGTAATGGTTATCGTCGTAGGAAATGGACACGGCGACACGAGTTCAAATCCTGGACGAGATTGATTACATTTCACATAGCACTAATACCCTTGGGAAAGGTATGAATCCAATTATTCTCCCTCCAGCTATGGGTAAATAGTAGGGCAGACTAGGTTCTTCAGCTTTGGTAAGGCAACTAGTCTAGGAGAAGGAAAACTCTGAATTCAAACCTGCTAAACTCCGCTTAAAAATTGACCTTGTGTCATATCCTGCCCGAGTGGAGGGGTTGGGTAAATATGATGATTTATTTGTAAAAATTATAATCAAGAAATAATGTATAAGAATTTCAAAATTGCAAGTTACTTTCCTATCACTCTATATATTCTTCATATATACATACATATATATATATATATATATATATATATATATATATATATATAGAGAGAGAGAGAGAGAGAGAGAGAGAAAATTGATTACAAGGTAATTCAAGTAGAAGAGATTTCTTGAGAAACTAAGTCGATACTAGAGCGTATCGGGTCTAATGAACCATCATCAGGACAGGGAGGGATGATATTAGTGCATATATATATATATATATATATATATATATATATATATATATATATATATATGCACACATACACATATATATATTCTAAACATCCCAGTCCTAATGATGGTTCATGTTTATATATATATGCACACATTTAAACTGCGTGCTTATGCTTAACTGAATTATTTGAAATAGAACAGTTTTTGACATTAAAACTCTATTTACACTTAACTGAATTGTTACATATAACTGTTTGAATAGTTTGAATAGTTTGAAATAGAAATGTTTTTGGCAATTAAACTGTGTACTTATGCTAAACTGAATTGTTTCAAATAGAAGAGATTATTTACATAAAAATGGATTTGGCGTTAAATAACCTACAATGGTTGATATGCCCTAAAACCAACCAAACCAAACCAAACCAAACCAAACAGACAAACAAGTTTAGACGACGTCTATACGTTTAGACTTGGGTTCATTTCGATTGAATCATTGATTTCAACAGTATTTCAACCCGTCTGGAGTTATTCTATGCCAAGAGTTTAGGGAATCGCATTCATTGTACTGTTTTTTTGTATTTTTTTTATAGTTGTCTCTTAAGACTTTTTTTTTTGCACACGGTCCTATGGAATGTGAATAATTTTGAAACAGATCTATTTAACTCATAGATAGGACCCTAACAGCGTGGAGCTGAGAGTAAAGGCAATTATATATTTCATACTCAGTAAATCTTCAAAACTGGATCCTCATCATCAGTTGCAGCTGAGTGTCATATCCAAGATATCCGTTTTTTTTCAGGGTGTGGGTGTGTGTGGGTGGGTGTGTGGGGGGTTGGTTCTTACACCTTTTCAAGGGATACATTTAGCGTATTTTTAGCCTTGCCGACTGGGTTGAACTTCATTTAGAGTTTAAGTAAAATAAGATTAGTAATTTGAATTAGATTTTAATTTTTTTAAACTTCGATACATTCTAATTATAACTCGTTATCTATCTATCTATCTATCTATCTATCTGTGCGTGTGTGTGTGTGTGTGTATTTGAAAGTAACATTTTTATAAGTTAAAGGATTTGCAAGTGAGATTTTTAGCTTAGTAACTAATACGGACTCAAAGGAAATACGAGAATGTTTACGAGTTTATTTCAGTGCTTTCCAAATAATAATTCCAATAAATCACAAAGGCGGAGAAATTTTATAACACTCGTAAATACATTGATAAACATACATATGTAAATACACACACACATACACACACACACACACACACACACATGCATATAC
>OY757918.1:85061009-85093509 GCA_963585895.1 Sepioteuthis lessoniana
AAATAAATACTCCAAATTTCGGTTTTTTAAACTCCTTTTCTTACATTCACACACACATTAATACATCTGACCCCCCCATATATATATATATATATATATATATATATATATATATATATATATATATATATACCCTTATATACATATATGACTGCATACACAGACATATACGCTTATATATATGCATACATGCATATACATTTATGCACTCATATGTTAATATGTATAAAAAAAAACATGCTTATAGAACACATATATATATATCTGCCAATAATACATATCTAATTGATGCCTCGAAACTCAGAGACACGGACAGTATTTAACATTGTGAACTTTTTACCATTCTAGATTTTAGATAGACTCTTCTTGACAATTCTCATGCAGTTTTTCGGTCAAAAAAAGTCACAGTGATATCATCATCATCATCATCATATCGTGCTGGCAGCACGGATATCCCTGACCCTCTCTCGCCACTCCTCCCTATCGTTCATCGCCCTAGGCAGGTCTTCAGGACAACAACCTGTATCCTCACATAGCTGCTGAATGTACGTTCGTGCTGGTCGTCCTGCTTTTGCGCGGCCGTGTGTGGGGATCCATAAGAGTACATCTCTTATGAGTTCATCTCTGCTTCTCCAGCAATGTCCTGCATGTCTGGTTCGCCTAACTTGAATAGTTTTCGTGATAGGGGGCAGGTGGCCGTACAGTTGGTGTCTTGTGGGGTGTTGCTGCCAGGACTTGTTGAGGATTGCACGCAGCATTCTTGTGTAATTGCCATCTAGCTTCTTCTTCAGTCGTTTTGTTAGCGTCCATGTAGTGCATCCATATAGCAGTATCGATGTGACCGCTGCCTGGAAGAAACTGCGTTTCATTTTATCGGTTAGGTCTGATTTCCATATAGTCGATAGCCTATTGATAGCTGTCCATGCTTTCGTTAACCTCGTTTCGATGTCCGTGTGTGTGTGTGTGTGTGTGTGTAGAAATGGTAGATTTTGGTCAAAAACAATCACAGATATATATATATATATATATATATATATATATATATATATATATAAGTGGAAAGTGCCTAAACCAAAACACTGAGAATTAAGTTAACAACGATGAAGTCTTTCAAAAATAAAAACGAAATATCATTGTTAAATCCGTTGTCAGTGTTTTGGTTAATCCACTTTTCCATTTATTTTTCTCATATATATATATATTGTCATCCATAGAGAGACTGTTTCGTTGTATTACAACTCTTCAGTGTGGGTAGACATGCAGGACGCTTCAAGCTGGGATCGAAACCCGCCCAACTTTACGATAAAATTAGTATCTTAACACTCAGCCAACAGACGAACTACTTCGACTCGGGAATTATAACGCATTATGTTTAAGCTTTCGAATAGATACGAAGTTGGGCGGATGTTCACTGAGGCGAGAAACAGACAGTCAGTAAGCACCGTTGATTCGGTGTCATCGACATCGTAATTTCAAAATTTATGCTCTATTACTGATACTGAGCCCCCATTTTTTTTATAAAGATACCAAACAATATTATCAATATCAATTTCTCTTTATATATATATAATATATATATATATATATATATTGTTCGCCCATGGCCCGGGAGACTGCGGGACAATCTCATGTCGAGTCATAAAAATTGTACTTGATGCCTCTTTGCTTAACACAGCATTATAAAGTACGGATCAAGGTAAATGGAGAAATCTAGGAAAAGGAGTAGCACCCACCCCTACACCTTGGGATTGAAGCTACTGAAAAGGGAGCCTTCGTGTTACCCTCGACTACGATCGACCAATTAACTTGCAATATTAAAACTGTAGCTTACTATATTCATAAATAAAGTGTCTTCAATATCGGCGACAGAGCATGTACACCCAAGTTAGGGTAGCGTAGACACAGAGTCAGTGGCGGCGGGTGACTGTCCGTTTTTCGTCTATGTGATCATCCGTACCAAGTCCGAAGATCATTAGAGCGAGAGACCCTGTAGATTATTTCTCTATTTGTTCTTTCTATATTAAGAACAGTTACTTGAAGCTAAAATTGTTTACTAATGTTTATATGAAAAAACATAAAACCTATAAACTATCAAACTATATCTTGAAAAAAGAAATCTCTATTTATAAACATATGTAAATATACGCACTGTATTTCTACTTTAAAGCCTTTATGAACGCAGTGTTTTTAAGTTTAGAGTCTTTATTTAATTTTTTACATGCATACTTTTGAAGATCAATGCCAGCGCGTCTTTACGGAAAAAAAAAATGAGTAAATACTTACACAAACTGGACCTTATTAGTCCGGTAATTATGATGAGTTAAGATAATGATTTGAATCTCACTTCATTTTATCATGAACAATTTCTTTTGGGGGAGTCACTGTGGTGTAATGGCTAAAGAGCTGGACCGCGACTTTGAAGTAAGCGGGTTCAAAATCCAGTCGCACAATTACGTTTACTTTCAGACTGATTCGCTTTGGAAAGGCATGAACTCCTCCCAGCAATAGGTTAAATAGTTTTACAGTTGTCCTTCCACAAGGATGGTTTTGGCATTAAATAACCCACGAAGGTTAATATGCCATTAAAGAAAGAAACCAAAGCTTTGCCAGAATTTCTAACAACGCATAAATCTAAATTTTATAAAACCCCTGAAAGAAAACATTAGGTTTGTATTCAAAGTATTTTCTCTTCATTTTTTTAAATCGCCTGAGAGATTTTTCGAGAACCTATGAATACTTTAAAAAAATTACACTTTGTAATTATATTTTTCGATGACCCACGTTCTCCTGAATATTTTCAACCATTCGTGATCGGGTTCTCACCCATTTAAAGCCCCAGCAACAACTAATGGTCGTTTCACAACCATTTCACTCCAGCCTGTTTTGGGCAATACTGTCAGATATCTTTTTGTTTCTTTCTACTTCCTGAATTCTGTAAGCAGCTTTAATGGCTTTGAGACGCAGTTTAAAATTCTTCACAATTGGCAGGATCAGCCTTTGAAACATCTTGAATAAAAGTATTATAAAACAGATTATAATATTGATAATAATATGATATACATAATAAAAAAATAATAAAGAAGAGTCATACACAACCATTAGATATGTTCTGGAATATATCACGTTCAACAAAAAGTTTTTGGTGCATTTTTGGACCTAATGAGTTGAGTGTTTACCAATGGTCCGACAGACCGGAGTTCAATCCCAGGTCGAGACTCAAAAATGGTTTTCGATGCCGCCTTGCTTAGCACTCAGCACTATAAGGTGAGGATCAAGGGTAAAGTGGAGCAATTCTGGGAATGGAGTAGCGCTCTGCCTTACACCTCGGTGTAGTAGCTATTGAAAAGGGAGCCTTCTGGTCGCCCTCGACTATGGTCGCCAACAACTATAGAATTTTTGCATGCGCGGAGAAATCTATTTAATTTTCTGAAGTTAATTTTTCAACAGAATTATTTAAAATTAAGGAAGAGTATAGAAAAGAATAATGGAAAATGATATTATGAATTCAGATAAAATTTCGTAGTGTCAAATTTTCGTAAATCATACCCAGCTACTTTTCCTGCAAGGATGAATTATAAAGAAGAATTATTAAAAATTACAGGGAATCATGAAACAATGATATATATATATATATATAATCCGAGGAGGAAATCCAAAAGGGTAGGAGTATCCAATTTGAGTGTTCAATGTCAATAGCTATCAACGTATGATTCATTTGTGATTAAAAATACATCAACACTCAACGTGTAGAGCTAAAAAAATCTTTTTGTATAAAAATAAAAATAAAATATTCACTTCTTTAGTGTCATTATAAGTTTATTTCTGGTCGTGATCACCATCATCAGATGTGGTAGGAAAAGTTTAGGAAATAAAATGTTTTGCTACTTCATCTGATGATGGTCATCACGACCAGAAATAAATTTATAATGACTCCAAGGAAGTGAATTTTTCTTTATATATATATATATATATATATATATATATATATATAAACACGCACACACACATAGATAGATAGATAGATAGATGTTTTAAATTGATCTACGCCATAAATATCTAGATCGACACACACACACATACACACTCATATCTCGATAGACACACACACACTCACACACGCACATATACATTGATAGATTGATAGATAGACTGAGGTCTTGAATTAATCTATACCATAAAAACTAGATCTACATATGTTCTATCAACGATATTGAACACTTTCTTTTTAAAAATGGCAAAGAATATATATATATATATATATATATATATATATAAACACACACAGACAGACAGACAGACACACACACACACACACACACACACATATATATATATATATTGATTTAGATAAAAATTAGACCGAGTTGTCAGTGACTACGAACTCCAGTCGTGCAAAAACGTCCATTTTCGGACTAAAATCTTTGAAAAAGGCATAAATCTCCGTATTCCACCAGATAGGGTTTAAAAAAGTGCTACTGGTGTTCTTCAACAGGTTGATATGCCATTAATCAAAGGAACTAAAACCACCTGATGGTGACTGTCGTGAAACTCAAAGTTGTGAATTAATAATATATATATGTGTGTGTGTGTGTGTGTGTGTGTGTACTCAATATAGCTTCAGTTGCGATACTTTTAGTACATATCTCGCACAATTTTTCATCTTTTTCATCGGAAATATTCATTTCGAAAATAAATAAACAAATAGATAAAAAAAAAAAAAAGTAAAAAAAATAAAAATAAATAAAAAAGTCAAGAAAGAAAGTCAGAGGAAACGACGAAAATAAAACGGAGTAATTAGAAACATCAGTGAATTGCAAAGGTCACCTGCATGAATCATTTATTAGTGGAAGAGGAACGAGGTGTGATTTATTAAATTGTTTAAAAGAAATCTCTAAAATATATATTAAAGAAAAAAGGTGCTGGTTAGTTCTGTTCTTTTTCCTCAATCTTTTACCTCTTTCCTTCCGCACACACATACGTTATATATATATATATATATATATATATATATATATATATATATATATATATATACACTCATATATATATATATATGTGTGTGTGTGTGTCTATATATATATATATATATATATATATAACCTAGAATATTAGATGACCTAGTCGGCTGGGGCTGTAGAATACAACGACTGCATCTCTGCAGTCCGGTATATGACACTAAACAATCTGATGGTACTATTTACCCAACCCCTCCGCTCGGGTAGGATATGACACAAGGTCAATTTTTAAGCAGAGTTTAACAGGTTTCAATTCAGAGTTTTCCTTCTCCTAGACTAGTTGCCTAACCAAGGCTGAAGAACCTAGTCCGTCCAACTATTTACCCATAGCTGGAGGGAGAATAAGGGGGTTCATAACTTTCCCAAGGGTATTTGCCCGAAAGTGGACATAATAGCGCGACTGGAGTACGAACTCGCGTACTACGATTCCGCAGTTCATCGTTTTAACCATTACACCACGAGGACACCCCCAAGAATCAATCTGATGGTGAGGCTCCAGTAATACTGGAACTTTGGGGAATGCGGAATACCTCTTTATTGCCATTGCTCCAAGGTCTACTCTGGCCCAGAGTGGTAGCACCGGAAAGGATTTTATCTATGGGTCAAATAGAACTAAACCGTGTACTAATGCTAAACTGAACTGTTTGAATTAGAACTGCTTTTACGTTTAACCGTGAATGAATTAAAAAAAAATGTATTTAAACAAATGACAGTGTGTAAACCAAAAAAACTATGTACTTACGCAGGAATGGATTGTTTGAAATAGAACTGTTTTTACTTTTAACTATTTATTCGTATTGGGTATAAGTGAAACCATTTAACCGTGAGAAAAAAATGAGCTCAGGCTCGTTTAAAAATATCAATCATATATTTGATACATATGTATAAAAAAGATTTAACATTAAATAATCTACAATGGTTGATATGCCATGAAATCAAACCTAGAATCGTAGCCAAAAAGCCAACAGCACATGGTCTGATGATCACACACACACACACACACACACACACACACACACACACACACACACACACACACACACAGTGTCCTGGATATGACATTAAACTATCTAATGGTTAGGTTCCAGTAATGCTGGAGCTTTGGGGAATGCAGAGTACTTCTTTATTCCCATCGCTCCCGTGTCCACTCTGGCCTGGAGTGGTTGCACCTGACAGAGCCCTATCAATGGGTGAAATAAAACTAAACTGTGTACTTTTGCTAGACTGAATTGTTTGAAATAGAACTTTTTTTGACATTGAAAATGTGCTACGCTAAACTGAATTGTTCGAAATAGAACTGCTTTGATATTCAACTGCGTGTAAACAAAAACTATATTAATACTGAACTAAATTGTTTGATTTAGAACTGTTAACTAAACTGAATAGCTTGAAATAGAAATGTTTTTGACAATTAAATTGTGTACTCATGCTAAACTTAAAATAGAACAGTTTATTTGTATAAAAATGGATTTAGCATTAAATAACCTATAAAGGTTGATATGTCATAACACCCAAGCAAACAAACAAATAAACACACACACACACACACACACACACACACACACACACACACACACACACACACACACACACACACACACACATACATATATATATATATATATAAATATGCTGAAAGTTTAAAAGATATAATATGGTCTCCTTATCAGTTCTGCTTTTCCAATAGAAGTACTCTTATGAATTTAAAAAAATCACCCATGGAAGTTTCTAAAAATGTGTTACCTGGAATAATGAATTGGCGGTGATAATAATGTATCATATCATAATGATAGGACTATAATATATTTTATATATCATATGATATTATATATATATATATATATATATACGAAGATCATTAAATAAGTTTCCAGACCTTTTTCGTATGGGCACTTTTATTGATATTACACACATGAAACTCTAGTCCCCTTCCAAGTAATCTCTTCCGGCTGCAATGCACTTGTACCGTTCCAACAACTTCTGGAAGGTCCCATGGAAGTCCTCTTGTGTCAATGACCATCTTCACAGCCTCTTTCATCTCCTCAATTGTCTCATAACGGCAGCCTCTGAGCTTATGGAAAAACCAAAAGTCACTGGGAGCAAGGTCTGGACTATAGGTAGGGTGAGGAACTGTCTTGATGCCCATCTTGGTCAAATAGTGTGTGACAAGGATGGAGTTGTGGACTGGTGCATTGTCCTGTTGGAAATGCCACTGACCCGAGTTGAAGAGTACTGGCCTCTTCCGACGGAATCTCTTCCTGAACTCCCTTAAAACCTCAACATAGTAAACCTAACCCTAACCCTAATTCTTTGGCCAATCAACTCTGGTGTATTGATCTCCTTACTCCTCCCACAACTCTCATCATCCCACACAGACTCCTTGCCTTCCTTGAATTTCTTATGCCACTCAAAAACTGATGCTCGATTCATGCAAAATGGTCCAAAAGAAGTCTGAAGCATTCCATACGTTTCTGTGGCATTTTTCCAAGTTTAAAACAGAATTTTATTGCATATCATTCCTCTAAAGTGTCCTCACGTCCAGATTGCATTTTTGAAATTCACCGGCTATGACAATCAGGCTTTAGTAGGATGTATTCCAATTGCTGCTGTAGCTGTTCATTTGAACCTGAAATCATACTAATTAGTTAGTCATCTGACAAGATGTATAGCAATAACATACTGAATTTTCAAGAGTCTACAACAATTTTAAATGCCGGTACAAAAAAATCTGGAACCTTATTGAATGCATCACGAATGATATGACTATAATATATCATATATTATATATATATATATATATATATATATATATATATATATATATTTATGACCATAATATATCCTATTTACCATATGATATCATATGATATCATATATGTATATATATATGATATGATATGACTATGATATATCGTATGAGATGACAGTAATATATCATTTCATAACAAAATAATATTCCATATCATAAGCGTACTCTCATAATAGAGTTGACATTTTAAATCTCCCTCCCTCTCCCTCTCCGCTCTCTCTCTCTCTCTCTCTATATATATATATATATATATATACGAGGGTCATTTAATAAATAAAGGGAATTAAAAAAATTTTCTCATTTCAAAATTATCTTAAACGCGCAAAAATGTTTTGAAGCTATTCTATTTGGCAACAGTTCCAGACTTGGACAGAATTCTGTCATAAAATGTTTGATGGTTGAGAAATGCTTAATATTCGAAATGTACCGATAACTGTGTGTTGTTTAGCGAGAAACATGCTTTAGTAAAAAAATAACTTGTTTGAATATATATATATATATATATATATATATATATATATATATATATATATATATATATATACTTTCTTTAAAGAAAAAAACCAAAGACCGGTTATTTTAGGATTATAAACTTATTTCCATACTGTTTTTCGTTTCTGGTGTGAACCAATAACACGAAGAAATATTCTACCTAGAATACTATATATATATATATATATATATATATATATATATATATATATGTAATTCGAAAAACTCAACAAACTGTCATTTCGCTATTATAAATTTATTTTAGCTGGCCACTCCATATAAAAAACCAACGTCTTCAGATTGCCATCAGACAATAGAGAGAAAAAAATATGAAATATTCTTTCAATGATTTTTTTTCTCGTAAAGCAAAACTTACTTTATATATATATATATATATATATATATATATATATATATATATATATATATATATATATAGCAAATTCTGCTTAAAGGGATCAGCCGCTTAAAACAGATTTTGTAACAATCAATTAAAACCTATTTAATCATCACTAATCTATTTCGGTTGCAACCGCCCGATCAATGAAGCTTCTGAGTATCTCGAGAGTGTAGAATATCACTTCATTGTCATTACTCCCAGGTCCACTCTCAGGCGGAGTGGTAGTACCTGATCTATTGATCAAATTGATCTGTTTAAAAATCATTTATATTAGATAGGACCCTGTGCAACCCCCCCAAATAAAGAAAAACAAACAAAACAAAACAAAAAACAAAAACGAACTTCAGTAGCAACAACAGAAAAATGTTAATATAAACACACAATGAACCCGGTTCCCTCGCCTCTTGGCATAAAATAACCCTAAATGGGTTGATATACCGTTAAAATCAATCAATTTATTTCTCATGACCAATGTGCCGTTTATTTAGGCCTATCATTAGTAGTATTGAATTAACAATAAAATCTCATAGAATTACTTAAATTATATTTTTAGTGCTCAAAATAATCAAATATTATTGACTCATGACTACTGTCAATTAAGAAATAATCGAATCATTAAAAAGTATGCCTAGTTATTCTGATTGATCAAGTTCACTCTCTTACTTCAAACAAGATTTTTCCATAAGTACCTTTCCAGAGAAAACCGTTAATTCGATTCGATTAATCGAGCCTGCCTGTAATTGGGTCCAAAATCGATGCTTCAAATGCGTCCTATGAACTGGAATCTAGGAGGTGCCCGTGGTGTAATGGTTATCATCGTAGGAATTGGACACGGCGATAGGAGTTCAAATCCTGAACGAGACTGATTGCATATCACGTAGCACTAATACCCTTGGGAAAGGTATGAATCCAATTATTCTCGCTCTAGCTATGGGTAAATAGTAGGACAGACTAGGTTCTTCAGCCTTGGTGAGGCAACAAGTGTAGGAGAAGGAAAACTCTGAATTCAAACCTATTAAACTCCGCTTAAAAATTGACCTTGTGTCATATCCTGTCCGACCGGAGGGGTTGGTAAATATGATTAACTGGAATCTACAAGAATTTTGGTAAAAAATGATTGGGTACAAACCAAATACCACAAATAATAGAGAAATAAGAATTACATTTACTGAAACGTTAAAGGATAATATTTTAGCATCTACGACTATTTAGTCACAAACACACAAAAAAATCTAGAGGAGCCCCTCGAGTACATGCTCCAGATGTCCACCGTTCAGTTAAATACACTGTTGAATGCAAGGTGCAAAGTTGTTGATAACGTGTGTACATTCCTCCTGGGTGGTCGCTTGAATCTTCTCACAGACCCAGATGGTTAGGAAACGGTTGCCCTTTCGATCTTCACAAGTGCTTGACTCCTGTTTGGAAATGTATTGAAATTGAACTCTTCTGTATGTTGATTGAATAATCTTGGAAGGTTTAGTTTCTTAATATGTCTTCACACAAATGATCTGCTCTATAGTCCAAAACATGATTTCGTTCTATTTAGTTTATTATATCAAAATATTAACTATTTTCCGAGAATAATCTGAAAAGAGAAGAAGAATAAAGCCAACAGGGAAGATCTGATTGACTTCTGCTTTGTTTCGACAATTGTAAAACACCCTTTATATACAAGTTTGAGTGAAAAGTTCCTTTGCGCAGAGTGTCTCAAAATAGATGCAATCCATTAATATGATAATGATTTATTACTGAGATTAGCGCAATGGCGCTCATTTGGAACACGTCCTGTAAAAAAATGCCGCCATTTGAGCTAGAAACAATACAATGCAAATTGAAAAAAATGTGGCACCTTAAAATTACAACCGTACTAGTAATAGTGAGAGCCATTAATATGATCAAAAAAGGGACAGATAAATACATTAACAAAATATTTGGACGTCCCAGCCTACATGAAAAACAAAAAAAAAAAATGCACTTTGCGGAACTGCTCATCTCCTTTAAAAATTATTATCAACGTGACTGAAAAATACCACCCCAAAAATGCAGCAGAAAATATAAATACACAGAATACATATCTATCTATCTATCTATCTATCTATCTATCTATCTATTAAAATAGATGGAACCCATTAACATGATAATGGTTTATTACTGAGACAAGCACAATGGCGCTCATTTGGAACATGTCCTGTAAAAATGCATCCTTTGAGCTAGAGACATCAAATCAATATTTCCTTTTTATTTCTATTTTTTCAGCTTCCAGGGCATGCAACTTTTTTTTTTAGTTTTTTGTCTCAGTAATAAATCATTATTATGTTAATGGTTTGCGTCTATTTTGAGACAGTTTTCAATGATTTTGTCTCCAAATAAGTAATAACACAAAATAAATTTTCCTCTCTTGTCCAAGGCATTATGATTGAGGATTAATAGTTGTTATATGGTACTATTTTCAAATCTGAAACAAAAAGAGCACAACTTTATTAGTAGTAGAGTTATTAGCAGTCACATGGGTACCGTATATATTGAGACACCTTGTATTTCAAATTTTAATCATTAGTTCAAACAAATTAGATATGAAAATCGTTTATACATCAAAATATATCCATTATATTTTATTTTCTGTTGCCATCGTTGTTTGGTAAGCTCAATTCCAAGCTTATACTATTAGGCTGATTTAAAGGCACCCCCCACTTCCTGTACCCGTTTTCAACCTCATCCACTTTGTTGAAACCCCATGTATGCAGGAAATGAGCCATTGCTCGAAAAAGGTGGTAATCTATGAGTGCAAGGTCTGGAATGTTGGCAGGATAAGGCAGCTCTTCCAGCCCTTCAAGTTCCTCCAATTTGGGCTTGGTTAAATTGGCCGTGTGTGTTTGGGCAGTGTCAAGGAACTTTTTTTACCACTCATTATAAAAACTGTAAAATAAAGAACAAACAATTAATGTTGATATGTTCTTTATAGAAAAAAGAATAAACAATCTAGCAATTATTTAACTACAAGTTGTATCAAATTAATGATATATCAAGGAGGTATCATCATCATCATCATCATCAAGTTGTGCCACTAGCACGGATATCCCTGGCCCTCTCTCACCACTTTTCCCTATCGTTCATCGCCTCTGGCAAGTCTTCAGGGCTACATCCCGTATCCTCACATAGCTGCTGAATGTATGTTCGAGCTGGTCATCCTGCTTTTGCCCGGCCATATGTGGGGGTCCATAGGAGTACATCACTTATGAGCTCGTTCCTGCTTCTCCAGCAGTGTCCTGCATGTCTGATTCGTCTAATTTGGATAGTTTTCGTGATAGGAAGCAGGTGGCCGGATAGTTGGTGTCTTGTGGGGTGTTGCCACCAGGACTTGTTCAAGATTGCTCGCAGCATTCTTATGTAATTGCCGTCTAGCTTCTTCTCCGGCCGTTTTGTTAGCGTCCATGTAGTGCATCCATACAGCAGTATCGATACGACAGCTGCCTGGAAGAAACTGCGTTTCATTTTATCGGTTAGGTCTGATTTCCATATGATCGATAGCCTATTGAAAGCTGTCTATGCTTTCGTTAACCGCGTGTCGATGTCCGTTTCGGTTGATGAGACGCTGCGTCCTAAGTAAGTGAATTTGTCTACTAGTTTAAGAGGGGTCTGAAAAATAATATATATATATATACATATATAAGTATTTTGTAAATTTGCTCAAATTGCACAAATTATTCTATTTTATTGTATTGTATTAGTTCAGAGGACTGGTGCAATGCAAAATAATAATTATTTGCGTCAAATTAATTTCAGAATAAAAACTTCATCGTTAGAGACTTTTTTTACTAAATGAACACGATGTTGGATGTTCAAATCATTTTTGAACGTTGTAAACATTAAAATAGAAGCATTAGTACGTAATGTTGGTAATCTCAGAATTAAAGAGGCTTTATAAATAGCTATGCTACACCCTCAAATTATCAGTAGGTTAGAATTAAATACTGAATATATCATTAATTAATATGCACATTTTAAAAACATATTTGAGTTTAAAAACAGAATAAAATAAACTGAAATCACGTCTTTTCTGCATGGCGTTTAAACACCCCACGTGACACCATGTTACAACGTCCAAAAAAATTAGGATGATATTAGTGATGTTAAATTAAAGAAGGATGTTTAAACATCACTAATATCATCCCTCACAGTTCTAATAATGGTTCATTAGAACCGAAACGCTATAGTGTCGATTTTGCTTCTCAATAAATCTCTCCTTCTACTTGGATTACCTTGTTATCAATTTTTCTCTATATGCCATTAAGCAACCCCCCTCCCTCCCCCCAAAAAAACAGAAACTGATATTGATCTTCTACAAGGATGGCTTCGGCATTAAATAACCCACGAAGTTTGATATGCCATTATGCAAAAAAAAAAACCGAAACTGATATTGATCTTCTACAAGGATGGCTTTGGCATTAAATAACCCACGAAGGTTGATATACCATTATGCAAAGAAACTGAAATAGTAAGTGTAAAGCGATTGAAAAGAACCCGGATCAGGAAAATTCAACATCATTCTTTTGTGTTGAGTTTTAAAACTACAACAGTATTCCTCTTAAGCAAGCGAATTTATTTTTTAATTTTACGATGTAGCGGACGTATAATCTCTGGTCTTCTTCAGGTAGCTTTTGTCTTCCGAAATGTCATCGAATGTTATTTTGAGAGTCCATGCGCATCTCTCTGCTTATACACGTCACTTCCGGTGCCTATTTCTGTCAATTCGTTGAATGATTTTCTCTTGACATTTTTGAGGAACCAGATGGTACTTGAGCTTAGAATACCCTGTATCCTCTGCAGAAGGGTAAAATACCCACTTAAAAAGTGTCTGTCCTGAGTATGATATGAAATATCATCTGGTGGCATAGCATTAGGTTTTGAGTTCTAAAGAGAAGAAATTAAACTCTTATTGCCATTACTGCTAAGTCCACTCTGACTAAGAGTGGAACTACCTGTTAGGGCCCCATCTACTGTTCAAATAGACTTTTTTGAAAATTGTTTGACTTTGATAGGAATGCCATACATATTGCCGTTTGAACCCCACCCGAAAAAAAACCTCTTGAGTAACTACTGAAAAAAATGTAAAAATAAACGTACGCAATTCCCTTGGCATAAAATAACCCCAGACGGGTCGACATATCATTTGAATCAATCAATCAATCAATCAATCAGTCTACTTGATGTTTCCATCTCTCAGACCATGCTTATCGAATCTAGAGTTTTTCTTTTTTTAAATTTAATTTTCAGTTTTTAATTTTGTAAAATTCTTAAGCAATGGGAACCACAATCAAAAAGAAAGACCGGAATGCGTATGGTATAAATATAAAAAAGAAAAGTAATAATATAATTACAATTGACTTTATATATATATATATATATATATATATATATATATATATATATGATTATATGATTAGATTATAATTTCATTATTTATTTTTGTATATTGAGCCACGCGAAGAAGTATTTCAGCCACGTAAAAGTCACGTAAATCAAAAGATTTTATAGTCATTCAGTTGAATTTAACAAACATCAGACGTGTTGACTACAAGCTCACCTGTCCTTGAAAAATATTGTGTAATTGCTCTGAATTTTTCTGCCTAGAACACTTTAACGCTTTTACTTGTTTAAAAATGTCTTTAGCGTTAAATTTTTATCATAATTATATATATATATATATGGATAGGTCCACAAAAAGATTTATATTCTTTTAAAAACTATTTATTTAGTTTTTACCCGTGTTTCCCAATGAACTAAAGGTTCTCTGACGAAAGCCATAGGCTGGAAACACGAGTAAGAACTAAATGAATAATTTTAAATGAATATAAATCTCTTTGTGGACCAATTCACTTAGACATTTACTTTTAAAAAATGTTTTTAGGGTTAAATATTTACGATAATTATATATATATATATATATATATATATATATATACGCTCCCCTTCCCCGGGTTGAGTACTCTGGCTAAGGAATTACCGGCTGCCACCTGCGAAATGCAAGGCTCTTCTAATGAATTGATCACTCTGGTATCCGATAGCGTAAAATGTAAACAAATGAAAGCTAATACATATGCGTTATAAATCCTGAGCTGATGTATGTCTTCCAAATGCCAGAGCGGTTAGATACCATGTCTAGCGTTAAGTTAGGTGGGTTTCGATCCCAGCTTGAAGCGTCCTGCGTGTCTAGCCACACTGAAAAGTTGTGATACAACGAAACAGTCTGCCTGTGGATGACTATATATATCTATGTATATTAAACATTTTTCGGTGATTTAATGTCACTTGATATCATCCTTTCCTAATCCTGACGATGGTTTATTAGAACTGAAACGTTATAGCATTGACTTTCTTTTACATTAAATTCTTTTCTTTGGATTACCTCGTTCTTCAATTTTTCTGCATATTGTCGGATTCCTTTCCATTATTCACTCCCATATATATATATTGAAATAAATAGTCACACAAAGAGATTTATATTCTTTTAAAAACGATCTATTTAGTTTTTACTCGTGTTTCCAAATGGATTATTGGTTCCTGACGAAAGCCATAGGCTGGAAACACGTGTAAGAACTAAATAAACAATTCTTAAAAGAATATAAATCTCTATGTGGACCTATTCACTTGAGAATATTTCCTTTTTTTTTCTCTCTCTTTGGACCAACAAAAAAAGAAAAAAATTTCTTTTTACACACACACACACACACACACACACACACACACACATATATATATATATATAAAATTCAAAAGTTTTACTATGAGTTGAGCTTCATCAATGTTAATTCTTAGGTAGACAGCAAAGACTAATAAATAAGGAAGTGGTCGCTTTCTGGTTTAAATATTTTCGTTTAAATATTTTACTGTTTGTCATGTGACGTAAAAAATACTAAGGTACTTATACTTTTGAAGCCGTTTCTCGCATCTTAAAGTATGTTACGCTATCTAAACTAGTAATGTTATGAACACGATTTTGTTCGCCTTTTAAGATTTAGATTATTTAAAATATTCGTCACCTGATTTAAACTAGTTAGGAGGTAAATTTGAAAAGAGATATCTGGTCTCGTGTCTGCATTTATTTCACATTTTCTCATCTAAACATAATCTTCACAAAATAATAACTTTTTTTATTAATACTATTTTGCTGTCTTCCTTGGGATTGACATTCATGAAACTTGAGTTGTTGAAAAACATTGCGAGTTTTTATATTTGATATTTATTATATGACTCTACTACGTTAGTGTGTGTGTGTGTGTGTGTGTGTGTGGAGGGATGGCGGTCATTTTGATCACTCTTTCAGTCGAAACGCCAGATAACCTGTGATTTCGATTGTTCAGTTGTGGACGAAAACAAAGCTTTTCGTCAATGTTCGGAATCGGGTGGTATGTGTACAGTTGAAAATTTTATGCAGGTCCCTTTCTCTCTCTCTCTCTCTCTCTCTCTCTCTCTTTTCTCTCTCTTCCCCTCTCTTTCTTCCTGTGTTCTCTTTCTTTGTCTTTCTCTGTCTCTATCTCTCTTTCTCTCTCTTTTTTCTCTTTCTTCCCCCTCTCTTTCTTCCTCTGTTCTATTTCTTTGTCTTTCTCAGTCTCTCTCTATCTCTCTTTCTCTCTCTTTCTTCCCCCATCCTTCTCTCTAAAGTGGAGCATTAGATTCATTAAATCAAAAAGTTCTCGGATCTGAGTTGTATCCGTGAGATTTCCTGAGGGAAATATACACACACATGCTTTCTTTTTTTTCACGTACTATAAAATCTGCTTGCTTTCTTCTACCCAACTCTGTTGGTGACCATATATTGCTTATTTTAATATATATATATATACGCTCCCCCACGGGGGTTGAACACTCTGGCTAAAGAAATTTACGGCTGCTACTTCGAATGAATTGGGCACTCTGGTATCCGGTAAGGCAAAAATGTAAACAAATAAAAGCGACTACATAATGCCTTATAATTCCTGCGGTGACGTGGTTCGCTTGTTGGCTGAGCAGTATGATTCTAAGTCTTATGTAAAATTGGGCAGGTTTCGATCCCAGCTTCGAGCGTACTGCGTGTCTATCCCCACTAAAGAATTGTGATACAACGAAACAGTCTGTCTGTGGATGACAATATATATATATATATATATATATATATATAAGATGAAAACAAGAGAGTAAACAAATTGGAATATTATGTCGTTTGTTTTCAACTATTTTTGATCTGAGGTCATCATTAAGGAAAAGATTTGTGGAACAAAAAGAATTAAAAAAAAGATTTTAAAGATTAAAATCATATATATATATATATATATATATATATATATATATATATATATATTGTGTTTGATTGAAGCATTGCACAAATTATTTTATTTTATAGTATTGAATTAATTTAGTGAGCTATTGCAATGCAAAATAATGATTATTTGAGTCTAATTCATTTCAAAGAAAAACTTCATCGTCAGAGAATTTTTTAAATCAATGAACACGATGTTGGAGGTTCAAATACTATAAAATATTAAAAAATACTATATATATATATATATATATATATATATATATATATATATATATATATTTCACCATCATCATCATCATGTCGTGCCGCCAGCACGGATATCCCTGACCATCTCTCGCCACTTCTCCCTATCATTCATCGCCTCCGGCAGGTCTTCTGGGTTACATCCCGTGTCCTCACATAGCTGCTGTATGTAAGTTTGGGCTGGTCGTCCTGCTTTTGCTTGGTATATATATATATATATATAAATATGAGAGGACAAACTGGAATATTATGTCGATTATTTTTTGTTTGTTCTCAACTTATTTTGATCCTAGGTCATCATTAAGGAAAAGATTTCAGGAACGAAAAGAAGTTATTTTTTTAAATTTCCAAGATTAAATTTTTTTTAAAGGAGTAGATATGCTATATAAAAGCGATATGAGATGCACTGGTAACGTAGCATATCTTTTGTTCCAAGAATCATTCTTCATTAGACTTATGGATATGATTCGCCACCAGTACATTATATATATATATATATATATATATATATATACGAGAGTCGGCTGAAACAATCATAGGCTGACCAAGATAATGTCATAGAATATGACCAAGCGAGGTATATTTTTCAACATTGACCCCTTGCGGTTCACACACTTTTTCGATGGGTGTTGCTAAGCTTGAATCGCCTTGGTCATCAACTGTAAATATGACGTCATCATATGAATTTTTCAACCTTTTCTCTTGTGTATATATATATATATATATATATATATATATACGTGTGTGTGTGTGTGTGTGTGAAATGTAAATAGTTTCTTCCAGGGTTGAAACACAGGTCACCGTCACAATTTCCAACGATGATAACAAGTACACCGCGGGACTTTCCTTCTCTCTGTCTCTCTGTCTGTCTGTCTCTCTCTCTATATATATATATATAGGAGGTATCATACAATAACTGATGTTTATACAACAGCATTGCTTCTAACAAAGCCTTTATCAGATGATGACTCTGGGTTCAGGCATGGTTTCGAAGCGTCATTACCACTAACTCAGAGCGCCCCAGCAGTATCTCACGACACCACCAGACTTTGTCAGATTGTTGTCGCTTGGTGGGATTGCCAGATCCACGCTGATGCCGTTAGAGCCTTATCTTGGATCTTTTTCATGTATTTTCTCTTGTCCGATGGAGGAAGTCCAAGATTAGTTAAGAAAATATATATATAACTCTGTTTTTTTTTTCAAGGTGTGTGCTGAAAATTATATAGAAGATATCCTGATAGTTGTATATAGACACAGGTAGACATCAGGTGATTGATATAGTTGCATATATAGATAAATACATTAATGGATATCAAAATAGCTTGCAAAATATATACGAAGTGAATGATAGAAAGATTAATCGACAGACAATTAAACAAGGAATATCTGGTGATTAATATGAAATATATATTCAAGGGTCATTCAATAAATAAGGTGAATTTTGCCTTATGATTGGTTTGGTTTGGTTTCTTTATTTTGTTGCATATCAACCTTCGTGGGTTATTTAATGCCCAAGCCATCCTTGTTAAAGAACAGCAGTGGTTCTATTTAACCCGTCGCTGAGAGGATAAGGGGGTTGTTTCATACTTTTTCCAAGGGTCTTCATCCAAAAGGGATCGTGATAGTGTGACTGGAGTTCGAACTCGCTTACTTCCAGGCCGCAGTCCAACACTTTAGCCATTACGCCGAATTAATTTGCAATAGAAAGCATTGTTACTGTTGCACTTTCTTCAAGGAAATCAATAGTAATGGGTTCTTTCATATGCTAGAAAACTGTTAGCATTACCTTCTTTACTGATCGCTGCGTCCGGAACTCTTTTTTATTGGAGAGTCATCGTTTTCTATTCCATGAACTATCTTTTCGACTAAGACTCGTTGCGTCCGGAACTCTTTTTTATTGGAGAGTCATCGTTTTCTATTCCATGGACTATCTTTTCGATTAAGACTCGTTGCGTCTGGAACTTTTTTTTTATTGGAGAGTCATCGTTTTCTATTCCATGGACTATCTTTTCGACATAGGCTCGTCGTGGCAAACTTATGTTTAACCCATTTTGTTTGATTTTTTTTGACTAAACATAATCCGATTACAGACATTTTTCAGTAAATTTTTCAGTGAATTTTTCTATAAATTTTTCTATAAATTTCACATGGTTTGCATTTCTCAACCATCAAAAATTTGATGGCAGACTTCTGTTCAAGCCTGAAGTACTCTGCTTTGATGCCATTTTGAATAGCCCCAAAAGAAATATAGCCCAGTCAGCTGAATACACCGACTGCATCTCTGAAAAGGGGTAACCCCCAACGAGTGTCCTGAACAATCTGATGGTGAGTCTCTAATAATGCTGGAACTTTGGGGAATGCGGAGTACCTCATCGTTGCCATCGCCCCCAGGTTTACTCTGGCTCGGAGTGGTAGCACCTGATCTATGGGTCATATAGAGCTTGTTTGACATTTGGATTGTTTGAAATAGAACAGTTAGATTACTTAGATTAGGTTTCTTTATGTAATGGCATATCAACCTTAGTAAGTTATTTAATGCCAAATCCGTTCTCCTAGAAGAACAGTAGTGCTATTATTTAACCCATAGCTGGGAGGATAAGGGAGTTCATACCTTTCCCCAAAGGTGTTTGTCCGTAAGTGAACGTAATAGCGCGACTGGAGTTCGAACTCGCTTATTACAATTTCGCAGTCCATCACTTTAACCATAACACTACGAGGAAACCCACTTAGATTATTTAACTGTATATATAAAAAAAATGGCTTTACAAGTTATATATTTAATATATATGTAAAAACAGGATTTTACATTAAATAACCTACAATGGTTGATATGACATAAAAACAAACCAAACCCAAAAAAAGAAATACTTTTGAGAGATTAAAATAGTTTTTGCTATAATCGAATTCCAAACAATGCAAAATTTTATATAATTTATGAAAAAAAATTATGATCCCCCCATTTTTCAACAGATTTATTGAATGACCTTCGTATATATACAAAAGAAAAAAGTAGACAATAATATTTAAGAACTCTACTTTATTTTTCGCTCTATGACTTCTCTATCACTATTTGTCTTCTCCATTCTCTAGTGGTGTAATGGTTAAAGCGATGGACTGCGAAATCGTAGTAAGCGAGTTCGAACTCCAGTCGAGCTATTACGTTCACTTTCAAACAAATACCCTTGGGAAAGGTAAGAACCCCCTTATCCTCCCAGGTATGGGTTAAATAGTACCACTAAGAGAATAGCTTTGGCCTTAAATAACCTACAAAGGTTGACATGCTATTAAAAAAAGAAACCAAACCAAACCATTCTCTATGTTACTTTGAGGGGGTGTACTCGTGGTGTAATGGTTAAAGCGAGGGACTGCAGAATCGTAGTAAGCTAGTTCGAACTCCAGTCGCGCTATTACGTTCACTTTCGTAAAGGTAAGAAACCCCTTATCCTCTCAGCTATGGATTAAATAGTACTACTACTGTTCTTCTAGAAGGATAGATTTAGCATTAAATAATTTACAAAGGTTGATATGCCATTAAACAAAAAAAATATTACTTTATTTATCCATACCATGTTTTGAAAAATTCTCTTTCCTTTTATTTGTTTTCTATTTGCTTTCGTTTCTCTGTACTGCATTTCTTTCTATTCGCGAGATTTGAAAGGATTTCAGCCGACCGATGCTCTTGTGTTCTTAACACATCAACACGTCTGATAACCCCCAAACCACAGACAAGCAGAAATTCCGGTCCATATATATATATAAATACATCTATCTAGGTATATATATTTATATTCCTGTCATAAATGATGAAAACTACCGTAATATGTTAATACAGACCAATTAGTTTTACATAAATCTGCCCGAGAGCTTGACTTGATTTAATATAGTTTATATGACTGTATGACCGTACACACAGACACACAGACATATGTGTGTGTGTGTGTGTGTGTGTGTGTGTGTGTGTGTGTGTGTGTGTGTGTGTGTGTGTGTACGTGTGTCGGCTGATAATATCTACCTTTCGTTTCTCCTCTTCATCTCTCTCTTTTTGTGCAACTGTGCTTCGTGTGTCAACGAGGCCTCTGTACTGACGGCTTTAAACACATTTAAATCTAGTCAGCGTGTTTGTGCTAATTATTAGTCAAAATAGCCTGATTTTTTTCTCTCTCAAGACCGACCTGCCCTTCTCTCACACACACTCTCTTTCTTTCTTTCTTTCTTTCTTTCTTTCTTTCTTTCTTTCTTTCTTTTTCTCGCTCTGTGCAGCGAGCGGTGTGTGGTCTGTCAGCCGCTGCGGATATGAAAGGCCCCGGATGATGTTGATAGAGAAAATGGCTTTCTTTTTCTAATTTGTACATGTTGCCACTTGCATCTGTACGTAGGATGGGATGGGGACTAGAGAGATAGGGGGCAAGAATTTTATACTGAAGATAGCGCTGTGTTAAAATATATAGATAGAAAGTGTGTGTGTGTGTGTGTATGTGTGTGTGTGTGTGTGAGAAAGTTTGAGTAAGAGAAGATTGAGTCGTCTAACTGAAGTCATCAGTTAACTGCTAACATCTGCCTGAAAACTTCCCATTTTGAAATTTACCGACCGCTCACCCTCTTCCCCTTACCTAAATCTTCATCTTCCTTTTTTCTTTTCGTATTCATCTATCTTTTTTTCTTTTTGACTTCGTCTTTTTTTTCTATTCGTTTTCACCTTCCATTTTTCTCTTCGTCTTCAACTTCCATTTTCTCTTCGTCTTCATTCTATTTTTTCTCTTTGTCTTCATCTTCCATTTTTCTTTTCGTCACTTTCTTTCTCTTTATCTTGGTCTTCATTTTCCTCTTCATCTTCAACTTCCTTTTTTCTCTTCGTCTTCAACTTTCTTTTTTCTCTTTGTCTTCATCTTCTATTTTTCTTTTCGTCACTTTCTTTCTCTTTATCTTGGTCTTCATTTTCCTCTTCATCTTCAACTTCCTTTTTTCTCTTCGTCTTCAACTTTCTTTTTTCTCTTTGTCTTCATCTTCTATTTTTCTTTTCGTCACTTTCTTTCTCTTTATCTTGGTCTTCATTTTCCTCTTCATCTTCAACTTCCTTTTTTCTCTTCGTCTTCAATTTTCTTTTTTCTCTTCGTATTCATCTTCCTTTTTTCTTGGTCTTCATCTTTTACTCATTCTTGGTCTTCATCTTTTTTCTCTTCGTTTTCCCCTTCCGTTTTTTTTTCTCTTCCATTTTCTTTTCGTCTTCACCATTCTTTTTTCTCTTTGTCGTCATGCTCTTTTCTTTTCTTCATCTTCCTTTTTTCCTCTTCGTTTTCATCTCCTTTTTTTCTCTTCGTCGTATTGTAAGCGTTTCTTTTTACTACGTTTTACGAGTTGCCGTCAATATCTTTTTTTCATTTTCTTTTTTTTTTTTCATTTGTTCGTTTTCCTTTTATTCCTACTTGGCCAAAATCCTCCCATTCACCGGCAGCCCTATCGACAGGGCTTAGAATATGCTGACTGACTCCTGCAATGGAGTAAAACCCCCATTAAAAATTAAAAGAGCTATTCTGGGTATGAAATTAAACTGTATCGGGTTTTCAGGTTCCAGTTCTGGAGATCTGGGGAGGGTGGCGTGCCCCTTCATTGTCATTGCTCCCACTCAGAGTGCTAGTACCTGCTAGAGTCTTATCTATGGGTCGAAAATATGTTTAGAAATTATACGTATTCGAATGTATGGTTCGGTTTGGTTTGGTCAGATTGGGTTTTATGGCATATCAACCATTGTAGGTTATTTAATGCCAAACCATCTTTATACGTATATATCAGATGTATATGATTTGGTTCGATTGGGTTCTACGGCATATGGACCATTGTAGGTCATTTTAGGTCATTTAATGCCAAATCCTCTTTATACGTATATATTAGATATATATGATTCGGTTTGGTAGGGTTCTATGGCATATCAACCATCGTAGGTTATTTAATGCCAAATCCTCTTTATTCATATACATTAGATATATATGATTTATGAAGTGGTTACAAGAATTACTAATAAAAACTAATCATTCTATTGAACACTTTTCATTTATTTGCATAGAGTTAAATGGTTTGAAGTTTTGCTATTTTCTAAATGAATAATTTCCCGGTAACATTTTAAACAAACCTGAGCTCATTTGTTTCTGCGTAGTTGAATAGTTTTAATTATCCTTATCTAACACAACTAATTCTATTCAGTATTAATCATTTGTTTGCACACAGTGGTTACAAGTATTTCAATTTAACGCTAATTATTCTATTTCAACACTATTCATTCATTTGCACTCAGTCAAATGGTTCCAAGTATTGTTATGTTTTACTAGTATTTCAATTTAGGTACACAGTTAAAGAGTTTCAAGTATTGCTATTTAATACTAATAAACCTATTCAACATTAGTTGTTTGTTTTCACACGGTTAAATGGTTCCAAGTATTGCTATGTATCACTAACAATTCAATTAAACATCAGATATTTATTTACACACGGTTAATGGTCGAAGAGTTCTATTTCTCACAATTCAATTCAACATCAGTCATTTGTTTGTAGAATACCCCGACTGGATCTTTGTAGAGGAGTAAGACCCCTTCCCTCCAACGATTGACCTGGATATGACTCTAAGCAATCTAATGATGAGGCTCCAGTCCTAGAGCTTTAGAAAAAGTAGAGTACCCCTTCATTGTCATTGCTCCCAGGTCTTCTTTGGCTCTGAGTGGTGCCATATGATAAGGGCCTATCTATGGGCCAAATAGAACTGTTTGACATTTGAATAGTGCGCAAACAAAGGGTATATTGAATTGAATTGTTAGAAATAGAACTGTTTGGCCATTAACTGTGTGCAAACAAATGAATGTCTAATTTAATTGTTAGTGATACAAACACAACCCAACCAAACCAAAAAGAAAAAATATCTACAAACTATTCACTTAAAAATCAGATATGTACATCCATTTAACTGTTTGCAAACATTATTAATGTTTTATAGCGATACTTGAAACCATTTAACAGTGTTAAAAATGATTAATATTCAATAGAATTATTAGTGTTTGATAGAAATTTTATAAAGCTTTTTAAAACTGTGTGCAAACAAAAAAACCCTGCCTCGTTTAAAAATGTTATCTACAAACTATGCGTTTACAAATCATGTATAAGCAGAATTTGGCATTAAATAGCCTATAAGGGTTGATATACCGTAAAACTAAAACTGGTCACATTTGGGCGTTTCAACTGGTGTAATGGTTAACAAGCCTGGCTACCAGATCTTTGCAAGTGGGTTCGTTTCTCACTGGATGCTCAGTTGTATTAACATTCGTAGAACAACCATTGGCCACCAGGGGTTCATAAATGTTAACCTCTTGAGAATATTTATGAACACATATATCCTTAGAAAAAATAGTTCAATACTATGCCTTTGTTTATTGCTACAATAAAAAGTTTGATGGGCAAAACTATGGTCAGTTGACGTCAAGGATAAATTTTAAAAAAATTAGATTTTCAAAAACTGTTGGCTGAAATCTTTAGTGGAATCCCTCAATATTTAAACCAAATGTGAAGAATGGTTTACAACAAGGATGGACAAATTTTTTGGTGGGAGAGCAGCATCACTGGGTTATTAACTATCAAAGTGCAGCATCTTTTAAAATTAAAAGAATTTTGTCTCGATTCAAGTGCAAGTTTTATTTTTAGAGGCTCCTGTGGGTCACAGTTTGCCTATTCTTGATTTACAATTGTTTTTAGCATTGATTTCCTAGTAATCGAAAAATTCTTATAAAAAAAGTCATTAATAAATGCTTATAGCGCGGAAAATTTCAATTTGGTGTCTACTTTATACTTTTAAAAGATTATATAAAGATTCAGTTTAGCTCACCTGCCGGACGCAGTAATTATAGTAAGATTATGCTTATTTGCTTATGGCTATCCGTCGATACCGACGACGATAACTCTTTGCAGTTATGAATCTTCTCAGAGGCTGAGAAAGCCGATGAAAGAGTCACTTGTTTTTAAAATGGTCCGGCGGATCAACGGCTGTCATCGTCTTCTTATGATCATTGACATTGATATCACTGCTACCTCTGAAACATCTGTTAGCGGTTATGCTCAGCTTGGCCAAAGTGTGCCGTTCTGGGGCCTGAACTTCAAGGTGCTTAGGATCGATTACACATGGTTCAAGAATATTTTTTAAGATGTCGTGAAATCTTTTCATAGGTCACTTGTAAGATTATTCCTTGAGTTTTCGAAGTGTTGTCCTCATCCTGATTATTATATTTACAATGCTTGAACCCTTGTATGCTATCTCTCTCTCTCTCTCTCTCTCTCTCTGTCTGTCTCTCTCAGTGTGTATATATATATATATATATATATATATATAACCCTAGAATTATCTAATTCGGACATTATAGGATGTTGACGCAAAAGACACAAGGATTATATATATATATATATATATATATATATATATATATATATATATATATATCCTACTCCTAAATTATCCTATTAGTATACTTAGAGGACGACGTTCACTTAAGTTTTTTTTATCAAGCAGTTGATAAACTAATAGCAAATAAAACACAAATATTTTTCTTTAATGACTAAACATTGCGGCTTCATAAAATATTCCTGAAACAAAATAGATTAAAGGATTAAATTATCAAAATTAATGTAGTAATTTTGATTCCAAGGCATGCAGAGGTAAATATTATGGAATAACCCAATATTGAGGAAAATATATTGGAATTAATGGACAAAAATATCAAAATTAATGCTTAGTTGCCCTCTTCGAGCTTATATATATATATATATATATATATATATATATATATATATATATATATATATATATATTTAAAACTGAACATGCATACAAACACACACACGCATAAGCACTCATACACATGAAACCAAATTATTATGATCAAACATTTCAAAGTAAATCAAATTTCGGTTTTAGATAACCCATCAGGAGTTTTTATGCCATTAAATAAAGGAAACCAAGTTATTATAATCAAATATTTCCATATAAATCAAATTTCGGCATTAAATAATCCATGATGGATTGGCATGTCATTAAAAATAATCTACACCAAACCAAAAGAATGAGGAACTTAGTGAGAATCGAACTCACTAATACTGAACTCGGAGGCACCCCAGAAATAATAACCGTACTTCATCTCTTTATTTCCTAACTACAGACATCTCCCCCCCAAAAAAGAACAGAGGATGATTTGGATTTACAGCCCCCCCCCACCGTGAAATCAAATTGACATCAGTGGGCGCGATCAGTGTTTGAACTTGTTACGTTAAATTGTGATGACAGGACGGCGGTGTGGCATTAGTTGCAGACCGAACGATTTAGTGTTCTCTGGAACGTGGCCGGATGCCGACAAACTGAAATGACGGCGGTGGGAGGAAGGGGTTTGCAAAAGGGTCGGCCAGAAGAAAGGAAACACGATCTGGGCAATTTAGTCTGGCTTCTTCAGGCAAGTTACCGTTCACGGTACGTGAACATCACATTTGCCTGTGAAAACACGTCGGTGGCTTGCGTGCGCCTGTGACTTGGAAACTTGAAAAGAGATGCTCGCCTCCGCGAGGAAACCTTCAAATAGTCTTAAGGTAACTAGTCTTTAAAACGCTATTGAGGAAATGTAAGTTACTACGACCCCAATGAATATGACGTGTTTTTATTAATATTTCTTCTAAATTACTACTTATCAAAAATACTTGTTAATTAAAAACTTATAAGTAAAGTAAGTAAAGTTGGCGACCTTAGTCGAGGGTGACCCGAAGGCTCCCTTTTCAATAGCTACTACACCGAGGTGTAGTGAAGGGCGCAACTCCATTCCCTGGATTGTTCCACTTTACCCTTGATCCATACCTTATAATGCTGAGTGTGAAGCAAGGAGTCATCAACTACTATTTTTAAAGTCTTTGGTATGACTCGACCTGAGATTGAACCTCGGTATCCTGGACTATTGGCGAATACTCTACTCATTAGGCCAATGGCCCGGTGAAACCTATACTACACTATAAAAATTGATTATGTGTGTGCATGTATATTTTATTGAATCGAAGACTGATTAATTGATTTGCACTAAATTTACATTATCTACATAAGAAAAACAAACAAACAAACAAACAAACAAAGCTAATTTTTATCACTTCCGACTACTATCTTCATCTTTGTTATATTCATAACATTTCGGCCGATGGATCAAATAAAAGGTTCGGTTCGAAGTTCTGTGTCAGCTCCGAAGTTCGACATGAAACAGTTGAAGAAGGTTAAAGGATGCATCAACCAAAACGTTGTGAATATAACAATGAAGATGAAGACAATAGTCCAAATATTTGAAGTGATAAAAATCATCAAACTTTATCTCAGAAATTTACTCAAACCAAAAATCAGACAGTGAAAAAACCGGACTAATTTTTTAAATTATTGACACAAATTTGAATGAAATTTTAATAACTTAGACGCATATAGGAAGTGATTATTTTTCTTGACTATTGTCATCAGAGTTCCTTTATTTGTAGCGAAAAATCATATTTTTCGAAAAAGAAAATTCTCATAAATAAAAAAAAAGTAAATTTTTGAGAACTTTTTTAAAAATTTAATATCCTAAATACGTGATTTGTTCTTTGCAGTAAAAGTTTGAAAAATGTCAAATTGTGACATACAATGATTATGGACTGTTCTTTCGCAATATTGGAAAGAAACTGAATCGCGTTCATTCATCAATTAATGTTTTCTACAAAAATTATAAGAAACCTGTAAATTATAAAAAAAAGAAAAGGCTGTAGTCATAAGAGCAAAACACTACGTCTGAACATACACAAATTGTTTGAACAACATATTAGCTGCGTATCACAACAACTCGAAGTTAAAATTAAATATTTCACCCAAAACTATTCCGCACTGATTTCAGAAATTTTATACTTATGGATACCCTATAAATTGTTAAGTGGACTTAAATTATCCTACCATGTCATAAACGAAATCAATTGTCATAAATTGTCTTAATTTTTTTTTATGTCAGCCGTCCGTTTTTTGTCCAATACTGTGTGCAATATCAATGAAGTACTGGTGCCCGGGAAAATAATAATAATAATAATAATTATAATAATAACTGTAAATGTAGGCTAAGCGGTGACAGAGACGAAACGTTCAATCACATAATAAGCGAATGCAGCAAATTAGCACAGAAGGAGTATAAGGCGAGAAACGACTGGGTCGGCAAGGTGGTCCACTGGGAAATGTGCAGGAAATTTCAATTCGACCATACAAACAAATGGTATATGCACAACCCAGCACCTGTCCTAGAAAATGACTTGCATAAACTCCTATTGGACTTTAACATACAAACGGATCACCTAATCCCGGCCAGAAGACCAGACCCCATAATAATCAACAAAAGAAAGAGAATCTGCAAAATTGTTGACTTTGCTGCCCCGGCGAACCACAGAATAAATCTGAAGGAAAGTGAAAAGAAAGATAAATACCTCGACCTTGCTAGAGAATTGAAAAAGCTGTGGAACATGAAAGTAACGATTGTGCCAATTGTGATTGGTGCGTTAGGCACAATAACAAAAAGATTATTAAAAGGCCTGAAAGACTTGGAAGTTGGCGGACGAGTAGAGACTATCCAAACGACAGCATTGCTAAGAACGGCCAGAATCCTGAGACGAGTCCTGGAGACTTGAGGAGACTTGCTGTCACTCAAACTCCAGAGAAAAACTCTTGAGGAGTAAATAATAATAATAATAATAATCTATGGGATTTTGACATACAAACGGATCACCTAATCTCGGCCAGACGGCCAGACCTTATAATCATCATCAAAAAAAGGGAATTGTGGAACTTTGTTGTCCAAGCTGACCACAGAATATAATTGAAAGAAAATGAAAAGAAGGATAAGTACCTGGACCTTGCCAGGGAATTGAAAAAACTTTGGGGCATGAAAGTGACGTTTATACCAATCGTGATTGGTGCTTTTAGTACAGTTACCAAAAGATTATTTAAGAGACTGGAGGGCTTGGAAATAAGAGGACGAGTGGAGACCACCCAAACTACTACATTATTGAGAACAGCCAGAATACTGAGAAGAGTCCTTGAGACTTGATGAGATTTGCTGTCACTCAGAATTCAGAGAAAGACCATCAGCTTACGCTGGCGTGAAAAACTTGCGAGGAGAAAAATAATAAATTAAATCAAAAAATTAACATTATCATTTTTTATTTTAAAAAAAATTATTTTTGAGGAAGTATTAAATTTGATGCTTTTCAAAATAACCTTTTTAAAAATCTGCCTATTTTATAATGTTATTGTTTTATAAATTGATATTGGGAATTTCCATAATAATCTGGTTCTAGTCGGGAGTGTCCAAGAATAGCAATTTGATTCTTGGCAAAGCAAGCAGCGCTGATACTTCATGTCAATAACTCCATCATTTTTTACGGTCGCCATGCCAGTAAAGAAAACAGACTCAGACGAACAATGTTAAATATTCTTCTCTTAATGTTTATTCTTGTAAGATTTACATGCCGCCCAAGTTAATTTTTGATAACTTCCTTTTCTTTTTAAAACATCTCTTGAAGACAAGGGCCAGTTTCTTTGCGTTGTCATTCACTAAACAAAGCTCACTTTAGCGCAAAACCAGAAATATGGGACACTCAGTGAGATTCAAACTCACTGACAATGATTAGATAGCTAGACTAGCGGACCACTGAAACACGCGGGGCGCCTCAGGAGACGTTTCTGTTGGACTTTTGCCGTAAAGCAAAGATTGGTGAAATAGAATTTTCGACCTTGGATCGTGAGTTCGATTCTTACTGAGTCTCTTCGCCGGGTAATTCAAGGAAAATTTCTAGATTAAGCTTATCCATCAATAATTGATATTTTGATTTTATCTTATAAACTTAAAATTTTTCTGTAAAAAGTTTCACGGTTTTATGGAGAAACATTTTAATATTTAAATGATTGACACACGGGAGATTTATCGAGTTGAATACTTTTGTTTTTTGTCCGGATGATTAGTCTTTGTCCGAATTGTTAGCACTTCGTAAACTATCATCATCATCATGTCGTGCCGCAAGCACGGATATCCCTGACCCTCTCTCGCCACTTCTCCCTATCGCTCATCGCCTCTGGTAGGTCTTTAGTTCTACATCCTGTATCCTCACATAGCTGCTGAATGTATGTTCGAGCTGGTCATCCTGCTTTTGCCCGGCCATATGTGGGGGTCCATAGGAGTACATCACTTATGAGCTCGTCCCTGCTTCTCCAGCAGTGTCCTGCATGTCTGGCTCGTCTAACTCGGATAGTTTTCGTGATGAGAGGCAGGTGGTCGTATAGTTGGTGTCTTGTGGGGTGTTGTCGCTAGGACTTGTTCAATATTGCTCGCAATGCTATGTATTTTTAGTCTTCCTTGCATGTAGAACTCTATTTAGTAATATTTTTTCTTTTAAAGTTTAGAAATTTAAATTTTGTGCGATTATGACAAGAATATGGCCTCTTGCAAGTTATTGCTTATTATAAGAGACTCCTTCTCCAATAAAATCCACTTGTGTCGAATCCGGCCTGTTGGGAGGTTTAATAAATATCAAACCCTTACTTCACTGAAAGTAATTGTACTCAGTTCCAGGCAACTGTGCTTGAGACACGGAAACCGAATTAACTCGTTTTTGATAGTGGAGTACTTTTCGGAATTCTTTACATTTCCTATGACGTAGTACGCACATTTAATTTTTTTTACCAGCAAATAAAAAGAGGTTACAGAAACTTATTTGTATATGAGTAGTGTGTTACATCACTGGATTGTGGGGTATGTTTCTAGATTTAAATCGAGAATGAAACTTCAATTTTAAGAACAAAGCAAGATGCTATAAGGTAATATCTTCGATTTGTATTTTAGTAGTTTTGATTCTGACCACAATTTTGAAGGGTCTGACCCTGAAAACGTAATTACAGTATAAAGTTAATTTTAGTGACTAATTGTGCAATGACATGAAAATGTTTGATTGTAAATGAACGAAAGTATACTTGAAAACGATAAAAAGACAATAAGGGGAGTGTCTGTCACTTAATGGCTAACATATTGGACTACGACATCCGAGTAAGTGAGTTCGAACTCCAGTTCCGGTATTACATTTATCTTCAGATTAATACTCCTGGGAAAGTCATGAACCCTCGTATCCCTAAAGCCATTGGTTAATTAGTACCACTACTTGACTTCTTGGGCATGAAATAACTCATGAGCACTTATATATAGTTAAAAAAGTGCTCGATGCTTTTGTAGCAGAGCTGGTTTATATATATATATATATATATATACTCTGGTATCCGGTAAGGTATAAAATGTAAACAAACGAACGCTACTGCTTAATACCTTATAATTCCCTAGCTAACGTGGTACGCTTGTTGGCTGAGCGGTCTGATACTAAGTCTAACGTAAAGTTGGGTGGGTTTTGATCCCAGCTTGAAGCGTCCTAAATGTCTAGCTACATTGAAGAGTTGTGATATAACGAAACAGTCTGTCTGTGGATGGCAGTATATATATATATATATATATATATATAAGAGAAAATGAATATGAATCCGATGGTATTCAAAGGATGAGCTTATTCATGATTAAATTTGATGTCATTGTTAAACGTCTCATTTTTTTTCCAAACTATCATCAGAAAAACGTTAATATATATTATATCTTCTGAATTATATTCTAATATAAAAATGAAACGAGAAAATTCTTCGCATTCTATTGCCGTTTGTTTGTTTTTTTAATGGCATATCAACCTTCTCGGGTTATTTAAAGCCAAATCCATCCTTTATAAGGACAGTTGTGGTACTATTTAACCATAGATGGGCAGAAAAGGTGGTTCATACTTTTCCAAAGGGTATTTGTCCGAAAGTGAATGTAATTGCGCGAGTGGAGTTCGAACTCGCGTACTACGACCCCGCAATCGAACGCTTTAACCATTACACCCCCTCTCTTACTGGTTGGAGCATTTTGTTTTAAGTGGATATGAAGTAAATTGTTTTCGAAATTCACTTCAAAGAGTAATGTATAGCTGTAGATTTAAGTTCTTTTTTTTGTTTTTTTTATAGAAACATCACATTTCAACATTGCCCTGATGATGGTTTAATCAAAAAAGTAAAATTTTTTATATTTACAAATGGCATAATATTTAATCATAAATAAACTTATCCTCTGAATACTTTGTTTTTTAACTTTCAGCATTATAAGGTACGG
>OY757918.1:85101009-85148509 GCA_963585895.1 Sepioteuthis lessoniana
AGTGAATATTCGTGGTGTAACGGTTGTAGTTGTAGGAAATGGACACAGGGAACCGAGTTCAAACAATCAATGAGGTTCTTTGCATATCACGTTGAGCTAATACCCTTGGGAAAGGTATAAATCCAATTATCCTCCCTCTAGCACTAGATAAAACCGTAGGACAGATATATATATATATATATATATATATATATATATATATATATATATATATATATATATATATATATATATATATATATATATATATATATATATATTGAAATGATAGTTTGTGGTGAATCTGAAAATGTGATAGAAATATATGGAAAGTTGGATAAATCAAACACTTAAAACCGATTTAGAGGAGTGATATTTCGTTTTTCTATTTCGTTAAGAACTTTCTCAAGAAAGTTCTTAATAAAATAAAAGAACGAAATATCGCGCCACTAGATCGGTTTTAATATATATATATATATATATATATATATATATATATATATATATATATATATATATATAATAAAAATAAGTTGAAAAGTGGATAAATCAAACACTTGCAACGGGTTTAATTGTAATATTTCATTCTTTATTCACGGACTTAACTTCTTCTTGAGTCTGAATAAAATCTTTCCGTAAATAAAGAACGGAATATTACTACTAAACCCGTTGTAATGATTTGATTTATCCACTTTTCCACTTATTTTTATCATCTTGTCAGATTTACCAAAATCTACAATTTCTTCACACACACACACACACACACACACACACACACACACACACACACACACACACATATATATATATATATATATATATATATGCTGAAAATGGCATGGTCTGTATAAAGAAACAATTTTAATAACGTAAAGTTTAGAAAAATATAATGTACTGACATGTACTTACATGTAAGGCAGTTGGAAAACAAGTATTTAGAAATAAACGTTTTTCTTGAAATATTGCAAAAGTAGATAAATAAATAAATAAATAAATAAACCAACGCATATCTATTTTTAAATGCTTGTATTTCAACGGTCTAAGATGCACGTACATTATATTTTTCAACGTTTTCCTTGAATTATTTACATCATTCCTCTATACAGGCCTTGTCATTTTTAACAAATTAATATAAGAAGCATACGAGGAACCCATACTTTAATACATCCCAAAGACACATATATATATTGAGGAAGATTTGGTTTGGTTTGGTTTCTTTGTTTAATGGCATATCATCCTTTGTAGGTTATTTAATGCCAAAGCCATTCTCCTAGAAGAACAGTAGTGGTGCTATTTAACCCATAGCTGGGAGGATAAGGGGGTTCATACCTTTCCCAAGGGTATTTGCCCGAAAGTGAATGTAATAGCGCGACTGGAGTACGAACTCGCTTTCTACTATTGAGGAAGAGGGATTACTAGTAATATATATATATATATATATATATATATATATATATATATATATATATATATATATTTAGACATAGATAGATAGATAGATAGATCTTACAAATAATTCATTTATGCTTTTTCAAAATCTAGTAAAGCAATTATGAAAATACCGTTATATATAGTTGCTAATTTTTCATTGCACCGTTTAGAATTTGTGTAGACCATGAAAAGTAAAAACTAAATGAAAAAAAAAAAATCAATTAATGGAAAATAAACAAGATTGCATCAAGACAATTAATAAAATAACAGAAAGAATCGAAATATGAAATAACAACTATTATCAAAGTATTTTCTTCTCAAAATCGAAGTAAATTACAACCTTCCCCCTCCCAAAAAAAAGAAACTCGAATCCGCTAACCCTATTCCTCCGCAGATTATCCCGCCCCCCACCTCAAGAGGTTTCCTGTGTGTGACATTAAATTACGCCTAGTGCTGAGGCTCCAGTTCTAGAGCTCTGGTGAATGTACAGTACCCTTTCATTGCCATTACTCCCAGGTCCACTCTAAGCCAGAGTGGTAGTACCCGTTTGGGTCCTATCTATGGGTCAAATAGATCTATTTGAAAATTATTAGATAGGAATATTTGATACCATACAACTGTATAATTTATTTGCATCAAGAATTGTTACTTGAAGCTCTAATTGTTGACGAAGGATTATTATTAATTAATTGAAACTACATAACGATGTGCAAACAAATGACTTATTAAATAGAAATAATTACTTGAAACTATATAATTATCAGTATTTGATAGGAATACTTGATATCATATAACTGTGTGCAAAAAAAAAAAAAAGACAAAAAAAAACAACCCACAAACAAACAAACAAAACAATTCTGCAACAACTACACATAAAATCTAAATATAAACATATTATGTACGCAATTCCCTAACCTCTTGGTATAAAATAACCTTGGAGGGGTTGATATTTTTTGTACTCGGTCTTGTGCGGTTTATTTTCAAACAGCTCTTTATTTGACCCTCAGATCGGACTCTGTTAGATTTAATCACTCCGAGTAAGAGCGGACCCGGGAGTAAGGGCAATGAAGGGGTACTCTACACTCTCCGGTTCTGGAGCCTCACCATTTGATAAAGCTTATTGTTTTACCCAGGATACCCTTTTTGGGGGTGGTTCTTACTCCTCTGTAGGGGGTACAGTTAGTGTATTCAGTGTTCCACGGACAGGTCACACGAAAGGAACTGTTTTACATATTGTTTTATTTTAAGAGTTAGTAAACAAGCGGTTTCATTTTGTAAATGTTCCGTAAAATTTACTTAGACGACCAAAATTATAGCGTTAATTGTCTAATCAACACAATCCCCAACACTGACGAGACATTTTATCCCCCCCCTTTTTTTTAAACATATAGTCAATCAATGTCATCTACCTGGTGTTAGGCCTTTTGTATCGTCATTATTTATTTTTTCCTGGTGTCCATATTTCTGAGCTTATCCCTTGTCAATTTAAGGGGCCCGAAGATTGCTCATTTATTAATTCCTTTGATTAAATCTTGTTTCCAAGTTCCACTAATTTCTTTGTTCATCTGAAGATATCCTTTCTTATTTTTTTTATATCAGTTTGTTTCATGGTATCTGCTTTTAATATTTCCAGGTAGATTTCCTTTTTTTCTTCGTGCATTCTGATACTTTCCTTATTGGTAATTCTATTCGATTATTTTTTCTTTATCGGTTATAAGCATTGTGCATTTCCCAATATCAAGTTGAAAATACTATGTATTTATGTATGTATATAGGTCACTGGTCCTGTACTCTGGTTTTGTCGCTGGGGTACTACTCACGTAGAGTGTCTTGTGCAGGAATAACCTGGCACAGCCCATCCCTCTCCAGGTCATGTATATAGGTAGGCCCAGTAATAAATTCACAGCCTAACTGGCAAAATTCACCTATTTATATTTTTTCATTGTTCTTTATTTCTATTCTTAGTATTTCTGTACTTCTATAATAAACATTATATTTCTATACATAATAATATTTCTATACTTCTATAATAAACATTATATTTCCATACTTAATAATATTTTTATACTTCTATAATAAACATTGTATTTCTATACATAATAATATTTCTATACTTCTATAATAAACATTGTATTTCTATACATAATAATATTTCTATACTTCTATAATAAACATTATATTTCTATACTTAATAATATTTCTATGCTTCTATAACAAACAGAATAATTCCTCGCCGTCTTAGGTTAGGTTAGATTATTTGCTTTAATGGCATATCAGTCCTTGATAATTATTTAATGCCAAATCCTGTTCACACACACACACACTCACACACACACACACACACACACACACACACACACTCACACACACACACACACACACACACACACATATATATATATATAATTTTTTGTTGTAGGTTTAGTGTGTGTGTGTCTGTGTGTAATTTTTAAGGTAATAGTTCGTTGGTAATTTAATTTTTACGCAAGATAGAACTCATTTGTTTACATACAGATAAATGGTTTCAGGTATTGCTATTTAGCATTAACAATTCTATTTAATATCAATCCTTTGTTTGCACATAGTCAAACGGTTTTAAGTGTTACTAACACTGATAATTCTATTTAATTGTAATCATGTGTTTGCATACAATTTAAATGGTTTCAAGTGTTACAATCTCAGTACAATTGACCCAAAGTCATGACAGTCTACTAATTTTAAGATAAAAGAGAGTCGGGTACTTTTTTGCAACTAGAGAAATTGAAGAATACAATCGGGACAATCATATAGGTGCTAGGGCTGATGGATCAGATCAAGCATCTCCGACTGTCCCATCTAACCCAGCAAGAGCCCGTGGAGTGTTGTCGGGTCACGGACTGTCAGCCATCAGGATCTTATCCTCAAGCATGACGAGTCACCCACCATTCATGGCCAACAAATAGCCTCGTTGAGAGGAGGGGGTCTTAGTCGGCCTATTCTTCGGCCCAAGCCCGACAGGGTATAAACAAATTTACTACATGGTTTTACCTATATGAAAACTTGATCTAAATGGTGCTGTTAATTTTGTTAAGTTTTTTTTTTTTTTAATTATGATCAACATTTGCGTGTTTGTTGGTAACAGGTGAGACAAAGTAACCTCAGACCTTGTCGAGCGTCTATAATTTCGTTGAAAGTGTGGTAATAGAATTTTTGTTGCTAAACAATGTAGGTTTACTCTCAATCATAAGGAGGACGAATAAAAAAAAGAAATGTCTCAAATCTCTATAAGTATACTTGAACAACTCTGAAGTTGTAAAAATTGTCTTGAGAAGTCACACACATACTTTCCTACACTTGAATTACATGTTTATATCAACAGAATTGTAAACACTTCCTTTTGTGTGCCTATATATATATATATATATATTTCAGAGGGGTTCTGTCTAGTGTGGTGATATCACCTCACCTACCTAGGAAGCAGCGTCTCATCAACCGAAAAGGACATCGACACGCGGCGAACGAAGGCATGGACAGCTATTGATAGGCTATCAGCTATCGATAGGAAATCAGACCTGATTGATAAAATGAAACGCAGTTTCTTCCAGGCAACGGTCGTATCGATACTGCTGTATGGATGCACTACTTGGACGCTGACTAAACGGCTAGAGAAGAAGCTAGACGGCAATTACACAAGTATGCTGCGAGCAATATTGAACAAGTCCTGGCACTTGGTTCGACACAAACCCACAATTTCATTTAGTGACAACGAACACTGTTATAATATATATATATATATATATATATATATATATATATATATATATATATATATATATATATATGGTTTGGTTTGGTTTGGTTTGGTTTATGGCATATTAATCATTGTAGGTTATTTAATGCTAAATCCATTTTTTATACATATAAAAGTCCTATTTCAAACAATTCATTTTAGCTTAAGCACAGTATTTTGTTTACACACAGGTAAATGTAAAAATAATTCTATTTCAATTCAGTTAAGCATAAGTACACGGTTTAAATGTCAAAAACAGTTCTATTTCAAGCTATTTAGTTGAGTTAACAAAGTTAAATAGTTCCAAGTTTTGCTACGTATCACTAACAATTCAATTAAACATCAGTCACTCATTTCCACGCAGTTAAATGTCAATTTATTTATTGGTTATTTAATAACAAATCCATTTTATACAAATAAATAGTTCTATTTCCTACAATTTAGTTTAGCATAAGTACGCACTTTAAATGTCAAAACAGTTTTATTTCAAACAATTCAGTTTAGCATAAGTACGCAGTTTGAATGTTAAAACAGTTCTATTTCAAGCTATTCAGTCTAGCATAAGCAGACAGTTTAGTTCTATTTGACCCAAAGATAGGGCCCTATCGAGTGCTACCACTCCGGGTCAGAGTGGATTTGGGAGCGATAGCGATAAAAGAGTACTCCGCATCCCCTAAGGCTTCAGTATTACTGGCGCCTCAGAAACAGATTGTTTAGTGTCATATCCAGGACACTCGTTGAGGGAGTCTTAACTCTCTGCAGAGAAGCAGTCGATGTTTTCTACAGCCCCAGCCGACTAGGCCAATATACATATGGAGTTGTAATTGCGTAGACATATAGTCAATGGTGCTTGGTGACTGTCAGTTTCTCGTTAATGTGATCGGACCAAGATCCATCGAACGCAAAGTTCTTAAAATGATGGTCACATATGTGATAAACTGAGAGTGACTAAACAATACCGACTCTGTGTCTACGCTATCCTAATTTAAATATATATGCTCTATCACTGATATCGAGTACTCTTTATATGACATATATATATGTGTGTGTGAGAGAAAGTGTGTCTGCGTGTACATATATGTATTAGTGTGTGTGTATGTATGTGTATATGAATATATATACAAACATGCATAGACGCACACACATACACGCACATTCATACGCACATAAATATATATGCGTGCGTGTATGTAAGTATTTATCCAACTCTTCAACCATTGACATAAAGTCAATTTTTAAGCAGAGGACAAGTGGTTTAAATTGAGTTTTCCTTCTCTTAGAATGGTTGTCTAACCAAGACTAAAGAACATAGTCTGCTTTACTATTTACCCATAGCTGGTGGACAGATCGATTCATAACTTTAGCCATTAGCGCAAAGTAAAGCGTATCAGCTTCGTCCAGGATTGAACTTGGGTCACCGGTCCCATTTTCTACTACGCTAAGCACCTTTTCTCAACCGTATATATATATATATATATATATATATATATATATATATATATATATATATATATATATATATATATATATATTGTCATCCACAGACTGTTTCGTTCTATCAGAACTCTTCAATGTGGCTAGAAACGTAGGACGCTCGAAGCCGGGATCGAATATATATATATATATATATATATATATATATATATATATATATGTATATATATATATATATATATATATATATATATCGTTCATCCCTATCGTTCATCGCCTCTGGTAGGTCTTCAGGGCCACATCCCATATCCTCACATAGCTACTGAATCTATGTTCGAGCTGGTCGTCCTGCTTTTGCTCGACCATATGTGGGGGTCCATAGGAGTACATATATATATATATATATATATAAAGGAGGTGCCCGCCCATATGTGGGAGTCCATAGGAATATATATATATATATATATATATATAAAGGAGGAGCCCGTGGTGTAATGGTTATCGTCATGGAAATGGACACGGTGATACGAGTTCAAATCCTAGACGTGACTGATTGCATTTCACATAGCACTAATACACTTGGGGATGGTATGAATCCAATTATTCTCCCTCCAGCTATGGGTAAATAGTAGGGCAGACTGAGTTCTTCAGCCTTCGTGAGGCAACTGGTCTAGGAGAAGGAAAACTCTGAATTCAAACCTCTTAAACTCCGCTTAAAAAAATTGACCTTGTGTCATATCCTGCCCGAGCGGAGGGGTTGGTAAATATGCATATATATATATATATATATATATATATATATATATGTATGTATGTATGTATGTATGTATAAGCACAAACATATCCATATATCTCTGTGAATAAATGCAAATTTCTGTATGTGTTTCCGCACCTGTACTAACATCAAAACGGTCTACAACATCTTAAATCGTTAATGAGCAGGATTTATCCAACTTCCCACGAAGCCAAAATAGGAGACAAGGTCGGTTTAGTTTGGTGTGCCGTTAAGAAACAGGCACAAAATTTGCTTTTGTCCCATCGGCATTCCTCTTCGAGGGTGCCTCAAGCGATAAGCAATCAATCAATACATCTTTTAGATGAGGAGTTAGATGCTGTCTGGGAAGAAAAGATCCTCTGAAACATGAGCTATTAACGATACTACACAAGCCACCTGGCACGAATGAAAGGTGGTAACGTTAATATGCATGATCAAGGTTCAATGTTTATCATATGTACGAACAAATGACATTTATTATATTCTTAAGATATCTGATTTTTGTATTGGTTTTAAAAAGCAGGTTTTAATTATTAACTGTCCTGTTATTCATCTGTTATTTTATTGTTTTATTTTCTTATATAAAAAATAATATTTTCTTTTGTATTACCAAAATATTATTTTTATTTTATTAAGTTTTAATGAAGCGGTTCAATTTGTAATTTATGTTAATGTTCTAAATTTTTTGTATTGTTTGAAAAATACACCGACTATGCAGACACGTGCGCGAATAATCTGAATCGAAATGAGAAATTAAAAACAAGTTGTTTTGTGACGAGTATAATGAAGACATAAATATTTAAAAAAATACATATGCACATACAAATATATGGTAACGGTCTTCATTTTCAGATTGTATCACTCAGGTTCTATAATTGGTGAGAGGGTACTTGCATAAATATAACTGAAGCCGAAATGATTCAATATAATTTTTTTTTCGTCATTGAAATCGTAAATTGAAACCCTATCTTGATAAAATATCACAGCATGGGTATTACGGCTATATATATATATATATATATATATATATACATATATATATATATATATATATAAATATATATAGTTGCTATTTTAAATTTAGGCTTAATACTAGCTCAGTTTCATCTTATGAAGTAAAGAGCGGTGTTTTAGATTCGTACTTGTCACTGTGCCGAATAGGAAACAGTCATCATTTCCTGTCCTATCGATCATACATAGACGCTTGTGGTCTCTTTCTTTCTTTCTCTCTCTCTCGATATATATATATATATATATATATATGATACAGCAAAAAGTAAGAAAAGTTGGCGACCATAGTCGAGGGTGACCCAAAGGTTCTCTTTTCGATAGCTACTACACTAAGGTGTAGGGGAGGGCACTACTCCTTTCCCTGGATTGTTCCACTTTACCTTTGATCCGTACCTTATAATGCTGAGTGTTAAGCAAGGAGGCATCAAGTACCATTTTTTGAGTCTTTGGTATGACTCGACCAGGGATTGAACCCAGGTCTCCCGGGCCTTTGGCGAACACTCTAACTGCTAGGCCAATAAAAAGTGCACACTATCATTGATAGAGCGTATAAATTTAAGTTAGGATATCATCATCATCTCATCATCATGTCGTGCCATCAGCACGGATATACCTGACCCTTTCTCGCCACCCTTCTCTATCGTCCATTGCTTCCGGCTGGTCTTCAGGACTACATCCCCTATCTGCACAGAGCTGCTGCATGTAGCTTCTAGCCGGTCGTCCTGCCTTTGCTCGTCCATTAGAAGGGGTCGACAGGAGTACGTCACTTATGAATTCGTCCCTACTTCTTCAGCTGTGCTCCGCATGTCTGGTTCGTCTTACTTGGATAGTTTTCATGATGGGTGGTAAGTGGCCATACAGCTGCTGCTTTGTGGGGTGCTGCCTCCAGGATTTGTTCAGTATTGCTCACAGCATTCTTGTATAGTTACCATCAAGATTTTTCTCCATACATTTAGTTAGCGTCCATGTAGTGCATCCATACAGCAGTATCGACACGACCGCTGCTTGGAAGAAACTGCGTTTCATTTTATCGGTCAGGTCTGATTTCCTTATGACCGATAGACAATTGATAGCTGTCCATGCCTTTGCTAGTCATGTGTTGATGTCTGTCTCGGTTGATGAGACATGGCTTCCTAGGTAAGTGAACTTGTCCACCAGTTTCAGAGAGCTACTGTTTAGTGTGGAGATGTCGCTTGTTGGATTAAAGCACACATATTCCGTTTTGTGTGTATTGACATGGAGGCCTATGCCTGCAACTGCTCGTTCAAGACTATGTGGCAGGATTTCGGCTTGGGCGGGTGCATTTGGCAGAAGCGCTATCGTAGACAGAGTTAAAGGTTCTTAGTAACTATTAGTTACTAGGCGAGAAACAGCCAGCTACCAAGTGCCGTTGATTTTTATGTTTGCGATATCTTAACTATATATATATATATATATATATTGCAATAATTTGAAAGTGTTTAATAAATCACAATATGATTGTCTGTGCAAGGTTTTTCATTGACATTTAGCTTGCAATGAATAAAAATCAAACACAAAAAGAGATAAATAACAAAATGATAAACAATAAAAAATAATTCTTAAAAATTCTAGATATTAAACACTTATCTTTATTTACGTAACGTTATACCTCTTGAGGATATACATATATATATATATATATATTGTCATGTTTTTGAAAGACTACATAAAATGTATTCTCTCATAAAAGAAAAGTAGAAAGAAGAGACGCAGAAAAAGTTGAATAAAGAGACGTGGGTGGAGGAGAATGGTAATTGGATATGGTTGTTTGAAAATCTGTGCGCGAAAAAGATTTAGATTGCTCCTTTCCTTCAGAATTTAGCTGCCAAGATATGATATCTGTATACAACAAATAAGTTAACCGTGAAATACATTCAAGGATTAAGAAATAATAATAATAATAATAAAAGTTGGCGACCGTAGTCGATGGGGATCCAAAGGCTCACTTTTCAATAGCTACTACACCGAGGAGTAGGGAAGAAGAAGAAGAAGAAGAAGAAGAAGAAATTCTGCTGTTGAATTTTCATCAAAGAAATAAATACCAGTGCAGTCTCACATAGAATATAGTCTGGACCATTCTTAAGCTTGACAAGGGAGGAACTTTGCCAGATGGCCTGAAGAACACGGAAATTCATGACGATGCACGGGAGATTATATAGACAGATTATATATGTCAAGAAAAGAAGGAGGAAGAGGACTCATCAGCATTGAGGATTGCGACGATGCAAAAATTTAGTGACTCGAAGAATATACAACAAAAAAAAAATGTAAAGAAAGACTAATCCCAGCAGCCAGTAACTGTAATATCAACAAAAATAAGTTAAGATCAAACAGAAAAAGTACTTGAAAAAATCTAGAAGAAATGGGAAGAAGAACAACTGTACTGACACTTCAAGCAACAAACTAAGGAAATTGCATACAAAATCACCCGGATATGGCTGTGAAGGGGAAACCTCAAAAGAGAAACTGAATCTCCTTTAATAGCAGCACAAAATTAATGTCATAAGAACTACTTATATCTAAGAATAATTTGATGATACAGAAAAGAAAAGGAAGTACAGATTGAATGGTAATAAAGATGAAATAGTTTATCACATAATAAGGGAATGAAGCAAACTGGCACAAAATTGATACTAGAATAGGTATGAGTGGGTAGGAAAGGTGATCTAGTGGGATTTGTGCAAAAAACTGAGATTCTACCATACGGACAAATGATATATATATACTCTGTACGAGCAGGATGTGACACAAGGTTCGTTGATAAGCGGAGTTTAATAGGTTAGAATTCAGTTTTCCTTCTCATAGACCGGTTGTCATGCCAAGGTTGAAGACCAGTCTGACCTACTATTTACTTATAGCTGAACGGAAAGTAGTTGGATCCATTCCTTTCCCACAGGTATTAACGCTAGGTGCCTGTGGTGTAATGGTTATCGTCGGATATCGCAGGAAGTGGACACAGCGACTCGAGTTCAAATCCTGGACGAGACTGATTGCATTTCACATAGCACTAATACCCTTGGGAAAGGTATGAATCCAATTATTAAATAGTAGGACAGACTAGATTCTTCAGCCTTGGTGAGGCAACTAGTCTAGGAGAAGGAAAATTCTGAATTCAAACCTGTTAAACTCCGCTTAAAAATTGACCTTGTGTCATATCCTGCCCGAGCGGAGGGGTTGGTAAATATGATTAACGCTATGGGAAATGCAAACAGTCTCCCCAGATTTGAACTACGACGATATCCAAAAGTGATAAATGATATATGCACAAACCAGAATCTGTCTTTAAAAATGAGATGCATCAAATCCTCTGGTACTGAGAAACAGACCAATCATTAATCAATAAGAAAAGAAATAAAAGAAAAGAAAACTAATAGATAAATAAATACCAGGATCTTGCTAGAGAACTGAAAAAGCTGTGGAACATGTCTGTGATACCAATTGTAGCAAGTACCCTTGGAAGGGTTTTATCATTTTTGTTCGTCTTTCTCCTCCTTCTCCTCCAGTTCGGTGCTGCAGTCCAGCACTTTAGCCACGACGCCTAGATGGATTGAAATGTCGTTATATCAATTAGTCAATTAATCCACTATGAAATTTTTTTCTAATTACACACCCTATTTTCTCTTCCTCCAGTTTTTAACTTTTAACAAATCCTTTCTATTCATTAACATTAAATAAGTTTCTCGGCCAGAAATCATCACTAATTCTTGCTCATATTTTTGGTAGAAGTCAAAAATTAGACCTATCCCGTAAGCTGCTTTGGTCGTAGGGATGCTTCTCACGTAGCGTGTCTTGGACGCGAATAATTTGGAGCAGCCTATCCCTCTTTAGAATCGTATAGATATCTTATAATTTTTTTCTAAATAGTTTAGTGAAATATCTAAAACGTTTTAATCAATGTTCATTACTTTTAACGGGTGTACATTGTCGATGAAATATTTTCTGCGTTTCTTATGGGGTTTTTATCTTTTCAAACTAAAAACGAACAGTTCTTATTGGAATCTAACATATGCAAGTAACTCTTTTATTTCAGTTGAGACCATAAAAATCCCATATATTCTGCTTTCGTTATCTTTGAATTCCAAATCATTCAACCAGTTTTATTTTTGACTGATATTACCTGTTGATACTTACGTATATTTGTTTATCAGTCTCTATCGATTTATCATGACTATCTACGCGTATGTTTAGGGTTTTTTAAAAGTATACACATACACGTATAAAGGTACCTTATATATATATATATATATATGTATATAGTGTCACCCATGTACGTCCTAATAATATTTTGGTTGGTTTGGTTTCTTTGTTTAATGGCATATCTATGGGTTATTTAATGCCAAAGCCATTCTCCGAGAAGAACAGTTGGTGTTATTTGACCCATAGCTGGGAGGATAAGAGGGTTCATACTTTTCCCAATGGTATTTGTTCGAAAGTGAACGTAATAGCGCGATTGGAGTTCGAACTCGCGTGCTACGATTTCGAAGACCATCGCTTTAACCATTACACCACGGGGACACCCCAATAATATTTTAAAGATTTAATTTTCTTTAAAACCAACGAGGATTTTATTTTTAGTCGAACATAATACAATCATAACGCATGCTATTACATATTAGTTATTACCAAACTCCCAGGAATTCAACTCTGTAACCAAAAAATAAAAGTGCATAAACATATATTAGAGGTGTACTTATTTTTGGACTGTAACATATTCATGTTTTTCACTGTAGAATTTTCCATTATCATTCCCCACTAAATTAAGACAAAGGAAAAGATGTTGAAAAAAAATGTGCACAAAATAAATAATTTGATCATAATTAGGCAGTGGATTTATTGCTGGGTTTGTCTTTAAGTATGTGAGTTCGTAAGTGAATATGTAAATATGTACGTATGTATGTTACGAGTGTCGTAACGGTTATCGCCATTAGGAAATAGGCTCGACGAACCAAGTTCAAATCCTGGAGGAGTCTTCCTGCGTTTCATTTCGCACTAATAAATCCTTCTGTTCTTCCGCCACCTTAGCTACGAGTAAATAGTAAGGCAGACTGCATTTTAGCTTCCATAAGGCAACCAATCAAGAAAAAGGAAAACTCTGCAATCATTAACTGAGGAGTGTTGCATTGGAGAATCTATGGTACATTGGTGCAACATTCTTCTGTTATCAGCTCACCCATAAAATGTGGCTGCTTCTGCAAAGGTTTTGACCCCTATCAACAAATCATTTTTCTACGTAGTCTAACAGTTCACATCTTTAACTGATTTGCTGGGTGGGCCCTCATACATCTTGATCAATAAGGAGAATCCATCATATTTAGTTCTTTTTCTTTGTTATGGCGAGGGGGCTATGTCGAACGCTTAAGATTTAAAATAGGAATGTTATAGAGTAAATAAAAAAGAACACCATATTGATTTTCAGAAATCATTTTACTCATTACGAATTTTTCACACCGGCTTTAACTGAGGGTTTTTTGCTAGAGACTCAGTGACAGCAAGTCTCCTCAGGTCAACAGGACTCTCCTCAGTATTCTAACTGTAGTTTTGTTGTCTATCCTTCCTCGGATCTCCAATTCCCCTCCACTATCTTTTCCAGGTTCTTTGGGATTATTCGAAAGGCTTTGACTACGGTCGATATGACTGTCAGATTCATGATCAATAATAATAATAATACGAAGAACAATAATAATTACAATCATTATTATTATTATTATTATTATTATTATTATTATTATTATTATTATTATTCACTGAGAGTTTTTCACATCAGTATTAGCTGATGGTATTTCACTGGAGTTTGAGAGACAGCAAATCTCCTCAAGTTTCCAGGACTCTTCTCAGTATTCTGACCGATCTCAGTAATGCAGTAGTTTGGTTGGTCTCCACTCGTCCTGTTATTTCCAAGTCCTCCAGTCCCTTTATTAATCCTTCGGTGACTGTATCAAGAGCACCAATTACAATTGGTATAAATGTCACTTACTCCTTGCGAATTTTTCACATCAACGTTTGCTGGTGGTCTTTTACTGGAGTTTGAGCGACAACAAGTTTCTTCAGATCTCCAGGACTCTTCTCAGTATTCTAGCCGATCATAATAATGTTGTAGTCTGGATGGTCTCAATTCTTTCTCTGATTACCAATTCCACCAGTCTTTTTTTTTTCCCAAACCCTTTCACCGTTTCATAGCTTTTAAAAAAATCTTTGGCAAGATTCAAGTATTTGTTTGTTTTCCCTTCACTTGAACAGCAAAATAAACTAGATGACAAGTTCTTTCTTTTTTTTTTTTTTTTTTTTCGTAATTAACACGAATCTGGTCTTCTGTCCGGGATTAGGAGATCCGTTTGTATCTTAAAATCCGTGAGAATTTTATGCGTTTCATTTTCTAGAACTGATTCTGGTAGTATGGTAGAATTATAATCTCTTGCACAATTCCCGATTGATCACCTTTCCCTCCCAGTCATGCCTAGTCTTGTATCCCTTTTGCTGCATTCGCTTATAATACGATTAACAGTTTCATCTCTGTCTCCATATAACCTACACTTACTATGTTGTTACGTATTATCAATTTCCGCCATCATTTAACTTGTCCTTAGGGCATTATTTTGTTGTTATCATTTAAATGTGCACACGCATGCACGCAAATAAATCGGTACATACATGGAAGCAGTTTACGAATTCTTGCGAAATTGTGCATGTGTACATGTGTATGTGTATGTCTGTATGTACATGGATATATCTTATATGTGCATGCATGGTCATACATGTATGCGTACATAAATCTTTGTTTGTTTGTTTGTTTGGGTTTTATGGCATATCAACCTGCGTAGGTTATTTAACGCCAAATACATATTTATACAAATAAATAGTTCTATTTCGAACAATTCAGTTTAGCATAAGTACACAGTTTAATTATCAAAAATATTTCTATTTCAAGCTATTCAGTTTAGTCAAACAGTTATAATTAAAACAATTCAGTTTAGTATAAGTATAGTTTTTGTTTACACACAGTTAAATGTCAAAACAGTTCTATTTCAAACAATCTGTTTAGTGCAAGTACTGTTTCAATGTCAAAAACAGTTCCATTTCAAACAACTCAGTTTAGCATAAATCCACAGTTTGGTTCTATTTGACGCATAGTTACGACACTGTCAGGTGCTACCACTCCGGGTCAGAGTGATCTAGGAGCGGTGGCAACGAAAGAGTATTCTGCATTCCCCAAAGCTCCAGCATTACTGGAACCTCATCATCAGAGTGTTTCGTGTCGTATCCAGGATACTCGTTGGGTGGGTGTTCTTACCCCTTTGCAGAGATGCAGTCGATGTATTCTCCGACCCCAGCCGACTGGGCAAGTCTGTGTTTGTGTATGTGCAAAGATATGAGTGTATGTGTATGTGTATAGATGTGTATACGTATATGTATAAATATGCGTTTGCATATTTGCATGAAAGTGTGTGTGTTTGCGTGTGTATGTGCACGAATGTGTGTGTGCGTATTAATGTGTATGTAAATACGTGCATAGATATATGTGTGCATGGATGTGTACATATATATACATAAATATATATGTGTATTATTCGGTCCAGTTAAACCAGAGTTGGGAGTAATTTCTTCAGGACAAGAAAATCATTCAAGAGCTGAACATTTAAATTTTCCTGGTGGAGAGCTCAATGTAATTTTTTACAGAGCAATATTTCTTTAAGAAAAAAACCAAAGACCGGTTATTTTAGGATTATAAATTTATTTCCATCCTGTTTTTCAGTTTCTGGTGTAAACCAAAAACACGAAGAAAAATATAACAGGACTTCTTCAGATCCAATGGATAAATAAAACAGAATAGACACGTGGGGGTGTGGGGGAGGGGGAAGAGATTAAGGAGTTACCTCCTCGTTTTATTGAATTTCCGTTTTTTATATGTATATGCGTGTATGTACGTGTATGGATGTGTGTGCATGGTTATGTGCATAGATGTGTGCATGTGTTTATGACCGTTATTTTGTGTCTGTGTTGATGTTCTGCACAAACAAAATTTCGCATTCCTCTCGTGTCGTATGAAAACCCTTTTTCTTAATCACATTCGTTCTTTCTTACCAACTTAAAGTGTTCTTTTTTTTTTTGTCATTTTTTTCATTTTTATTAACTTCGCTTTATTTTATTATCCTTGCTTTTGTTTATTTTCCTCTTTTTCTACTTTAATTTTCATTCTGCCTTTCTTCGTACACTATCTATCTATCTATCTATCTATCTTAGTCAATTCATGTATGTATGTATGTATGTATGTATGTATCTATCTATTCTTACTTTCAAGTTTTCTTTATATTTGAACATTTTTTCTTTCGTTGCTTTTTCCCCTATTTTCTTTCTTTCTTTCTTTCTTTCAATTTTAACGTTCTTAAATGTATACATATAAGCATGTTTGATTAAATAACAGACACATTTTGTCTATATAATCCATGAAGATCCTTTCAAGTTTCCTGATAATTGTCTTGGTTTCAGATTGGAATTAGTGGATGAATTTACCAAAATTGTCCTGAGCGCTTTCGGACCTTTCAAACGCCATCATCAGGGTTTGCTTGCATTTGTAAAGAGTGTTTTTTTTTCTTTTTCTTTTTTAGAGTTTTTTTAAGTAGTTCTTTTAGGTTTTTTTATAACATTACAAAATTACGTAAATGTAGAGTGGGATAAAACTGAGATGCTGATGAATTTAAAAAACAGAACGCTATCAACGGAAATAGAATATTATCAAGAAATATAGAATATTAACCCCTCCCCCCGAAAACAACAACAACAAACAAACAAAAAGCAAGAGGCGTTTCAGAACGTCACTATTTTCAAAATTAATTCTATTGATTCTAGTTTGTTTTTGTTTTTATATGTCGGTCTTCTAGGATTTGTATATATATGAACAGATAAGAATAAACAATCGTTTTGACAGCGTTACTCGTTGTTTCAAATATCTTCTATAAGATTAATTGCTTCAAGGAAAATCAACCTCCGTCGATTATTCAATGCCAAAGCCATCCTTGTAGAGGAACAACAGTGATAGTATTTAACCCCAAGCTGGGGGTATAAGGGTGTTCATACCTTTTCCAAGGGTATTAAAACGAAAGTAAAAGTTATAGCACGATCGGAATTCGAACTCACTGACTTCTTTCCACATAGGTTTTTCTTTCTTTCTTTCTTTCTTTCTTTCTTTCTTTCTTTCTTCGTACTGCATATATCAAGCCAACCCCTTCGCCCTGGACAGGATGTAATATAAGAGTAATTTTTAATTGGAGTACAGCTGATTTTCCTTCTTTCAAACTAGTTTCTTTACCATGGCTGAAAAACTCATTCCGCCATCTGTTTTTCCAAAGGATATTAGAGTAAAGAGAAACGCAAAGAGCCTCGTCCAATATTTGAACTCGCGTCTCCCATTCTATTTCGTACGGCGATGAACATTATACTAAGCGCGCCTCTTCCTCGTACTATGATGTACTAGTTTCTCCTATCTATCTATCTATCTATCTATCTATCTATCCGCTTATTTTAACGTTCTTTCTTTCTTTCTTTCTTTCTTTATTTATTTATTTATTTATTTCTATTTGAATGTTCCTTAATGAACTGTAGTCTTTCTTTCTTTTTTTCTACTTAATTGTTTTTCTTTCTTTCTTTCTTACTTTATTTCTTTGTTTCCTTCATTTTCCTTCAATGTACTTTCTTTATTTTTTTACTTTGATGTTCTTTCTTTCTTTCTTTCTTTCTTTCTATTCCATATGTATAACTGTTAATCTAAATTTCTTCTTTCTTTTTGTCTTCATCTTCTCTTTCTGTCCTGACACACAATTAGCTCATTCACAAAAACAAACAACTAAGTACTTATTAAATACGAAATAACAATCTCCAAATTAAACTGAATACTTTTTGTGCGTCTCAACCGATTTATTCATTTTGTTTTTACCCAACACCAGACGCAGGCAATAAACTTACCGAAATCAGATTTTTAAATCGAAAATTTGATTTTAATGAAATAAAAAAAGAAATCTTTTTCTTAACTTGGAGCACGGGAAAAGCATAACAAAAATAAAAAGATCATAAACGAACAGAGAAGATAAGCAGATGCAAAACATACGAGGGAATGTAATTATCGAAAGAAACTTGAACCGTAGAGAAACGTCAAAAGGCTTATTTGTTAAGTTAAGTAATATTATAATCATTGAAAATTGTGTTTAGAAAGGGAAAAAAATGGACGTGAATAGAAAGAGAAATAAATTGTCTGATCTAGGAGTGTTAGAAAGAAAGAAAGAAAGAAAGAAAGAAAATAAGAAAGAAAGAAAATAAGAAAGAAAGAAACAAACAAACAAAGAAAAGGAAAGAAAGAAACAAAGAAAGAAAGAGCTGAATAAATAAATAAATGAATAACATAAATAAATACTAAATGAATGAAAAAAAGAAAAGAAAGAAAAACAGAAAAAGAATAATAGACAGTAGGAAAGAAAGAAGGTTAGAAAGAAAGAAAGAAAATAAATAAATTTCGAAAGAAAGAAAGAAAGACGGAAAGAAAAGAAAGATTGATAGAATAGAAGGGGAAAAACACAGGAAACGAACAGAGACAGAATTTGTAAAAAGAAATGAAATAAAGTTTAATTAATAATGGAAGAGTAAAAAGTCGTCGAATCAGAAGAATTTTAAAATGAGGAGACAGAGTGAAGAAGAAGAAGAAGAAGAAGAAGAAGAAGAAGAAGAAGAAGAAATTAGAATAGGTATGATTACATAATAAGGAAAAACCACAGAAAAGGTCAAGTCCACGGCATTATCAGCAATTCAATCATAAGATTGATTAATTGATTTTAATGGCATGTCAAACCGTCTAGGACTGTTTTATACATAGCGATTAAAGAATCCCATATTTTTTAGATCCTTCTTTAGAGGTTTTTTTTTGCATAAGGTTCTTTTGAATACGAATGGACTTTAAACATATCTTTTTGATCCACAAATAGGACCCTAACAAGTCCTACCACTTTAAGTTTGAGTGGACCTGGGAGTAATGACAATGAAGCCGTACTCCATTCTTCCCAGAGTTCCAGATGTAGTTTTCTGTCATACCCAGGATCCTTAAGTAATAAGAAAACAGAATCTGTTTCAATTGTTGTATAAAATAACCAATTATCTCAAAAAAGCTATGGAACAGCCACCAAAAGCTTGAGAAAGAGTGGGCGAAGTGGAGATCAAAATATAGAGACCAATGCACTATTAAAATCAGCTAGGATACTTTGGAGAGTCCTGGAGATTTGAGGAGACTAGCAATCACTCATACTTCCGAGAAAAACCACCTATTAAAATTGGCATGAAATATTAGAAGCAGATATCATTTCATCATCATTATCATCATGTAACGCTATCAGCACAGATATTCTTGACCCTCTCTCACCACGCCTCCCTATCGTCCATTGCTTTCGGCAGATCCTCTGGGCTACATCCCGTATCGGCACAGAGCTGCTGTATGTAGGTTTGGGCTGGACGTCCTGCCTTTGCTCGTCCATGGGAAGGGGTTCATAAGAGTACATCACTTATGAGTTCGTCCCTACTTCTCCAGCTGTGTCCCGCGTGTCTGGTTCGTCTAATTTTGATAGTTTTCGTTATGGGTGGTAGGTGGCCGTATAGCTGTTGCTTAGTCGGGGGTTGCCTCCAGGACTTGATCAATATTGCTCGCAGCATTCTTGTGTAATTGCCGTCAAGCTTTTTATCCATCCGTTTAGTTAGCGTCCATGTAGTGCATCCATATAGCAGTATCGACACTGTTGCTGCTTGGAAGAAACTGCGCTTCGTGTTATCAGACAGATCTGACTTCCATATGACCGATAGTCTATCTATAGCTGTCCATGCCTTTGTTAGTCTCGTGTTGATGTCTGTCTCTGTTGATGAGACACTGCTCCTTAGGTAGGTGAACTTGTCAACTAGTTTCAGAGTGCTACCGTTAGAATTCAAGGGAAAAATTAAGAAAAGGGTACTTCAGAAGAACAAGAAAGCTTTCCGAAACTAAATCCTACCGCAGGAATCACATCAAAGGGATTAACACCGGGACAGTTCCTTTTGTAAGATATTCTGGACCATTCTTAAAATGAACGAGGGGGAAACTCAGACAGACGGACCAAAGGACACGGAAATTTATGAAGATGCACAAGGTCTTTCACCAGAAAGATGACATAGACTCTATGTGTCAAGAAAAGAAGGAAGAGGACTCCCCAGCACTGAGGATTGTGTAGATGCCACAATTTAGATTCTCGTGGAAAATACAAAAAAGGAGTAAAGAGTCAATTATAAGAATATTAACATAAATAACTTGTGGACCAACAGTAAAACAAGAAAATTCAGAAAATAAAAATGGGGGAGAAACGTCAACATTACTGATGTTTCGATCGGGAAACTTAGGAAATTGCACACGAAATGATCTGGGTATGGCTAAGAGGGGGAAACCTCAAGAGAGAAACTACGCCTTTTTTAGTAGCAACACAAAGTAATACCATTAGGACGAATTACGTTAAAGCAAAGATTGACAATATAGATAAGAATAGCAAGTGTACGGTCATGGAGTGGAAACACTTATTCATATAAGTAGCGAATGCAGTAAACAGGCGAAAAAGGAGTACAAAACTAGTCATGAATGGGTAGGAAAGATAATACACTGGGAACTGAGCAAGAGATTGAAATTTAACCATGCTGACAAACAAGAATCTATGAAACGCATAAAATTCTCTTAGGATTCAAATGGATCCCTCGATCCTGGCCAGAAGACCAGACAAAGTGTTGATTAACAAGAAAAAAAAGAACTTGACGTCTGATGGATTTTGCTATTCCAGCGAAAAGATTTACAAATAGCTGGATCTTGCTGGAGAGTTGAAAACCTGTTAAGCCTAAAGGTGACAGTGATGATAATCGTGAAAAGAAGGAAAAATACTTGGATCTTGCTGGAGAGTTGAAAACCTGTGAAGCCTGAAGGTGACAGTGATATTAATCGTGAAAAATCTGACAAATACTTGGATCTTGCCAGAGAGTTGAAAACCTGTGAAGACTGAAAGTGACAGTGATGATAATCGTGAAAAGACTGACAAATACTTGGATCTTGCCAGAGAGTTGAAAACCTGTGAAACCTGAAGGTGACAGTGATACCAATAGTAGTTGGAGAGGCCCATTTCTTTGGCGCTGTAGAATGCATCGACCGCGTCTCTGCAGAAGGGTAAAATAGAAATGAGTGAAACTATTTAACTGTGTACAAAAAATGATCTCTGACACGTTTAAAAATGTTATCTACAAAATGTTTAGAATTCATATTTGATATATATATGTATAAAAAGGATTTGACATCAAATAACCCCCAATGGTTGACATGCCATAAAACCCAACCAAACTAAATCATATATAAGTATAAAAAACATTTGGCATTAAATAACCTATAATGGTTGATATAACATAAAACCAACACAAACGTTGTAGGATCCCTTGGAACAGTCCTCACGAACCTGTAAAAAAGACTGAGCTGAAGATTGCTGAAAGAATTGAAACCATCCTAACTTTCAGTTGTACTGTGATATGAATGGTTTCAATGAGAAAAATCTGGAAGACCTGAAACGACTTGCTGACACATAGACTCCAGTGAAAAATACCAGTTAGAAATGGTAAGAAGATCTGGCATAATGATAATATGTTCCGTTAGATATGAAAAAGCAAAGGATTATGAGATATGGACAGAATTTGTCATCCGGTGCTTTTTGCCATCCCAGCGAATAACTGAGTGAGAATGAAAGAAATAGAAAAGATTGACAAGTACCTAGATCTTGCTAGAGAGCTAAAAAAAGCAACGAATTATGACATATGAACAGAATTTTTCTGTCCCAGCGGATTACAGAGAAAAAAAACAAAAAAAACGGAAGAAATCGAAAAATTGTACAAATACCTAGATCTTGCCAGAGAGCTGAAAAAGCAGTGAAACGGGAAGATGATAGTGATACCAATCGTAGAATCAAAGTTATAGCACTCGGAACAATCCTGAAGAACTTGGAAAAGAAACTGCAGAATTTACGGTTAGTTTGATTCTTTGTTTAATGACATATAAACCTTCTTGGGTTATGTAATGCCAAAACCATCCTTGTAAAAAATCAGTAGTGGTACTATCTAACCTATTGCTGGAAGGAAAGGATAAAGGGTTTCATACCTTTCCCAAAGGTATTAGTCTGAAAGTGAACGTAACAGTCCGACTGGATATCGAACTTGCTTCCTATAATGTGGCAGTCCAGTACGTTAGCTACTATGCCACGGGGACCTTCCTTGAGGAACTAGAAATGAAAGGAAGAATTGAGACCATCCAGACTAAGCAGTGTTGAGATCGTCTATAATATTAAGTAGAGTCTTGGAGAGCTGAGGCGACCTGTACTTCAGAGAAGGCTCTCTTTTAAGGCTATCTATGTAATAATCAATGAAATGATCTACTAATTTCAGAGGCTTGCAATATAGTGAAAAGATTATCTTGATTAAAACACCCTTTTATCTAAGTTCACGTTGAGACCACATCGATATCAATATCTCATCGACTGAAAAGGATGTCAACATATGCATAAGTAAGCGATGGAGCTGTATTGAAGCGCTAACGACCATATGGAAATCTGATGTTTCTGATTAAATAAAAACGGAATACTTCCAAGTTGTGACAATGTCAGTACTACTGTATAGTTGCACCACGCAGAATTTAACGAAACGCGAGGAGAAAAAGCTTGATGGAAACGGCACGAGGATGCTGCGTGGTATTTGGAACAAATCCAGCTCGTAACTCTATAAAACAGCATCTCTACTGCTATTTATCTCCTATCTCGCAAACCGTTCAAATAAAAAAAAATCAAGATATTTAGAGCACTGCTGGTACAGTAAGGACTATCTCATAAGAGACATTCTCCCTAGGATTCCAGCGTTTGGGTACCCGAATGTTAGCCGACCAGCTATTAGTAAATAGTAGGGTGGACTGAACTCTTTAATTTTGGTATGGCAACCAGTCTAGGAGAAGGAAAAATCTAAATTCAGACCAGTGGTAAACCTAAAGAGAGATGGCATCATTCACCTTCACAACCCTCACCAAAGATGTCACACTTTAATGGTATGACAATCAGAATCCGTCCTGGAGAATGAGACATAAAATACCCGGGCATTTTGAGATACAAACAGATCACCGAATTCCAGCCCGACGACCAGACCTAGTGATTGTTAACAAAAAAAAAAAAACAACCAAAAAACCAAAAAAAAAAAAAAAAAAAACAAAGACAAAAAGAGAACCTGCCGAATTGTGGATTTTGCTGTCCCAGCGGATCGCTGAGGGGAAAACCAAAGAAAACGAAAAGAAAGACAAGTACTTCGACTTAGCTAGAGAACGAAAAAAGCTATGAAACATGTAAGTGACAACGATATTAATTGTAATTGGTGCGCTCTGAACGATCCCCAAAGGCTTGATTAGGGGACTGGAAGTGTTGGAAACCAGAGGACGAACAGAGACCATCCAAACTACAGCATTACTGAGATCGGTCAGAATACTGAGAAGAGTCCTGGAGACCTGAGAAGACTTGCTGTCACTCAGGCTCCACTGAAATACCAGCAGCTAACACTGGTGTTAACCGCTCGTAAATAATAATAATAGTAATAATAACTTGATGGACATATAGAAATTATACAGAATATGATAACTGCACGAAATCTGCTTCATTATAAATGTTCCATATTCACAATTAACGCTAGATACAGCCATGTGCGAGATAGACATATAATATTCATAACGATAGAACATATAAAGAACATAGGAATCTCGAAATTCGAAAACAAGTAACGACTTCTTGTTCGGGTACGAAAACTTTTAATTAACTTTGAGTTAAAGGTTTCGACATAAGGAGGAGAGACACAATCTTCTATGCTGTCTTAGTCATTTGGCCCCCATCTCGAGCGGCCCCCATAGGGCGCAAGTTCGCCTCGCGTCTGCGAGCTCCAAAAGTCGATCCTCCTCGTTTGGCGTCTAGTATTCAACTCCCTAACTTTCTTTCAATTCTCCACAAACTTCTGCGCGCTTCCGGTGCGTGACGTCACTCGCACTCCGTCACCCGTTTCGTCTCGGACTATTGTGACATCTGAGTGACACCTTCGTCCGCCCGCGCGCGCCCGCGTTAACACCTGCATCAAGGTTTGCACCTAACTAACCCATATGCTGAGCCGAAAGGTTCTCAGCCTAACTAAACTCAAAGGCATGAACCGAAATCCCTTGGCCTTTACGTTACATAAAGTCTATTCTATTTGTATTTTAAAGAAATTCGTGAATTAATAGCAGCATAAAGATACATACTTATATGCAAAGACAGTTCAAAAAGTTCCAAGTCCCACCTAAAAAGAAGCAGCACGCTACCATCTCGATTAGAGCTAGAAAAAGTAATTTAGATTTGTCCTAATTTCTGCGAAGGTGAGGCTCATACAAAGGTGTGAGGTGTGTGTGAAAAATCTAAAATTTGAACTTTTTGAAAGATCATCATGCACACGGAAACGCTCGTGGGGAAACGTTTAACGTTGTAGGAAATATACTCGGCAACTCGATTTCGAGTACTGGACGATGCTGTTCTTGTTTCACATCGCGCTTACAACTTTGGAAAAGGTGTAAATTCGTCTCTTATTCTCTCCATCAATGGGTTGGCTGTCACTTTAGCCTGTGTATGTCAACCAGTCTAGGAGGAGGAAAAACTATGAATTAAAAACTTCTGTACTCCTTTTAAAATTGACCTTGTGTCATATTTTGCACGTCATAGAGTGATTGGATAAACACACACACACACACACGCATATATATATATATATATATATATATATATATGTAAATGTAATGAAATATGATCATATTATATACTTGTCGTAGCTGAACAAAATCGTTCGTAAAAACAATGACTTAATTCTACTTTCATTCATGTTGACAATTTAAATTGTCTCTTCCTTCCACTCCCTGCCTCTTAGCAACTTTTTCATTTCCCCCTCTCTCTTTTATCCCGCTACACCTCCTCTTCCTCCACTTCTGCCTTCCCAACTTTACTCCCGACACCTTCTTCTCAACCCAAGCAAATTTTAAGATATTCATTTTCAAAGAAGCAGTCGATACTGTATACACATGTATCTTAACGGAATGTGTGACATATACGATCTATAGATACGTAGTTACAAATAACCGTATTAATAGGCTGCTTCTGATGATGACGATGATGATGATGATGATGAAAATAATAATGATAAAACACACACACACGCACACACACACACACACACACACACATATATATATATATATATATATACGGAATACTCTAAGTTTATGTGGTTAATCGGGAGTTCCTTGTAATCTTTATTACTTGTCGAGGAAGGAAAAAAAAAAAGAGTTGAGTTTTGGTTTGGGAGGAGGCATTTCAAATTGGTAAGTTTAATTGGCAGAGGCTGAAGTTGAAGAAATAAAGGCAGATATTTCACAGCGCCATCTGGTGGCATTGAATAATGTCTAAACAAATAACTGCTGAGATAACAGTCCGCAGCTGACCACCCATTGCTACACACACCTAAACATTTATATTTGCAAACCGACACGAATACACATACATACTTGTATAGTACTCTTTTTTGTTCGTGTGTGTATATATCAGAGTTATTTGGTATGCATGCGTGTATGTATATGTCTTATTGTATATATGTGAATTTTATTGTATATGTGTGTGTGAGTGTAAGAGAGAGAGAGAGAGAGAGAGTGTGTGTGTGTGTGTGTGAGAGAGAGAGAGAGAGAGAGAGAGTGTGTGTGTGTGAGAGAGAGAGAGAGAGAGAGACGGCGAATTTGTATTATCATATATATACATATAGATTTTCTGCTAAATTTAAGATTACAAGGAATTTCTATGGGACTAATTTATACATGTATGTTTGTATGTATGTATCTATGTTCATCTATGTCTATGTGCACGTGCGCGAATAAGTGTATGAATCTGTGAGTACTTGAATAGATGAACATATTTATGAATTACACTGTATAGATATATAAACTTTGCCTGGGGTACACCCCTAACATTGGACCAAATATTCCAGGATTTAATTATTTCTACAGAAAAATGATACCATAAAAACGGTTATTATTATTATTATTATTATTTACTCCTTTAGAGTTTTTCACATCAGCTAACACTGATGGTTTTTCACGGGAGTTTGAGTGACAGCAAGTCTTCTCAAGTCTCCAGGACTCGTCTCAGTATTCTGGCCGTTCTTAGCAATGCTGTCCTTTGGAGAATCTCTACCCGTCCGCCAACTTCCAAGTCCTCCAGGCCTTTTAATAATCATTTAGTTATTGTGCCTAACGCACCTTCGGTATCATTTATTAGCAAACTGCTCTGCATTTAAACTATATTACCAAAAATATTTGAATGGGTGGTTGGTTGGTTGGTTTTACGGCGTATCAACCCTTTTCGGGTTATTTAATGTAGAACTAAGTCATTTTGATAAAAGTTTCAAATAATTTAGTTTAGTATAAGCATAGTTTTTGTTTATACATAGTTAAATGTCAAAACAGTTCTATTCCAAACAGTTCAGTTTAGCATAAATATACAGTTTAAATGTCAAAAATAGTTCTATTTCAAACAGTTCAGTTTAGCATAAATATGCAGGTTAAATGTCAAAAAGAGTTTTATTTCAAACAGTTCAGTTTAGTATAGGTATGAATTTTTGCTTAACACAGTTAAATATAAAAAACAGTTCTATGAATACGCAGTTTAAACACACAATTAAATGTAAAAACCGTTAATTTGCAACAATTAAGTTTAGCGTAATTACACAGTTTAGTTTTATTTGAACTATAGATAGGATCCTATCAGGTGCTACCACTCCGGTACAGAGTGGCCCTGGGAACGATGGCAAATGAAGAGGTACTCCACATTCCTCAAAGCTTCAGCATTACTGGAGCCTCACCATCAGATTGTTTTGTGTCATATCCAGGACACTCATTTGGGGAGTCCTACCCTTCTGTAGAGATGCAGTCAGTGTTATTTGCAACCCCATATTTGAATGGGTAGAACTTTAAAAATAAGTCTATCACTTATATATATTTATTTGATTTAATTTTTGGCTGATTGAGAGAATGATTTTTAACGGCATGTCAATCCATCTAGGGTTATTTTATACTTTGTGTTTAGGGAATCGCGTTCATGGTACGTTCATATTTCTTAAGAAGTTTCTTAAGATTTTTTTGTACAAGATCCTACCGAATACAAAACATTTTTAACATAACTATTTGACACATAGATGGGACAAGAACAGGTGCTTTAGTTCAGAGTGGACCTGGGAGTAATGTCAATAAAGGTCTACTTTACACTTCTTATATCTCCAGAACTGGAGCGTCAGCACCAGAGGTAGTTTAGAGTCATACTCTGGAAACCCCTATTTTTTGAAGGAGGCGGTCATACACCTTTCCTGAGAGATGGACTCAGCATATTCTAAATCTCTTGGAGTCTAGCGGGAAATGCCACTTGGGAGACTTAAGTGAAGATTGCAGGCCCATGGATTGTCGCCGCTGGGAAGCAAACTGGGAAGCGATGAACCACAGCTGGTTCAGTTTGGCGAAGGAGTCTTATGTTGAAAGACCTGAAACCGCTGAAGAATATAGAAACATTGCTGACGCTGTAAATTAGAGCATTTAGAAGAAGCATCTCCGAGAATAGGTGACGTATAAAAATTAGGGAGCATGAATGGGATTTAAATGCTTGTTCAAAGGAAGTAGTTATTTTCTAAGCTTACTTGTGGCACAAATCTTAAACGATAGTCCCCCACCCGTTGAAAACTGAACTAATTAGCTAGCCAGGCTATTTAAGCATTAAACAAACAAAAAGAAATGTTCGTCAATCACGACTACTAAGATAAAGCTTAACAAATAAACAACACAAGTAATTTGTTTTTAGGAGTGGAGGCGTGTGCAGAACCAGGTACACTTTTGGGATGAGCTGATAACAGAAAACGGACGCACTAGTGGACTACAGATCCTTCGAACATTCTTACTCAGGATTAATATTCTTTCTTTCTCTTAGGCAGGTTTCTCTACCAAGAAGTGAAGTGAAACGCAGCCTCGTGTAGGACTTGAACTCGACTCACAGTGTCGATTTTCTTACACGATTATAGTTAGGCTAGACTGCCTCCAAAATATTATGCCACACGAGCCACCCGAAAAAATGAGACTTAGCTAATATTTAGCTTAATGCCTCTCAGTAAAGAACAAACTCAATAATTGTGTTTAATTGGAATCATTTTGAGATAAGGCTTCTTAATCTGAGAATTAATTTTTTATTCATTGCGGACTTTTTGTCCTCATCTTAGTAGTTTTTGTGTTGTTTCTTCTTTACTACGTTTCGACCAAATTTCACGGTTAAATCACCTGAAGAAGGCCAGAGGTGAAATTTGGCCGAAACGCAGTGAAGAAGAAACAACACAAAAACTACTAAGATGAGGACAAAAAGTCCGCAATAAATAAAAAATTAATCAACAAACTCACTATTTATTATAATTGATCTACCAGACTAGCGTTGTTCCTTAAAAAATTGAACCCTATTTAACTATTTGTATTCATGTTCAATAGGTGAAGACATCGTTCATGAAAGACTTACTTCCAGCATATGAATTACAAGTTCATATATCGATAATGTTTAAAATGATTTTATCCAATGTTACGCTACTTTCTTCATTAGTCGGATGGTATTTGGAGCTGTGTTAAGTAAGTAAAGAAAAGTTGGCGACCGTTGTTGAGGGTGACCCGAAGGCTCCCTTTTCAATAGCTACTACACCGAGATGTAGGAGAGGGTACTACTTCTTTCCCCCCGGATCGCTCCACTTTACCCTTGATACGTACTTCATAATGCTGAGTGTTAAACAAGGAGGTATCAAGTACCATTTCTTAAGTCTTTGGTATGATGCGACCTGGGACTAAACTTTGGTCTCCCGGGCCATTGGCGAACACTTTACCTACTAGACCAGGGAGTCGGTAGATATAATAAAGGACTGAAATAAAATCAACAAGTGGGTATGCGTGTGTGTGTGTGTGTGTGCGAACACATTTTTATGTATCTGCATATTTGTGTATGATTAATTTTAACCGGTTTTCCAGTAATGTCAACACCTGCCATTCAACTTGGGCAAGAAGATTTGACATCAGAGATTAATTTCCTGCAATTTTATTCTGAAAAGTACACATGCCCTGAGTGTGGACAACCCATTCATTGCCATTACTTCCTGGTCCACTCTGACTCGGAGTGGTAGCACCTGTTAGCGTTCCATCTGTGGGTCAAGTAGAACTGATTGAGATTATGTTTAAAATGATTTTGAAATACGTAAATATATTGGCTCTTAAATTTTATCAGTTTAAGATGATTTGAACTTTATTAAAACATTGGATTTTAATACATTGATATTGCAACTAAGTATGAAGTGTTTACAAGTTTAAAATTGCTTTGAACTTTATTAATACATCAGCGTTTAAAAGAATAATATTATTACTAAGTATGAAGTGTTTATCTGTTTAAAAGAATTTGCACTTTATTGATGAGATTGGATTTTAAAATATCAACATTGCAACTGAGTATAAAGTATTCATCTTTTTGAAATAATTTGAACTTTATTAAAACATCAGATTTTAAAACATTAATATTGCTACAAAGTATGAAGTGTTCACGGTTTCAGAATTATTGAAGATATATTTTTGAACCGTATATAATGGAGACTGTAATTGTGAAACTGACTTAGGCATAAAATAACCCGATAAAAGTTACCATGTCATTAAACCAACCAACCAACCAACCAACCACGAAACGTACACCTATGGTGTATGCATGTGTGTTTATATATGGTCATTGGTTAGTTTGATCGATTTTTTAAAATGTTATATTAACCTCGTTATATGGCAATTGATACTCTTGTTAGACATTAGGGAATCATGAACATCGAACGAATATTTATACTTTTTTGTAGTTGTTTTTTTAGAATTTTTTTCTCAGTTACATGGTATTAATTATTCCTATGTAATGCTAATAATTTTCAAACAGATCTATTTGATCCATAGAGAGGACATTAAGAAGTACTACCAATCCAGGCAAGAGTGGACCTGGGAGTAATGGCAATGAAGGAATACTTCACACCCCTCAAGTTTCCAGAACTGGAGCCCCACCATCAGATGCAGTTTAGTGTCATCATCATGATCGTCATCATTCAGTCATGCAGATAGCAGAGATTCCTTTGATTCTCTCTTGCTATCCGTCCCTATCAGCCATCGCACTTGGCATTTCCTCTCGACCGCATCCAGGGACTGCGTAAAACTGATGAATGTAATTCTTAGATGGTCAGCCTTCACTTGTGTGTCCCTGCGTTGGAGTGCACAGAAGAACCCCGTTTTTGAGTTCATCCCTGCTTCTCCAGCAATGCACTGAATGACTTGTCTGTCTTACTTGGATAGTTTTGTGAGATGGGAGGCAGGCGACCGTTCAACAGTTGTTCAAGGATTTGTTTAAAACTACACGCAGCATTCTTGTAAAGTTCTCATCTAGCTTTTTCTCAAAGAGCTTCTTTAAAGGCCAGATGGTGGGACTACATAATAGTAATAACATGGTTATAGCGTGGAGAATTTACGTTTCATTTCATCAGAGAGGTCAGATTTCCGAATAGTTGATAACTTTTTTATCATTAAGGGTTTTCGGATTATTGTCTTCATCTTTATTGTTATTTCCACAACGTTTCGGCCGATATGTCCCCTGGCCTTCTTCAGGTGTTTGTCGAACTGGGGAACCTACTCGGAACTTTGAACTACGTCCTTTATTGAACCTGCAACCTCCAGATGATTGTCTCCTTTGAAGCTTAGGGAACCTTAGGACACATGGCGTAACGGTTATAGGCGTTGTTGTTTTTTTTGTTTTTTTCTCAGTTCATTGGTTTCACTAATTTCTATCTTATACGAATAATTCTATTTACTATTAATCATTAGTTTGGACACAGTTAAATATTTTCTTGCATTGCTATGTATCACTAACAATTCAATTGAACATCAGTTATTTGTTTGCACACAGTTAAATAATTAAACAGTTTTATTTCAAGCAATTCAGTTAAGCATAAATCATTTGCTTGCACTCAGTTTAAATCTTAAAGGACACAGTTTAAACGTCAAACAGTTCTATTTGACCCATGTCAGGTGCTACCACTTTTGGCCAAAATGGACCGGGTAGCTATGACACAATACAGGTACTCCACATTCCCCAAAGCTCCGGCATTACTGAAGGCTCATCATCAGTTTGTTTAGTGTCATATTCAGGACACTCATTGAGGAAGACTTACTCTTCTGCAGAGATGCAGTTAGTGTATTCTGCAGCCCTAGCCGACTGGGCCACACGTTGGGGGAGTCTTACCCCTCTGCATGGATGTAGTCAGTATATTCTAGAGCCCCAGCTAACTTGGTCATCTGGTATCTTTGATTGTACAGAATATTGACTTTGTACAATGTATTTATGGAAGTGTACTTATTCATAGGTGATACAGTACGCAGATGTTAAATCTCGTTTTGTCTGGCACAGGGCCACACGAGAACTGCATCCACTGCCATGATGTATGGAAAAAGGTTCATTTTGGTTCTGGTTTCCGTTCTTTGAGGAAAAAAATAAAATAAAAAGAAGTTAATGAACTTCTCCAAACTGTTCTTTGAGACTAGCGCACATTGCTCTCACTACTGGGGAGTCGTTGATTTTTACTGTTTGTCTCTAGATAAAAATCTGTGGTAAATGCAAGTTAATTTATTACCCTCACGCAAACACCATTCAAATCACACACACACACACACACACACACACACACACATATATATATATATATATATATATATATATATATATATATATATATATATATATATATACATGTGTGTGTGTGTGTGTAAATTTGTGTGTATGTTTCTCTAGTTTCCAACATATGGAGGCTAGGCACAAATGGCGTTTGTCCTTTGTCTAAATCAGACTGCTTTTTTTTTTCTTTTTTTCTTTCTCTTTCTTTCTTTTTTTTCATTACGCAAATACCAGACATAGTATTTAGAAGTAGATAGAGAGGCGTTGTAAATATTTTTCAGAAAGATATAAAAACAGGATTTGGAAAGACTAGAAAACGTACAAAGGAAGTAAGGAAATTTCAGATGCAAAAAAGTTGGTGGGGGGGCATTAAAACGACTTACTACTTAGAGAATGATTTAAGAAATAACTCATGCATCTCTGTAAATGTTTACTAAGCTTAGCTTAGTCTGGGATAGTGGGGGGGCACCTAAGACAGATCGCAATAGAGTGACACCTTGGTAGGATCAAGCTCACTTCACTAGCAGTTGTCTACGAGATTAACTTGACAACAATGGTTCTTAGGCCGCTTAGTAAGCTTAACTTATCTGTATTTTCTTCGAGGGGTTTTGTTGTATATTTTTTCTTAATTGAACTATTTCCACGTCTACATATTTTTTATAACATTTCAGCCATGCTCTTTCTGAACTTCTGGTAGTGTTAGGAGTCAGTCCCTTTATCAAGTGGCAAACGTACTGGATTGCGAGCAGCAAACTCCAGTTGTGTTATTCCGTTCACTTTCGTACATACCCTTGGAAAAGGTATGAGCCTCCTTATCCCCCTTGCTATGGGTTAAATCGTACCACTAATGACCTTCCATAAGGATGGCTTTGGCATTAAATAACCCACGAAGGTTGATATGCTGTTAAACAAAGTAACCATCAACTATCTTGAGGCGTTGTATTTATTAAATCCGAGCAAAATGGTCAATTTAACAAAAAATTTAACCAAATACCAAAAAAAAAAAAAAGAAAGAAACAGCGACTAAAAACCAAGCATCCCACCTAAAAAAACCCACAAAAAAAAAAAAAAAAAAAAAAAAGCAAGGGAAGACAAAAATGGATTGAATGAATTTAACACCTTCAAAAGAAAGAGGTAATACAATCACTTCTTTCCTTCCACGAAGTGACCACCTCTGGTGGTGTAATGGTTAGCAAGCTAGACAAGCAAACGTTCATGAGTGAGTTCAAGTCTCATTTGGTGCCCCATTCATATGGCTCTGTGCCACACCTTAGCAAACTGCCTAGTAAATTACTATATAGTATTATTCACAGCAATCTTATATTTTATAAAACAACCCATGAACCCATTGGGTTCTTGATAATGATATGAGTGTTTCTATTTAGGAAGGAGTAAAGGATTCTGATTAGCATTTCAAGAATTTGGAAGATTAAAAATAGATGTTTAGTGAAATGCAGACCCCACAAACCTCTCCATCAGATACAAATTGGATTAGAAATTGCTTTATTCTCTGAAAATCACTTGTCTCCACAAAAGGAATTCCTTAAACTACGAAATTATACTCTCAGCTTCATATTGACTAAATCTAAATTGTAGGGGGCACCTCAGGTAGTGTAATGGTTAGCAAGCTAGACTAGCTAACCATTAAACTACCTGAGGTGCCCCCTAGCAAACCTTCATGAGTGAGTTCGATTACATTGGGTGCCCCATTTATACGGCCTTGTGCCACATCTGAGCAAACCACTTTGTAAACTACTTCCCTTCCACAAATATGGCTTTGGCATTAAATAGATCATAACCTTTAAGAAAGGAAAAAAAATAAGCAAATAAAATAAACATTTTCGAACACTTTTTACATCACATATATTTTGAAATAGAACGCTAATAACAATGATAGAACATTTCTCATTTTTTCATAACATTATTTTCATTTAAAAAATCATTTTTTTGGACAAAATCACAAAAGAACATCGCCCTGAAGATGGTTTTAAAAACCCCGATACGTTTTATCTAGAGAGAAATAAATAAATCGTTTGAAAATATTGTATTTTTATATTGTCATATTTACTTACCGTGGGATTTCAATTTTTCTCTAATATATATATATATATATATATATATATATATATATATATATATATATATATATATATATATATATATCCAGTCAGCGTCCGAAGACAATAGGTGTGGATTATTCACGTATAGAATATACTTGGAATTTCATATAAATCTATAGGAGTGCTCGATATATGACTATTGTTATATATTCTCTATCCAGGTTTATATAATAAAACTCACATACAGAGCGCATACACTCCAATTAGAAGAAAACACAAACCTGATTAAACTATCATTATAAATTTATTTCGGCGAAGAATATCGGTATACTCTTGTCTCATATGATGACTCCACATGTCACACACACACACACACACACACACACACACACACACACACACACACACACACACACACACACACTTATATATATATATATATATATATATATATATATATATATATATATATATATAAAATCTATATATATATATTTATATAAAAAATAATGAGACAATTATTCATCAAAAACCTGTCTGTGATTTTTAAACAAAACTAGCTTCAAAGAAACACACACACACACACACACACACACACGTGTGTGTGTGTGTGTGTGTTAAGGATGTTTTTTAAGGCTTGTTTTGTTTAAAAATCACAGACACGTTTTTGATGAATAATTGTCTCATTATTTTTTATTTGAAGTCTCAGAAGATTTCACTTGTTTGGTTCAATTTTGTAAAAATTTGATCCTATTTATTCATTGAGCGCTTGCCACTCTTACTGGTCTTTTTCAAGCGTTTAAACAGGGTAGTGTTGTTTTCTTTAAAATCCCGAGTCCAGAAAAAACTAAAAGAATATCTTAAATGCTTTTTGTATTGAGAAATTTTGATTATTTTAGGTTTTCAATGCTGTTGTGTTATTCTAGAGCTTTTAAATCTAGTTCATCAGGTGTTCATGATCTAGAAGAGCTTTGCATTACGCAGGTTGCAGCCGTCAATTTCTTTCGCCAGAGTGCTTAACCCCCGGGAGGGTCGCGTTTTTCCGGAAGATCCTTTTCCGTGAAACCCAGGTAGTAAGCTTCTGATACTTATTCGGTTCTGTGACCGGCTTTACCTAGGTACTGAGCACTTTTTCAATATTTATTGTTTTTTTTTCTTTCTCATTTTCCGAGGAAGTCAATAGTATTACTCATTCGTTTTCTATTTTTTCCCTGATGAATCACTTTCTATATATATATATATATATATATATATATATATATATATATATATATATATATATATATATATACGTGGTGCCTTCAATAAGTTTCAAGACTTTTTTTTGTACAGGCATTTAAAATTGTCGTAGACTCTTGAAAATTCAGTATGTTATTGCTATACATTTTCTGACTGATTTTTATGATTTCAGATTCAAATGAACAGCTACAGTAGGAATTGGAATACACCCTACTAAAGCCTGATTGTCACAGCTGGTGAATTTCAAAAATGCAATCTAGATGGGAAGACACTTTAGAAGAACGATATGCAATAAAATTCTGTTTTAAACTTGGAAAAAATGCCACAGAAATGAATGGAATGCTTCAGACTGCTTTTCGACCATTTTGCATGAATCGAGCATCAGATTTTGAGTGGTATAAGAGATTCAAGGAAGACAGGGAGTCTGTGAGGGATGATGAGAGGTGTGGGAGGAGTAAGGAAGTCAATAGACCAGAGTTGATTGGCCAAAGGGTTAGGTTTAGGGTTACTATGTTGAGGTTTTAAGGGAGTTCAGGAAGAGATTCCGTCGGAAGAGGCCAGCACTCTTCAAATCGGGTCAGTGGCATTTCCATCTGGACAATACACCAGTCCACAACTCCCTCCTTGTCACAGACTATTTGACCAAGATTGGCATCAAGACAGTTCCTCACCCTCCCTATAGTCCATACCTTGCTCCCTGTGACTTTTGGTTATTCCCTAAGCTCAGAGGCTGTCGTTATGAGACAATTGAGGAGATGAAAAAGGCTGTGACGAAGGTTATTGACATGCTCACACAAGAGGACTTTCCTGGGGCCTTGCAGAAGTTGTTGGAACGGTACAACAAGTGCATTGCAACCGGAGGAGATTACTTCGAAAGGGACTAGAGTTTCATGAGTGTACTATCAATAAAAGTGCCCACACGAAAAAAATCTGAAAACTTATTTAATGATCCTCGTATAATTCAATATTGTTTTCTGTATGAGTTCTGTCTTATTGATTTTTTCCCAAAAAGTATCAATGAAATCGTTAGTCCTTTCTGGATGAACTAGATTTTTGTGATCAGTTTTAATGGAAAATGTTCTGAGCACCTCTGAATCTATGAGTTGGAAGAGACTTTCTGAGAATTTTTTCTTCTAAAAGTTTCCATCCCCGCGTGAAGTGGCCACTCCTGCAATCTTTTTTTGAATTTCAGATTTATTTGCTTTCTGGAGGAATTAAACCATCCTGACCAATTTTGTACTGAAATCTTCCGGGTACTTCCGGGAGCAGAGCAAGACAAGTTACTCAGCCACTGTTCCTCTCTTTGCAGATGCTTTTAAAACACTCCTTGATGTCAGGGGAGTTCATAAACCAAGTTTAATCTAATTTACCCCCTTAGCCAGAGTGTCTGTTGGTAGAAGGCTCTTTTCCAGCCGCGAATGGATGAATCAAAACCTCCTGATCAATTTTAAACTAAAATTTTATGGTAATCACTGATTCCTATCTCTCTTGTTGCACTTAACAAAGAAATACCATTAAAACGGGCCTTAAGGAGTTCACATAACAAATTTAATCAAGATTGATTCGTTAGCCATGTTGTCCATATCTAATAAGTAAGCAAGAAAAACGAAGAGGATATATATATATATATATATATAATTCACTGTGTGTAGTTTAGAAATATTTTTTTCCATTTTTCTTGGCTATACACACAGAGGTTATTTTTTTAAAAATTCTGAACTCTTATAAGGGTCCCAATTTTGAAAAAAACTACAGCAAATACCTTATGCTTTATATATATATATATATATATATATATATATATATATATATGATTACGTTATTATCTTGAATTCACTAACTGGACAAATGCCTTTCCCAATTCTCTCTATGATTACCTGGACTACACTATGTCTTACCGACAAATTTTACGATTTCTTCACTTTTTTCAACGCATTTCTTTACAACGCATGTCATTCATTGAGCACCATTCTACAAACCATTTCTCCAATCTTTATGCTCTCAAATTAGTTTGATACACCTTACTTGTTCTTCCTTCAAAATGAAATTAAAACACTTCTGAAACCAAAAATAAAATTGCATGAATTTACGCAAGGGGTTTTGATTATTTTAGACTGAAATATATTCAGTTTTAATACTTTAGAGCTTGTTAATAAGTAAAAATTTGTAATAATTTTGATGGTATAATGTGCCACTAGGAATGGAAATACGATATTTCACACACACACACACACACACACACACACACACACACACACACACACACACACACACACACACACACAATGTTATATATTAATCATTTTATTATATGATATATATAATATATATATATATTTACAATTATATATATATATATATATATATATTGTAAGTAGTAAAGTCGGTGATCTTAGTTGAGGGTGACCCGAAGGCTCCCTTTTCAATAGCTAATACAACAAGGTGTAGGGGAAAGCGCTACTCCATTCTCTGGATTGCTCCACTTTACCTTTGATCCTCACCTTATAGTGCTGAGTGCTAAGCAAGGCGGCATCAAGTACCATTTTTTGAGTCTTTGGTATGACTCGACCTGGGATTGAACCCCGGTCTCCCCGACCATTGGCGAACACTCTACTCATTTGGCCAATATATATATATATATATATATATATATATATATATAATTTCGATCGTTTATAATTACGACTCAATTAACTGACAGTTATGATGGATATATTTGTAATTTAAAATTCGTTTTTAAATTCGATGGAATTTTGTCCTAAAATTCGATTTTAACACACACACACACACACACACACACACACACACACACACACACACACACACACACACACACACACACACACACACAGAGGTTTATATATTGTGGAATATATTTATTATGAATTTATGGTACAGTTCCGTTCTTCCTCATACAACCATTTTTTTGCATTATAAGAGGAACATTGAGTATTTATTCGCCTTTATTTTTCTTTTTGATTAATGGAAAAACATTTTTAGAACTATTTGTTTATTCCAATATATATATATATATATATATATATATAACTTTTTTTTTTAATACTTATTCTATAACTCAGCGGATGTGAAAAAACCCAAATGATACAATTTGTAAATAAAAAATATTACACAAACAGATATCTGGTAAAAACTCAATAAAAAAAAGAAAAGACTAAAAACATCCGTACTGCTTGAAAATAATCAATCAGCACCGCAATGCCTAACCAAAAGAAAAAATACCAAGAAAGTTACCTAAGCTGAAATGTAAAAATACTCAATACATTAAGCAGAACAAAATTAGAATGCCTACAGAGCCAGAAGTAATCTACCTAGCTTTCATTCACCGGATTATCAGGATAATTCAGAAATAATATCCAGAATATCCAGTAGGTGAAACCTTGGTAGATTACTTCTGGCTCTTTACGTATATATATATATATATATCTATATATATATATATATATATATATATATATATATATATATATATAAGTAGATTTCTGATATTATGCCGGCCGACATTTTGAAACATTCCTTCGTATCAAATTGAAGATATTGTATGAAGACTGGCGATAATATGTATTATTGGCAAGGGTTCTAAAACTGCTTAAAAAAATAAAGTTTTTTTTCTGTGACCTGTTTCTCATCCACACTTTGTTCAAAAAACTTCCCAGCGAACCTCCACGAAGGAAGTAGATGTAATAAAACAATTTAAACAACATTTCGTAAATGGGTCTGAAGTAAAGAACCGTTTATTTTTCGCAAAGAGAAAGCTGGAACAGGAAATTGATAAGTTTGTTTATGAAAAGAATTATTACAAAAAAGAATGAAGTAAAGATTTAAATTTAGACATTGAGCACATACACACACACACACACACACACACTCAGAGAGAAAGAGAGAGAGAGAGAGAAACACACACACACACACACACACACACACACACAGAGACACAGACACACAGAGAAAAACACACACACACACACACACAGAGAAAGAGAGAGAGAGAGAGGGAAACACAGAGAGATAGTGAGAGAGAGAGAGAAAGAGAGAGAGAGAAACACACAGAGAGAGAGAGAGAGAGAGAGAGAGAGAGAGAGAGAGAGAAACACACACACAGACACACACAGACATACACAAACACAGACTGACACACACAGACACACACAGATATAGACATAGACACATACACACATACAGACAGACAAACAAATAGACATATGTATATATTTCTAAAATTCACATTTTGTTTATATATATATATATATATATATATATATAAACAAAATAGTGACATATATATATATGTGTGTATATATAATGCTACATCATGGCTTGTATTTTTAATTAAAGCACTACGCTTAAAATGTTCTTAGAGAATTAACCAATTTTTTGGTCAATTTGTAACTGAATAATGCCTTCGTGGGGTCTGAGTCAATTTGAATGTCACTATTTAATCATACAAATTCACAATATAACAGAAATACTTCCCAAAAGCTAATTAGAATCCTTCACTCCTTCCTAAACAGAACCATCAACAGCATCATAGACCGCTGTTACAACGTTAAAGCAGAGGTGGTTTAAATATAATGGTTATCATCGCAGGAAATGGACACGGCGACACGAGTTTAAATCCTGGACGAGACTGATTGCATTTCACATAGCACTAATACCCTTGGAAAAGGTATGAATCCAATTATCCCCCCTCCAGCTATGGGTAAATAGTAGGGCAGACTAGGTTCTTCACTCTTGGTGAGACAACTAGTCTAGGAGAAGGAAAACTCTGAATTCAAACCTGTTAAACTCCGCTTAAAAAATTGACCTCGTGTCATATCCTGCCCGAGCGGAGGGGTTGGTAAATATGATAAAACAAATAAAATTGTTATCTCTTTACCCGTTAATGGACAGGGAAATTTCAGAAGGAAATTAATAAGACAGGTCTTATTCACAAAAAAATCAATTTGAATGAATTTATGTTTAGTGTATTTTTTCGCTTCTTACGAGTTTTTCACAGGAGTCTGAGTGACAACAAATCTATTCAGGTATCCAGAACTTTTCTGAAGCATTCTGGTCGATCTTATCAATGCTGTGATCTGGATTGTGCTAATTCTTTCTCAGATTTTCAATTTCTCCAAACTTATTTTCAAGCCCTTAAGAACCATTTAAAGCACACTATCTATTTATTAAAGTCCTGTTGGGGTTGGAGGAGTCACCGATGTGTTGTGGCTAAAGTACTGGACTGCAACACCCTAGTTAGCAACGGGGGTCGCCTGTTCTGATTCCGTTAGTCATAACTGGGTACAAGTGTTAAGTATTCCTGTATTGCTACTTGCCTGCAGTCAGGATTGAACCAGCAACCTCCAGATAATTGTTTCCTTAGAAGCTGAGGGAACCAACGCCTATAACCGTTACGCTATGTGTCCAGCAGGACACAGCGTAACAATCATCTGGAGGTTGCAGGTTCAATCCTGACTGCAGGCGAGTAACTATACAGGATTACTTAACACATGTACCCAGTTATGGCTAACGGAATCATAACAGGCGACCCACGTGGATTCAATAAAGGACGTTGTTCGAAGTTCTAAGTAGGTTCCCGAGTTCGACAAACACCTGAAGAAGACCGGAGGACATATCGGCCGAAAAGTTGTGGAAATAACAATAAAAATGAAGACAATAGTCCAAAAACCCTTAATGATAAAAATCATCAAGCTTCGTCTCAGAAATTTAGACAACTAATACCTAGTTAGCAAGTTCGAATTCCAGTCGCTCTATTACGTTCACTTTCAGACTAATACCTCTGGAAAAGGTATGAACTTCCTTATCCATCCCCCAAGCTATGGATTAGATACAAGCACTACTGTTTTTCTACAAGGATTGCTTTGATACGCCATTAACAAAGAAGCCAAACCAATAAAATATAGTCTGTATATATATATATATATATTTATGGAAGTAAACAATGCAATTAGAATACATATATATACATATACATGTACACACACACACACACACACACATATATATATATATCACATTACCTGACATATAAGTCACACATTTCACATTAAATTCTAACCCAATATCATAGTATCCCACTTTCTGGTATTACGCCTTAAGGATTATCGTCAGCTATAATATAGAACTTGGAATGGTTAGAGGTTGTGTCAGTCCCCGAAATACCTTTGTAAACCATGCCTTGAACTACAATGTTTGTATGTATTTCCGAAGAAATTGGTCTTACGCATTATGTGAGCTTCAGAATTTTCCTTAGTTTTGTAAAAGATTGATTGTACAAGCAATAAGTAAACTTCAAAGATACTTAGAAGTCTAAAGCTTGTAAATGACATCAACTCCACAGCCATTTACCTCCCGTCTCACAGACACTCCAAGTAAGACATAGAGACATCAGTGTAGACAGAACAGGGAAAACTAACGTCCACCAGTCCCGTGCGGACCCTGGATGTCATGTGTACAACTTCCCAAGGGTGATATCAGTTAGAGATAGATAGATAGATAGATAGATAGATAGATAGAGAGAGAGAGAGAGAGAGAGAGAGAGAGTGTGTGTGTGTGTGTGTGTGTGTGTCAAGGTAATACGTACTATCAGCTCGAGTTGTTGATCGTGGTTGTACAAACACGAGAGAGTTGAATAAAATTTAAAGATACTCCTAAATCTACGTTTTTTAAATGACGTACTATAATGGAGTGATTGAATAAGCCAAAAAGAGCTGAGTAGACTTCAAGGATACTTCTAAGTCTCAGACTTGTAAATGACGTACTACAATTGAGTGATTGCACAAATAAGAAAGAGCTAAGTAAAACTTCAAAGATTCTTCTCAGTTGATTAAGAAAGAGCCGAGTATAATTTTAAAGTTCTCCTAAAATTTCTTTGTTATCGTGCAAAAACAAGGCGCTGGTAAATTTTCCATTAATCTCATACTTTACATAAAATTTCTACATCAACTTTAGCAAAATATACTCAACAACTTTATTTTCATTTTAACTACGGCTGGTAACTTAAAATCTAACTTTACTAAAGAAAAGTTAAAATAAATAAAAGATTTAAAAATATATATATATATATAAACGAATTGGAGATCTGAATCAACATGTTTTGCGGCAAATTTTTTTTTTCAAATAAGGAAAATATTGCCTTGATTTGCTGTCGTGCAATTGACTCTCATAAAATTTTTTTTTAAAGTTAAGTCAATATTTATTTCCCTGTAGCTACATTGATGAAAGAGATTCATCAAGATTAAGAAGCAAGTACTTATAAATGAATCAGGGATACTTTTGTACTAAAGGCACAAAAACATAAGCCGAGAGAAGTTGGACAACGTCCTTTTAGACATTTTCCGAAAATATATATATACGAGATTTGATCAAAAAGTATTGAGACTGAATACTTATTTTTTTTTATATTACAATCTAGGATTTAAATGAATAATAAAGAGATAATTTCTTATCTAGACGTTGTTTGTTTACAGGAACGAGTAAACAATTACACTTATTTATAAAGATATCATCTCTTCTTGTCTATTGCGGAAGGTACGAAATGGGTGGCGAAATAATTACGTGAAGAGTGAGTCGGTTTAGACAGGGAACTGCTAAGATTTACATCGTAATCTTTTTATTATACTTATATATTTAGCCGGATTCTTTTATCTGGAACTTCATCTTCGGGTACTCTTGGTCTCTGTGTCCGCTTCTGTTCTTAAAAATGGACACAAAAACTTTGTTGATTTTCGACGTCTTTATTCACCCAATTTCCCTAGTCAACCGTACGACCGGAAGATATAGCCATTTTAGATGTCCGTTCGTTGCGGCATCTTTGACTACTCAAATTCTCTACCTAACTGACTCGTTCTCACGACTGAAGCAACTAAAAAGATCAGCCAGATATCAAGTCTTGTGTATCAGATCACCGAATTCTACACTTACCTTACAAAATTAATAAGCCCAATTCATTATGTAAAACGTCTAGACGTGTCACTGCCATTTCTTGGTGCTTTTAGATCAACAGTTTCGATACTTTCTGATCAGAAGATTTTAGCAAAACACTGGTTTTTGTAAGTGCAGCGGTTTCCATACTCACCAGACCTTCAGATCTCTACAACTTTTTCGAGTTACACGGAAAAATCACTACATAAAAAAGATTTGAGGACATGAATGACATTAAAAGAAATTCACTGGTGCTGTTTTACACCATATTTCCTTGTTTGATGGCATGTCAACCTTCTTGGGTTTTTAGTGTCGATGCAGTCCTTATAGAAGAGCAGTAGTAGGTCTATTTAACTCATAGTTTGGGAAGAGATGAGGGTTCATACCTTTTCCCAGCGTATTTGTCTGAAAGTGAACATAATAGCGTGACTCGCTTACTACGATGTCGCAGACCAGCGCCTTAGTCATTAGGCTACGTGAACCCCGCTGCACATCATATGAAAGGTGCTTAAAAAATGGAAAACTAAGTGCCAAGGGAACTATTGTAAAAAGTGAACCTTGACCATTTCTGCCTTTATCGATGGGATAAAAATAATCAAGATGGGGATATTATTTTGGACAATTTCTTTGTCAGGTAAGTCTTAAAGGCATATTGAGTCGAATGCATAAAAGTTCATTTTCTTGGGGACCAAAGATATCAGGATTTTATCTATTCTTATGAAACAGTATACAAATATGGTTCCGGTCAAAACCAAGATCAAAGGTTCTTGCAGCTAAACCACATCTGAAGCTCAGTTTTGAACTAACAGTTTAAAGACGAGACACAAAGCATATCTAGACAACCTCATCTATTCTTATACTTACCAGGCACTCGTGTCGAGCGTGTAAGTAAATAGCTTAGTTCTGGGCGGAGGGGGCTTCTTCAAGACAGTATATTCCTCCTCGCCTAAAACGAATAAGGCCAGGGTTTATTGTCAAGTGCTTGAGACGCCCCTGAAGAGGGACCCAACGGAAGCTAAGCAATTTTTGTACCACTCTGCGAGAGTTTCGCTTCCTGCTCTGTGTCACACCTTAAACCGACAAAATGTCACCTTTTGGTCTCGTGAAGAGCTAAAAAATGAATTTCACTTTGCCTCTACCCTATGGCCTAGTTGGCTGGAGCTGTATTTCTGCAGTTGGGTAAGACTCCCCCAACGAGTGTCCTGTAGATGACACTAAACAATCTGATGGTGAGGTTCCAGTTATGCTGGAGCTTTGGGGAATGAGGGGTACTCCTTCATTGCCATCTCTCCCCGGCCCACTCTGGCCCGGAGCGGTAGCACCTGGTAGGGTCCTATCTATGGGTCAAATAGAACTGTTTGACATTTAAACTGTGTACTTTGACATTTAAAGTGAGTGCAAACAAATAACTTATGCTAAACTGAATTGCATGAAGTAGAACTGTTTGATCATTCGACTGTTTAATTGAATTGTTAGTGATACATATCAATAATTGATAACATTTAACATTGTTGACTTATGCTAAACTGAATTGTTTGAAATAGAACTATTTGACATTAAGCTGTGTGTAAACAGATCACTGATGCCGAATTGAATTGTTTGTTTGTTGGTTGGTTGGTTTCTTTGTTTAATGGCATATCAACTCTTTTTAGGTTATTTAATGCCAAAGCCATTCTCCTAGAAGAACAGTAGTGGTACTATTTAACCCATAGCTGGGCGGATAACGGGGTTCATACCTTTCCCAAGGGTATTTGTCCGAAAGTGAACGTAATAGCGCGACTGGAGTACGAACTCGCGTACTACGATTCTGCAGTCCATCGCTTTAACACCCCATGAATTGTTTGTGTTAAATATCAATTCTTGAAAAAATTTAACTGCATGCAAATAAATGATCGATAGTAAATAGAATTATTCGTATTAGATAGAAATAATTGAAACCATTTAACTGAATAAAAAAAATAACCCCAGACTCGTTTAAAGATGCTTTCTTTAAAATGTTTTTAGAAATCATATATTTGATATATATGTATAAAAAGGATTTGACATAAATAACCTACAATGGTTAATTTGACATATAACCAAACCAAGCCAAACCAATCATCTTCCCAAAAGTCCTGACCTGACAACCAAAAACTTTCACTCTCAGAATAGGCTGATTAACCCCTACTGAAGGATAATCTACTCCCTAAAATAGGAGTATCTGCCCGATTGTGAGACTCCTGCTCTAAAAAATCTGAGGAGTGTGAAGTACTTCTTCATTTCCATTAATCCCAAGTCTATTCTGGCTCGGAGCGGAAGTAGGGTCCTCAAATAGGTGAAATAGATCTGTTTCAAAAGTATCACTATTAGAAAGGAATACTTCCTACCATATAACCGTAATTCATTTGTATAAAGAATAGTTGCTTAAAGCTATAATTGTTTTCTGGGGATTATTATTATTAGTTACCAGAAACTATATCATTATTATCATCATCTTAAAGTCGCGTTGCCAGCACGGATTTCCTCGATTCTCTCTCTCTCTCTCTCTCTCTCTCTCTCTCTCTCTCTCTCTAGATCCATCCCTGACAGCCATCGCTTCCAGCAAGTTTCCCAAACTACATCCTGTCTCAGTACAAAGCTGATGTAAATAAGTTTGGGCTGGTCGGCCAAACTGGCATGTCCATGTGTAGGGGTCCATATGTTATATAATTGCGGAAGGATTTTTTTTTTATATTATCATTTTTCGTTTTGTATATCTTACCTTTCGGTTTAGTTATGCTGAGAACCTTTCGGCTTAGTACATGGATTAGTTAGGTGCACACATTGAGTGCAGGTGTTCACGCGCACGCGTGGCGGATGTGACAATCACAACACTAGTGGAAGGAAGTTGATTTTCAGAGCTCGCCGAGGCCAGACCAGTAGTTTGCGGCGGGGTGCCGCACGTGGTGGGGTCAGATGGAAAAGTCAGTATAGTAAGAAATTGTGAGTCTCTCTCTCTCTCCTCATGTCGAAAAACCTTTAACTCAAAAGGGTAAATAAAAAGTTTCGTACCTGAACCAAAAAAGAGAGTCGTAAGTGTTTTGAGTGTTTTCGGATTCCTATGTGCGTATGAACATTCTATAAACATTACGAACGTTGTATGTGTATGTACATTATTCGTATACGTATCTTGGTCGTATATTTTTGGCCTAGTGGGTAGAGTGTTCGCCAATGGTCCGGGAGACCTGGGTTCAATTCCAGGTTGCGTCATACCAAAGACTTTAAAAATGGTACTTGATACCTCCTTGCTTAACACTTAGCAATATAAGGTACGTATCAAGGGTAGATTGGAGCAATTCAGAGAAAGGAGTAGCGGCCTCCCCTACACCTCAGTGTAGTAGCTATTGAAAAGGGAGCCTTCGGGTCACCCTCGACTAAGGTCGCCAACTTTACTTACTTATATATTAAACAAAGAAGAATGTAATTTATTAGTTCATCTTTACTTCTATAGCAGTGTACCGTAGGTTTTGTTTGTTTAACTAGGATGGTTTTTGAGATGGGAAGTAAGTGGCCGTATAGCTGTTGATTCGTGGAGTGTTGCTTCCAGGATTTGTTCAATATACAATTGTGCGCAAATTATTTTTATTGGACAGAAATACTTGATATCATATAACTGTGTCCAAAAAAAACAAACTCTAAAGATACAACGAAACAAAAATGTAAATATAAACATACAATGACATGTGATTCCTAAGCCTTTATGCGTAAAATAACCCTAGGCAGGTTGACATGTCGTTAAAACTGATTAATCATTCAATGAAAAGAGTCGAGTACCATTGATTATCAATCTCTCTATCTATTAATTCAAATAATTAGATAACTTGAAATACTTGCTTGCGCTTAAATGTAAATTAGACTTCTTGCAGTTATCGGAGAAAGTCAGTCCTTCAGAGGTGGTCCATTTTTTTTCTCTCTCTGGTGACAGCAAAGACAAAGCAAGGGCAAGGTTGTG
>OY757918.1:85153509-85171009 GCA_963585895.1 Sepioteuthis lessoniana
CAGGTCAGTCGTTTAGAGAGGTCTTACCCCATCACAGAGACGCTGTCAATGTATTCTACAGACCAAGCCGACTGGGCAGTACCTGCTTGCGTCTCATCTATGAGTCAAATAGAACTGTTTGACCATTTAACTGTGTGCAAACAAACGAATGATATCAAATTGAATTGTTAATGTTAAGTAGCAATACTTGAAACCATTTAAATGTGTGCAAACAAACTCTTGATTGTTTGAAATGTTGCCTACAAACTATTCATTTGCAAATCATATAAATATATATTCATATATATACAAGATTTGGCATCAAATAACCTACACGGGTTGATATGCCATAAAACCTAACCAACCAACCACCCAACTAACCAACCTATCAAACAATATCTATTATTCACGAGAATATTTTTCGGAGTTACTTATAAGCATGTGTATCTCCTCTAAAGGTAACAGTTAGTCCATTGTAAATGCTTACTTTCTATTTCTATATATGAAGCAAATCCTTGAATTTTTAGTCCTTAATAGAGAAATGGAAACGCATGTTGTTAACGATAAAAAAATTGAAACTTTGAATAATTGTTTGCTTAGTATAAGTTTCCTTTCCAATAAACAGTTGCTATATCACCGATAAAACCAAGGGTGGAGTAGTCCCGGTGGCTTAGTGGCTAAAGAACTGAACTGCGACATCGTAGTTAGCGAGTTCGAAATCCAGTCTCGCTATTACCTTCACTTTCGGACTAATACTCTTGGGAAAGGCATGAACCCTCATATTCCAACTGCTATAGATCCAACAATACCATTACCCTTCTTCTACAAGAATAGCTTTGATATTAAATAACCCACGAAGGTTGATATGCCACTAAACAACCAAACTGATAAAACGAAGATTTCAGTAGGATTAAAAAAATTAAAACAAAAAAAAAATCGGGCCAGAGTGGACCTGGGAGCGATGGCAATGAAGAGGTACTCCGCATTCCCCCAAAGCTCCAGCATTGCAGAGTGAAGTTTTTGTACTTATAGACTTAATGTTATCACATCACTATGATCACTACTGCTATGTATGACTTTTTACCTGAGCTCATATTCCACTATTTCTTTTTTTGTTAACGGAATCAGAACAAGTGAACCCTGTTGATTAAATAAAGGACGTGGTTCGAAGTTCTGTGTAGGCTACAAAACAAAACAAAAAAAACAAAAAAAAAACATTTAATTTGAAATTATACCGTCGAGTATCAGGGAATATCAAATGTATTCCTGTTTTTTTTTAAAAAATAAACTCATGGGCATCTAATCGGGGACTCCTGTATGGCGAATAACAAAGAAAGTACAACATATGGTATCTTTCAATGGTTTTAGTTCTTCTGAAGTAACTGCTGTAACGAAAATAGCATTAGATTTAATACATTAGTCACTGCACCACGAGTACTACCCCTATAGATTAAACTTTATCTGGTACCACCGCTTCAGGTCTGAGTGAACCTGGGAGTAATGGCGATGAAGAGGTACTTCACACTTCTTAGATCTCCACAAATAGAATTCAACATTAACTGTCGTTGAGTGTCATATCTAAGTCACATCTTTTTATGAGGGTTCTTAACCCTTTGCAGGGGATACAGTCAGTGTATTCTAAGATCTGGAAATTCGGCTATTCCTGCCCAAGATACGCTACGTAAAGATATATACGGGTCGGCCGCCGAGGCTGATACTGTGATTGATACTGTCATTGAATGTGACCAAACGAAGTTTATTTTTTAACATAGTTCATCTTGCAGACCACATACTTCTTCCATTGGTGGTGCAGTGCTTGGATCTCATTGGTAAAAAAGAAGTTTTCAACAATAGACATGACGTCATCATGTGGACTTTTCAGCCTATGAACTTTTCAGCCCACCTCTTTGGTCTATTCGCTTCTCCCATCGGTGTTGCAGTGTATGGATCCCAGTAATAAAAATGTCATTAGCAGCAGATATGGTGTCATATGAACTTTTCAGTTTATGAACTTTTCTGTCCACTCTCTTTGGTCTACACGCTTCCTCCATCGGTGTTGCAGAGTTTGGACCCCAGTAATAAAAATGTCATTAACAGCAGATATGGTGTCATCATATGAACTTTTCAGCCTATGAACTCTCAGCCCACTCTCGTTGAACACCCCAACCAACCTCTAAACTAGATTACGGGACCAGTGAAGAATACAAATTTTGGGGATAATTTCTTCGTACTCTGGTTTCAAGTCATTGTTCCTCGGTTCGAAAAAAAATGGTAAAATGGAAACGTGTCCGTATTTATGTCTCAGACCACACAAATTTTATTTACTCAAAATAGTAGCACGAAATACATATAACTGATTACTTAATTAGATTTAAAAATTACAACTAAGCGGCTATTTTTACAAGTGAATTGAAATTGCAAAACAAATACAGTTTGCCTGAAGATCGTACATAAACAAACGTCGAGCGGGTTTCACTTATCACTTATTACTGAACTAAAATCAGAAAGTGTACTTTATTAGCAACGCTGGCCATTTTGTCTTATCTTGCTAAACACACGTATATAACACGTTCTCAGGTTCCATTTAAAGCATTCCGTCACAAACTAAAGCAAAATAACATCTCATCCCACACATAAACTAACTTGTTCTAGACCACCAGCTCTAAACGAAACGCATTTCTAATGGTAATATGTGTTTACAGTCGACAAACAAGACCGCCATTTAAAATTTTTCTTTGTATTTCCGGAAGGGGAAGTAGTTCTAGTAACAAGAAAAAAAATGCAGGCTTAAATTATCTCAAGAAAGAAATGAAAAAAAAAAAGAAAAACTGAAAATAAATAATTATAAAAAAATTTAAAAAATTGAAATAATAAGCCCGTTAAAAGTTTTACGGTTATAAAAATATCTAAAAGAAATCTGATTGATTTTAGTGGCGTTTCAATATATCAAGGGTTATTTCATACCTAGCAGTTAAGGAATCGCATTCATTTTACATTTATATTTGAATTCTTGTGTAGTTGTTTCTTAAAATATTTTTTGCACACATTTATATGATATCAAGTATTCTTAACCTATTGAAATAATTTGTGATCAATTGTACAATTGCAAGTATTCCAATCCAATGGTAATAATTGTATGGTTTCAAGTTATCATTTCTCTTAAAAATAATCATTCATTTGCACCTAGTTATATGGTTTCAAGTAAATAATTATTATACTTAGGAAACAATTATAGCTTCAAATCACTATTCTTAAGGAAAATAATTTACAGTTAGATGATATCAAGAATTCCTATCAAATACTGATTATTTTCAAACAGATCTTTTTGACCTATAGATGGGACCCTCACAAGTACTATCACTCCAGGTTAGGGTGGACATGGGAGTAATGACTATGAAGGAGCACTCCACACTCCCAAGAGCTCCAGAACTCAAGCCTCACCACCCAGTGCACTTTAGCGTCATTCCCGGGATACCCTTTTTTGGTAGGGAAGGGTCTTACCCCTCGGCAGAGGGTATGGTAATCATATTGTTATACCTGCCGACAAAGCGAAATTTAAAAACAATAGAAGTCTAGTGTTTCCATTGGTTTGGTTTGGTTTGGTTTCTTTGTTTAATGGCATATCAATCTTAATAGGTTATTTAATGCCAAAGTCATTCTTCTAGAAGAACATAGTGGTACTATTTAACCCATATCTGGGAGGATAAGAGGATTCATACCTTTCCCAAGGGTATTTATGTCGAAAAACAGTTCTATTTCAAATAATTCAATTAAGCATAAGCACGCAGTTTAAATATAAGTACGGTTTAATTGTCAAAAACATTTCTATTTCAAGCTATTCAGTTTAATCAAACAATTCAGTTTAGCATAAGAATGCTGTTAGTTCTATTTAACCCATAGATAGGGCCCTATCAGGTGCTACCACGCCGGGCCAGAGTGGATCTGGGAGCGATGGCAATGAAGGGGTACTCTGCATTCCCCAAAGCTCCAGCACCGCTGGAACCTCACCATCAGATTGTTTAGTGTCATATCCAGGACACTCATTGGGGAGGGGTCTTACTCCTCTGCAGAGAAGTAGTCGGTGTATTCTACAGCCCCAGCCGACTGGGCAATATCTGCATTTTAGTATGTTTCGGCCTGAGAGAAATTGAAGGTCTTCAGGGTTTTTGCATTAAACTCGTCACTTAACTAGACTTACGGTAAATACTACGCTGAACACAACGGTTCCTGCGAGATAATCGAAGTTAAGCAGCGATAGGCCATCTCAATATTTAGATAGGTGACCACATTCTAACAGTCAGATGGGTGACCACCTTGTAATAGTAAGTTCTATAAGCAATCTGTTTGTAAGAATAAGCAAAGCTTAGTAAATAAGAACTAATCTAAAAGATGATTATCTAAGTTAAGCAGCAATGAGCTTATTTAATACTTAGTATTACTCTTGACCACTTAGTAGCAGTTGGTACTGTGGACAACCTGAGGACTGTGTGCTAGAATAGTGAATGCTCAGTAAATAATAACAATTCCAAATTGATGATTATCTAAGTTAAGCAGCAATGAGCCTGTTCACTACTAAGATGGGTGATCACTTTGTAACTGCTGGTACTGTAATCAGTCCTAGAATTAGGAAGAATCTGACGAGGGAGCTGATGACAATCCCGATATAGAATTTTACATACTATTTTTTAAAGTAGACAGGACGCGGATATAAGTTTATAAAATCTCAACGGGAATACTTTGTATGGCACAAAAGCCTCATTTCCCTAGGTAGGGTATTCATTTTTAAATAAATGATGTGGCGAGACATTTTCCGGAATATATCTCATAATATATGTATGTATACGTGTGGGCATGGATCTTTAAAAAAAATGATTATATTACTTGGTGTGATATTGTTTCTAAGTTTGTGTATCTAAGACAGATGCTGCTTTGTTTCGTAAAGTCATTTATGAACTCGTTCAAAAAGGTATTATTTGCGAACTTAAAACCAAGGGGGAAGCAAGCTTCATATGACCGATTCTGAGGGTGGATGGTTAGATTCAATCAGACGAATGACTTTGCAATATATGTGCAAGGGTGATTCATTGCTTAAGGAAGTGTGCAGACGTACTTTTGTACGTAGATAGAATTTATCATATAACCTCGTCCCATGTAGAACAATTGTTCGCACGCTTGTCTCACATTTCTTCCTGGGTGTCACACTGTCTTACATTAATCTTTATATATATATATATATATATATATATATATATATATATATATATATATATATATATACGTGTACAATAAAATCATATATATAGCTTAGCATCATGAAAATGATAGTTACGAGGATAGGCTGCAAAATCATAAGCTGAAAAATTGATATGATGACGTCGTATCTGAAGATGACTTTTTGACGAATCACATCCAAGCTCTGCAACACAGATGGAACAAGTGTGCGGATCGCAAGAAAGACTATTTTTAAAAATAACCCTCATTTGGTCACATTCTATCGGAGTACAGTGGTCAGACTATAAATTTCTTAGGCGACCCTCATATATATATATATATATATATATATTGATTGATTGATCTTAAAGGTTTTTAACTGGTATAGGATTATTTTATGCCTGGAGGTTAAGGAATCACATTCATTGTACGTTCATATTTGCATATTTGTGTAGTTGTTTTATTGTTTGTACACAATTCAAAAGAATACGAAGCACTTTAACATGTACAACCACTCGATCAGATGCAATTTTGTGTCATACCCAGGACATTCTTATTTGGGAGTAAGGAGGGTCTTACTCTCCAGCAGGTTGTACTGTTAGCATATTTTAAGCTCTGCCAACAAAACATATATATATATATATATATATATATATATAAACAGATGAGAACAAATAATCGTTTAATAAGCGTTTAATGAATTAAAGGTTCTCAAAAGCCATCTTAGTTTTGTTTCTTTAGAAGTAGTTTCATCTATCTATCAATCTATCTGGTTTATAGTGGCTCGTACCACGTGATTTCCGGTATCGCGGAAGTATAAAAGACGCCGTATCTCTTAAGTACGGAGAAGAAGAAGTAGAAGAAGAAGCAGAAAGATAGCTCCGAAGGACGTCGGTCAGTAGTAAAACCAACTTCAGGCGTAACACCAACAGCGCGATACTTGTAATACTAGTTGAACTATACCACCTGGGTTAATAAACAATTAACTCTATTTCACTGTGTATCTTTTCCTTACCACAATACAACACTATCTACCTATCATATTCATCGAAGATGAGTTGGGAATGATTCTATTTGATTGGTTTTGTTTGGTTTCTTTGTTTAATGGCATATAAACATTAGTAGGTTATTTAATGCCAAAGCTATTCTAGAAGAACAGTAGTGGTACTATTTAACCCATAGCTGGGAGGATAAGGGGGTTCATACCTTTCCCAAGGGTATTTGCCCGAAAGTGAACGTAATAGCGCGACTGGAGTACGAACTCGCTTACTACGATTCCGCAGTCCATCGCTTTAACCATTACACCACGAGGACATCCCCGATTCTATTTGAGAATATATGAGAGGATTTTTATAGATCTCCAGGAGAGCTCAATGTATGATAATTAAAGTGTGTATCGCTGCCTCGTAAAATTCTGTTGATTGTTCTTAGAGCCACATCACTGCAAATTTCACTTCCTTGTCACTGGCATTATGTTTGCTTCTAAAACCCTCTTTCATAGGGTCAATGTGATGACAGTCTGAAGTGAGACCCAACTTGCCAATTGATAATGTCCTCCTTCTGCTCGACTACACACAAGCATCAGGACCAGGAAGACAGTCACCTCATTCGGGTGGACAACTTTATTGCATCCCCATTACTCACCAGATTTAGCACCTTCCGACTATTATCTCTTCGGTCCCCTGAAAGAAGCCTTAAGGGGCAAATATTATGCCAGTGATAAGGAAGTGAAAACTGCAGTGATGAAGTGGCTCAAAAAGAGTCAACAGAATTTTACGAGGCAGAGATACATGCTCTCATTCGAAAGTAGAACGTTGCTATTGAGAGAAACGCTGACTATGTTGAGAAGTAGGGATGTGATCCATAGAATACCAGCTTCATTTTGATGTATACTACACGTTCCTGTGTCGGTAATTTTTTCCTGTAGAAAGGAAAAAGTCAATACTTTTTGACTCACCCTCGTATTATATTAAACTTAGCATCAAAGACGCTCTAAGCTTCTTGTAGAGTTAAAGAAGTGCAAAGAACTTAAACAATACGTGACCGTATTGCTCAAAAGTGGTTTAAGCCTTTTTAAAGGAGTGACATGTTTCTCAGAATAAAGTTTAGAATTAAACAATGATCAGATATCAAAAAACATAGGAGAAAAAAAATTTGAGATGAGCATTTGACACGTTTAGAAGAGTTCAGATCGTCGAAAGATTCCATGAATAGCGAAGCACAGAATCTTCACAAACAGCAACCCCGCCACCCCCAAAAAACCAAACAAACCAACTACAACCCCCCCCCCAAAAAAAACCCAAACAAACAAAAACAAACGACAAACAAACCCGAAAATTGACATAAACTAAGAGTTAATATCTAGCTCTCAAACCAGCACCTGGTTCTTCAAGTGTCTTGAGTATGATACTAAAATATATCCGATGGTGAGGCTCCACTTCTGGAGTTCTAGGTTATGTGGAGTACCTCTTCGATGCCATTTCTCCCAGTTATTCGAATTAGATAGGATTATCTGAAAACATGTAACCAACAAACGACTGTTATTAGATAGAAATAATTATTTGAAACCAAATAATTATTAATATTAGACAAGAATACTTGAAACTATACAACTATGTGTAAATTATTTGCATTTGATAGGAATACTTGATATCATAAAACTGTGTGAAAAGAACAACCAATTCTAAAGAAACAACTACACAAAAATGTAGAAAATGAATGTACAATTAACGCGATTCGCTGACTTACAGACATAAAATAATCCTTGGCTGGTTCTCATGCAATTAAAATCAATCAATCAGTTAATGAAACCATATAACTGTGTAAACAAATTTATTCTTCTTCTTCTTCTTCTTCTTCTTCTTCTTCTTCTTCTTCTTCTTCTTCTTCTTCTTCTTCTTCTTTAGTTATTATTATTATTAATTATTGTTGTTGTTGTTGTTGTTGTTACTCCTTTGAGAATTTTTCACACCAGCGTTAGCAGTTGGTTTCCCACTGGAGTTTGAGTGACAGCAAATCTCCTCAAGTCTCCACGTCTCTTCTCAGTATCATGGCCGATCTCGATAATGTTGTCGTCTTGATGGTCTCCACTTGTCCTCTTATTTCCAAGCCATCCAGTCCCTTTACTAATCCTTTCGTGATTGTTCTATGTGCATCAATCATAATTGGTATCATTTTCACCTTCATGTTATCTATATTCTTTTAGTACTCTAGCTAGATCTAGGTACTTATCTCTCTTTTCGTTTTCTTTTAATTTTACTCTGTGGTCCGCCGGGACAACAAAGTCCACAACTCAGCAGGTTCTCTTTTTTGTTGTTGACTATCACTAGGTCTGGCTGTCTGGCCGAGATTAGGCGATCTGTTCGTATTTCAAACTCCCAGAGATGTTTGTGCGTCTCATTCTCCAGGACAGATTCCGAGTTGAGGATATTATTAATATGTAAGTTTTTCGCACCAGTGTCAGCTGGTGATCTTTTATTGAAGTCTGGGTGACAGCAGCTTTCCTCGGGTTTCCAGGACTCGTCTCAGTATTCTAGCCGATCTAAAAAATGCTGTAGTTTGAATGGTCTCGATTCTTCAGCTAATTTGTAATTACTCCAGTTTCTCTTACAAGGCTTTTGAGACGCAAACTGACACTTTTGTCAAATCGCCACTGGCAAAATCGAAACTGGTAAATCGCCACAGTCAAATCGCCACAGAGAAAGCGAATTTTGCGTTTTGAACCGGTCGGGTGACATGGTACCTATACATGTTCTATGCTTTTGATTGCTTGCTTTCTCATTCTTCGCCCTTCCAGATAGCGCACTTAGCGACAGACAACTGGACAGTTCTCACTCTCTCACGCGCTCAGCATTAGACATTTCGCCACGTACTACTTTAGACACACAATCTAAAATGGAAGCCAGCAAAAATACATTCATTGCCATAATGAAATTGGTACATTTGCCACACTTCAAGATTCTAAACTTCACATAGACCTCAAAATCACCTGACCATACAGATACGCACGTTTAGCTAGCGGGCAGACGAATACTTCGCTGCTATGTCCTTTTTAGTTTCTTAGCGCACTTAAGCGTAGACAGGTTTGAACAACATACACTTACATTCGCTCTATATTTCTATTAGACTCACCCACACACACGAATACATAACAAAAAATATTCAAACATTTTTCCTACCTTGTATTGTTTTTGCTTAGTTGTTTTGCATATAAAATTGTTTTATGTTGTGAATTTTCTTTTGTCTGTCTTGTTCATTTCTTTGTAAATTGTGGAACGACACCTGAAGTTTTGTTTCTAACAAAATTTCGAGAGAACTAACCGGCCAACTCATCCTCTATAAGCTCAGGATTGTTTAAAAATTTTATCAACAAAAATGTGTTTACAAATCGTATATTTGATACATATGTATTTTGTGGATTTGGCATTAAACAATATATTCAGTGGTTGATATGCCATAAAAGTCTAGCCAATCAATCATTACTGCCAAAAACATTCTTGTGGAAGAACAGCATATAACTAGGGAATAACTAGGGAATAACTAGGGAATAACGGGGTTTATACCTTTCTCAAGCCTATTAGTCCGAAAGTGATCATGAACTCGCCACTTATGATATCGCAGTCTAACATGTTAGCTACTACGCCAAGGAGACGTTCCTTAAAGGAGAATCACATAATTTTCGAAAACTTACAGATAGTAAAAACACAAAAATTGGTATTAATTAATTGTTAATATTTCTTTTATTCAACCAACACCTTATCTCTTGAGAGTCTTGGATATGACATTAAACTGTGTCAGATAACGAGGCTCCAGGTCTAAAGATCTGACGGATGTGGAGTACTCCTTTTTTGCCATTACTTTCAGGTCCACTCTGACCTAGAATGGTAGTACCCGTTAGAATAGCATCTCAGGATCGAATGGATGTGTTGAAAAATCATTCGTATTCGATATATTTATAAATAAAGAGTGCTCAATATAGCTTATCAAGCATTTATAAATCTAAGAATTGCGTAGATGCATTCCATGGTAAAATTCAGTATTGTGGTATAGATGAAAGAATAAGAACAATATGATTGATTGTTTTACCATGAAAGATAGAATAGCTCAATAGGCAAAGGAAGTGGCTAAAAAGTTAAAAAGTTAACACACACATACACACACACGCAGATATATATATATATATATATATATATATATATATATATATATATATATATATATATATATATATATACAACGATATTCTAATGTACAAAAATTGTTTGTTGCGTTTACATGGGTGTTGTACGCATGCATCTTATTACAAATTAATCAGAATACATACACTCTCCAGCAAAAAACCCACTATATATATATATATATATATATATATATATATATATATAAAGGTGGGCTGGAAAGTTCACATGATGACCTCATATCTGCTGTTGATGACTTTTTTAACCAATGGGATCCAACACCAATGGAAGAAGTGTGCGGACTGCAAGATAGACAATGTTGAAAAATAAACCACAATGGTCACTTTCCATGAAAATATCTTGGTTAGCCTATGAACTTTTCAGGCGACCCTCGCAGGTATATGTATACATATATATATATATATATATATATATATATATGTGCATGCATAATAACGTACTAATATACATAGATTTGTGTTTTTTTACATGGGTGAAATAGAATATTATTAAAAATGAATTACTCAATCATTACATACACACACACACACACACACACACACACACATATATATATATATATATATATAATCGTACATGTGAGTGTATATTTACATACAGATGTTATCTATCTATCTATCTATCTATCTATCTATCCTTAAATATTTTTGAGAATATATATATAACTCTATACTGATGTATACATGTATATATGTCCATGTTCATGGGTGTGACAATATATTAATGGGTGTGCCGTGCTTCTTATTACAAATTTATCAATTTCTATCTGTCGATCTATCTCTCTCTCTCTCTCTAAATATATATATGTATATTCATATGGGTATGTGTGTGTATGTGTATGCGTGTGTATCGGTGCATGGGTGTGCGTGCCTGCAAAAATTGTTCACCCTCCCATTTCTCTCGGTTTCTCTCTCTGTCTCTCTGTCTCTCTCTCTCTCTATCTCTCTCTCTCAATATATATATATATATATATATATGTTATCCGGAAACTTATCCTGTCCACCGGGACATTCTCAAATTCGAAGCTATTAAAAAGAATTTGAGCGAAGAATATTTAAATGAAATAGTTTATATCGTGTTGAAAGAAATACATGTATTAACATACGCATGAATGCTTATATATATATATATATATATATATATATATATATATATATATATATGTGTGTGTGTGTGTGTGTGTGTGTGTGTGTGTGGAGATATAAATATAGATATTGATATATAACATCCGGAATTCTAGTGTATGATTTCTTATCTGCCAGAAGACATTGGCATTGCCATTCGCATTCGACCCAACTAATACATATGAACACACACACACACACACACACATATATATATATATATACATGTGTGTGTGTGTGTGTGTGTGTTTGTATGAGTATGTGTGTGTGTGTGTGTGTGTGTGTGTGTGCATGACTGGAAATGCCGGTATCTTATGGGTGGCAAAGAAACACATTAAAAACTAGAACCATGTATGTTTTCTTACCACCAAGGATATTGCAAGTTTGTTTGGTTTTGCCTCGATCCAATATCAATTGCTTCATTTTTTTTGTTGTTGTTACTATGTTTTCCCTTTTATTTTGAAAAAAAAAAATCTTTTTAAACCCTTCTCTCTGCTCACCTCTTCCTCAAACTGTTACAAAAACAAACGAGGATAAAAACCAAACAACACAGAAAATAACCACCAAAAAGAAATGTTTCGCCACGTCCCAAAAAAGGAAAACAGAATTTTTTTTTTTATTAAAAAAGGGACATGAAATGACAGATTATGTTTTTTTTTTTGTTTCTTAATTTTTTATTTTATTAAAAAAAAAGACGACTTTAGAGGAAAAACTGGCGCAATTTCGACTTATTTTGGTCGGCGTCTCCAAACGATTTTCGCTGCAAAATATTTATCTCACCTTACTTCGCAATGTTCGCAGTCAAAGAATTGTAAATCTATACTGATTTTAGCCTTCTTTGAATCACTATTTTCTTAACTAATGCATTCTTTTCAATTTAGACAGCCTGTCGGTAGGCTTACTGTACGCCGACTGTATACCATACAGACGGGTACCTCCAATCAATTGTGTGTCCTGGGTATTACACTAAACTATCTAAACTCTGTGGAGTAAGGGGTACCCCTTCATTGCCATTACTCCTAGGTCCACTCTGATCCCGAGTGGTACCCTGTTAGGGTATCTTCTATGAGTCAAATAGAAATATTAACATTAGTTAAAATACTCGATACCATATAACTGTAAATTACTTGTATTAAGAATGGATACTTGAAGCTGTGATTGTTTACTGAGTATTATTATTATCATTTTACTCTTTTGAGAGTTTTTCACACCCGCGTTTGTTGATGGTTTTTCACAGGAGTTTGAGTGACAGCAATTCAACTCAAGTCCCTAGGACTCTTCTCAGTATTCCAACTGATCTGAATAATTCTGTCCTCTGATTTCTAAAAGTCCTGTCGGGTGGGGTTGTAGAGTACACAGACTACATCTCTGCAAAGGGGTAAACCGTCACAACGAATATTCTGGATATAATATTAAACTATCTGATGGCGAGGCTCCAGCCTCGGAGTTTTAGGGAATGTGGAATACCCTCTGCATTGTCATTACTCCCAAGTTTATTCTGACCCGGAGCGGTAACCACTGATAGGGTCATATCCACGGGTCAAATAGGACAGACTGTGTGCCAACAAATGACTGATGTGAAATTTATATCACCGTCACTTTCATGTTCCATAGTTTTTTTTTTTGTTCTCTGGCTAGGTCTAGGTACTTAGCTTTCTTTTCGCTTTCTTTTATTTATACTCTGTGGTCCGCCTGAACGGCAAAGTTCACTATTCGGCAGGTTCTCTTTTTTTTGTTGATGATCACTAGATCTGGTCGTCTTGTCGAGCTTATTTTTATTATTATTATTACTCCTTGAGAGTTTTTCACATCAGCGTTAGCTAATGTTCTTTCATTGAAGTTTTAGTGACAGCAAGTCTCCTCAAGTCTCCAGGACTTTTCTCAGTATTCTGGCCAATCTCACTAATGCAGTTGTTTTGATGGTCTCCACTCTTCTTGTTATTTTCAAATCTTCCAGTCCTTCTATGAACCCTTGACTGTTCCAAGAGCATCAGTTACAATTGGCATAATCTTCACTTTCATGTTCCACAGTTTTTAAAAAAAATTCCCAAGCAAGGTTCAGGTACTTATCATTCTTTTCGCTTTCTTTCAATTTTACTCTGTGGTCAGCCGGGACAGCAAAGTCAACAATTCTGTAAGTCTTCTTTTTTGTTGTTCATTATTATAAGGTCTGGTCGTCTGGCCGAGATTAGGTAATCCGTTTGTATCTCAAAATCCTAGAGGAGTTTGTGCGTCTCATTTTCCAGGGCAGGATGTTGGGTTGTGCATATACTATTTGCTCGTATGGTTAGGTTTCAATTTCTTGCACAATTCCTAGTGGATCACCTTGCCCATCGGTTTTGTCTAGTTTATACTCTTTCTGTGCTAATTTGCAGCATTCGCTTATTATGTGATTGATCATTTCGTCTCTATCACCACATAATCTATTTCTACTATTTTGTTTCGTCTTATCAATTTTTGCTTTGTTATGATATGCCGTTGTTTTGTGCTGTTATTAGAAGAGATTCAGTTTCTCTCATAAGATTTCCTTTTCTTAGCCACGTCCACGTTTTCTCGTTTGTTAGTAGCTGAAAACGTCCATAGAGTTGTTTTCCCGGTGTGCTAATTATTTGCATTAGATAAGAATACTTGATATCATATCACCGAGTGTAAAAAACTTCTTATGGAACAACTTTACAAAAATGCAAATATATAATGAACGCGAATCCTTAAAAATGACCCTAGACAGATTGACATGCCATTAAAATCACTCAATCGGACTATGTTCCATTAAGTCGTAGAAGTTGTTTTAACTCACTGAAATGTAAATATTCGCGGTTAAAAGATAGAAAGGAAACGTGAGTTGTATATATATATATATATATTTATATATATATATATACATATTGTCATCCACAGACAGACTATTTCGTTGTATCACAGCTCTTCAGTGTGGCAAGGCACGTATGACGCTTGAAGCGAAATCCGCCCGACTTAACGTTACACTTAGTGTTGTGGTCTTCAGATAAGACTGGTGGAAGAACAACTTAAACAACGGGTGATAGGTAAACGTTATTGTATTAGCAGAAAAAGGAAGTCATACAAAGGAAGTACTAGCCGTTCTCGGCTTGTCAAATGTCTCGTAAGAAACGAGAAGATGTTTTCCCCGAGCGAGCTAGCTCGGAGAATATGTTTAGGTTGGACGAGTCCATCTTTGGGGTATTATTGGATATTTCCCCATAACACTTAGTATCATACCGCTCAGCCAACAAGCGAAACACGTCAACTCCGGAATTATAAAGCATTAAGTAGCAACTTTCGTTTATTTACATTTTATAACTTACCGGATACCAGACCGCTCAATTCGTTCGAAGGGCTTTGTGTTATGCGAGTGGCAGCCGTAAATTCCTTCGCCAGAGTAGCCATAGTACTCGCACTTCGCTGTGACATTTTTTGCGATGCGGAGTGGTAGTACCTGTTATGGTTCCATAAATGGGTCAAATAGAATGATTTAATCTTTTACTATACTTGAAACCATTCACTCGTGCACGAATATATAATACAAATATAACAATTAGTATTAGCAATACTTGGAACTATTTAGTATCCTGTGTATGATATTAAACTATATCTGACGTTGAAGCTCAAGTCTTGGATTTTGGGGAATGTGGAGTACCCCTTCTTTGCCATCATTCTTAGGTCCACTCTAACTCAGAGTGGTTGTACCTATTAGGGTCCCATCTATGAATTTAACAGAACTGTTTAATCTTTTACGAGGGATTATTATTATTAATATTAATAGCAATACTAGAAAATGCGCAAACAAATGAGCTTTGGTTCGTTTAAAAATGTTGCCCACAAGAGATTCTTTCATAAATCATATATATATATATATATACTCTACTATTCCCCCATAGCTGGATGGTGTATAGTTAGATTCATTCATTTCCCAAGAAAATTAACAGCCTCGTTTAGATTTTGAACTCGGATAGCCGAGTTCCTTTTCTATGTCGATAACCGCTACCCCACAAGCACAGCCAAACATGTGATAGTTTATTATTAAAACATAGTTTTGAAAATCATTATGGAAATTAGATATCCCATGATTGTGGTACTATTTACCAACCCCTCCGCTCGGGCAGGGTATGACACAAGGTCAATTTTTAAGCGGAGTTTAACAGGTTTTGAATTCAGAGTTTTCCTTCTCCTAGACTAGTTGCCTCACCAAGGCTGAAGAACCTAGTCCGTCCTACTATTTACCCATAGCTGGAGGGAGAATAAGGGGGTTCATACCTTTCCCAAGGGTATTTGCCCGAAAGTGAACGTAATAGCGCGACTGGAGTACGAACTCGCGTACTACGATTCCGCAGCTCATCGCTTTAACCATTACACCACGAGGACACCCCAAAAAAGAAAATGATTGTGGTAAACGCCATTTGTTAGTGGATATAACACATCGAACGTTGATCATTCGTTATAACAATTTAATATGATGTTGGCTACTTTAATGTTAGCTTAGGTGTCGAAACACGCTGACTCATTCTTATTTAGTAATATAGATTACTGCGTTTCATTAGTCTGCATAATATCCAAATACCTGATTAAATCAACAAGGATTAAACTCGCTTGCTAATCCCTACATTAAAAGTGTTCTTGAAAATTTGAAGTCTACCAGTATCTACAATGATTCTTTTCTCGTATTCTTTCGAGCCACTTCCATGTTAAAACACCAAAGTTTGTTGATGTAAGTGTTAGCATGAAAACATAGAAAATCTCTACTTGTGATATAGGCAATGGGAAGTTGATATCGTAAGTTATTCGAGGTCGCCGGAGGTTAGAGAGAAAAAAAAATGAATCTTCTGTTCTAAACACTGGAAACAAATAATTCTTATCTCAGAGTTTTCTTCAGCATGCTTCTTACAAAGAGAACAATGAGTTATTAAAATTAAATTATTTTTCATGTAATTTTCGGCATTTTTTCGTCACATCGATAATGTCAGTTTTTTCAATCACGAGATTTATGTTAGTTGGCACATACTGACAACTCACCTAAAAGGAAAAACACTAATACCATGTACCCGGAAACTATATATATATATATATATATATATATATATATATATATATATATATGCAGGGAAATGAACAAATCGTTATAAACACATTTATTTTTCTTAAATCAGAAAAGTGCTCAAATGCTGGCCAGTTGAGCAGGATAAAACCGCAAATAAGAAATTAAATATTTAATCGTTTTCTCGCCTCGTCATGTAAGTCTAATGAATATAAGTTTCCAGTATTTGGTGGAAGAATAGAATCTCTAGACTATAAAAATTTCATGCATTATTCTTATAAATGCGTGAAACTTATAGTCATAAGATTTACACGAGGAAGTGACACACACACACACACACACACAAACACCCACACACACACACACAAGGGTGTTGAGCACTCTGGCGAAGGAATTTACGGCTGCCACTCGCATAATGCAAAGCTCTTCGAACGAATTGAGCACTCTGGTATCCGATGTGGTGTAAATGTAAACAAACGAAAGCTACTACTTAAAACCTTATAATTCCCGAGCTGACGTGTTTCGCTTGTTGGCTGAGCGCTATGATACAAAGTCTAACGAAAAGTCAGGCAGGTTTCGATCCCAGCTTCAAGCGTCCCATGTGTCTAGCCACACTAAAGAGTTATAATACAATGAAACAGCTATGGATGACTATATATATATATATATATATATATATATATATATATATATACCATGTGAGATCAAAAGGAAGACAGCTGAACAACATTAGAATGAGTTCCAATTTTGGAGAAAAAAAAATTAAGAAATAAAAATAAATAAATTGTGAAACTTTCCTCGTTAGTTTTAGAACTTTGTTTTTTTAGTGAAACTCAAGATTGTACAAGTGCAAGACTTTCTGTACTCACCACGTAGAGCTCTATGCAATGTTTTGTGCCTTAACTGAAAATTCATCTACGCGGTAAGATTTGAGAGTG
>OY757918.1:85176009-85201009 GCA_963585895.1 Sepioteuthis lessoniana
AGCATCAGATTGTTTAGTGTCAGGACCCCCGTTGGTGCGGTGGAGATCTTACTCCTCTGCAGAGAAGCAGTCGATGTATTCTACAGCTCCAGTCGACTGGGCAAAGATAGATATGAACAGATTGCATAGCTAGCGATTTTTTTGAAGAAATGCACTGAATATGATATTACTAGAGAATTGTATTAAAAATTATGAAAGTGATCATTAGTTTTATGGAATTTTTATGATTGATTATTATTAGAGAAAGCCTATTGTTAGTACAATTCCGTTTTTCTTTTACGTTTTTCTTTTTTTTTTTAATGATACTATTAATTAACACTACAGTCGTTAATTTGAGATACTTGTCTTCTCCGTCAAGCAATCATTATGGCAGCATCTTGGACTTATCCAAAAAAATAAATAAATAAAGAAAGAAAATAAAAAAAATAAAGAAGAAAACTATTTCCTAACGAAGAATGAAAACGGCAACAAATCACTTGGCGGTTCTTTTCTTTTTTCAAATTATTTTCTTTTGCTTTAAACACCTTTTTCTTCTTTTTTCTTCTTTTTCCCCCCCTTTTTCTCCCCTTGTTTTGGTTTTGTCGTTTTCCTTCTTGCTTTCAACCCAACTCCACTCACCTTTCAATAATCCTGTGATTCGTATCAGTAACACTTATCGCGTCGGCAGAGTCCTTATCTCGTCCGAACATCTTGGAAACTCGAAATAGCCGCCAACTCCTCGCTGGTCGTATTTTCAAACTTTTCAAAAGTTCTGAGACGCTGACACTTCTATAGTCCCTCACACGCGCATGCGTCCATAGAAGGGCGCCGATTTGCGCACAGACCGGAGAAATAGACAGTTGAACGAATAATAGAAATTTACTAAACTTTTTGTTTAGATGTGGCACAAGGGGTACCAAATGAGACTCGAACTCACTCATGAAGGTTTGCTAGTCAAGCTTGCAAACCATTACACTACCCGAGGCGACAATTCAAAGAGTAATCATCATCATCATCATCATATCGTGCTGGCAGCACGGATATCCCTGACCCTCTCTCGCCACTCCTCCCTATCGTTCATCGCCCTAGGCAGGTCTTCAGGACAACAACCTGTATCCTCACATAGCTGCTGAATGTACGTTCGTGCTGGTCGTCCTGCTTTTGCGCGGCCGTGTGTGGGGATCCATAAGAGTACATCTCTTATGAGTTCATCTCTGCTTCTCCAGCAATGTCCTGCATGTCTGGTTCGCCTAACTTGAATAGTTTTCGTGATAGGGGGCAGGTGGCCGTACAGTTGGTGTCTTGTGGGGTGTTGCTGCCAGAAAAATAAAAAACGCTTTCAATTTAAGTCACGTTCGCATAATAGACATTAAGACATTTATGACTGATTATTCGTTTTCTACATTCATCTAAAAAGAATTAGATTTACTCACATGCGTTCACAAACAAGGACTGGAAGATTAATAGATTGAAAGGAATTGATGGTTTTGTTTTGCTTGGTTTCTTTGTTTAATGGCATATCAAATTTTTTGCGTTATTTAATGCCAAATTCATCCTTGTAGAAGAACAGCAATTTAACTATTTAACTTGTTGCTCGCCGAATAAGGGGGTTTATACATTTCCTCAAAGGGTATTAGTCCGATAGTGAACGTAATAGCGCGTTTGTAATTCGAACTCACTTACTAAGAGGTCGTGGGCCAGTACTTCACCATATATATAGTTATAAAAATTATTTCGTGAGTCAGGAACTAACCTACTCCAGTTTCACCTAAGAGGCTCAAAGCACGGAGAAAACCTATTTTAAATGAAAACAAAAAATTAAATAAAAAAAAACAAAAAAAAACTCACACCGGACGGAAAATTTGAAATTTATTTTTTTGTTTGTTTTAATATAAAAATAGGTTTTCTCCATGCTTTGTTAGTCGGGATTAGGTACCCTAATGAGCCGCTTAGGCGAAACTGTAGTAGATTAGTTCCTGACTCACGAAATAATTTTTGTAACTATTTTGCTCTACTTAGTATTGAGCACTTTTTGTACTTGTAGCTTAGCAGCAATTTACGGTGTTTTTTTTTTCTTTTGACCAATCGATTGCGTATCTGTTGATTTTTTTTCAATTGGTGTGACAAGGTTGGCCTTTTTTTTTTCCAATACATATTTTTTCCCCTAGACAGAGATTCGTTGTATATTTTTATCTTCGAATTTCTTGCGTTTTTTTTCCCTTACTGTAAGTGATATTATTCAGTAAGTTATTTAATATATATATATATATATATATATATATATATATATATATACATATATATACATATACATATATACATACATACATATACATATATATATATATATATATATATCTGTGTATGTATGTGCGTGTGTATATAATTTTTGTATCTATATTTTTGTATTTTATGAGTAATCAGTGTGTGTACAAGCTAGTCATAAAATTTCTTTAAGAATTAAAAAACGACAATAGTTGACTTGCCGCGAAAAAATTGAATGAACAAAATAATTAAATTTATTTTCCTTCCAAGATTGTAAAAAAATCCATTTTTTCACCCGTTAGAATCATAGATAAATCATAAACTTTTAAAATCTAATTTTGAACCAACCTCAATTTTATAAATAGCGAAAAAATAAACACTTTTTAAGTAAGTAGGGATTTATTCTGTCCTGACTCAACGTTCGGTTTATTTCTTTTCAGTGAAAATCTACATTTTTTTTCTTTTAAGATTGCATTTTATTTCAACATCGATTAATTATCTAAAATTGAACGAATATGTTTAGTTACATTTTTATTGTGTTCAGAATATTCGTACTACTATTGAACCTACTCACTTCAGATGAAAATTTTAGTTGCAGCCGCATACTTACCATATATTTCCCACTACACAGTGACTCACTAACAAACATTTTTAACTCGCACAAAATATGTCCATTTAGATTAAAGTTAACAACGACTGGTACATTTCATGCATGAAACTTCACTTTCTCTCTTAAAATATTTACGCTCTGACTAATATTATCTTTTCTCACAAGAAAAGACTTGATAACTTTTGTTTTTTAACAAACTTTTCCCTCAATCTAAAAAAAGTTAGAATTAAGATGAATTAATTTGTTAATTGGTGTTTTATTCAAGCATTTACACTTTTGTTTGCCACACACACACACACACACATATCTCTCTCTCTCTCTCTCTCTCTCTCTCTCTCTCTATATATATATATATATATATATATATATGTATAAATTGTAAGTGAATAGTTTATAGGTGTCATTTTTTAAATGAATCAGTGCTCATTTGTCAACACACAATGGTATGATTTCAAGTATTGTTATCCGACATTAAAAATTCTATTTGATATTAATCCTTTGTTTGCACACAGTTAAATAGTTTCGACTATTGCTTTTTGACATTAGTTATTCAATATATCAAGTAATCCTAATTTAGTATTAATCATCTATTTGCACACAGTTTATAATATTAATCATTTGTCATCACACAATTAAATGATTCAAAGTATTGCTATCTCACACTAATAATAATATTTAATATTATTCATTGATTCCACGGAATTTAATGGTTCAAAGTATTGTTATTTACCTTCAGTAATTCTATTTATCAATGAGTAGAGTGTTCGCCAATGGTCCGGGAGACCGAGGTTCAATCTCAGGTTGAGTCATACCAAAGACTCAAAAAATGGTACTTGATGCCCCCTTGCTTAGCACTCAGCATTATAAGGTATGGTTCAAGGGTAAACTGGAGCAATTCAGAGAATGGAGTTGCGCCCTGCTCTACACCTCGGTGTCGTAGCTATTGAAAAGGAAACCTTCGGGTCACCCTCGACTAAGGTTGCCAAATATACTTTACTTATACATATTTACCCAACCCCTCCGCTCGGGCAGGATATGACACAAGGTAAACTTTTAAGCGGAGTTTAACAGGTTTGAATTCAGAGTTTTCCTTCTCCTAGACTTGTTGCCTTACCAAGGCTGAAGAACCTAGTCTGCCCTTCTATTTTACCCATAGCTGGAGGGGAAATAATTGGATTCATACCTTTCCCAAGGGTATTAATGCTATGTGAAATGCAATCAGTCTCGTCTAGGATTTGAACTCGTGTCGCCGTGTCCATTTCCTACGACGATAACCATTACACCACGGGGACTTTACTTTACTGATATATTTGCAAGTATTACACATGACTATATGATTTCAAGTATTGAAGCCTCACTCTTAGATGTAGTTTAATGTCGCACACAGGACACCCTTTTTTCAGAGGGAGTATAACCCCTTTGCAGGAGATGTAGTCCCCCTTCCTTTACCCGCCTTCTCAATTACTTTCTCAACTCCCTAGAGTTTTTTTAATTGTATAATTACCTCGGAAATAGCTCTGACGAGCGAGGCACAAAATTGGTTTGATAGCCTTTTCTTTTTCATCTTCTACGTTTTCATTTTCATCGTGGTCAATAAATATAGCCTTTTTTATAAAGCTATTATAACGTTCTGTACCACAAATTAAATCTTGAAATATTTGTATATACATATATATATATATATATGGAGAGAAAAGAGTAGCGTCCTCCTCTACACCTCGGTGTAGTAGCTATTGAAAAGAGAGCCTTCGGGTCACCCTCGACAAAGGTCGCCAACTTTATTCTAATTCTAACACAACCAACCTGTACTCAGCTGTATGATTTAAAATAACTAATAATAATCTTCGAACACTGTAAAGGGTACAATCAATCCGGGTCAGAGCAAACCTGAAAGTAATGGTAAAGAAAAGGTACTACAAATTTCCGAAACTCCAAGGTTGGAACTTTACCATCAGATGCAGTTTAACGTCATACCCAGGACACTTGATGTTTGTTGGGTAGCAGTCGTTTCTATATCCTCTCAAGTAAAACGTAGTTACTTTCCTAATACACTCAAATGTCTACTGAGGATAATAGTTGCCATTAAAATTTTTAAAAATCAAACAGACGTCAGAAGCCCTTCAACTTAACTAACGATGTGAAAATTGATGCTTGTGTCAATGGTAATTGTTTCTCGTTAATTTGTGAGACCCGGCTGTAAACCACCACCTCCTCCACCCGCAAGGAGGAAGCAGCTGTAGTCGCAGTTGGGTGCATCCGAAGTGTAAGCATTCATTTATATAGTTCATAGAAACACCAAATGCTATTTGACTCAACAGGTACTTAATCTTATGCTTGCGCTTTTTAATAAGCTTGGATTTTATATTAAGCTATTTCAACACTTTACTGATCATTAAAATCTGTTAAATTTTAAAAGCATTAAATGATCGGTTTTCACATCATGAAACTGTCAGTTATGTTAAAGGGTTTATGATCACTTGGTATTAAACGTTTCTTTTTTATTATTTTAATGATTGATCTTAACCGGAGAAACTCCGCTTCCAATTAACCCTCTGCTACATCCTTCTCGTGCGGAGGGGTTGGTATATGTATTGTTGTATCATGGTAAGGAAAAGATACACAGTGAAATAGAGTTAATTATTTATTAACTCAAATGGTACAGTCCGACTAGTATTATAAGTCTCGCGCTGTTGGTGTTACGTCCGAAGTTGGTCTTACTACTAATCGACGTCCTTTCAGAGCTGTCTCTCGGCTTCTCATTCTGCTTCTACTTCCGCTTTTCCGTGTTTAAGAGACACGGCGTCTTTTATACTTTCGTGACACCGGAAGTCACGTTGTACGAGCCTCTATACAACATATATATTCAGATGTATTATCATTCACAGATAGTCGTTTTCGTTGCATCACACCTCTTCAGTGTGGCTAGACACGTTGGACGATTCAAGCTGGGACTGAAACTCGCCCAAGTTTATGTTAGACCTAGTATCATACCATTCAGCCACCAGTCGATATATGTCAACTCAGGAATTATTTTCGCATTCTGGGACGCTGGACAAACAATGAAAACTCGCAGATATATAAAAATATAATTTATATTTTTATTCTTCGACGGCGACGATTGCGTGCAGTAGGAATACAGTCTGAGAGAGTTTGCACACATCTTTCTTCTGTGGCGGGGACCCTTTTTGTGAAGTAGTGCGACGGCCAGAGAACACACACGGGGAGCTGACAGGTCTGCTTGAGTGACCAGCGGGTCGCTGTCCCTCTCTTGAGAGACGAGCGGATCTCTCCCCTTCCCTTGAGCGACCAGCAGATCTCTCTAGCTGATCTCTCCCTTCGCTTGAGAGACCAGCAGACCTCTCCTCTTCGCTTGAGTGACCAGCGGATCTCTCTAGTGGATCTCCCTCTTCGCTTGAGAGACCAGCGAACCTCTGCCTTCAGTCCAAAATTACAGACCTTATATTGTCTTTTAAGTCTCATGAACCTGCCTCTTCGCCCACGTATTTTTCTGTTTATGGCTGGTTATCGGAACTTACATACTTCCGTTTTTTTCCGCTAATTTGTTGATCTTATCTGCCAACGGAAATATCTGTCACTCTATCCATTGGCAATAAATTATATTCTCACCATCATAGTTTATATTTCTCTTTCATGTGAAAACCACTTTGTTGATATTATTTTGCGACCTCGTTGATATTAGATTATAAGGCATTATGTAGTAGCTAAACCAAACAAAACATGATCTTATTATTCCCCGTAGAGCAATAAATAATCAAAATGGATATTATTAGGTATTATTTTTACCAAACTCTACCCCATTGAAACTCTTGGTTAGTTTGTTGGCATATAAACCATCGTGAGTTATTCAGTGTCAAAGCAATCCTCAAAGAAAAACAGTACTGGTATTATTTAACCCATAGTTGGAGAGGGAATAAGGGGGTTTATGATAAGGTTGTAAGTCCAAAAGTGAACGTAATATGCGGATGTAATTTGAACTCGCTTACTACGATGTCACAGTCCAGCACGTTAGCCACTGCGCCACAGGTACTCACCCTCGTATTGAAACTTTAACCAAAAATTGATATCTATAAAGGGTGTACTTATTTTTGAACTGGTACATATTTATATTTCTGAAAAAAAAAGAAAAGGAAAAAACGAAAGCAAAGAAGAAAACAAGAAAAGAAAAATACAAGAAAAGAAGGAAAAATTAGAAGAGAAAAAAAAGACAAAGAAAAGAAAAAAGAAGGATGAAAGAAAAAATAAAGAAAGAAAAGTAAAGAAAAAGAAAAAAGGAAAGAAAGAAGAATGAAGAAAAGAAAGTAGAAGAAAAGAACATGGAAAGAAAAGAAAAGCAGTAAACAATGAAAAAATTATGAAAGAAGAAATAAAAAAAGAAAGAAGAAAAGAAAGAAGGAGACTGGAAAAAGAAACATGAAGGAAAGTAGAAAAAACGGAAACGAAAAAGAAGAAAGAGATCAGGGAGAAAGAAAAAGAAAAAAAAGGAGAAAAAAGGAAAGAAAAAGATAGAGAAAAGTAAAAAAGAAAAAGAAAAAAAGGAAGAAAAAAGGAAAGAAAAAGAAGAAAGAGAAAAGTAAGAAAGAAAAAGAAAAAGGAAGAAAAAAGGGAAGAAAACGAAGAAAGAAAAGTAAGAAAGAAAAAGAAAAAGGAAGAAAAAAGGGAAGAAAAAGAAGAAAGAGAAAAGTAAGAAAGAAAAAAAAAGGAAGAAAAAAGGGAAGAAAAAGAAGAAAGAAAAGTAAGAAAGAAAAAGAAAAAGGAAGAAAAAAGGGAAGAAAAAATAATGGGGATGAGAAGGACGAAAAACAAAGGAAATAAGAAAGGAACGAAGGAATATAGAAAGGAAGGAAAGAAAAAGAAAAAAAGAAAGAAAGTAGAAACAAACAAGGAAAGAAAAGAAGAGGAAAGGAAAGAAAAAAAAAACAGGAAGTAAACAACAATAGAAGGGAAAAAAGAAGAAAAGAAGAAAAAAAGGATTAGAATGGATAAATCGCTGAATAAGAATAGAGTCTCAGATGGAGAGCAAGATAAAACTATTAGCAGAACCCCTACCCACCGCTCGAAAAAGCGGAAGAAATAGACATTGTGGCCATATGTTTATACAGTACTAATTCAGCCCTTGTATCTAGATGTAATAGCGATTAACAGTAAGTGGCACATTATCTTATATATCAACCCTGACATGACTTTCACTTTTTTTAAAGCAATTCACTTAGGTTTGATGTTCATGACACTGGATTGGTCGTTTCTAATCACGTGATGCATCCAGGAAGGATTCAAGTTGATTAAGAATGACGTTGCTGTTGGGCGTGGTCATAAATTTGATTTACTGATACTGAAAACAGGTTATATCTGATTGTATTGACCAGAGGGCGTAACACACAGTTTTGGTCATTGTGTACTGTAGGAAGATCCACTCGTGGCGTAACGGTTATCACCGTTGGGATCGGCTACTCCAGTTCAAACCTTGTCCGAGGGTGTTTGCAATTCACATAGAGCTAATAGTATCAAGGAAAGTATTATATCTACTAACAAATGGTCCTAATCCCAATCAGGGGATATCAAATTTTCATAATGATTTTCCAAAGCAGGTTTTTATAAATAATTTTCTTGTTATTCATTTGGCGGCGCTTGTGATGTTACGGTTATCGTCGTAGAAAATGAACTCGGTTACATGAGTTCAAATCCTGAACGAGGCTGTTCGCATATCACATTATACTAATACTCTTGGGAAAGGTATGCATCAAACCATTCTCTTTTCATCTATAGGTAAATAGAGTAGATTGGTTGCCATAGGCGACCATAGTCGAGGGTGACCCAAAGGCTCCCTTTTCAATAACTACTATACCGAGGTGTAGGGAAGGGTGCTACTCCTTTCACTGGATTACCCCACTTCACACTTGATCCATATCTTATAATGCCGAGTGCTAAGCAAGGAGGCATCAAGTACCATTTTTGAGTCTTTGGTAAGAGTCGACATGGGACTGAACCTCAGTATCCCGGGCATTTGACGAATACTCGTGGCAACCGGTCTGGAGAAGGAAAACGAAATTCAACCCATTTTTAGACCTGAACAGGGATGGGTTTCGCCTGGCTATTTTTGCCCAAGACACGATTCATGATTAACACCCTTATAACCACACCAGGTCACAGGAAAGAATGTTCTTTTCTATTAGGTGTTGGATGGATAGATGCCCTCACAAAAAAAGGTTTAAAAAAAACAAAAAAAAAAACCCCAAAAAACATAATTTCTACAAAACAAAAAAAATTTTTGGGAGCATAAAGCTCCAGAATATCTTATATGTTTGCTTAGATGTGGTACAAGGCTGTATAAATGGGGTACCCAATAAAACTCGAACCCATTCGTGAAGATTGATTCGTCTAGCTTGCTAACCGTTTCACTACCCGAAGCGCGCACCCCACAAAAGAAGGGTAGTCGTTAAAAACGAAGTGAAATATAGTTATATGACTTATTATTATATAGTTATTTCTAACCGTATTTGACGAAATATAAGACCCAAGGATATATAAGACGCACCCCAATTTCAGCAGGGCAAATCAAGAAAAAACAAAGTACTAATATTAAACGTGATGAAATTAATATAAAGAATATTATCAATGATAACACTTTTACTCTGCATAATAGCCTTTTAAATAATGACAATAGGTATATAAAAGTTACTCTAAAGTCTATGCTAACGAGAGTTGCAAGGTAGCTAATTTCGGCCAACTATCGCAAATTTTAAACCTACATATGGCATAAGATACTGAGGGAATTTTAAAAGATATTTTTAGTTTAAAAAAGTGTGCCTTAAATGCGGTAAAATACGGTATTTAAAAAGAAACATTTTGGAAAAATCTGTTTTAAAATATTTGAAAACTGCAGTTATTACAAATTATTTATCCATGGCAAAAAAAAAGAAAAGAAAAATGAACTCATCACCCGTAGAAAATGTTCCTTCCGTTATTTTTGTGATTATAATATTAGTAATTTCATAGTTTGTTCCACTAACTGAGGTTGAAAAAATCCATTATTGATTAAGATAAGTTATTTTAAATTTAAATTTGACTATTAAACAAAGGAGGTTCTGTTTCAGATTAGTGCTTTGTTTATTTTTCATGGAATGAGAATTAAATGCATGCAAATTATTTGTATTAAGAATCGTTACTTGAAGCTACAATCATTTACAAAAGATTATTATCAGTTACTTGAAACCATGTAACTTTGTACAAAGAAATAATTACTTGAAATCATATAATTGTGTATAAATCCTTCGTGTTAGATCGGAATACTTGATACCAAGTAACTCTGTAAACGTACATTCAACAGCTATGTGAGGATACAGGTTGTTGTCCTGAAGACCTGCCTAGGGCGATGAACGATAGGGAGGAGTGGCGAGAGAGGGTCAGGGATATCCGAGCTGCCAGCACGATATGATGATGATGAACTCTGTAAAGAAACGATTGTTATTGGTAAATAAAAATGTTTTTAAAAACGATAGAACGTTGAAAATATAAGTAATTCTAATTGTAATCAGATATTTGGAACTGAATCAAATTTCGTAACTAAATAATTCATAAGAGGTTGAGATGCCGTTAAACAAATAGACGCTACCAAAATAAATAGGCAGTAACTTCAAAGATCTCGACAACCCATTTTTCATGTCTCGTTAATTCTTTTTTTTTTTTTTTTTTTTTTTTAAATATTAATGTAAAACTTTGTATCACAGGTTTGTCAACATTCTCACTGTGTTGCTTTGGGTCTTTGTAAGTTCTATCTTTTCCCGAAGCTAAAATCACCATTGTAAAGGAAAATATTACGGACTAAGGGTAAGATTACGTAGAATGTAAGGAGGCTACTGATGATGATCCCGAAAAGTGATTTTCCTGACTATTTTGAAAAGAGAAAGGATCACTGGGATAAGTATTTGGGATCTGAAAGGAAGTAATCTAAAAGGGACTACGGTGTCATTTTCCTAGATGGCCCTTTTTTTTGGTTAATATTGAATAGCAGAACAATTTCGGGATAGACCTTATATATATATATATATATATATGGTAAAATGGTCGATAGAAGTGAATCTGACAAGATGATGAAAATAAGCGCAAAGGTGGATAAATCAGACACTCACAAATCATTTAGTAGTAATATTTGATTCTTTATTCAAGAATTTCATCAGACTAAACATATTTTGAGTTTTTCTACATTTAAGCAGTTAAGGAAATAGATAAAATAACGGAGAAAATAAAGATGTAAAAGGGGGAGGGATAGGGTCCAAAGACAAGAGGCAGATAAGGGAAGGAATAGTGTATGGTGGAGCTTGATGGAGTCAATTTATATATATATATATATATATATATATATATATATATATATATATATATAGATCATTCAGGTAGAAAGAAATATATTACTAAGCACCAGGACCGGATAGTGGCTGCATATAATTGCCCATGAGATTTAATTTTTTTTTACCGAAAAAAGGAAGGGTGTTCTCCGTCTGTGAACTAACTTAAGGATTAAGAGGAACTCGACAAGGAAGCTGATGACAATCCCGAATACTGATTTTACAGACTGTTTTGAAAAGTGAACGGTTTTCTGGGATAAGATGGGGCCCGAAAGGGAGTACTTTGAAGAGGATAAAAGTGCCATTGTCCTAGGTAGGCTACTTTTTGTTAATATCAAATGGATGAATTATTCAGACCCCGCATACATACATTCACACACACACACACACACACACACACATATATATATATATATATATATATATATATAAGAGACATAATGAGAGAAAGAGAGACAGACAGACAAAGAGACCTGACATAGAGAGAGAGAAATCATTTTGCATGACATTCCATGATGCCATAATTGATTTGATATCTGGTGTTCAAATTTATGGGCGGAAGTTACACAAACGTTAATTGCTGGCAGGAAAGAGGAATGTGTAGGTAAGCCCATTGATGGCATCGTCACATTGGAATTATGTATGGAGACATGTCAACAGCGATAGCATCTATTTTTGATAGATTGATTATATCTTAATGTGATTTATCTCAGCTTCTTACAATAAAAATTTCTTAAAATGACAACCGCAAGATCAACATCAACAAAAATATTGATATGGTTTTGACCATCGCAAGTGACCATAATGGTAACAGAATTATTCTAAAATGAACAAAAAAATGCAAATATTCATCTCATCGGTATACCGATACAATATAGATATAGAATAAATCGACTCTAGAATAGGCTGAATGTACCTTTGCAGAGAAGTAAGACCTCGCCACTAACATATCTATTGGGTATCTACACCAGTCCTGTAGCTTTTGGGAAATGTGAAATAGCCCTTCATTGGCATTACTTCAAGATTCACTCTGATCTGGAGCAGCAGTACCTGTTAGGGCCCCATTTATGGGTCAAATAGAACTTTTAATCATTTATCATTGTTGAAAGCATTTAACTTTTTTTTATAAATCTTACCGACGAACTTAGCAATTTATATATATATATATATATATGAATTACTAAGTTCGTATTGGAAGAGGCTTGGATTGGCGTTTGAGTCAATCGGGTTTCGATCCCAGTTACGGGAAGCTAATATATCTAGCTACACTGATGAGTTTTGATAGAACGAAACAGATCTGTCTGTGGATGACTATATATATATATATATATATATATATAATCACAATTTGACTTAAAATAATCTCCAAGGATTGATATGTCATAAAATACAACCAACCAACAGACCAACCAACTAACCAACCAAATAAATAAACAAACAAGTAAACAAACAAACAAACAAACAAACAAACAAAATCATTAGTATTAACAATACTTGAAATCATTTAAATTGTATGCAAACGTAAAATTATTAGTATAAGATAGCAATACTAGAAACCATTTAGCCGAATGCAAACAAATGATTAATATCAAATAGAATCATTAGTGTTAGATAGGAATACTTGCAACCATTTAACTGTGTACAAACAAATGATCCCTGACTCATTTAAAAATAAAACTACCAATAAACTATCCGATTAAAAATCCAAATCTGTCTCTCTCTCTCTCTCTCTATATATATATATATATATATATATATATATCTTTAAGAAAAAACAAAAAACCGGTTAAATTAGGATTATCAATTTATTTCCATCCTGTTATGGGTTTTGATATAAATCAAAAACACAAAAAAATAACAGGATTTCTTCAGATCTTATGGATAAAAAAAATCTTTTTTTCATCCATAAGATCTGAAGAAGTCCTGTTAGCTTTTTTTGTGTTTTTGTTTGCATTTTTGAAATTCACCAGCTGTGCCAATCAGGCTTTAGTAGGGTGTATTCCAATTGCTGCTGTAGCTGTTTATTTGAAGCTGAAATCATAAAAATCGGTCAGTCACCTTATAAGATGTATAGCAATAACATAGTGAATTTTCAAGTGTCTACAACAATTTTAAATGCCTGTACAAAAAAACTTTGGAATCTTATTGAATGTACCACGTACCAGCGTTTTTCTTCTACAAAGATAGATTTGGCATTAAATAACCCACGAAGATTGATATTGGCCCAGTCGGCCTGGGCTGTAGAGAGGTAAGAATCCTCCACCGACTGTCTTGGATATGACACTAGATAATCTGATGGTGAGGCTCCAGTAATGCTGGAGCTTTCGGGAATGTGGAGTACCCCTTCAATACCATCGTTCCAAAGTCCACTCTGGCTGTTGTTTTAACCCGGCTATGAGTTAAATAATACCACAACTCTTCTACAAGGACGGCTTAAGAATTAAATAACCCACGACGGTTAATATGTCATCAAACAAAAAAACAACAACAAAAAACAAAAAACAAAAAAACAAAAAACAAAACCAGACACAAAATATCTTCTCAACAACAATAGTCTTTGGCAGCCTGTCTGATAATAAACACCTGATGTTGCCGAAACCCTAAATAATAAACGTCAAGTGTTTCTATATAAAATTATGTCGTGACTATCAATACCTTAAATAGGTTTTCTCGAAATAAACGATTTCGAAGTCCAGTCACACTATTACGTTCACTTTTAGACAAATACCCTTGGGAAAGTTATGAACCCCTTATCTCTAGGCCAGATTGGACTTAGGAGAGATGGCAATAAAGGAGTACTCTACATTCCCCAAAGCTTCAGCATTACTGGGGCCTCACCATTAGATTGTTTAGTATCATATCCCGGACACACATTGGGGGAGTCTTACTTCTCTGTAAAGATGCAGTCAGTGTATTCTGCAGCTCCATCCGACAGGCCATGTATATCTGGGGTTCACAGCCAAACAAAAAGGCTAAGAGACCTAATTTCTATGATGAGATTGATTAGACCTTGGCTTCAAAGTTTAAAATGGCGGATTGACATCCGTGGTCATTTAAGGTCATTGGAGATCATAAAATGAGTAATTTCTTGCCAAAATGAGTGAGACATACAAGACATGAAATATTATTTATCCTATTTACCTAACCCCTCCGCTCGGGCAGGATATGACACAAGGTCAATTTTTAAGCGGAGTTTAACAGGTTTGAATTCAGAGTTTTCCTTCTCCTAGACTAGTTGCCTCACCAAGACTGAAGAATTCAGTCTGTCCTACTATTTACCCATAGCTGGAGGGAGAATAATTGGATTCATACCTTTCCCAAAGGTATTAGTGCTATGTGAAATGCAATCAGTCGCGTCTAGGATTTGAACTCGAGTCGCCGTGTCCATTTCCTACGACGATAACCATTACACCACGGGCACCACGAGCACCATGAAATATTATTAAGTGGGAGAAAATCTTCAACTTTACTTTCAGGTTTTTTTAAACCCAAGAACTTAGACGAAGGAAGGTACTGTTTATATGCATTCAATATATTTATGTTTTTTGCTGTCTCATTTGAGTAATGACATTATAATTATTTTTCACATCGGCTTTAGTCGATGGTTAATCACTGGAGTTTGACAGACAACAAGTCTCCTCAAGTATCTAGGACTCTTCTCAGTATTCTGGCCGATCTTAATAATGCTGTAGTATGGGTGGACTCTACTCGTTCTCTTATTTGCAAGTCCTCCAATCCCTGGACCAATCCTTTGGTGACTGTACCAAGAGCACCAAATATAATTGGTATTACTGTCACTTCCATGTTCCGCAGTTTTTTTTTTTCAATTCCCGAGCAAGGTCCTGTACATATACTTATTTTCGCTTTCTTTCAATTTTAGTCTGTGTTCAGTCGGGACAGCAAAGTCCACAATTCGACAAGTTCTCTTTTTTAGTTGTTGTTGTTGACTATTATCATGTCTTGTCATTTGGATGAGATTAGGTGATCCGTTTGTGTTTTAAAGTCCCAGAGTAGTTTGTGCGTCTAATTTTCCTGGACGGATTCTTTGTTGTTCATATACCATTTGTCTCGTCTGCTCTATTATTATTATTATTATTATTATTGCTGCACTACATGGACGCTAACAAAACAGCTGGAGAAGAAGCTAGACGGCAATTACACAAGAATGCTACGTGCAATCTTGAACAAGTCCTGGCGGCAACACCCCCACAAGACACCAACTGTACGGCCACCTGCCCCCTATCACGAAAACTATTCAAGTTAGACGAACACTGCTGGAGAAGCAGGGACGAACTCATAAGAGATGTACTCTTATGGACCCCCACACATGGCCGTGCAAAAGCAAGGCGACCAGCACGAACATACATTCAGCAGCTATGTGAGGATACGGGATGTTGTCCTGAAGACCTACCTAGGGTGATGAACGATAGGGAGGAGTGGCGAGAGAGGATCAGGGATATCCGTGCTACCAGCGTGACATTATTATTATTATTATTATTATTATTATTATTATTATTCAGCTTTACTTTCCGTTTCTTACAACCCTTCACAGGATCTTTACCTAAGACCTGGGTTGAGGAAAAGTAGTGATTATATGTATTCTAATCATTTATGTTTTTTGCCGCCTTTTGGGGGCAATATTTTTCTGTAACATTGATAATACTCTCCTAAGGAGATTATCAATTCCGTAAACTGCATTTTTTTTTTTTTTGCATTTCACATAGACTGGGACTACCGGGTATCTTGTTAATGTGTTTATCTAGCCCTTTCTTTATCATACCAAGAGCTATCACTAATATTGGCACGAGGTAGTTTTAAGGTACCCTATTTTTTCAATTTCTATGTGTAGATTTTGTATTTTCTTGTTTTATCATTCTCTTTAAATACTACTACTACGACTACTGCTACTACTCTACGCGAGTTCTTCGCACCTGTTTTAACTGGTGGTTTTTCACGGAAGTCTGAAAGGCAGCTAGTCTCCTTAGGTTTCCGGGATTCTTCGAAATATTCAAGCTGATCTTGACAGTGCTGTGCTGTGGTCTGGATGGTCTCGATTCTTCGTCTGATTTCCAGTTCCCTCAATCTCTTTCCAGGCTTTTAGGGAACGTTCCAAAGGAAGTAACAATAATTGGCATCAACGTCACTTTCATGTTCCACAGCTTTTTCTTCTCTCTGGCAAGATCCAAGAATTTGTTAATCTTTTCGCTTTCTTTTATTTTCAATCTGTGTATGGTCTGCAGGAACGGTAAAACCCTCGAGACAACAATTTTTTTCTTGTTAATCAATACAAGGTCAGGTCTTCTAGTCGGGATCGGGTGATTCATTTATAATCAATACAAGGTCAGGTCTTCTAGTCGGGATTGGGTGATCCATTTACAATCAATACAAGGTCAGGTCTTCTAGCCAGGATTGGGTGATCCATTTACAATCAATACAAGGTCAGGTCTTCTAGTCGGGATTGGGTGATCCATTTACAATCAATACAAGGTCTGGTCTTCTAGCCGTGTTTGGGTGATCCGTTTGTATCTGAAAATCTCAGAGAATTTTATGCGTCTCATCTCATTCGGACAGATTCCGATTTGTGCATTACCTATTTGTCAGTATATCATCTTCGGTAATCTGATGGGAAGTGGTGATTTTAATTTGACTCGACCGGAAGTCGGATGATGCACTTTTTTTCTTTTTTTGGCAACATTTAACAATCTAGAAAAAAATTATGTTGTTCCTTAAGAAAATAAAAACTTGGTTTGTTTGGGTTTTATAGCATATCAACCATTGTAGCTTACTTAATGCAAAATTCTCTTTATGCATATATATTAAATATATATGATTTGGTTGGTTTGGGTTTTATGGCATATCAACCATTGTAGGTTATTTAATACCAAATCCTCTTTATACATGTATATTAAATATATATGATTTGGTTTGGGTTGGTTTTATGGCATATCAACCATTGGAGGTTATTTAATGCCAAATACTCTTTGTATATATATATATATATATATATATATATATATTAAATGTATATGATTTGTTTACTCCTTTTGTTAATAACATTTTAAAACGAATCTGAGCTCTTTCTTGAATATAGTAAAATGATTTAAAGTATTTCTATCAAATACATAATTCTATTCACTATTAATCATTTATTTTCACACAGGTAAATGGTTCCAAGTATTGCTATATATCATTAACAATTCAATTAAACATCGGTCATTTGTTTACTCCCAGTTAAATGACCAAACAGTTCTATTTCTAACAATTTAATTCTACATGTCATTTGTTTGCACAGATTTTACATGTCAAACACTTCTATTTGACCCATAGATAGGACGCTATCAGGTGCTACCACTCTGACCCAGCGTGTACTTGAGAGCGATGGCAATGAAGCGGTACTCCGCGTTCCCCAAAGCTCCAGCATTACAGGGGGCGTCCTCGTGGTGTAATGGTTAAAGCGAAAGACTGTGGAATCGTAGTTAGTGAATCGTACTCCAGTCGCGCTATTACGTTCACTTTCGGGCAAATACCCTTTGGAAAAATATGAACCCCCTTATCCTCCAAAGTATGAGTTGAATTGTACCACTACTATTCTTCTAGGAGAATAGCTTTGGCATTAAATAACCTACAAAGGTTGATAGGCCATTAAACAAAGAAACCAAACCAATCCAGCATTACATGAGCCTTACCATTAGATTTCTTCGTGTCATATCCAGGACACTCGTTAGGGGTGGGTCTTACCCTCACGCAGAGATGTAGTCGGTGTATTCTAAAGCTCCAGCCGACTGGGCGAAAAATAAAGATTTGGAAAAAAATATCGTAAGATCACAATTTGAAAAAAATATCAAAAAAAGATTAGATTTATTTCGCTTTAATACATCGTCCGCCCTAATCGTAGTTGTCGTTAGTTATTTAATATTTCAACCCCTGTTACGCCCTGATATTAATTCCATTTGGTAAACATATGAAATCAAACCAATATTTGTGTCCAATTAACTGGTCAACGGTCAATCTAAAAGTTGTTTAAGTCAAAACAGTCAATATTTCTGAATACCCTGGGGTATTATTCCTTGGTCCTCATTTCTGGGAATTGGGGTGTGGCACGTGTCAACTCGACGAAGGGAAACGCCCTTCTTCACGAATTCCCCTTTTGGGAAAACAAACAAAAAAAATGAACGAGCAAACAGACAAACAAAAAATTACGTTGATTTAAGGTAATTCTTCACAATGAGGAAAAAGAATTTATAGAATTCAAAATTTATGAGATATAAGAAGAATCTCAATAGGGATGAGGGGGACGTGGAATAGTCATGTGACGAATACTGTGTTCTAATATTTCCTTTATCGTTTGTTGGCGACGTGAACCGAGATGAAATCTCATCTGAAATGGCCACCGTATACGGAAGGCGAAAAAGTTGACGTTTGTGGAAAATAGTGTATAATTATTCTCCACCCTGAAAAATCTATTCTCTATGTAAAATAGATAGAAAAAGATATATATATCTGTGTGTGTGTGTGTGTGTGTGTGAGAGAGAGAGAGAGAGAGAGAGAGACTGAGATATGAGAAAGCATATCAGCTATATAACGATCATAATCTGATCAAAGATGAAATATCAATAATTATGTATTGAACGACTAGTATCTATCTATCTATCTATCTATCTCAGTGTTTTCATTGTTATGTATATATGTATGTATGTATCAGAAGTTTGTTAAAAAAGTATCAAGTCTGAAGCTGAATTTACCAAGACAGAAATAAACAATGAACAAAACGTTAATTTTCCACAAAATAGTGACCTTGGCATACAACAGAATTATTTCAGCGAATTTTCCAATCGTCGAAGCACCTCTGAAGATCTGTTACAAATTGGATGTGAAATTGCGCCGTCGAATTTCTTTTGATGTTTGTTCCACATGTTCGAATTTTGCTCTTGAGATCATTTTTCAGTTTAGCAAGCATGAAAGCGTCACATGAGGCTAAGGGTTTGGTTGGTATGGAATTTACTGCACTTGCACAATTCTGTTTTTCGCTAAAACCTGCTGATAACACACACACACACACACACACACACACACACATATATATATATATAGACATTTGATTAAACAATATAGACATTTTTGTCAACATATTTTTTGTATTTATCCTTTTATGTTGCCTTACTTGGGCCATTATCAGGGGGGGTGTATATTGCAAAATCAATGTAACCTTTGCATGTAGATTACTACTTCGTAATAATTGAGCGTTTATTGTTTATATTAGTGTATTGTCGGAGCTTTTGTGTTTTAAATTTGATTCTATTAATGGCAGCAGCAGCTAAAGACATTAACGTACATTAGCACTGAATTCAAAATTAATTCTATTAAGTTTATGTGTTTGTTTCTAATGTAGAGCGCTTCGAGAATCTGTAATTTTAGCTTGTTATTTTGTTTCTCTAATATTGTTGTATTTTCGGTAAGAATTTTCTTAAATTCATAAATTTAAAAGACATAAGTTGAGTTTTGTTACTTTTTAAATCATAATTCGTATTTATATAAAATTTACCGTTTACACTGGTCTAAATCAGAAAAATAAAGTGCTCTGTGTTCAAGAAGGTAGCGCAATATCATCACATTTCAACTATAAAATGAAATAAAATTAAGAATAAATAGATTCTGAGTTTCCAGCGTCCGATTTTCAGTGGAGCGTATTTTATTTTTTGTTTTATTTCCTAATGGATATATATATTTAACTAATTAAACAGCCAACTTTTTTTTGTAATAAAAATTTTCCCAAGGTTTTTGTATTTTGCATTTTTAAACATCCATCGTTCATTTAACATCGAAAAGGGAGCCTTCGGGTCACTCTCGACTATGGTCGCCAACTTTACTTACTTTATATCATCTCTCATAGTCCTGATGATGGTTCATTAGAACTGAAACGCTATAGTGTCGACTTTGCTTCTCAATAAATCTCCTACTTGGATTACTTTGTTATCAATTTTTCTTTATATATATATATATATATATATATATATATATATATATATATATAAAGAAAGAAAAAATTAAAGACCGGTTATTTTAGGATTATAAATTTATAATCCTAAAATAACCGGTCTTTGGTTTTTTCTTTAAAGAAATATTGCTCTGTAAAATTGATTACATTGAGCTCTCTAGCAGGAAAATTTAAATGTTCAGCTCCTGAATGATTTTCTTGTCCTGAAGGAATTACTCCCAACTTTGGTTTAACTGGACCGAATAATACACTATATATATATATATATATATATATATATATATATATATATATACATATATATATATATATATATATATATATTGATAAATCTATTCACCAATTCCAACCTGAAACCAAGACACTAAGGAAATTTGAAAGGATCTTAATTAAACTATATAGACAAAATGTGTCTTTATTATTTAATCAAAAATGCTTAAATGAAGGACTGCTGCCTAACCAAACACACACACACACACACACATATATATATATATATATATAACTTTTGATTAAATTTAATCAAATGTGAATCTCTTTTTTCTAATTTCAAAATAAAATTCAAATGTGTGCACAGATGAACGATATATATCATAAAATCATTATATCTTCATAACTCGAATGCTGCAGCTTTTATATATGGTCTGCTGAAATAAATATTATTACAAAAAAAAATGTGAGTTATCTTTAAATGTTTTTCTTATATATATATATAAATATATATATATATATATATATATATATATATATATATATATATAGAGAGAGAGAGAGAGAGAGATATCAAGTCATCATCCAATGACAGTTCATGTATATATATATATATATAGAGAGAGAGAGAGAGAGAGAGAGAGAAAGAGAGAGAGAGAGAGCGTATCGCCCTTAACTTCGTGCATCAAATCATTTAAAAAATTGAATTGAATTTTCTTCTTGATCAAATATACTAGAATTCTCTCATTCGTAATGGAAAATTATTCAATTAAAACGGATATTATTAAGTGTTATTTATTATCAAACACTACAGCATTGAAACTCAGAAACCAAATATAAGATTGCATGATATGTACAGGGTGAATTTATTTTTCGATTGCTTCTTATTTATTTATATTATTTAGAAAGTACGGTTATAGTCACGGTTGTCATCGAAGGAAATGGATTAGGCAACACAAGTTCAAATCCTGGACGAGGTTGTTTGCGCTACACTCTAATGCATTTGGAAAAGGCAAAAATCTATCTTTTCTCCCAACACATAAGGGTAAATAGTATGGCAGACTGATTTTTCTAGGCTTTTTGAAGTAACCAACCTTGAAAAAACAAAAAACAAGACACCGCGTAGGTCAATATACAACAATATGATAATGTATAAAGTGCGATAATAGAATAACTTGGCAATTATAGGAAATAATAACCGAAGAAAAAGGTGAGGACCCAGGTGGTGTAGTGGTTAACTTGTGCCATTGTAGGAAGTGCGTTCGATCTCCAGTTTTGCAATTCCGCTCTCTTTCGGACCAAAATCTGTGGGTTTAATTGTACCTCGCCTGTTCTTCTACAAGGATGCCATTAAACAAAGAAACCAAACCGAAGGAAAAAATTTACTTGGAAAATATCCCATACACCCCCCCCCAAAAAAAAAAACTCTAAAGGTAGAAGTTAAAGCTCTAGATTTAAAAAATCTAAACAGAAAAAAAGAATCATTACCCCCCCCCACCAATATTGATATACATTTTTTATAGAAAAAAAATAGCTGTAATAAAACACTAACAATAAAAAAAAAGATTAAAAGTCATGAGTGCAGAAAAGAGTTTGGAGACTTTAACATGTTTAAAGGCCACAGTGAAATTTTTTGTCAACTTATAAGGCCACACTCAATAAATTTTCGTATGTTTACACGAAAACATAAAAGTTGTCTCCCTTTAGTCGAGGGCGACCCGAGGGCGACCCGAGGGCTCCCTTTTCAATAGCTACTACACCGAGGTGTAGGGAAGGGCGCTACTCCTTTTCCTGGATTGCTCAACTTTACCCTCGATACATATCTTATATTGCGGAGTGTTAAGCAAGGAGGTATCAAGTACCATTTTTAAAGTCTTTGGTATGACTCGACCTGGGATTGAACCCTGGTCTCCTGAACCATTGGCGAACACTCTACCCACCATTGAACCAACTATTCAACTGACTAACTATCCAAAAAACCTAATTACTAGTATATAAATCATATTAAACTGTCCTCGTGACGTCATGGTAAACTGTGACATAAGTGAGTTCGATCTCCAGTCGAGCTATTACATTCACTTTCAAACAAATACCTTTAAGAAAGGTATGAAACCTCCTATACACTCCAGCTATGTGTTAAAAAGTACCACTACTGTTTTTCTACAAGGAGGGCTTGGCAGTTCTGGATCTATAGCCCTTTCGTTGCCATTACTTTAATCCGGAGAAGTAGTGCCTGTTAAGGTCCCATTTATGAATCAAATACACCCGTTTGAAAATTATCAGGCCGGAATACTCGAACCCATGTTATTTATATTGATAATTACCTGAATCTCTAAATATTCCCAACTTAGTATTATTAGTTACTTGAAACCACATTATCGCTTGCAAAAAAGAAAAAAGCTGACTTTTAGTGTTAAATAATCCCAGAAAGTTTAACATATCATAAAACAAAAGTAAAAGTAACCACGAAAGTTACTGGTTGCTTAATTCAAAATTGTGTTGCTCAGAACTTTCAAAAGTAGTCCAGTTTGCCACTTGTCGCTCAGTTTGGGAAATCTTAACTTCATTATTTTCGGCTGACTCCAGAAAGCAACACCCCACAAAGCAGCAGCTGTTCGGCAACCTACCTCTATCACAAAAAACTATCACAGTTAGACAAACCAGACATGCAGGACACTGCTGGAGAAGCGGGGACGAGCTCATGAGTGATGTTCTCCAATGGACCCCCTCACATGGCCAAGCAAAAGCAGGGAAACCACCTCGAACCTACATACAGCAGCTCTTTGAGGATACGGAATGTAACCCTGAGGACATGCCAGAAGCGATGAATGATAGGAAGGAGTGACGAGAGAGGGTCGGGTATATCCGTGCTGGTGGCACAACAAGATAATGATGATGAGTAAACACCAAAACGATACTATTTAATTGACTCATATCAAGGCTTATAATGGGGGGGGGTTAGAACTTTTAGGTATGGTTGGGTTTGATTTTCTGGCATATCAACAATCAAGCCTGAGCTCTTCTTTACACACAGTTAAATTGTTTTAAGTATTGCTACATAACAGTTACAATTTAACATCAGTCATTTGTTTGCACATCGTTTGTTCTATATGACCCCTAGATAGGACCCTATCAAATACTACCACTCTGGGTCAGAGTGGACCTGGGAGTAATGGCTATGAATGGGTCTTCCATATTCTTCAAAGCCTCGGCATTACTGGAGTCTCACCATAAGTTGTTAAGTGTCATAAACAGGACGCTCGTCGTGGGGAAGGTCTTAACTCTCTGCAGAGATGCAGTCGGTGTATTCGACAGCCTCAGCCGGCTGGGCATAACTTTTAAGTGTTAATATCGAGGCAGGTAAAGTGGTTTTCCAAAATGCTTAAAGGCCCACATCTTTCTCAGTCAACTATTGTGGCATGTTAGTGACAAAACATTTTAGTTTGGTTTCTCTGTTGTAATGGCATATCAACCTTCGTAGGTTATTTAATGCCAAAGCCATCCTTCTATAAAAGCAGCAATGATGCAGCAATAACTGGGAGAATAAGGGGGTTCATACCTTCCCCAAAGGTATTTGTCTGAAAGTGAACGTAATAGCGCGACTGGAGTTCGAACTCGATTATTACGATTCCGTAGTCCTGCGCTTTAATCATTATACCATGAAAAGTGAACTGGAGCAACAAAAACTGGAACTCTGTCCACTATTTTCATTCAGGTAACTTTACAAGCAATACTGAACCTGTTCTAGAGCTTAGAAATAATAGAATTTATTAATTTTTACTCGAAGAAAGAAGATTGCATAGTACTGAAACTAAGTGAAGACAAATATTAGTAATCATAGCAAAAAGAAACACGATGTCTACATTTGTATAGGAGATGGTTATAAGTTTGCAAGATCCTTTGAGAATCGAACTCACTAGAAATAGTCTGCAATTCTGTCTCGCTAACTATTACACAACGTGAAGCGGTTGATGGTGACCTGGCCTAATTTGGCTTTTTTATTTGTTTGTTAAATAGCATATCAACCTTCATGGGTTTGTTTGTTTAATGCCAAATCCATCCTTCTTAAAGAACAGTCATCATCATGTCGTGCCGCCAGCACGGATATCCCTGACCCTCTCTCGCCACTTCTCCCTATTGTTCATCGCTTCTGACAGGTCCTCAGGGCTACATCCCGTATCCCCACAGAGCTTCTGTATGTATGTTCGAGGTGACCGTCCAGCTTTTGCTCGGCCATATGCGGGGGTCCATAGGAGTACATCACTTATGAGCTCGTCCCTGCTTCTCCCGCAGTGTCCTGTATGTCTGGCTCGTCTAACTTGGATAGTTTTCGTGATGGGAGGAAGGTGGCCGTATAGTTGGTGCTTTGTGGGGTGTTGCCTCCAGGACTTGTTCAATATTGCTCGCAGCATTCTTGTTTAATTGCCGTCTAGCTTTTTCTCCAGCCATTTTATTTAACCCATAGCTAGGGGGGGGGATAAGAAGGTTCATACCTTTCCCAATGGTATTTGTCCGAAAGTGAACGTAATAACGCAACTGGAGTTCGAACTCACGTTCTATGAATCCGCAGTCTAGCGA
>OY757918.1:85208509-85261009 GCA_963585895.1 Sepioteuthis lessoniana
TTCTTTCTTTCTTTCTTTCTTTCTTTCTTATTCAATTATTTTTAATCATATTTTTAATACACTCTCCTTTCTTTGTTTCTTTTTTTTGGTATTTTCGTCCTACGTTATTGTTTTCTTTCTTTCTTTCTTTCTTTCTTTTTTTCTTTCTTTCAATGAATTCCTTATTAGGTTTTTCTTTCTTTCTTTCTGTCTTTGTTTCTTACTTTCTTTGGGTTTTTCTTCCTAGCTTATTGTTTTCTTTCTTTCTTTCTTTCTTTCTTTCTTTGGGTATTTTCGTCTTTCTTTCTTTCTTTCTTTCTTTCTTTCTTTCTTTCTTTCAATGAATTCCTTATTTTCTTTCTTTCTGTCTTTCTTTCTTTCTTTCTTTCTTTCTTTCTTCATGTATTCCTTATTGATTTTAATAAATCTCTCAATCATTTTCATTTCGTAACACCGTCTTTTTTTCATATGATAACCTTTTTTTTCCTTTATTTTCATTTCTTTTTTTCTTTCTTCCTTCTTTTCTTCTACATCATGACCTATTTTTTCTTGTAAATCTTTTAGAGCGTTCCTTCCCACATCCAAATGTGCATAAATTCTTTGCCGAGAAACGAAAGAATATATTCGGCCATTCGAATATCCACATGTAACACAGTGCATCAACAAACAGAATTTGACTTTCTCTCTAATTTTCTCAGTTTACTTCTGAGATACGTTTGTTGATAGAAAAGTAATAAAACAATCTCAGTCACTTGTTTTTTCTTTATTGTGGCTTCATCTACAAACAACTAAAATTTAAAGACATCCAAATCGGAATTGTCTTTAAGGCAGGCAGTGTGTTATCTATTAAAGCTCTTTCTTTCTTTTTTTTTCTTTCTTTCTTTCGTTCTCAAATTACATTTTCTTGGTAGCTTTCTTTCTCGAAAACCGTTTTTTTATTTGCTTTCTTCAGTTCTTTCTTTCTTTCTTTCTTTCTTTCTTTCTTTCTTTCTTTCTTTGTCTCGTTTCCTAATCTTTTTCTTTTCGTCTTTCTTTGGATTCGTTGATTTATTTTTCCTTAAAGATCTAATTTTTCTTTCTTTCTTTCTTTCTTTCTTTCTTTTTCTGGGTATTTTCGTTCTACGTTATTGTTTTCTTTCTTTCTTTCTTTCTTTCTTTCTTTCTTTCTTTCTTTCTTTCTTTCTTTCTTTCTTTCTTTCTTTCAGTGAATTCCTTTTTAAGTTTTTCTTTTTTTCTTTCTTTCTTTCTTTGGGTTTTTCTTCCTAACTAATTGTTTTCTTTCTTTCTTTCTTTCTTTCTTTCTTTCTTTGGGTATTTTCGTCTAACGTTATTGTTTTTCTTTCTTTCTTTCTTTCTTTCTTTCTTCTTTATCGCCTAATTTTTTGTTGCTATTTTACTTTTCCATATTTTCATTTATGTTTTTTTTCTATTCTTCTAGAACAAGATCGAAATGTTCTCTTTTTTTCTTATCGTCATTATTTTTCTTTTTTATTCTTTGTTTGGTTATTATTCATTCTTCTCTTTTTCTTCCATTTCCGTTTTGATTATCCGCAAATATCCATATTTCTCTAACACATATTCGACCCAATCGGCAACAATCTGAAGTAAAACAAACCTCGTTTTGAGATGTGAAGAGTGCATGAATCTGTTGAATGTGATCACGTGAGATGTTTATCAAAATGAAAGCAAAATCATTGTCAGTGTAAGAAATAATTTGCGTGCGACATTTTTTTAGACATCAGTGTAACATGTTTTGATACTTTTTGCCTTTATTCGCTTTATTCATCATCTTCAACAGATATTTCATATATATATATATATATATATATATATATATATATATATATATATATATATATATATACTATCAAAAATACCCGTAATTGGCTGAGTTCAAAAAAGAACCTACAAAATCATACTTTATGAAATTCACTGCTCGATATTATTGAATTCTTTGGAGCGGAATATCAACAAGCTCTTATTGTACAGGCTTCGGTCAAAACAATAATGATATAGTCTATTATATTATATTATATATTATATTATATTATATCATATTATATTAATATTACATTATATATATTAATATATATTAATATATATTACATTATATATATTAATATATATTAATATATATTATATTAATATATATTAATATATATTAATATATTTGATATATTTATTTATTGATTTATTTATTTTTTATTTATTGATTTATTTATTCATATATTTAGTATATATTATATTAATATTATATTATATATATATCATATATTATTGAATTCTTTGGAGCGGAATATCAGCAAGCTCTTATTGTACAGGTTTCGGTCAAAACAATGATGATATAGTCTATTATATTATATTATATATCATATCATATTATATTAATTGTTATTATACTATTGAATTCAATACTTGTTTATCCTAATAAAAATATTGTTGACAATCATGTAGATTACGAATCTATATCCATTCTTATAACCCAAAAGAAAACAATGCCAGTTGAACGTAAAAAATGGAGTTTCCCTTAAACTAGATACTTAGTTTATAAATTGAAGCAGCCGTCACTTAGACTGCGGTTTTTGCGTGTAATCTGCAAGTAAATAAAAGCTTGAGGAAGAATATAAAGACATACATATTGCAGTGTTTATTCAAGAATCACAACAAACACTAACAATTAGAGATATATCATCATAGTCATGTAACATCTTTATTATAACTATCTAAGATACTTAACAAATCACGTATGATGTTGGCAAACTTTATATGAAGGACTTGGCTACCTAAAGATATAGATATGTTTTTTTTTATACCAGTAACAGTACACATTTTTCTTTTATACCAGTACCAGTACATATTCATTGTCAGTTCCTGGAATTTCTAAATAATCAATTTATTTTGCCGCTTCCCTTGTATTCACTCCTTTTTTTCAAAGCTTGTGTGAAATGGCTCTAATTGTATTTTTGCACAACTTATCATCACAGGTGTAAAATAAAGAATAAAAAATTAATGATTATATGTTATTTATGAAAATAAAGAATAAAAAATTCAGTATCGATTTACTAAGTTTAATCAAATTAATGATATAACATGGAGATACAAGTTGCTAAAAATCCTCCGCGAAAATTCGAAAAAAAAAACTTTTGACTCAACCTGATCTATATCAGTTGTAAGTTCGCTCGGCATATTTCAGTTTATAAGGCTATACGGGTTGTTTTATTTTATTATTTTTGCTTACTGACTGTTTTACGCCATAATTTAGAACTCTTGAAGATCAAGTGTTTTCAAGAGAGTTTAAAGATTATAATAGACGCTCTAAGCGTTGTTGTTTTTTTTAAATTTCTGCATATCACTGCGAAGTTGTGATATGCTAATTAGAAGCGTTCACTTCTTGCTAAAAAGAAGCATCGATATAATTATGGATCGCTCTCACGCACTGAAATCCAACAAATTATGAATCGTTCTTACAAATTGAAATCCAATAAATTCATGTGTTATCTATTATTTATATATATGTGATATATATATATATATATATATATATATAGAGAGAGAGAGAGAGAGATAAACAAAAATTATGAGACCAATAGGAATATTTTTGATGTCATTTATTTTGTGCTTGCTCACCACTAGTTTCTTCCTCATTATCATGAGAAAAAAATTTTATGGGAAAAAAAAGTTTTTAAATGAGTTGATAAGCTATAAGAGAATACAATACACTATTTAGCATTCCATTATGACTCGAAAAATTAGAAACAACATGACAATCATTTGATTAAAAATATTCAAAAACTAATTATCCCAATATAAAGATATTTCTAGAATCTTTGCGTGTCAGCAACACTGTCAAATGAAATGGGCTGAAATACCGGTATTAGGTTGTTTGGTACTGGAAAAGATATCGCGTCCTCACTCACGAAGGACCAATATTAACATTAGTAAATTCATAATACACTAACACTAACACTAACCTCCCCCAACAAAGAAAAAACGACAAAAAAGAAAAAAAGAAAAAAAGAAATCAAATCAGAGAAAAAACCTAAAAGAGCAGAAGATTAACTTATTTACTCAGACAGAAACATTGAACAGAATACACAAACATGTCTCTACAGATAAAATATGCACATAATCTGTGAACAAGCAGTATATAAAAGAGGGGCATAAACAGGAAAAGATCGATATGGGTTTTGCGAATGGTCATGTTACCTTTAACTGACTCGTTCACTGTCAAAGAGAGACAATCATTTATTGTCTCCCAACACAGGCAAATACGAAAATAAGATTAAGGAAACGAAATGAAACACTGACACATGTAAATAGGTTTCTATTACTTGTGTTACGTCTTCGATATATCTGTATGTGGAATTCTAAGCTTTTTAGCTTTGAAAGTTTTTTTGAAGACCTTTTTAAGCCTTTTGCTCCATTGATTCATCGGATCTGGTTTAATGATTCAGTTTTATATTTCGAGCTTTCCATCTCTTACCCTCTCAAACCACTTGAAATAGCTCAATAGTTGTGTAAATGTGAAATTCAATTTCATTCTACAAGGTGGGTCAAAATGATATGACAGATTTGTAGTTTTGAAAAAAGTAAATTAGAATAAATAATGAAAAAAGTGGTTTTATTTTCCTAATGTACATTTGATAAAATTTTGTTTTATTTCGTTTTAAGAATTACACCAGTCAAACGTTTGCAGTTCTTGTCAACACAGAGACGAAGACGTTCGTGAAAGTTGTCCATAACTCGACGAATCATTTCATGTTGAATGCCAACAATTTCGTTTCAGTGCTGATCCAGTAGATGTGAAGTTAGTAACCCATAATAAAATCATATTTCAAGTAGGTATGGGATCATGTCTACCAAGCCCAAAGTGCACACGGAATGCTCTTTGTCTTGCAGTTACTGACTCGTTCTTGAGAAATATTTCCACAATGTAAGCGCAATGCTAGCTTGTCCAACCCAGATAAGTAACCTGAAACGAAATAAAACAAAAAAGGTATCTTATGTACATTTGGAAAATAAAAACAATTTTTTTCATTATTTATTCTAATTTGCTTGTATTAAACCTATAAAAGTGTCAGATCATTTTGACCCACCTTGTATATTCTGTGCCTTCCATGTACGGTTATCTCGTAACACTTACCATTTTTCCGAAAGTAGTATTGCCTGATGTTCAGGAAAACATGAAACTATTGCAATATGTGGTTTTAATTTCAGTATTATACTCTCTCTCTCTCTCTCTCTCTCTCTCTCTCTCGCTTTAGCAACATATATATATATATATATATACATATATATATATATATTCTTTCTTCCGAAAGTAGTATTTCCTGATGATCAGGAAAACATGAAACTATTGGTTGCAATATGTGGTTTAAATTTCAGTATTATACTCTCTCTCTCTCTCAATCTCTCTCTCTCTCTCTCTCTCTCTCTCTCTATATATATATATATATATATATATGTTAATAATAATTTATTATAATAAAAGGTGTATTATGAAGTATACATGGATGTTTTTTACATATATACGAGCATTTGTGCGTACGTATGACCGGCTGCGTTTAGATAGAGGGTCTTTTTGTTTGAGAATCACCATTTAGGGATATCCCTGGAGAATAAAGAAATTGTTTTGAGTCTCTGTGGAACGGGGTAATAGGAATGGGTTCCTGTCTTGTATGGAAAAAGCGGATATAATGGTGGGGAGGGGAGTCTGCCACAGAAACATGAGAAGTCAATTCGTAAAAACATTTGACGAAATTTAAGTGCTAAAATGTACAAATGAAGTCGATTCTTTTTTGAAAAATAATTGCAGCCATTTAGACTAGCAAATACAACTATGTAGGGTATTTTGAGTGTACACGAACGTGCACACGTGTGGATCTGCCAGAAAACGTACACGTAATTAAACGAGAATGGTCTGAGAGACCTAGGTTCAATCCCAAGTCGCGTCATAATAAAGACTTTAAAAATGGTACTTGATACCTCCTTGTTTAACACTCAAAAATGTAAGGTACGTATCAAGAGTAAAGTGGAACAATACAGGGAAAGGAGTAGCGCTCTCTCTTACACCTCGGTGTAGTAGCTATTGAAAAGGGAGCCTTCTGGTCGCCCTCAACTACGGTTGCCAACTTTACTTACTAGTAGGGACATAGCAATATTTACGTACGCATATACGCACATAATCACACACACACACATATATATGTGTGTGCTTGCGTATATTTCTGTATTCTTGTATTCCTTCACACACATGCACACACACACACACACACACACACACACACACACATATATATATATATATATATATATATATATATATATAATTTGCTATATTCATAAATAAAGAGTGTTCAACATCATTCATGGGCATATATCTCGAAGTTAGGAGAGGCTTGACTTGGTTTGGTTATATGGCATATCAACAATTGTAGGTTATTTAATGCCAAATTCTTTTTATACATATATATTGAATATATGTTTTCCAATCACATTTTGTAGATAACATTTTTAACTGAGCCTGAGCTTATTTTTTCAGTTAAGTAGTTTCCCTTCGATCTAATACGAATAATTCTATTTACTATTAATCATTTGTTTGGACACAGTTTTATGTTTTCAAGTATTGCTATAGAACGCTAACAATTTAATTAAAACAGTCATTTATTTACACACTGTTAAGTGTTAAAACAGTTCTATGTCAAGCCATTCAGTTTAGCATAAGTACTGTTTAAATGTTAAAGAGTTCTATTCAACCCATAGATATGACTCTATCAGGCGCTACCACTCCGAGGCAGAGTGGACCAGAGAACGATGGCAATGGGGGAGTACATCGCATTCCATAAAGCTCCAGCATTGCTATAGCATCACCATCAAATTGTTTAGTGTCATATCCAGGACACTAACTGAACACTTAAACAATATAACTGCGGTCAAATTACTTGGGTTATATAGGAATACTTGATAGTATCTGTGTGTGAATTTTTTTCTATTAAAAATACGAGGATGATTAAATAAGTTTCCAGACTTTTTTCGTATGGGCACTTTTATTGATAGTATACATATGAAACTCTAGTCCCCTTCTTGTTGTACCGTTCCAACAACTTCTGGAAGGCCCCATGAAAGTCCTCTTGTGTGAGTGTATCAATGACCTTCGTCACAGTCTCTTTCATCTCATAACGACAGCCTCTGAGCTTAGGGAATAACCAAATGTCACAGGGAGCAAGGTCTGGACTATAGGGAGGGTGAGGAACTGTCTTGATGCCCATCTGGCTCAAATATTCTGTGACAAGGATGGAGTTGGGGACTGGTGCATTGTCCTGCTGGAAATGCCACTGAGCCGATTTGAAGGGTGCTGGCCTCTTCCGACGGAATCTCTTTCTGAACTCCCTTAAAACCTCAACATAGTAACCCTAACCCTAACCCTTTGGCCAATTAACTCTGGTCTATTGACTTCCTTACTCCTCCCACATCTCTCATCATCCCTCACAGACTCCCTGCCTTCTTTGGATCTCTTATGCCACTCAAAAACTGACACTCGATTCATGCAAGATGGTCGAAAAGCAGTCTGAAGCATTCCATACGTTTCTGTTGTATTTTTTCCGAGTTTAAAACAGAATTTTATTGCATATCGTTCTTCTAAAGAGTCCTTACGTCCAGATTGCATTTTTGAAATTCACCAGCTGTGACAATCAGACTTTAGCTGGGTGTACTCCAATTCCTGTTGTAGCTGATGATTTGAATTTGAAATCATAAAAATTGGTCAGTCATCTCATAACTGTGCTAATAATCACCGGATAAGCGAATGCTGTAAATTAGCGTAAAAAGAGTATAAGACTAGACATGACTGGGTGGGGAAGATGATCTACTGGAAATTATGCAAGAAATTAAAATTTGACCATACGAACAAATGGTATAGGCACAACCCAGAATCAATCCTAGAAAATGAGATGCATAAAATTCTCTGGTATTTTGGGATACAAACAAATCACCTAATTTCGGCCAGACAAAAGAAAATAGTGTACTTTGCCACAGGGCAGAATTGAAAGAAAGCGAAAAGGGAGATAAGTAACCAGGCTTTGCTAGAGAACTGAAAAAAAAAAAAGGCTATAGAACATGAAAATGATGGTGGTACCAATAGTGATTGGTGCACTTGGAACAGTCACCAAAGGATTTTTACAGGGACTGGAGGACTTGGAAATAAGAGGACGAGTGGAAACGATCCAAACGACAGCATTATTAAGATCGGTCAGAATACTTTGAAGAGTCCTGGAGACTTGAGGAGACTTGCTGACACTCAAACTCCAGTGAAAAAGCATCAGCTAACGCTGGAGTGAAAAACTCTCAAAAAAGTAAAATGATAAGACGCAAAAAACTAGCAAATGTAGGTTATGGGATAATAGAGACGAAACGATGAAACCTACAATAAGCGAACGCTGTAAATTAGTGCAAAAAGAGTATACGCTTAGAGTCGACTGGGAATTATGCAAAAAATTTAAATGTGACTATACGAACAATAAGTACATGCACAACCAAGAATCCGTCCTGGAGAAATAGATGCACAAAATTTTCTAGGGTTTTGAGATTGTTGTGCGACCGAAACTTACCTGCATCATGGACTCTTCCCGCACTATATTACTACGCTAGTAATATCCTAATAGAGGAGCAGTAGCAGTAGCAGTAGTAGTAGCAGTAGTACAAGAGTACTAGAAGTACGACTACCAATATTGGACACTATCCTTTGTAACTTTTATTAATATATCTTTCTTACCTCTAAACCGTGTTGTTCTTCTGTGTACCGACTTTGGGTCCACATCAGAGATACAAACAGATCACCAAGTCTCGGCCAGACGACAAGACATAGTGATAGTCAACAGAAAAAAGAAAAGAAAAGAGAACTAGCTGAATAGTGGACTTTGACGTCCCGGCAGACAACAGAGTAAAATTAAAAGAAAGCGAAAACAGAGATAAATACCTGGATCTTGCTTGAAAAAAAAACAAAAAACTATGGAACATTAAGGTGACCCTGATACTAATTGTAATTAGTGCACTTAGTAAAAGGACTAGAAGACTTGGAAATAAGAGGACAAATGGAGACTATCCAGACTACAGGGTTATTATGATCGGCCAGAATACTGAGAAGAGTTCTGGGGACTTTAAGAGACTTGCTGTCACTTAAACTCCAGTGAGAAACCCTCAGCTAACGCTGGTGTGAAAAATTCTCAAAAGAGTAACATAATAATAATAATAATAATAGTAAGAGGAGATACCATCTTGTTGATTTTGCCGTTCTGGTGGACCACGGAGTAAAAATAAAAGAAAGCAGAAAGATAAACAAATGCTTTGACCTGTCAAGAAAACTAAAGAAGCTATGGAACATGAGTTCGACGGTCATAAAAATTGTAGTTGGTGTGTTTTGAACGGTCTCCAAAGCCTGGAATAGAGTATGGAAACTGGAAATCAGAAGAAGACCATCCAAAATACAGCAGAGTTGAAATCGGTCAGAATACTGAGAGGAGTCCTGGAGATACGAGGAGACTTGCTGTCACTTACTAATTATATGCCTTCAAGTAATTATTCATATTTAAAGACAATCTTGTGTTTGCACACTGTTATATGGATACAAGTATTCTTACCAAGCACGAATAATACGCTAGTAGTTATATGTTTTCAATTATCTGATAACAATAATCCTTTGTAAACAATTAGAGCTTCCAGTAACTGTAATTGATATAAATAAGTTACAGTCATATTGAATCGAGAGTTCCAATCTAAATCAGATAATCTAAGGCTACAATATCTACAAAGACAAGGCTCGATATCAGAGATAGTGTATATACAGGCGGTATAAAACAAATTTAAGCCACATATTGTTGTTAATAGTTTCACATTTTTACGATCATATTGCATATTGAAGTATCTTAAAAGGGGTATCAGATACACTTATATATATATATATATATATATATATAAAAGAAAATTAACAATTGAAATTTAAGGAATTCTTACCCAAATCGAAAACTCTTTACAAAGATATCTTTGTTAAGTCTATTGTTCAACAGAATTCTTGTAATTTGAATTTGACTTTGTTTCATATTTCGTACTTTCCATCTATCACTCTCTCAGACCACTCGAAATTCTTCTGAATGCACTATTGCTTGGTGTTAGCGGAAATCTGAAACTATAAGTGTCATTATGTGGTCTTAATTTCTTTTATACTGCATATACATGTGTACGTTTGAGGGGGCTTGAGCGCGCGTGTGTGGAGGGGGCTTGAGCGCGCGTGTGTGGAGGGGGCTTGAGCGTGCGCGTGTGTGTGTGTGTGTGTGTCTGTGTGTGCAAGTTTGAAGAAGGTGTAAACCGATGTGACGAATAAATTAAAATTCTATAATGATTGGAAACCAGAGGAAGAATCGAGACGATTGTTGAGATCGGCAAGAATACTGAAAAGAGTCCTGGAGACTTGCTGTCACTCAGGCTCCAGTGAAATACCACTAGCGTTAACTGGTATGAAAAACTTGCAAGGAGTCAAATTATAAAGTTCTTCAGAGGAAGAATCGAGACAAACCAAATCACAGCGGGATTTCTTAGAAAAGTCCTAGAGACCTAAAAAAGACTTTTTAGATTACAATTTGATAAACAAAGGACTTGTTTAAACAAGTCCTGGCGGCAACACCCCATAAGACACCAACTGTACGGCCACCTGCCCCCTATCACGAAAACTATTTAAGTTAGACGAACCAGACATGCAGGACACTGCTGGAGAAGCAGGGACGAACTCATAAGACGCAAACACACTTATAAAATACATCTATATATATTTATATCAATATCTATCAATCTATCTGCTTATATGTAATATGTGTTTGGGGGCATATATATATATATATATATAGAGAGAGAGAGAGAGAGAGAAAGAGAGATACACACACACACACACACACATACTTATCTTCTTGGAAATTTCAAATGAAAAAAAGAATGAATAAAAAGCGTGTATTAACTACCAAATCATACCGGATAGGATTAAGACAGAAAGAAAGAAAGAAATATATTGGGAGTAAAAGAGAAAATATAGAAAAGAACTAAAGAGAAATAATCTAAAACCGAAGTAAAAAAAAAGGAAAAAAAAAAAGAAAATGAAAGAAAGCTGGAAAAAGAGAGAAAAAGACTCTGAACTTGACACCGAGCAATGTTGCCTCTTGGTCTTGCGCGGTCGAGCAAGTCGCCATTTTTTAAATAATTCAGCAAACGACACTTAGGCCCGACTTTGTTCGTCAAAGGTTTTATTACGCCTGCAAACGAATGAAAGTAGCTATTAAACTGACAAGTCCTCATTGATGTAGGCGAGAGAAGTCTCTTCCAGTAGTCGAGTGGGGACAGCTTCAGAGGAGCAAGCTACTTACATACGTATGCACATACCTACACACCTACCCCCCACACACATGCATATATAAATACATATACACAGACAAATAAAATACATACATATATACTAGGTTGATGTAAAACGATCCAAAATCAGCCATGTTAGGGAAATCTTAAAAGTGCCTTTATCGTCATTCCACGGCCGTACGACTTTCACAGTTTTCTTTTTGTTGGACACACTTGTAGTAAGTTCCTTTACGTCATTCATAATTATCTTATATGAAAAGTTATGGAGGCACTCGTGGTGTAGTTAAAGGAAATAAACGCATTGACCACGTCCAAACCCTGTACGAGACTATTTGCATTTCCATTGCGCTTATACTCTTGGGAAAAGTAAAAATGCAACTATTTTCTTTCGATCTATGAAAAATAGTAGAGCACACTGAGCTCTCTAACCTTGGCACGGCAACCGATTTAGGAGAAGGAAAACTCTGAATTCAAACCTGTTAAACTCCATTTAAAAAAAACTGACGCTGTGTCAAATCCTGCTCATACGGAGGGGTTGGGTAAATGTTATGAAGATATACCCCATGACGTCACTGCATGGACACTCCCCGACACTACAAATAGTGACTGTGTGGATAAACGAGTCAAAGGAGTCTTGTCAGTTACCAGTAACCTTTACTGCCCACATTTCCGTAAATATATACTGCTGTAAATCTCTTTGTGTTATTCATTTCTGGCCCTTCAAAACCACAACAGTAAATACATATGTAGAGTAGCCATCACCTATTCTCTGGGGATATATATCAACCACTACCTTCTGTATCATGAATTTGCAAATACAACTGAATACTTTATGCTCTATATTTTTTTCTGTATGAGAATATGCTGAAAACATCTGAAAACTTCACCGGCTCAACCAAGAAAATTACTGGGTTTTTTTTGGGTTTTTTTTTTAAATTTTTGTTTTTTTTACTGGATTGTAGTGTGAGAGTTGAAGAAACTTATGAGATGATGTATCTTGGGCGCTGAACTGTAGGAAGAATATATGTAAAATCATGTAAGTCACAGGGTTCTGGGTCATTTCCTTTCTGGTTAGGCGGAGAACTTTCATTTCATAATCGTACTTACTGTAATAAAGTTCAAGTTGTAATTCAGACATACAAGATAAGCAATAATAACAAGTAATAAAATAGAACAATTAAAATTTACATAATATAATACGATTATGATATCATATTATTACAATATAATACTGTTACGATATTATAATATTCAATATAATACTATTTTAATAACATACTATAACAATATAGTACTATTATAATATGCTATCACGGTATAATACTATTATGATATACTATAACAATATGATATTATTATAATACTATTACAATATAATAATATTATAATATAATACTATTATAATATAATAATATTTTGATGTAATACTGTTATGATTTAATGCTATTAAAATATACAATTATATTAACTGTTATGTTTTGGTTTGGTTTGGAATTTACGGCATATTAACAAATGTTAGTTATTTAATGCGAAATCCTGTTTTTACATATATATTGAATATACATGATTTGTAAACACATTTTGTAGAGAAACACAGTTAAATGATCAAACAGTTCTATTTCTAACAATTTAATTTAGTATAAGTTTTTTGTTTCCTCTCAGTTTTAATATCAAATAGTTCTATATGACCCATTGATTGGACCCTATCAAGTGCTACCATTCCGAGTCAGAGTGAACCAGAGCGATGGCAATGAACGGGTACTCCGCATTCCTCAAAGCTCTGGAGCCTCACCATTAACTTGAAGCTATAATTGTTTACTAAATGTCATAGGGAAATCTAAATATCATTAGTTACTTGAAACAATATAACTGAATATCATTAGATAGAAATAATTTCTTGAACCCATATAATTACTAGTATTAAACTGGAATACTGTACTTGTAACCGTATAAATTACTTATTAGAATGGCTTTTTTCCAAATTTGTAGAATCTTTTTATATTCTATACATTCCTCAAACAGTTCCCTAATGGCGTTGACGGAACTTTCATTTGATGATAAGTATTTTAATATTTTGGGATATATTTCATCAGGTCTCATATTTTTACTCACATCAAACTTATTAAATTATAGTTTCATGTCTTTAGTTCCTGTTCGCCAATGGCCTGGGAGACCTGGGTTCAATCCCAGGTCGCGTCATACTAAAGACTTTAAAAATGGTACTTGATGCCTCCTTGCTTAACACTCAGCATTATAAGGTACAGATCAAGGGTAAAGTGGAGCAATCCAGGGAAAGGAGTAGCGCCCTCCCCTACACCTTGGTTGAGTAAGCTATCGAAAAGGGAGCCTTCTAGTCCCCCTCGACTATGGTCGCCAACTTTACTTTTACTTATATATGATAAGGCATAAACTGTAGTTGTAAAAATATAAATATACAATGAACGTAATTCCCTAACTTCTTGGAATAAAATAAACCTAGACAGATTGATATGCCGTTAAAATCAATCAGTTAATCAATCACTCAGCTTTTCTTATTAAGTTGGAAATTTTGAAAGAAAAAAATGAATGAAAAATGTAAGTTAATTTTCTGTTTTTATTTAAATGTTAGACAAAGCTGACTGGGTACAACCGACGTCTTTCACAACACACCACTGTGATTTGCCTTCTAGAATAAGTTTTATGATCTTTTCCTTTGTTTTAATTGACATTTCTTTTGTTAGAGCCACGTTTCCTTTCAATAAGGTATGCCTAACAGCTTCTTAAGATCTGCAAGAACTGTCTTTTAACTGTAAATCATTTTGCATATCTAGGCTTCAGCTGGTATTTGTCTTAGGAATGCAAATTACAAGTTTGGTAATGAATAATTCGAAATCATATCCGTTTTTATTGTGTAATGTTTGCTTGAAATAAAATAAGCAAAGTTAGCGGCCGTAGTCGAGGGTGACCTGAAGCTCTCTTTTCAATAGCTACTACACCGAGGTGTAGGAGAGGGAGCAACTCCTTTCCCTGGATTGCTCCACTTTACCCTTGAAACGTACCTTATAATGTGTTAAGCAAGAGGTATCAAGTACTATTGTTTGATTCTTTGGTATGAATCGACCGGAGATTGAACCCCAGTCTCCCGGGCCATTGACGAACACTCTACTACTCAGCCAATGGGTCGGTCTAAATAATGATACGAAATGATAATACGAAATCATATCCGTTTTTATTGCGTAATGTTTGCTTGAAATAATAAAATCGTCATATTTTTGTTTCGAAGATAAATGGACTTATAGTAGTATTTATTTATGTTCGATATTGAATGAGTCAAAAGTTTTGCAATATTTTGCTAACTTATTTGCTTTATTCTTCAAGTCAAAAAAAAAAAAAAAGGCAGCGAATCATTCAGTGTAGAGGCCATCGTGTTTCACTGTCTAAAGCAAACTTTCTGCCAGTTCTTTGTTTCTACGTTGATATTAGTTTTTGTTTTTCGAAACAAAGAACTTCTTCAACGAAACTTTTGCCTCTTGGTTGTTGAAGCGACGCGAGCGCAGAAAGTGAGCCATGAACCGGAACAAGTAAAACTCTGAGAGAGCTAGATCCAGACTATATATTAGGTGTGATATCAGATCGTTTCATTGAAGTTACTGGAGTTTAGTCTGAGAATTAGCACGTATGCAAAAATTGTAAACTTTTGACCCAGCCTAATATGAGTAAATTCTAGCAAACATTTATCGTAAAAATAGTTGTTAGTAACAGACATTAAATATCTTTTTTGGAGATTAAACTTCTGTTCTTACAGAAGAATACATAAGGATCAAAGGATTATGTATAAAGATCAAATGATTGAATATAAGGATGAAGGGATTTTGTATAAGGATCAAAGGATTATATATGAGGAAGAATGGATTGTATATAAGAATCAAAGGATTACATATAAGAAAGAAGGGATTATATATAAGGATCAATGGATTACATATAAGGTTTAAGGGATTAAATATAAGAATTATAGGAATATATGTAAGGATCAAGGGATTATATATGAGGATCAAGAGATCATTTATAAGGACAAGGTAATTATATATAAGGATCAAAAAATCATATATAAGGTTGAAGGGATGATATATAAGAATCAAAGGATTATAAATAAAGACAAAGGGATTATATATAAGGATCAAAGGATTATACGTAAGGATCAGTGTATTTTATATAAAGATGAAGGGATTGTATACAAGAATCAAAGGATTATATGTAAGGATCAAGTGATTATATATAAGAATGGAGTTATATATATAAAAATCAAAGTATTATATATAAGGACCAAACGATTATATACTAGAATGAAGGGATTATATACAAAGATCAAAGGATTATATATAAAGATCAAGGGATTATATATAAGAATCAAAGAATTATATATAAGGATCAGAGGATTATATATTAGAATGAAGAGATTGTATATAAGAATCAAAGGATTATATATAGGGATCAAGTATTATATATAAGGATGAAGGGGTTATATAAAAGGATCAAGGGATTATATTTGAGGATCAATGGATTATATTTAAAGATCAAGGGATTATATATACGAATCAAAGAGTTTTTACGCTCTCTTGATAGTTCCCTTTGAAAGAAACGAAAAGAAGTTTAAGAAAAAACAACTAAAGAAGGCGTTTTTTGGCTGTCAGTTCCAATATAACTGGTTTGAATGTTCTAATAATATATAATTTCATAACGACAATAATATTTTTTTTCTCTCGTAATTCTATTTGCTTTATTTTTGTTATCTGAATTTAAAGGCTTTATCATCATCTTTTTCCTTCTCTATTTTGTCTTCATTTTTGAATGTGCAAATGTTCACGTTTCACGTCTTGAAGGATATTTCTCGTGCCAGCAACCTTGCAATATGCTTGGTATGGTGCATGAAACATGAAACATGAAACATAGAAGAGCAGATGTTTTTTACTTCGATGGCAATCACCGAGTCTCATATATTAGGGTTTGTCAAGGCGTAACACACGCAAACACACCCATACACATACACTCACATACAGGTACACACACACAGATTTAGATTCAAAGGCACACGCGCGCGCGCACGCACACACTCACACACACACACACACACACATATATATAGATATAAAAATACAGATTAACATGCAAATACACAAACACACAAAAACAAGCGTACGCATTCGTACACACAAACAAATTCTCAAACACAAAATGAGAACCACATAAACACACACACACACACACACACACACACACTGAGATACACACACAGATAAACGGACACATAGAGATACACACACATAATTACATACACTCGCACACACACATACACACATACACAGGGATACACACAGAGACACACACACACAGATACGCTCACACACAGATACATACACTCTTACACAGATACACACAGAGACATACACACAGATACACGCACACACACACACACACACACACACACACACACACACACACATATATATATATATATATATATATATATATATATATATATATATAACGACCCACTGATCACTACACTGAAGCATGCATTCAAACAAATACCCAAATATGCAAAAAGAAGTATACTCACTCGCACACGTAATCGCCTATGCTCACACAAACACAAACACAGAACGAGAAGTGTGTGTTTGCACATACATACACAAATATATATTCAAACCATCACTCATACATATGCACGTAGATTTTTATGCACTCGTTCAAACGCATAAACAAACATGCAAAGAGAACACACGCACTCGTATTAGCACACACTCACGCAAACATATACAGACATTAAAAGAGGAGCACACACACACACACACACACACACACACACACACACACACACACACACACTTATATATATATATATATATATATATATATATATATATATATATATATATATATATGCGAGGTGCATACGATAAGTTTCCAGACTTTTTTTGTACAGGCATTTAAAATTGTCGTAGACTCTTGAAAATTCACTATGCTATTGCTATACATCTTATGAGATGACTGACCAATTTTTATGATATCATGTCCAAATGAACAACTACAGCAGCAATTGGAATACACCCTACTAAAGCCTGATTGTCACAGCTGGTGAATTTCAAAAATACAATCTGATACTTTAGAAGAACGATATGCAATAAAATTCTGTTTTAAACTTTGAAAAAAAGCCACAGAAATGTATGGAATACTTCAGATTGCTCTTGGAGCATCTTGCATGAATCGAGCATCAGTTTTTGAGTTGCATAAGAGATTCAAGGAAGGCAGGGTAATGCTGGAGCTTTGGGGAATGCGGAGTACTCCTTTGCCATCGCTCCAAGGTCTACTCTGGCCCAGAGTTGTAGCACCTGATAGGGCCCTTCTCAATGGGTCAAATACATCTAAACTGTGTACATATGCTAAACTGAATTAGATAGAACTGTCTTTATATCCTAAACTGAATTGTTTGAAATAGAACGGTTTATACGTAGGAAAATGGATTTTGTATTAATAACGTACAATTGTTTATGTGCAACCAAACCAAACCAAACCCAACCAAACCCAACCAAACCCAACCAAATCAAGCATACATCGGTACACAGATATATAGACAGAATCCCCCCCACAATCACCTGAACAAATCATAAACAAACAGGCAAACAAAAAATACCCTCCCCGTACACATAAATACAAACGCATACACAACCCATCACTGGTACATATGCACATACATTTACTTGAACTGATTAGCTGGAACCTGTATGTTATTTTAGGACATTGCGCGTGCGCGCACACACACACACACACACACACACACACACACACACACACACACACACACACACACACACACACATTTAAACAAATACAAACACATGCACAAATATACATACATGTATACATTCAAACACACATACACACGCATTTAAAAAAACAAACAAACACATACATATATATACACATTTAAATACACATACATACACACACACACTTAAGGAGACAAACACATACAGAGAAGTACATATAAGTACACATGTACAGTAATAATCACACATATGTACAAACATAATTTAATTCATGCATTGATACCTCCATACACACATTCAAATGCATCGAAACTGACGTTGTGTGACGTTTTGAGATGAGCCATTACCATTTTCCATAAAATATCTAAGATAGTTTCATCGTCCAGTTAAATCGCCTGAATTTCTTATATGAAAGTGTCATTATTAATTCTTGTCTGGTTTATCTTTTCATCTGATGCTTTTTGTTTCGTTTTGTTTCGTTTTGTTTGTTTTATATCACCAACTCCTCATGAATTGCAACGAAGAAAAGTCTGTGATAAAAAACAACAAGCATGAAGATATCCTAGATATTTCATGGAATAGTGACAATACTTCATCTCAGATTTTCCCACAATATTAAAGGTGCTTATCTTATGACTCTGAGTGCGTGTGTGTGTGTGTGTGCGCGCGCGCGTACGCATGCGCGTTATTTAAGAGTAACTCTTAAACGCTGTGGAAGATAATTTGACAGACATTAATACATTAGATTCTGTGATTGTGACCAAAATAAAAACATCTGCGTCATTATATATGTATATCAGATACCCAACGTTTCCAAATGAATTCATTAAATATGTTTGAATGATTTGTTCAGAGCAACTATAGTTATTAGCCGACAGTTAATTAAGAACTTTTTATAATAAGTTAAGGTTATAATTAAGTTTCGAAAAGAGAGAGAGAGAGAGAGAGAGAGAGAGAGAGAGAGAGAGAGAGAGAGAGAGAGAGAGAGAGATCAAAATGTTCAGAAAAGAAGAGGATAATGAAGTTTGCGTGTCTTTTTGTGTAAATAATTTGTTTTCATGTAATGAGAAATATTGTATATTGACAAAAAGAGATTGAGTCGAGTTTTATCATAAAAATATATTCTTTTTGTTTACGTGTTTGATTAACTTTTAGGTAATTAGCAACGTTGCTATCAGAAGGTACTATCTATCTATCTATCTATCTATCTATCTATCTATCTAAGTCTGTTCATATCTATCTATCTATCTATCTATCTATCTATCTATCTATCTATTCTTGTCTATTCATATTTGTCCGTGTATGTAACTATCAAAATGCACACACATTGTATATAATAATGTTTGCGCATAAAATATCCACATACATATTACTCTGATTAGTACACCAAACTCTCATATATATATATATATATATATATATATATATATATATATATATATATATATATATCAGTTAATATACAAATTTAAAAAAAATGTATATTAACTAATATATATATATATATATATATATATAAATATGAGTGTTTGGTGTATATATATATATATATATGTGTGTGTGTGTGTGTGTGTTTGTGTGTGTGTGTGTGTGTGTGTGTGTGTGTGTGTGTGTGTGTGTGTGCATTTATGATTTTAAGTAAAACATAACGGATGAGTTTCATTATAAATTTATTTCAACAGTCTTTTTGCAAAACAGTATCTTCAGATGGCATATAAGATTTCCTCTTATATTTCATCTAAAGATACGGTCTTGCCAAAAGACTGTTGAAATAAATTTATAATGAAACTCATTTGCTTAGTTTCACTTAAAATTATCGATACATTTTCTCTGCATGTGAGATTTTTTCATATACTTATATATATATATTCATATATTCTTATATATTAATAGACGCGTATTCAGCACTCTATTTGAATATACTATATATTCTATTTGGATTGTTCCTCTTAAGTCTATAAAGAGGCTTAATCTATTTTATATCACACACACACACACACACACACACACACACACATATATATATATATATATATATATATGTATGTATGTATTTACTTTTTTACATTTGAAGAGCGGAATTGATGTTATATTAATTGAATTACCATGACTAGAAAATTCGGCTAGCACCTACATGCAACATACAGAACACTGAACTGTTGTTTCGGCCTTATTGGGTCTCATCAGCAGTGCATACCATGATCTTCACCACTAGAGATCGAACCAGCAACCACAGAATTCAGAACCGAAATTCTACCACTGGAGCACCCGTCAATATCGCACATAAGCGATACCAAATGAACTAGTGATGGTAAATGTGCGACCACTTAACCTGATGTGTCTTGAAGGTACGTTATCCCTACAGAGGACACGGTCACCTCCGGGGCTACGTCTTCCCAAATCGGCGTTACGTATCCACATAAACTTAACCTCATGGGCAGGAAATAGATTTTTACTTTTTTTTACATTTGAATAGAGGAATTAATGTTATATTGATTGATTGAGAGAGAGAGAGAGAGACAGAGAGAGAGAGAGAGAGAGAGAGAGAGAGAGAGAGAGTGTGTGTGTGTGTGTGTGTGTGTGTGTTATATTGATATATATAGAATGAGTTGACACAATTACACATGAATGTATTTATATTCATATATCTACATATATATTGAATTAGCATGACTAGTAGAGTATCGATTAATACAACATTAATTCCTCCATATTATATATACTATCTATATCAATTTGCATATCTACATAAATACATATTAATTATAATCTTTATATCACACATGCTTATATCCACACACACACACACACACACACACACACACACACACACACACACACACACACACACAAGCGCGCACACACAAACACATACATATGTCTATGATGATTTATATACAATTTCTACCACAAATATTAATTTAAAATATCACAAAAATTTTCTCTATATAATAATTTCAGTAAGTCCTTCACACGTATATGGGTTTGTGCGTGTGTACGTGAATGAGTGTGTGTGTGTGTTTGTGTTATATTGATATAGATAGACATGAGTTGACACAACTACATATAGATGTATTTATATTCATATATCCACACACACACACACATACACAAATATATATATATATATATATATATATATATATATATATATATCGAGATATGACTGAGTCTGTTCGAGATCCACCTGGTGCTTTCATATCTGTTACCAATTACTCAAGAGTGAATATGATTATAAGATTGTGGCGCTGTATTCAACTTGCAGATATATAAATTATGATGTCACCTTATCCTCTGTTTATCTTGATTACACACGTGCGTGCCACACTTCACATGCACGCTCGAGCGCATCGCCGGACATTAACGCTCCGATTCAGCAAAACTCGCTCGTTCCAACTCCCCAGTTTAAGCCACACACAATGACAGTCTAGCCACACGCTGGAAAGAGGGGGGTGTCCTCGTGGTGTAATGGTTAAAGAGATGTACTGCGCAATGGTAGTAAGCGAGTTCGAACTCTAGTCGCGCTAGAGTTCGGGCAAATACTCTTGGGAAAGGTATGAACCCCCTTATCCTCCTATCTATGGGTTAAATAGTACCACTACCGTTCTTCTAGGAGAATGGCTTTGGCATTAAATAACCTACAAAGGTTAATATGCCATTAAAACAAAGAAACCAAACCAAACCAAACGCTGGAAAGAGAAGAAAGTAGTCAGATTTATCTTACAGTTGACTGATTCCTTGCTAGGCTGCTCCATTCGAGTCGTCTAGAGCTGGACGATCTTCCTATCTATCTAAGCCTGCTAGTATCTATCTCTCCTCACGCTGTAAAGAAAAGATAGTCATATTTATTTTATTGACCTTGGCAAGTTAATTTCAGTGCATTTCTAAGGTCAATATATCACCCTGTCAGCTGGGACCGTAAAATATACTGACTGTTCTCTGAAGAAGAGTAAGAACCTATCTCCCAAACAGTGTCCTGAATATGATACAAAACCATCTAATGGTAAGGCTCCAGTTCTAGAACTTTGGGGAATGCAAAGTACTCTATCATTACCATTACTCCCAGGTCCACTCTTACCCTGAGTGGTAGTACCTGTTAGAGTCCCATCTATGGGTCAAATAGGAATATTTAATCATTCACTATACTCGAAACAATTTTCTGTATGTAAACAAATTGAATTATTAGTGTTAGATAGCAATACTTGAAAACCATTTAAGTTTGTCCAAGCAAATGAGCTTAGGTTCGCTTAAAAATAATGTTACTTACAAATTATTCATTTACAAATTGTATATATATATATATATATATGCGTGTATGTGTATGTGTGTCTATATGTGTATGTCCAAACAGGATTTGGCATTGAATAACTTATAAGGTTTGATAGGTCATAAAACAAATATATCCAGCCAACATCAGGTTAATAGAGATTATTTAACAGATCCCAACTCCTTTCCAATGATATACGACAAGTTGTACTGGGTTATATTATTAATCTTCGTAAATATCAATAAAAATAACTCTTGACATTGAGCATTGGTTAGCAGCTAAAAGTCTCGCACAAGAACGCTCTACTATTGTGGCCCTGTACCAGATTTTTCTTGGCTTGACAAGTTTGATTCATCTTTCGCGGTATCTATGCTTTTCATTTTGAAGTTTTCAACCTCATCAAAAGTTCTGGAAACCTTTATCATCGGCCAAGACAAATTTGGTATGATTTGCCTGTATGACGGAGGGTTTTACCGTTGTGATGGCTAACCCAGAAAGCTGAAGTTTAGTTTGAAGTCAGTTTTCTCATTTTTTTATATTTACTTATGAATCCCTTTAATTCTCATCTTACTCTGGTGGACCCTCATAGCCATTCGACATTTTAAAAAAATCCAATTTTATTTTTATAATCAACCATTTTTAAGAATTGTATTCAGAATTATCAAAATGTTTTGGATTGGTTTGGCTTTTTATTCGTTTTCTAAATCCATTTCAATAAAATAAGATTTATACACATAGATAGATAGATAGATAGATAGATAGATAGATCGAAACAGACTGAGATAAATAGATAGGAAGAATAAACTAAATTTGATAGATAGATAGATAGATAGATAGATAGATAGATAGAAACAGACTGAGATAAATAAATATATACTATGAATTGAGTGAACTTTATAGATAGATAGATAGATAGATACCATGAATAGACTGAACTTTATCGATCGATCGACCGATAGATAGATAGATAGATATGAACAGACGAAAATAGATAGATAGATAGAAACAGACTGAGATAAATAAATATATACTATGAATTGACTGAACTTGATAGATAGATAGATAGATAGATAGATAGATAGATAGATAGATATCATGAATAGACTGAACTTCATCGATCGATCGACCGATAGATAAATAGATAGATAGATATGAACAGACGAAAATAAATAGATGGATAGAAATAGACGGAGATAGATAGGTATAAATATACTGAATTCGATAGATAAGAAAAGAGATTGAGAGAGAGAGATACAGATATGAACAATCTGAGATTGATAGACACAGACTAAGTTAGAAAAATATATACCATGAATATACTGAACTTGATAGATAGATAGATAGATAGATAGTTATGAATAGACTGAGATAGATAGACAGATAGATAGATAGATATGAACATACTAAAACTGATTGTTTGAAACAGACTGAAATAAATAGGTATAAATATACTGAATTAGATAGGAATAGAGATATTGAGAGACACAGATATGAATAATATGAGATAGATAGATTTATTTATTTGTTTATTTGTTTGTTTGGGTTGGTTTCTTCCTTTAATGGCATATCAACTTTCGTGAGTTATTCAATGCCAAAGCTATCCTTTTAGAAAGGCAGTGATACTACTTAAGTAGTATTCATACCTTTCCCATCGGTATTAATTCGAAAGGGAATGCGGGGGTGTCCCCGTGGTGTAATGGTTAAGGCGATGGTCTGTGAGTTCGAACTCCAGTCGCGCTATTACGTTCACTTTCGGACAAATACTCTGGGGAAAGATATGAACCTCCTTATCCTCCCAGCTATGGGTTAAATAGCACCACTACTGTTCCTCTAGGAGAATGGCGCAACTGGAGTTTGAACTCACTTACTTCGAGGCTGCAGTTCAGCACTTATCCGTAAAATGTTTTGTGTATTTTTGAAGTATAACTAATTTGTTACTCATAAACTATGACGATTAACTTAATTTTATGGAAAATGAATGTTCCCTTTAAAATGAATGTTCCCAATAAAATAAGTCATAAATATAGAAGGACACACACACATATATATATGTATATATTGTTCGGTTTAGTTAGGTTTCTTTGTTTAATGGCATATCAACACTTGTAGTTTATTTAATATCAAATCCATCCTTCGAGAAGAATAGTGGTGGTACTATTTAACCCATACCTGGAAGGATAAGGGGGTTCATACCTTTCCCAAGAGTATTTGTTTGAAAGTGAATGTAATAGTGTGACTGGAGTTCGAACTCGCTTATTGTGGCACAGTTGCCGTGATGTTTAATTATTTTATTGCCCGGTTTGGTTGGGCCACGATTTTTTCCAGTTGGCTTTTGGGTTGGCTGAGGTCTTTGAGCGGAGATGTAAGTCAAATTGGAAAGTTTGAGCGAGTACATAACGTTCAACACAGGAAAGCCAAAATGTAAACAAAATGGATTCATATCTTGTCTATGACAGGTTTGATTGGAAAAGTAAAAACAGTGAATTTTCGACACGTGAGAGATTACGCAATAATTCAGCAAGATGGCATCATCCCAACCAACATCCTGAAATTGAATATACGAAAATAAGAAATTTCGAAAAAGTGATCAGTTAGCTATTTTGTTTTACCAATTGTTTGCTGTTTTTGTTTCCTGGCGTCTGCGGTGGGACGGAGAATAAATAAAGTTAGCTATTTTGTTTCCTGGCGTCTGAAGCACCCCCATTGTGGGAATGCCGACGGGGCTGAAGGTATTTTGGGATTTTGCTGGACGCGTGTGGGCTGCGGCCCTGCATCCGGAGCCACTTTATAAAAGGCCTTGTGCCGTACTTGTCCGGTGGTGGGACGGAGAACAAATACAGTTAGCCAGTCAGTCAGTTGTTAGAGGTTTGCATTCAGAGAGTTCTGTCGGGCTGGGGGTGGGCGTGTCTCTTTATGTTTGCTCATAAACCTTTACAGATCCCCCCCTCTCTCTCGTGCTACTGTATGCAGTTTGAACATTGAACAATGAATGATTGTTAATTGCTGACGGAGAGTTCTCCATTGTTTTTGAGTTGCTAACACCCAGGCAACTTTATTCCAGCGGATCACCCCGACCGTCAGAAAAAGTTCCGGATGGATTGTGTCATTCCTTGTCAGCGGATCTTTCAAACAAACCGTAGGCACAGACAGGATCGATAAACGAACTATCTGAAAATGTGATGCTATAGTATTATTACGATTATTATTACGATTCCGCAGTTCTTCGCTTTAACCATTACACCACTAGGACACCTCACTCCAATATATACTGTAATCCACAGACAGACTGTTTTGTGGTATTACAACTCTTCAGTGTGGCTGGATGCACGTGACGCCCCAAACTGGAATCGAAACCCGGCTGATTTTACGTCAGTCATATACCTGAGCCATTGTCATCTCAGCATCAGTGAAGGAATTTTCTCAGTATATATTCACATATACGTTTATCGGCAACCGGGGTGATCAATTCATGAGTAGAGCTTTGCATTTATGCGTATGTGGCAGCCGGCAATTCTTTGCTTTAGTGCTCAACTCTCAATGAGTAGTATTTATATATACATAATGCCGTCCACAGACAGACTGTTTCGTTTAATATATATATATATATATATATATATATATATATATATATGTATAGTTTGGCAGCATTTCTTCGTTAATACAAATTTCATTAAACATAATAGACATTTTTGTCTGCATATTTTCTTCTGGATCCGTTCGTATTCCCGTATTGCTTTTATCGTATTCGGCGGGAAATGATTTATGTATTGTCCATAGCTGTATATATCCCTAGTACTTTCTGCCCGACTTTGGGCCATCATCAAGGGAGGAAAGAGCGTCTTTACCGCTATAATCCTCAACGGTAAAGACGGAATAGGAACGGATCCAGAAGAAAATATGTAGACAGAAAATGTCTATTATGTTTAATGAAATTTGTATATATATATATATATATATATATATATATATATTGTCATCCACAGACAGACTGTTTCATTGTATCACAACTTTTCAGTGTGGCTAGACACATAGGACGCTTGAAGCTGGGATCGAAACCCGACTTAGTATCATACCGCTCAGCCAGCTGGCGACCCACGCCAGCTGGGGAATTATAAGGCATTATGTAGTAGCTTTCGTTTGTTTACATTTTGTCTTACCGGATACCAGAGTTCTCAATTCATTTGGAGAGCTTTGCATTACGCGAGTGGTAGCCGTTAATTCCTTCGCCAGAGTGCTCAACCCCCTGGTGTGGGGAGCGTATATATTGTCATCCACAGACAGACTGTTTCGTTGTATCACAACTCTTCAGTGTGGCCGGACACGTACGACGCTTGAAGCATATATATATATATATATTTGATTGAACATAATAGACATTTTTTGTCGATATTTTTTGAATTGATCTTATGATATTCGGCGGGAATCGGTTGATAAACCTTCCATAATTAGTTATTTCTCAAGTACTTTCGGTCCAACTTTGGGCCATCATCAATGGAGGATGTATTACAAAAGTGATGTAACTTTTGTATGTACATTACCACTTTGTAAGAATGGGCGTTTGTGCTGTTGTATTGTGCAGCGTTTACTGTTCCTATAAATAGCGTCAGTAGCTAAAGACATTCGTGGGAGAGGAATTATTTTTAATGACAAGTTGGAGATTTCAAATTTATTATAGTATATAATAATTTTTTTTATTAGGATCAGCGGGGTGTATGTTTCTATGAATCAATGTTTTTAATATTTTTCATCAACCAATTCCCGCCGAATATTATAAGATCAATATGGCAATTCGAAAGGATTAACAAAAAATATGTAGACAAAAATGTCTACTATGTTCAATCAAATATGTATCAATGAAGAAATGCTGACAATATATATATATATATATATATATATATATATTACTTTAGTATTGGTTTATTCAATGCGAGCCTTGTGGTTGATTTTGCCCGGATAGTTTTACACTATTCAGCTCCCAAAGTTGTCAATGATAATTGAAAATCCCCTCTTTAATATTAAGTAGGTTGCAAGCTTTTGATAGTAAGTTAAAATATTACTACTATGTTGAACTATGTTAAGCTTTAGAGAAATAAACCAAGTTATTTCTTGCAATAAATACGTCTAAGGTAATCTTTTTGTTCATAGACTACTAAAATCTTATTGTTGACCCTTAAATTACTGGGGTAAGTCTCCGTGACGTAGTGGTTAACGTACTGGACTCTGACATCGTTGTAAGCGAGTTCGAACTCCAGTTGCACTATTATGTTCACTGTCGAATTGATACCATGGGGAAAGGTATAAACCCCCTTATTACCTCTGCTATAGCTTAAAAATTACCACTACTGTTATTCTATGAGTATGCATTTGGCATTAAACAACCCACGAAGGTTGATATGCCATAAAGCAAATTTACTATATTGCTTGTGCAGAACCAACAAAAAAATCTTATAAATACGTTCAGGGACCATATGGACCCTGTTTGAGAAGCTCTGCCTTAGACTGTTTGCCCTATTAAGGTTACTTTGTCTTACTAGGGGGTGTCTTCGTGCTGTAAAGCGATAGACTGTGGAATCGTAGTAAGCGAGTTCGTACTCCAGTCGCGCTATTACGTTCACTTTCGGGCGAATACCCTTGGGAAAGGTATAAACTCCCTTATCCTCCCAGCTATGGGTTAAATAGTACCACTACTGTTCTTCTAGGAGAATGGCTTTGGCATTAAATAACCTCCAAAGGTTGATATGCCACTAAACAAAGAAAGAAAGTTGTCTTACTAATATTGTACTAATGTGCCACAAATTCTTCGAACAATAATCTCTGGGTTTTCTGGTCAGATTTGTCTCTTTTAGTTCACATGTTGCCCAACCAAGGCTCTAGAGACCAGTCTCTCCTACTATTTACTTATAACAGAGTCAGAAAGAGAAGAGATGGATTCATACCTTTCCTAACTGCAACAGAGCGAAGAGAAGCGCAAATAGCCTTGTTCAGAATTTGAACTTGGCTCACTGCGCCCATTTTCTACGGCAATGACTGTTACATCACAGGTGCCTCCTGTATGGTTTACGCTATTTGATCTTGTCACAGACAAACATAAGTTTACTTAATCCCAACATATTTTGATAGAAAAGAAAACTAAAGGAAATGCACTCACTTAATTGATCAACCCTATCGTTGTAGATCTGGCATCAATCTGAGAACAACACAGATATTTGTACCTACGCCAATTATTATGCGTAAACAAGTATTTACAATTATATGCATAAACCTGCATCTGCATAATAGAAAGTATGTCCATGATTATAAGGGAAAAAAAAATACAATATCCGAGTGTCATTCAATGAATAAGGTGAAATATTACCTAAGGTTGCCGTATAGCTGCTGTTTTGTGGAATATTTTCAAACCTCTTATCTCTAAAACCGTCCAAATTAGACGAACAAGACATGTGGGACACTGCTGGAGAAATAACGACAAACTCATAAGTGACGTTTTCCTATGGATGTGCAAGTGTAAGAGACCAACTAGAACGTATCTGCAGCAGTTCTGTACGGATACAGAAGAAAACCTGCCGGAAGCACTATTTACAGTTGCACTTTTTCAATGAAATGAATAGGGATGAATCCTTTTATGTTCCAGAAGATTGTCAGTATGATCTTCACTGACTACTGCACCCGAAACTGTTTCCTTATCGGAGAGTTAGTGTGTTTCCGCTCCATACACTGTCTTTTCGACTCGGGTTCGTTATGGAAAACCCATGTTTAGACCATTTGTAAAGATTTTCTGGACTAAAAGATACTTCTCCGTACACATCATACGTTCTTCTATATATAATTCCTATGGTTTGCAATTCTCAACGACCTGCCTGTTGTCGGCGTAGACCTTTCATGATGTTCACTCCACAAAGCAAAGCCATGATTATTACACAAGTATTATCTTGCTAGTAAAGTATAAATTAGTATTACTCTACTAGTTAGTGTTACATATAGCAGTATTTTGTATATACCCAACCCCTTCACCACAGCCAAAATGTGATGCATGGTTGGTTGGTTGGTTGGTTTTATTTTAGTGGCATCTCTACTATTGTAGGTTATATAATGCCAAATCTTCTTTATACATACATATTAAATATATGTGATTTGTAAACACATTTTGTTGATAATACTTTTAAACGAACCTGAGCTCAAATCGTTTTGGACACAGTTAAATGGTTTCAAGCATTTCTATCTAACACGAATAATTTTATTTACTATTAATCATTTGTGAGCACATATTTAAATGGATATACATATATGATTTGTAAGTGAATAGTCTTTTGGTAATTTCATTTTTAAATTAGTTAGAACTAATTTGTTTGCACACGGGTATTGCTATTGTTTCTAAACGGTTAAATGGTTTCCACTAATGCTATTTAACACTTATTCAATATTAATCATTTGTTTGTACACTGTAAAGTGGTTTCGAGTATTGCTATTCAACACTAATTATTCTATTGAACAGTATTTATTGATTTGCATACAGTCAAATGCTTCCATGCATTTCTACATAATACTAATAATTCAATTTAAGTACACAGTTTAACAGTGTCAAGTATAACTATTTATTTAACACTCATAATTCTATTCAACATTACTCATTCGTTTACACACATTTAAATGGTTCTAAGTATTGCTAAGTATCACTAACAACTCAATTAAACATCAGTCATTTGTTTACATAGTTAAATGATCAAAGAATTCTATTTTTAACAATTCTATTTTTAACAATTCAATCTATCATAAGTCATTTGTTTGCACACAGTTTAAATATCAACCAGTTCTATTTGAGCCATCGATAGGAACCAGTCACGTGCTTCTACTTCGGATAAATGTGAATCTGAGAGTAATAACAATGAAGAGGTACTCCGCATTCCCCAACGCTCCCGCATTACTGGAGCCCGACCTTCAGATTGTTTAGAGTCATATCTAGGACACTCGTTGGAGGGGAGTCTTACCCCTTTGCAGAGATCCAGTCTGTCTCTTCTTTAATCCCAGCCGACTGGGTTAGATGTGATACAAGGTCAATTTTTAAACAGAGTAAAACTGGTTTGAATTCAGAGTTTTTCTTTTCAAAGACCAGTTGGTTGTTAAAGAATCCAGTCTGCCTATTTTACCATAGCCGTGGGGAGGGGAAGAACAGATGGATTTCTTCCTTTCGTAAGGGCATAAGTGCGAAAGGAAACACTAGTAAACTCATCCAGGATTTGAACTTATGTCGCTGATTTCATTTCCTACGTCGATAACCGTTACGCTTTGCACGCCTCTTGACTGACGCTGCATGCCTCGAGTAAGTGAAATAGTATTACTTCAGTGGTTACTATGACATAAATTAGTATTACCTTGTTAGTCATTATTACATAATCCACAAATAACTGTCTAGATTGTATTACAAGTTTCACTTTACCAGTTAGTATTACATAAGCTATAATTACTATACTTAATAATTTTACATAATATTACTGTATTAGTTAGAATTGGATAGATATTGATTTCAGTGTTAAATAGATTATTATTACATTGTTTGTATTACGTAAGTTTTTATTACTCTCCTAATTAGTTTTATATAACATTATTGTACTAGGTAGATTTGATTAAGTTAGTATTGATTTTCAAGTCAGTATTAAACAAAAAATATGAGGAGCCACAGGCATAAGCCTCTATGTTAATGCTCACAAAACGGAATATATGTGCTATAATCAAACGGGTGACATCTCCACTCTAGACGGAACCCCTCTTAAACTAGTAGACAAATTCACTTACCTAGGAAGCAGCGTCGCATCAACCGAAAAGGACATCGACACGAGGTTAACGAAAGCATGGACACCTATCAATAGGCTATCGATTATATGGAAATCAGACTTAACCGATAAATGAAACGCAGTTTCTTCCAGGCAGCGGTCGTATCGATACTGCTATATGGGTGCACTACATAGACTCTAACAAAACAGCTGGAGAAGAAGCTAGATGGCAATTACACAAGAATGCTGTGAGCAACCTTGAACAAGTCCTGGCGGCAACACCCCACAAGACACCAACTGTACGGCCACCTGCCTCCTATCACGAAAACTATTCAAGTTAGACGAACCAGACATGCAGGACACTGCTGGAGAAGCAGGGACGAACTCATAAGTGATGTACTCTTATGGACCCCCATATATGGCCGTGCAAAAGCAGGACGACCAGCACGAACATACATTCAGCAACTATGTGAGGATACGGGATGTAGCCCGGAAGACCTGCCTAGGGCGATGAACTATAGGGAGAAGTGGCGAGAGAGGGTCAGGGATATCTGTGCTACCAGCACGACATGATGATGATGATGATGATGATGATTACAAAAGTTATTATTACTCTACTAGTTAGAATTACTAATGTATTCCTTTTTTAGTCTTTATTATTTAATTAGCATTATGTAATTTACTATTACCTTTCTAGTTAGTTATTACAATAGTATTAACTTGCTTGTTAGTATTATATAGATTAATACTAATTTGTTGATAATTACAAGGTAAGTAAGTTAAGTTGGCGACTTTAGTCATAGGTGACCCGAAGGCTCCCTTTTCAATAACTACTACACCGAGATGTAGGGGACGGTGCCACCCCATTCTCTGGATTGCTCCACTTTACCCTTGATCCTTACCTTATAATGCTAAGTGTTAAGGACGGTGGCATTAAGTACCATTTTTTGAGTTTTTGGTATGACTCGACATGGGATTGAATTCCGGTCTCCTGGACAATTGGCCGGGCCCCAAAAATACTGTACAGGCTATGTGACAGTAGCGGCCCAGATGCTCTTAAAAAAAGGAGAAAAAAGATTTCATATCCCATATGTCGTGTAAATATGATATGTGTAAATGTTATTCACGTAGATAAAGTTATTTATTAAAAGAGATTGCTGCACAAAATGTTGATAGTCGTAATATATTTGCATTTTTGGCCCTTTTCCAATGAAAAAAAAAAAAAAAAATGGCAGTAAGGACAGTGACAGATTCAAAATAAAGGCAAGAAAAAAGGAAAAGAAAAAAAAACTATCTGATCTTGACGGCTTCATCTGCTGATTGGAATAGAAACCGCCAGGAATGATATTTTGAAAACAGAAACCAAAGGATAAGAATCTGAGATTCTTAGACACACGAAAGAATATGTTATTAAAGACATGAGTGTAATCAGAATTATTTTAAAATATGATTATTTGTTATAGAAGTTCTACTGTTAACGAATCGGAAAGCAAATCAGAGGCAATGGGTTCGAATTCTGCTCATACAAGGCGTAATCAAAAAGTATCGAGACTGAATCTTTAATTTAAAATAAATTAATTCCTTGAATTCGAGCAGCCAGTATTTATGTTACTAACTAGAAATATACTGACCCGAGCAGCCGTAATTTTCGCCCTGAATTTCCAACTTCTACATGAATTCTATCCATAAAATGTTGCAATTTTATATTTCAAATATAATTTTCGTATCTTTAGCATATTTCAAATTGTCAATTTGATGTTGTTACCGGTTATTTAAAGTAAGTAAAGTAGGTGACCGTAGTCGAGGGTGACCCGAAGGCTCCTTTTCAATAGCTACAACACCGTGGTGTAGTGGAGAACGCTACTCCATTCCCTGGATTGCTCCACTTTATCCTTGATCATTACCTTATAATTCTGAGTGTTAAGCAAGGCAGAATCAAGTGCCATTTTTTGAGTGTGGCATGACTCGATCTGGGATTGAACCTCGGTCTACCGGACCATTGGTGAACACTCTACTCATTAGGCCAATTTAACAACCTTTAACGCAGATAAATAGCAAATAACAGCATTTTACATTTTCTGTTATTTTTCAAGTCAAGAGTGCAGGTTGGAGGGGCCTGTGGTCTTGGGAAGCTCTGGGTTGTAAGGGTCAAAATTTAGATAAAGTAAGCAAAGAAAGTTTAGACGATTCAGTGCCAATTCTTGATCTTTTTCGTTCAGAGGATTAGATAAGCAACTAAAATATTCTATACTTACCAAGGTTAGCTCCTGGCGGCTTTTTCTTGTTTCGTAAATCATCCCAGGAGTAAAATTTGAGGACGTAGAGGACATTAAAAGAAATACAACAGATTTCTGAATAATGAAACATCTTTCCACGGGAGATGTTATACCAACAACACGATACTGTCTACATATAAACGGGATTGCAAACACAAACTTAATAACCCCCTCATTGTTGAATGGATAGCGTGTTGAACAGGTTCCATGAATTTTGGATAGCGTTCGATTATTGTCTTGAGTATAAGCAAAATTTGGTTCCAAATATTCTAACATTTCTATTTAGTATTAATCAATTGTTTTACACTCACTTTTAAATACTGCTATAAAACATCAATAGTTTTATTTTCTCACAGTTCAATGGGGGTGTCCTCGTGGTGTAATGGTTAAAGTGATGGACTGCGGAATCGTAGTACGCGAGTTCGTACTCCAGTCGCGCTATTACGTTCACTTTCGGGCAAATACCCTTGGGAAAGGTATAAACTCCCTTATCCTCCCAGCTATGGGTTAAATAGTACCACTACTGTTCTTCTAGGAGCATTAAATAACCTAAAAAGAGTTGATATGCCATTAAAACAAATAAACCAATCACAGTTCAATGGTTTCAAGAACGTCTATTTAACACTAACAATTCAATTTAGGCACACATAGTTTCAAGTATTGCTAATCAACACTAATAATTCAATTCAACATTACTCATTCGTAATCCCAGTTCCATGTATGTATCACTAACAATTCAATACAGTCATTTGTTTATACAAAGTCAATTGGGGAAACAGTTCTTTTTCTAATAATTAAATTTAGAATAATTCATTTGTTTGCACAGAGTTTAAATATCAAACAGTTCTATTTGACATATAGATAGGACCCCATCGGATGGATTGGTTTGGTGTAATTTGGTTAGGTTTATGGCATATATAAAAAATTGTAGGTCATTGAATGCTAAATCCTGTTCATAAATATATATTGAATATATATGATTTGTAAACACATTTTGTAGATACATTTTTAAACATGCCTGTGCTCATATATAGTATATCGTATGTAGTCAAATGGTTTCCAATATTTCTAACATGAATATTTCTATTTATTATTAATAATATGTTTGAACAAAGTTAAATGGGACCAAGTATTGCTATTTAACACTAAGTATTCTATTCAACACTATTCATTCATTTGTGCTCAGTTAAAAGGTTCCAAGTATTGCTACGTATCACTAACAATTCAATTGAACATTAGTCATTTGTTTACACACAGTTAAATAATTAAACAGTTCTATTTCTCACAATTTAATTTAGCGTGATTCATTTGTTTGCTCTCAGTTTAAATGTCAAACAGTTCTATTTGACCCATAGATAGGACCCTATCAGGTGCTACCACTCTGAGCCAGAGTGGACCTACGAGCTATGGCAATGAAGAGGTACTCCATATTCCCCAAAGCTCCAGGACTAGACCCTGACCCTCAGATTGTTTAGTGTCATATCCAGGACACTTGTATGTAGGTGTCTTACCACTCAGACGAGATATAGTCTGTGTATTCTACAGCCCCAGTCGACTGGGCTATTGGCACTTAAGAAGCTCTTATTTGCTAGCAAATTGTATAGCAATGTCCGCTTTAGGGTATCTGTGGATTCAGTTATTTGCAGTGTCAGTTATCCACAGTCAACTCTAAAAATAAACACTTCGCAAGTGTTATTGGATAATGGTTCCAAAGAGCAAAGATGGTGATCTTAGCAATTCAGATACGACAAAGAAGGAATATGTTTCCTTCGAAAAAATAAATAAATAAATAAAAGCTCTCGATTTAAAAAGAAAAATTAAAAAAGAAAGAAAAAACAAACAAAAGTAATGCTCTGATATCTTAATATCTGATTGTGAGGCTCCTATTCTAGAGATCTGCGGAATTGCCCCTATTCCCCGGTTTATTCTAACCCAAAGTGTAGTACCTGTTAGAGTCCCATCTATGGGTCAAATTGATATGTTTAAAAATTATTCCTATTTTACAGGAACACTTGATGCTGTATAAATGTAAATTATTTGTATTAGATAGAAATACTTGGAACCATAAAAGTGTGTGCAAATTATTTGTATTAAGAATAGTTACTTGAAGATAAACATCTAAAGATTATTATTCGTTATTTGAAATCATATTAAACAATTAAATATGAATATTTAATGAACACAATTCTCTATGTATAAGATAACCCTAGATGGGTTGACATGCCGTTAAAATCAATCGAGCAAATAATCTCACATTTAATTTCATGTTTGTGAGCAAGAAAGAACAATAACTGACAGTGGAAGTAACAAAATTTAGATTTAAAAAATTTAATGTTATTGTTCACGATTCATTTTGTTCAAAATTTTCAGTTTTTAAAATTAAAATATATAACCTTTCAATAGTTAGCAAGCTAGTCTAGTGTTATATAGTCATCTTCATCATCATTCAGCATCACAACGACACCATATCAAAGACAGACGCATGAATAAACGACGCATGATAAAGACGCAGGAAGGAAGACACAGGAAGACTTCTTTAACAAAATATATACCTCTCACTTTGTTGCAAGGGTTTGCATGTGAGAGGGTGCTGGAGACCGAACATAAACTTCATATTTTGACCCCACTGTTATGACCGTCACGTTGTGTCTTTCTTGTTCTCTTAGATGCTCAACCAGAGGTCTTGGGCTCACTCTATCGGGGGTTTCCGAGAGCCCCCTCGGTCGGGTGTGGCCTTCCCTACCACATCTCGTCTCTAACTCTCTGGAATTCTACTGGCAACTGCATCGGGGGGTTCCGAGGTCCCCCTCGGTCGGGTGTGGCTTTCTCTACCACATCTGGTCTCTACTGTCTGGAAGTCTGCTGGCAACTGCTTTGGCACCCCGAACTCAACTGAGTTAAATAATTATTCAACGCCCACACGATCGCCCACTGGATCTTTGAAATCGAATGTTTAATCGTCATCAAGCGGAAATAACTGTCATGCAGTTCAGAGGTTACTCTCTTCCGGTGCATTACTGTAGTGGCACAATGGGACCTTCACCTTGTCCCATATCATAACCCTTAATCCGCTCACGCGATCTCTTTCGATTACTGGCCATTGGAATGCGTCACTTCCTTCCGGTGTATCACCTTGGAATGGCATTTTTGGGCCGGGTCGAAGGTCAAAATATAACACTAGCAAACCTTCTCGAGTGAGTTCGAGTCTCATTTGGTGCCCCATTTTTACAGCCTTTTGCCACATCTAAGCAAAAAGCTTTGTAGATTATTTGAATGGTGACCTCTGGTGGTGTAAGGGTTAGCAAACCGTCACGAGTGTGTTCGAGTCTCATTGGGTGCTCAATTCATACGGCCTTTTGCCACATCTGAGTAAACAGCTTAGTAAAATACTTTTGAATGGTCACCTCTAGTTGTCTAAGGGTTAGCAAGCGCGACAAGCAAACCTTCACGAGTGAGTTCAGGTCTCATTGGTACCCCATTCGTACGACCTTGTGCCGCATCTAAGCAAAAAATTTAGAAAATAACAATACACTAAGGTTGGGCACCTCGGTTGGTGTAATGGTTTGTAAGTTAGACTAATAAACATTCACGAATGAGTTCGAATCTTATTTGGTGCCCTATTCATGCCGTATCTAAGCAAAAAGCTTAGTAAATTACATTTTTTTGAATGGTCGCCTTGGGTGGTGTAAGGTTTAGCAAGTTAGACTAGCAAACCTTCACGAATGAGTTCAAATCTCACTGGCTGCCTTGTTTATTCTGCCTTGTGCCACATCTAAGCAAAAAGCTTAGTAAATTACTATACAACATTTTAATCTGCTTCGTTCATTCGTTCTTTTTTGTGGCCGTTTTTTTTTTTTAATTTGGTTTCTTTGTTTAATGGCATATCAACTTTTGTAGGTTATTTAATGCCAAAGCCATTCTCCTAGCAGAAGAGTAGCGGTAATATTCAACCCATAGCTGGGAGGATAAGGGGGTTCATACCTTTCCCAAGGGTATTTGCCTAGAAGTGAACGTAATAGCACGATTGGAGTACGAACTCGCTTACTATGATTCCGCAGTCCATCGCTTTAACCATTACACCACGAGGACACCCCCGTTTTTTTTAAAGTTAAAACAAAAAAAAAAAAAAGAAAAAAAAAGGAGAAAAAAACATTAGTATTTGGTACGCGAGAAACGTTTCCAACTCAATTCTTAATGATTACCTGTATTTTTTAAGGAAAATGTATTTTTCTGATTTATTTGGATTTGTTTTGAACGAATAGCAAATAACTGCTTTGGCACACAAACGGAATTTATGGCCACTTACCTCCCATCTCAAAAACAAAACATGCGGGCATACAGCTGGAGAAGTAAGGACGAACTCATGTGACGTTCTTCTATAGACCCCTACGCATAGACGTGCTAGTGTTGGCCGACCCACAAGAACTCATTTACATCAGCTCTGTGCGGACACATGATGTCGTTTGTACGACCTTTCGTGAGCGATGGATGATAGGGACGGATAGAGAGAGAGAGAGAGAGAGAGAGAGAGAGAGAGAGTGAGTGAGTCAAGGAAATCCGTACTGCTTGCGTGACTTGATGATGAAGGTGATGATGTTTTTTCAAAAGGATTATGTAAATTATATATCCAATGACTGTAAGCCAAAAGAGGTGCCCGTGGTGTAATGTTGTAGGAAATGGACACGACGACACGAGTTCAAATCCTGGACGAGACTGATTGCATTTCACATAGCACTAATACCCTTGGGAAAGGTATGAATCCAATAATTCTCCTCCCAGCAATGGGTAAATAGCAGGGCAGACTAGGTTCTTCAGCCTTGGTGAGGCAACTAGTTTAGGAGAAGGAAAACTCTGAATTCAAACCTGTTAAACCCCGCTTAAAAACTGACCTTGTGTCGTATCCTGCCCGAGCGGAGGGGTTGGTAAATATAGTAAGCCAAAAGAGATAAAGTCAGAGTTGATTCTTCGATGCCTGAAGCGCCCTGAAAGGGGAATGCCGACGGAACACGAGCAATTTTTGTACCTGCTACTCGGAAGGCATACTTCCGTCGAGACACCTATACAAAACCGGTTATATGTTACATCTTGACCTCATTGGTGGAGCTGAATAAATCGGGTAATACTAGTGAGTATGATTGTCACTGGGTGCCAATTCCTTCTTGTTTTGTGCCGAACTAAGCTTAGTACAGTTGTACAATACAAACCCCCACTAAGGCGCTCTTTGCGCAACGGTTATCTTCGTAGGAAAAGGAATCTGTAATCTGAGTTTAAATCCTGGACGATGCCGTTAGTGTTTCCCATTTTGCGCTAGAGTCCTTGGGAAAGGCACGAATCCATCTATACTCCCTCAGCTATGGGTAAACAGTAGAGCAGTCTTGATTAGGCAACCAGTCTAGGAGAAGAAAAAATCTAAACTCAAATCAGTTTTACACCGTTTAAAATTGACCACGGGACACATACTACTCGTAGCGGAGAGATCTGTTAATTAAGATAAATATATTTCTGTAAAAAGTGAAGAGCTGCTCTTAGCATAACGGTTATCGTCGTAGGAAACAGACTCCGTGACTCAAGTTTGAATCCTGGACGTGGCTGTTGATGTTTCCCTTTTGCACTAATGTTCTGTTCTCTTCCTCTGGTTATGGGTAAAATAATAGAGCAGACTGGATTGTTTAGCCTTGGTTAGGCAACCAGTCTAGATGGAGAAACTATATTCCGCAAAAAATTGACCTTATGTCACTTACTGCTTGTTGTGGAGTGTTAGGTTGTACAAAGGTCTTGCCAAAATATTTGCCTGTTAGTCTCTATAAGCATTCGTATATTGTAGGTATATACGCATGTGTCTGCGCATGCTCTCTTAAAAGCTTGATTCTGTAATACTCTATAAGATTTCAAATCTGACATATTTATCGCTTTTTTCCCCTCTGAACATCAAAGGACCATCCATCAACAGGGGAGAAGAGATTAAGTTGGATAGGGGGTAGGACTGGGATTATAGCATTGATCTGTAACTGATAACTGCCTCTTCTTTCTCGTTACTGTTTTTCACGACACATCTCTACACGTCATCAGTTCACTCTGTAATTCAGCTTGGTTTCCTCGCAATCTTTTTAAAAATCCTATCCCCTTTCTCTTATTTTTACTCGTCTGTTTGCTCTTCCAGAATCTTTCGCCTCACTACTTCATCTTGGCAAAGAGAGAAGAAAAAAAAACAAAAAAACTACCCCCCCCCCAAATAAACTAAAACAAAAAAAATCCAATTGAGATTCACCCCATTTACACGGCTGATCGCTGTCGACAGACATGTTGGTCAATTCCGTATTCAGCTCACACGACACGTCTACGTCATACAGCACGTGATATTCTTAAACAATGTACAGAATCTAGAGGTATTTATTCAACTTAACCAAGTCTGACACTAGGCTACAATAGAGGAGAGCACGTTGAGGATCAAACTCATCAGAATAGAAAATACACCCAATTGGTTGGACTTAAATTACAATAACTGTATACTCTTTTGACGAGTAAGACCCCCCCAACCAAAGAAAAAAAGGTTGTCCTGGGTATGATACTAAATTGTATCTGATGGTGAGGCTCCACTTCTTAAATTCTGGGGGGGTGAGGATTACCCGTTTACTGCCATTACTCCCATGTCCCTCATAGCCAGAGTGATAGTACCTGTTATAGTCCCACCTAAAGGTCAAAAAGATCTGTTTGAAAATCAATCTTATTTAATAGGACCGTGTAAAATAAATAAATGAATGTCCTCTGAAAAAAGAACAACACAAATGTATGATAGTACAATGAACGTAATTCTCTAACCTATAGGCTTAAAATAGCCCAAAACAGTTTAACATGCTGATAAAATCAATTAATAATAGCAAATTTGCAAGACGTGCTTGTTAACGGCTGGTTCCTAAATAACAGCTAAGCTTAGCCTCAGTCATTGAGTGCCAAGTGTTGATTGAACTCACAACAGCAGAAGTCAGTGTGACGCTAACCATTACACTACGGTGAGACATGCTTCTAGAAAGGTGAAATGAAAATTTTTCGTTCTAACCAAGAAGGGGATAGACATTTTTTCAATAAAAATATTAAATTATTTTGGAAGAGATTTTAAACGTGAGGAGACCGGGGAAAATGCACAAGCTGCTCTACTAACTGAGCCACGCAGAACCATTGGTTGGTACAAGCCGAAACCTATAGACCCATCGTTTCTTTTTCTTTTTTATTCATCTCGGTTTCTTGCTGTTGTAAGGTATTTCTGAAATACCACGTAAGTTAAAGGCAAACAATATTCAAGTCGAATGAAATTTGAGATATTAACATGTTCTCGTTATCAACATCTCTTATATATGTGGGTGAGTCAATAAGTAATGGCACTTTTCTGTAGTACAGGAATAATTACCAACATAGGAACATGTATCAAACATCCAAATGAAGCTGGTCGTCTGTTGATCACATCCCTGATTCTCAACATAGTCACCGTTTCTTTCAGTAGCAATGTTCCAGTTTCAAATGAGAGCTTGTATCTCTGCCTCATAAAATTTTGTTGACTGTTCTTTGAGCCACTTCATCACTGCAGTTTTCACTTTCTCCACACTGGCAAAATGTTTATCGTCCCTTCGGCCCCATGAAAGAGGGTTTAAAAGGCAGCCAATGAGGAGGAAGTGAAAACATCAGTGATGAAGTGGCTCAAAGAACAGTCAACAGAACTTTACGAAGCAGGGATAGATGCTCTCAATTGAAACTGGAACATTGCTAGTGAGAGAAACAGTGACTATGTTGAGAAGTAGGGATGTGATCAACAGAAGACCAGCTTCATTTGGATGTATAATACATGTTCCTATGTTGGTAATTATTCCTGTACTATAGAAAAGTGCCATTACCTTTTGACTCGCTCTCATATTAGTACAAGGGGATTCAGAAAAATCGATATCGTTTCGTAATCTCATAACTTGACTAATTTTTGTTTAAATAATCTCACATTTTAAAATCACCTGTAGAAATAAAACAAAATTCTTTGTTTAATGTTTTAGGTGTTTTTTTATAAGGTATAGAAATTTCTTTCTCTGGAAAAGAAAAGGCGTTTAAACATTAATGCTATTTACCAACCTCTCCGCTCGGGCAGGATATGACACAAGGTCAAGGTTTAAGCGGTTTGAATTCAGAGTTTTCTTTCTCCTAGACTAGTTGCCTCACCAAGGCTGAAGAACCTAGTCTTTCCTACTATTTACCCATAGTTGGAGGGAGAATAATTGGATTCATACCTTTCCCAAGGGTATTAGTGCTATGTGAAATGCAATCAGTCTCGTCCAGGATTTGAACTCGTTTCGCCGTGTCCATTTCCTACGACGATTACCATTACACCATGGGCACCTCCATAAACATTAATAAGGTATAGAAATGCCTTTCACTGGAAAAGAAAGAATTGGCCAAGTTATTAGATTACGAAATGATATCAACTTTTCTTAAACACGCTGCACCTCTCAAATAATAAAAAAAACATTTTTATTACAGTTTTGAAAAACATTCCCGAGTGCTTTTTATAAAATATTACCAAGATAACTATTCAATATTTTTTTCTTTATTGCAGAAAATCGAAAACTGAGTCCAACATCCCGGGTTAGCACCACAAACCATCCACACCACTATCACCATCACCACCAACAAACAGAACCCCACCATTCATGCCATTCGCTATGTTCCTGCCAAACATCGGCCATGGCAGCGGCGGCGGCTGCCGTGGCTGTCGGTCCTCAATATTCAGCAGCCGTATACTCAAGCCTCCATTACCCAACGCATACCCTGTCGGCAGTGCACGCCATTCAACCTCCGCAGTACCCAATATCAAGTTCCTCGGACGGACTACCGGGTAAGTTTGTTTGTTTAAATACTTTTTAATTTTCTTTTTTTTTATTGAATTAGCGTATTTGACGGTTTATTTGATGCAATTCTCCACCCCACGACAAATACCCCTGGGAAAAGCATGAACCCCTTATCCTCCCAGCTATGGGTTAAATAGTACCACTACTATTCTTCTTGGAGAATGGCCTTGGCATTAAATAACCTAACAAGGTTGATATGTCATTAAACAAAGATACCAAACCAAATATAAAATATTGGGATTTAATAAGGAAATTATAAAATTTAAAAAAAATGATCCGATAGTAGGGAGGGCTACAAATGTCAAGTGAAAACCTTATACGAAACATTCTTAGTTTAAATCCATTTATTTATTTATTTTTAAATGTCTGCTCAGATTGATTAGTTTGGGTTGGGTTTATCAACAATTCTTAGTTATTAAATGCCGAATCCTCTTCATAGATATATATTAAATATATATGATTTTAAACACATTTTGTAGATACATTTTAAACGAGCCTGGGCGCATTCACCTGTATATAGTTAAATGGTTTCGAGTATTACTATATAACAGCAACAATAAAACATCAGCCATTTGTTTGCACAAAGTAAAGTGGTTCCGAGTATTGCTATTTAACACTAAGTATTTAATTCGACACTATTCATTCATTTGTACACAGTTAAAAGGTTCTAAGTATTGCTATGTATCACTAACAATTCAATTGAACATTAGTCATTTGTTTACACCCAGTTAAATGACCAGTTCTATTTCTCACAATTTAATTTAGCGTGAGTCATTTGTTTGCACTGAGCTTAAATGTCAAACAGTTCTATTTGATCCATAGATAAGGCCCTTTCAGATGCGACTACTCCGGGCCAGATTGGACTTGGGAGCAATGGCAATAAAGTGGTACCCGTGGTGTAATGGTTATCGTCGTAGGAATTAGACACGGCGACACGAGTTCAAATCCTGGACGAGACTGATTGCATTTCACATAGCACTAATACCCTTGGGAAAGGTATGAATCCAGTTATTTTCCCTCCAGCTATGGGTACATAGTAGGGCAGACTAGGTTCTTCAGCCTTGGTGAGGCAACTAGTCTAGGAGAAGGAAAACTCTGAATTAAAACCTGTTAAACCCCGCTTAAAAAATTGACCTTGTGTCATATCCTGCCTGAGCGGAGGGGTTGGGTAAATATGATAAAGTGGTACTCTGCATTCCCCTAAGCACTCACCATCAGATTGTTTTTTGTCATATCCAGGACACTACTCTTACCCTTAGCAGAAATGCTGTCTACTGGGCTTTGCTCAGATTGAGTTGCATACGCCTTATAAACCGTCAAATACGGTAGTGCCCCTGGTGTAATGGTTATTGTAGTAGGAAATGAACACGACGATACAAGTTCAAATCCTGCCCGAAACTGATTGCATTTTCACATAGCACTGATACCCTTGGGAAAGGTATGAATCCAATAATTCTCCCTCCAGCTATAGGTAAATAGTAGGGCAGACTAGGTTCTTCAGCCTTGGTGAGGCAACTAGTCTAGGAGAAGGAAAACCCTGAATTCAAACCTGTTAAACTCCGCTTAAAAATTGACCTTGTGTCATATCCTGCTCGAGCGGAGGGGTTGGGTAAATATGAATACGGTAGTTTTTTTTTCTCGCTAAAAGAGGATATTTTACAATAGAGAAGAAATTACTTTATAAAAGGAAGCGAGCAAGGTTTTTGTTGAATTGGTTCCTCATCGTGGTGTTATGGCTAACAAGCTACTCTTGTAGTAAAATTATTACTGGGCAGCGAGCTGGATTTCGTATAATGTATAACCCCTAATATTTTAACCATGAAAAGATGTTTTTATCATAGACTGCCAGTAATGAAGGATACCCTAACATTTGGCTATGTTAACCGAGAATATTTCATCAACATCAAATGATATACAGAGAAAACTTTCAAACACTTGTCTATACTTTCAAAACTACGGTAAGTAAAGTTGTCTCCCTTTAGTCGAGGGCGACCAGAAGGCTCCCTTTTCAATAGCTACGACACCGAGGTGTAGGAGAGGGCGCCACTCTACCCACCAGATCAATGAGCGGTAATATAATCAAAATCAATGCAATACCGTAAATAAACAATGTAGTCTAGACCTTGATGTAGTTTGCCGTTTTTACTCAGATATCCCAGACATAATGGCGGAGTAGTTAAAGTATTGGTCAGAGGAATCCTATTAAGCGAGTTCGAATTCCAGTCGAACTAATATGTTCACTTTTGGACTTATACCCTTGGGAAAAGTATAAACCCCTTTTCTCTCCAGCAATGGGTTAGATAGTATCACTACTGTTCTTTTACAAGGATGGATTTGGCATTTAATAACCTCTGAAGGTTGATGTGCCATTAATAAAAAAAAACCCGAACGAATTAAAATCCCACCACTGATTAACATTGATAGTATAATTTTAGTTAAGATAATGAAGTTTTTTACGTAATTTCTATAATTATTTATAATATTTGTACATATATATATATATATATATATATATATATATATATATATATATATATATATCTACAGGAGTTACAAATAGTAAACTATGTTAGCTTTAATAGCCTTTGTTTAGGTATAGGCTATGCAGGGACATTTTGGATCGAACTTATTGTAAGGTGAGGTCAAGTGTCTAGGTAAGCTTCGACGTTTCAAAAACATATCTAAGGAATGAATGACCTCCTGGTTTTTAAGGTGAAAAATTGGTCTGAAAAAGACGTTCATCAAACAAGAGTATATGGAAATTAAATTTCTATATCCTTCATAAAAATAAGACCACCTTAAGTTTTTAACCAGTTCGTGAAATATATTTTTGGTGAGAATATTATTTTATTATTTCCGTTTTTTCTTGGCTATGCTTTAATTCAGTTGTTATGTTTTTCAATGTTCTGATGTCTATGGCTAAAAAAAATTGTAAATAAATTCCAATATTGTTTAAAGAAAGTACAGACAGGACAATTTTTATCATAATTGATTAAGTGAGGAATTATTATTAATATATACTGATGTACACGGACTAGTGTTCTCATACTGACTGGGGAGTGTCCTTGTGGTGTAATGGTTAAAACACTGGACTGCGGAATCGTAGTAGCGAGTTCGAACTCCAGTCGCACTATTACGTTCACTTTCAGACAAATACCATTGGGAAAGGTATGAACCCCATTATCCCCCCAGCTATGTGTTAAATAGCATCACCGCTGTTCTTCTGGAAAGATGGCTTTGGCATTAATAACCCACGAAGGTTGATATGCCATTAAACAAAGGAACCAAACCAAACCAATCATCTTGATTGTTATTATATTTCAGCTCTTTCAATTTTAAAATTACTAAACCATCAGGAATTCAGAATAAAATCCATAAAGGTAGATTGTAATCATTTTGTTGTTTATGCTAAGAGGAGGTCTTGTATAAATTAATAACTATGGGTAAAATAGTAGGGCAGACTGGGCTCTTTAGCCTTGGTGTGGCAACTAGTCTAGGAGAAGGAAAACTCTGAATTCAAACCTGTTCAACTCCGCTTAAAAATTGACCTTGTGTCATATCCTGCCCGAGCGGAGGGGTTGGGTAAATATATATAAGTTAATAACTTTTTTATTCATTGTTTAACTGTAGTTTGTCAAGTTCCCTTGAAAGCTGCCATATCAGCAATGAGCCTGGTCACAACTTAAATGGGTGACTACTTAAGAACAGCAGGTATTATAAGCAACCAAGGGTCTATGCGTCAAACTAAGCAAATCTTAGTAAACTAAAAGTTAAGCAATGATGGGTTTGGTCACTACTTATAATGGGTGACCACGTAAAAACAACAGGTATTGTAAGCAAGCGAAGGTCTGTATGTCAGACAAGGCAAATAATAAATTAAAAGTTAAGCAATGATGAGCTTGGTTACGACTTAGATGGGTGACCACTTAGAAACAATAGGTACTGTAAGCAAACGGAGGTCTGAGTGTCAGACTTGGCGAATAATAAATCAAAAGCTTGGCAATGATAATGAGCCAGCTCACTACTTAGATGGGTATGGTAGTAAACCCGCCTTCCCAAAAATCTGGGGTGACTTCACTTTCAATCGGCAGACAGTTCAGCTTTGTTCGTTATGTCATCGGATGACACAATCGATACGCTTATCTGCCCTTGCTGTGTTTTTGATCCAGACAACAGATCAATCGCTAATCAGAGTCGCCAGGCGATGAGTGGACGGATGAAATCGTACAATTAAGAAAATAAAAAAATGTCGACGCCTTTGAAATAATAACAATATTTAGTTTTTAAAAAAGTGTCCAAAAATGGTACATATATTAACCCCTCCCTGATATTGGGAGTCATGGTCGGTGACCCAGTTCACGAATAAAAACTCAGTTAATTTCTCCGCATTCAAAGTCAGACACAAAGCCTCTCAATTTATTGTATAAGTTTTAGGCTTTTTGATTCTCGCTTTCTATAGTCGAGCACGAAGCATTCTTAAATGGTGGTTATAGTTGTCTTTCTCAGTCTAACTCTCAGCTTCTCTCGGTTCGTTGATAGTCTGGAACAAAGTGATTTTACAAGTCACGTGTTATGTTAATTTCTCCTCGTTTGCTTACTTTGACAAGTCTAATACAAGGGCGTCTCAAAGTATCATGTTTTTGACTGTTTCTTTTAAAATCCATTTCCGTTAATTTTTACTTTCGTAATGTACTGACTTTATTCTTCTAAAATCCATTCGGTCGAATCTTATTTTTCTGGTTAATAAATATATTCGACTTGGTCTCCGACTCGTGAGGTTATAGAGTGACCACTGAAGAATAACAGGTACTCTAAGTAACCTAGGGTCTGTGCATTAAACTAAGTAAATCTTAGTAAACTAAAAGCTAAGCAATGATAAGCTTGGTCTCTACTTACATGGATGACCACTTAGTAACAACAGGTACTGTAAGTAAACGGAGGTCTGTGTGTCAGACTAAGCAAATAATAAATTAAAAGTAAAGCAATAATGATGAGCCTACTCACTACATGGATGGGTAACACTTAAGAACAGCAGTTACAGTATGCAAAATCAGACTTGTGTCCCAGACTTGGTAGATCTTAATAAATTAGGGATTAAGCAATGATGAGCTCCGTCATAATGAAAATGGGTGACCACCTAGAAAGTGGTACTATTAGCAACGCATTTTTCGCGTGTCAGATAAAGCAAAGCTGATAAATTCTAAGAATTCAGTTAAATACTTTACATCGAAACAAATTGTGTAAATTATACCCCCATGATTACTAAGTTATATATATATATATATATATAGTCATCCACAGACAGATCTGTTTCATTCTATCAGAACTCATCAGTGTGGCTAGACAGTATCTCCCCGTAGCTGGGATCGAAACCCTGTTGACTCAAACGCCAAGCCAAAGATTCTAACCATTTAGCCACGAGGAGATATTAGCTACGAAGTACATCTTTTAAACGGTTATGAATCACAATTACTATTGTTTACATATATATATATATATTATGAACCCTCCCAATGATTCCAACCTATGAAGGCCAAAAAGTTCAGTTAAACATATGAACCTTTGACCTACCTACCCATGGTTATTATTGTCATGAACGCTTGTTTAGCATCGGCCATACTTTTTAGATAATTTAACAGAAGACTGGTGCAAGTTTTCTTCTAGATCACTTGCCTTGCCAAAGCTAAAAAATCTGCTCTTCTATTTCGTTTGGTTACTTTGTTTAAAGGCATATCAACCTTCATTGTGTATTTAATGACAAGGTAATCTTTTTCAAAGAACAGTAGAGGTACTATTTAACCTATAGCTGGGTGGGATAAGGGAGTTCATACCATTCCCAAGGCTATTAATCTTATCTTCATCATCATCACGTCATTCTGATAGCACAGGATTCTTTGTCTCCCTCTCTCTCTCTCTCTCTCTCTCTCTCTCTCTCTCTCTCTCTCTTACCATTCGTTACTGTTGTCCATCGCTCCTGACAGGCCCTCTAAAATACATTGAATGTTCGCACCGAGTTGATGAATGTAAGCCTTTGCTGATTGGCTAATGCTGGTGTGTCCATGTCTAGGAGTCCATCGGAGAACGTCGCAAATGAATTCGTTCTTACTTCACCTGTAATCATATTTACCCAACCCCTCCGCTCGGGCAGGATATGACACAAGGTCAATTTTTAAGCGAAGTTTAACAGGTTTGAATTCAGAGTTTTCCTTCTCCTAGACTAGTTGCCTCACCAAAGCTGAAGAACCTAGTCTGCCCTGCTATTTACCCATAGCTGGAGGGAGAATAATTGGATTCATACCATCCATACAAGGCTATGTAAGATTGATGGGCAATACAGGTGAAGTATGGAGGTGCCCGTGGTGTAATGGTTATCGTCGTAGAAAATGGACACGACGACACGAGTTCAAATCCTGGACGAGACTGATTGCATTTCACATAGCACTAGTACCCTTGGGAAAGGTATGAGTCCAATTATTCTCCCTCCAGCTATGGGTAAATAGTAGGGCAGACTGGGTCCTACAGCCTTGGTGAGGCAACTAGTCTAGGAGAAGGAAAACTCTGAACTCAAATCTGTTAAACTCAGCTTTAAAAAATTGACCTTGTGTCATATCCTTCCCGTGCGGAGGAGTTGGTAAATATTATATGATAAAACAAAGGAACCAAACCAAAAATCTTGTTCGGAATCAATCAAGCAGATTGCAAAGGGGAAATCCAATAAATGTTTGCATAAGTAATTAAACTATTTAGTTAATTTGGGATCCACCCAGATCAAAATCCCTTAGGATCCCTGTCTCTTGTTCTTGTTCAAATACTTATAAGTTGTACTTTTTCAAGATTTTACGAGTAATATCATTATTGCTTATTGTTTTCCGAACAACACAGAGTACACAGAAAGAGCTAATGGCATATTGATTGGTGGCGCGGAAAATGGAATAGGCAAGACGAGTTCAAATTTTGACTAAGGCTGTTTGTGTTCACTTAGCTTTAATGCTATTGGGGAAGGAGTGAATCGATTTCTCAGTAATTGAAAAAGTAGAACAAACGGAGATATCTAGCCTTGGCAACCAATCTGAGAGAGAGAGAGAGAGAGAGAGAGAGGGAGAGAGAGAGAATTTTAAATTAAAGCTTTTTGCCAGCATGTCTCGAGCTAGCATTTCAGTGTCTTAGGGGCATAGGAGAATGTCTAAGAGCTGAGGTAGACGAAGAAAAGACTAATATGACGATGAGGAGAAAAAATAAAGTCTTATAAAAATTCAAAGACGTATAAACTTCCCAGCAAATTGTACAATAAACTGATGATGTCTAGACGTCTACATTGCAATCTAGAGGAACTAGTGCCACTTCTTAATGCTTTTTGATCAGCAGTCTCCATAATTTTGACTTGCATTAATCTCAAATATTTGATATGAAGACATTGAGGAGAGTAAAGGAAATAGGATGGTGCAGTTTTGTGTGATATGAAAAGAAGAGCTTCGGTGCTTCGACAAATCGGAAACTTGCTGGAATAAGTGTCTTGGATGTGAAGGAGACCATATTGAAGAAAATTAACGTTTCATTACTTATTCATTTCTGTTTCGGATTATGGTGCTTCACTCACTATATTGTTTGCAATATACCTCGTATATATATATATATATATATATATATATATATATATATATATATATATAGTGACTGACACTTCTTTACAGAAAAAGGATTTCTTCTCAAACCTGAAAAAAAGAACTCAAGGGAATGCATGTGATTCCTCTGGCCAATTTCACCCTGACAATCCCTGTCGCAAATGCCATCGACAAAAACACGAATCACCTGCAGGATGCTGCGGAAGGACCTGTGTAAAATCTGCCTGCAGTCGTTTGTTGTCACGAGGTCTTATGTGACAAGCAAGTCCAGCTCTAAACAAACAGGCTCCGTTGTTGATGTTACAAACATGTTCAGGCTGAAAAGAAGTCAAGTCCTGTTTCCGAAGTGATCGTTTCGTTTCATTGAGAGAGAGAGAGAGAGAGAGAGAGGGGGATTGAATTGACTAAAGGCGCGCCTTAATCTAGAAGACGAATTGCTGAATTATCGTATTATTTTAGGCACTCAAATAAATGGTGACAATTAACACTGTGAATAAAAAGAGAGAAAAAAAAAATTTTTTAAATAGTCCTGAACGTTTCCTTTAATTCAATTTTATTGTCAGATAACATTTAATGTAAGAAAAACAAGCAACTCGAAAATGAATCAGAGGGAAAGGTAAGAAAGAAAATGGCCAATAAACGGAATACAAGTGAACAACATTTCGGAACGGAATCAAACTGATAATAAAGAATAGAGAAAAGGGAATATCTATTTAAAGAGGATTTATTATGTTTATGTGATTTCCTGTTTTCCTATTAACGTTAACCCATGATAATCCAATGTCCTCATTTGAGAACAGTAAAAACAACTATGAAAATCTCATTGTATACTTACATTTTGGTTAATTTAATGTATATTATCCATTAATAAAATTTACACTTATATTTACAGTAAAAAAGGTTAAATGGATATTTCAGTGTATTTACAATCCCCTTTTTGTGCTTTTCTCTTAAAATTAATGTCATTATAAATTGGAAAATTAAAAATTTCGCGTATAATGGGTTAACAGATAGATGGATAGATAGATTGGTTTGGCTTAAGGGTCTTTGTTTTATGGTATATCAACCTTGATGGGTTATTTAATGCCAAAGCTCTCCTTATGGAAGAACAGCAATGATACTATTTAACCCATTGCTGGGGAACAGATTGGGATAGCTAGCTAGCTAGCAAGATAGATAATGAAGAATCGGATTGATAGATTTAGGTTCCTTTATTTAATGACATGTCTTACCTTCATGGGTTATTTATTGCCAAAGTCATCCTTGTAAAAGAATTGTAGGATAGATAGATTGATGGATAGATAAGAACGGATTAGAAAGGACTGAGACATTAACCCATTCAAATCCAATGTCCTTCTTTGAGGACAGTTAAAATAAATATGAAAATCTTATTAAATCCAAACATTTTGGTTAATTCAATATATACTTGTATTGAGAAAATTTATATCTATTTCTACAGTGATAAGGTTAAATGGATATTTAAGTGTGTTTACAATGCCTCCCATCACGAAAACTATCCAACCTAGACGAACCAGACACGCAGGACACTGCTGGAGAAGCAAGGACGAACTCATCAGTGATGTACTCCTATGGACCCCCGCATATGGCCAAGCAAAAGCAGGACGACCAGCTCGAACATACATACAGCAGCTATGTGAGGATACGGGATGTAGCCCTGAAGACCTGCCAAAAGCGATGAATGATAGGGAGAAGTGGCGAGAGAGGGTCAGGGATATCTTTGCTAGCGGCACGACATGATGATGATGATGACAATCCAGCTTAATGTGTTTCCTTAAATTAATTTCATTATAAATTGGAAAATTAAAAATTTGGGTTATAATTAGTTAATGTTCAGCGTTCAAGCACAGATAAAAGGAGAAAAATAACAATGTTGATTTTTAACTTGGAAGAATGATCGAAAAAACAAAAGCTACAGTTTTTCCTGTCATTGTTTTTCTATCAGACTAAATTCAATGGGAGTTTATTAATAAAGAAAATTGGAAAAAATAAAGAAACATATTTAGAAAGAGGAGTAAATGTAGAGGAATAGATAGAAAGAAAGACCAGGGAAAGTAGTAAAGAAAGAAAGAAAGAAAGAAAGAAAGAAAGAAAGACCAGGGAAAGTTGTAAAGAAAGAAAGAAAAAAAGAAAGACCAGGGAAAGAAAGGAAGAAAGAAAGAAAGAAAGACCAGGGAAAGTTGTAAAGAAAGAAAGAAAAAAAGAAAGACCAGAGAAAGAAAGAAAGAAAGAAAGAAAGAAAGAAAGACCAGGGAAAGTTGTAAAGAAAGAAAGAAAAAAAGAAAGACCAGGGAAAGAAAGAAAGAAAGAAAGAAAGAAAGAAAGAAAGAAAGAAAGACCAGGGAAAGTAGTAAAGAAAGAAAGAAAGAAAGACCAGGGAAAGTTGTAAAGAAAGAAAGAAAAAAAGAAAGACCAGGGAAAGAAAGAAAGAAAGAAAGAAAGAAAGAAAGACCAGGGAAAGTAGTAAAGAAAGAAAGAAAGAAAG
>OY757918.1:85266009-85291211 GCA_963585895.1 Sepioteuthis lessoniana
TATTACCCCTTAGTAGAGGTGCAGTCGGCGTACTCACCAGCTTGGAAAAAACTGCGTTTTATTTTATCGGTCAGGTCTAACTTCCATATGACCGATAGCCTATTGATAGCTGTCCATGCCTTTGCTAGTCGAATGTTGGTGTCATTCTCGGTTGATGAGACACTGCTTCCGAGGTAGGTGAACTTGTCAACTAGTTTCAAAGGACCACCCTTTAGTGTGGAAATTTCGCCTCTTTGATCAAAGCACATATATTCTGTTTTGTCTGCGTTGACATGGAGGCCTTTGCCATCTGCTGCTCGTTCCAGGCTGTGTAGCAGGGATTCGGCTTGGGCGGGTGAATTTGCCAGAATTTTGTCATCGGCGTAGTCTCCGTCTGTAATAGTTTGTGCGGGATATCTTGTTTCTTTCCTTTGCTGGCTTAAAACCGTTATCTTTCATTTTATCAATAGACGTACTAAACACGTAGTTTAGGCAGATAATAAACAGGTATGGGGCTAATGTATCTCCTTGCTGCACACCTGCTACAATGACGAAGTAGTCTGTCTCCATCTGCTGAGCAGACTTTCACTTTTGTTCTTTTTGGGTTTATTTTGATCAAAAGAAATCATATTCCTAGTAATTCACTGGCTTTAACGACATGCCAAACTGTCTTTGGTTATTTTATGCCTAGAGTTTAAGAAATGGCGTTTGTTGTACGTTCATATTTACATTGTCTGTGTTGTTTCTGAAGAGCTAATTTTGCACACAATCTGTTCAGATAAGAATAATTGTTAATAGATTTATCCGACCCATGGATGAGACTTAACAGGTACCACAAGTCAGTGTTAGAGTAGACCTGAGAGTAATAGGAATTAAGGGGTACTCTGCACCCTCAGATCTAGTAATAAGTATAGTTGCTAATTAACAATTAAGTATTGGTTTGGTTTGGTTTCTTTGTTTAATGGCATATCAACCTTCGTAGGTTATTTAATGCCAAACCCATTTTTGGTGAACATCAGTGGTACTATTCAACCCATAGCTGGGAGGATAAGGGCGTTCATACTTTTCCCAAGGGTATGTCTCCGAAAGTGAACGTAATCATATTTACCCAACCCCTCTGCTCGAGCAGGATATGACACAAGGTCAATTTTTAAGCGGAATTTAACAGGTTTGATTTCACAATTTTCCTTCCCCTAGACTAGTTGCCTCACCAAGGCTGAAGAACACAGTCTGCCCTACTATTTACCCATAGCTGGAGAGAGAATAATTGGATTCATACCTTTCCCAAGGGTATTAGTGCTTTGTGAAATGCTATCAGGCTCGTCCAGAATTTGAACTCGTGTCGCCGTGTCCATTTCTTACGACGATAACCATTACACCACAAGCACCTCCTAAAGTGAACGTAATAGCGCGACTGGAGTTCAAACTCGCTTAACTACGATTCCACAGTCCAGCACTTTAACCGCGAGGACAAGCGAAATATAACACCAGAATACTTTGATATGCCTAAGAAATGGTAACCTTATCAGGGAAACTGAATCTCTTTTAATAACAACGCAAAACAACGCCATAAGTACCAACTATTTGGTACTATTTAACCCATAGATTGAGGGATAAGAGGTTCATACCTTTCCAAAAAGTATTAGTCCAAAAGTGAACGTAATAGCACGACTGGAGTTCGAACTCGCTTATTTCAACGTCGCAGTTCAGCACGCTTGCCACTACACCACAGGAACTTTCCGTTTTAATTATTGGATATCAGTAACGAGTCTTTTGTTGAAAAATGTTCGCAGTAGTTGTAGGCTTGTAGTTATTTCGGCTACTACATAACTGCCTCTAGGGAAAGATTTTAGTTGCATCGCCGGCAGAGGTTTACTTCTTATTGGCTTGACTGGGGCAGATACGATAGATTGAGATACAAGCATATATTGATGATATTTGTCGCTGCCTCCCACCAGAATGGACTTGACACAAGATCAAAAGCCTGAAGGCTGATTAAAGTGGGAATAAAAGGGAGGGGAAGGTCGGGAACGAGCCTAGACTCGAACCCTGCTGGTTATTGACCCACTAAGTGCAATGTGGGTCTAATGAGTCAGGCAGTATCACGGATCTAAATCAAGATCCAGGCACGTATGCTAGAATATAGCTTGAACTAGACCGTGAGGTCTAGTGCTATACAAGGGGTGCATGGGAATCAAAAAAGCAGCTCGCCCACCCGAAGGTGGCCCAACCAAAACTTGTAGTGAATTCGATCTTCCTTGAATGTTTAAATGTTGTAGTCTTGTCCAACCCCCTCTCTCTATCTATCTATGTTCTTTTTTGCTCTTGGGCGTCCAGTTGAATCATTGTATGGAACATAGAACAGCTGTTATCGACTATTTAAAAAAAAGACAAACTTTGTTTATAATGGCTTATTGATTATATCTATCATTACCCGTACATATTGGGTGGTGTAATGGTTATCAAGCTAGTTTAGCAAACTTCACGAATGAGTTTGAGTCTCATTCATTCGGCCTTGTGCCACATCTAAGCAAAAAAAAAAAAAGGCTTAGTAAGTTACTATAATTATTATTACTTATGGAGGAGTCACGGTGGCATAATAACTAGACTGCGGCTTTGAAGTAAGTGAGTTCGAACTCTAGTCGCGCTTTAATGTTTTTTTTTCCAGACTAATACTGATATATATGCACGTGTGAACCGAAAAAATCGACATATAAACATCGTTAAATAAGTTTGATTAATTTGTTAATAATCCCGGAAAGGTATGAATCCAATTATTCTCCCTCCAGCTATGGGTAAATAGTAGGGCAGACTAGTTTCTTCAGCCTTGGTGTGGCAACTAGTCTAGGAGAAGGAAAACTCTGAATTCATACCTGTTAAACTCCGCTTGAAAAATTGACCTTGTGTCATATCCTGCCCGAGCGGAGGGGTTGGTAAATATGATATAATAATCCCGAGAAGTTTAGTCCATCATCAACATCGTTTACATTTCAAGACTGAATAAGCCATAGGCGTACGAACGTTTAAGTGAGCGTCGGCGTTTTTTTGTTTTTTTTTTTAAATCGAACGTTTTAAACATTTAATTTGATCGATGGAAACTTGGTCTATTGTTTGATAATAGTTACAAATTCAAAAATACAGGGTGTCTCAAAATAGATGCAGCCCATTAATATGATAACTCATATTGCATCAAGTCATCTTTCATCTGAGTCTTAAAAAGCAATCATATCACCTCAGAAAGGTCAAACCAGATGACAAGGACTGAAATTGATTGACTTTATCCTACAGTGCACTTGAAAGACCAAGTTCTTGGGAACGTCTTCAGTGGAACTTTTTCGGACTCTTTCTGAGAGAATTTCTAACTGCATCCACGTTGTCAGGACATCTTGCGTTCAACCTCTAGCCAAATCTGGGATTTTCTGCTTTCTTGTTGAAGTTGTTTATTGACCCTGTGGTTTGAAACTTGTGTACCCAACGATAAATTTGGCTTTTCTAAAGTAATTGTTAAGTTAAATGAAATTTTGGTTGCACAGTTTTGAATGATTTTCTCTCCAAATAGGTAGTGACGCAAAGTATCCTTTCCTCTCTTATCCAAGGCATTGTGATCGAGGATTAATATTTGTTATAGTATACAATTTTCATATCTGAACAAAAAAGAACACATTATTATTTGTAGAGCTATTAGCAGTCACATGAGACCCCCTGTATTTTTTGTCGAACAGACCATATTCAAGTTCATGAACTCCAAAATCATGACCTTATGCAGGCGAAGGAACGTTTGAATTTTTTTTATCTATTTAGTCTTAAAATCTGAATACAAATACAAACCCTGAATCAGGGACTGAATGAAATAACATTCTAAATTTCTTATTGCTTAGCTATAAATTGACTCTTTTTTTTATCCAGTCTCTCACCTCCTAAAATACAGGAGAACCATTGCCACTCCAGCTCTGATGAGCATATCAACTCTTTTTCCTCCATTATTTGACACACATTTGTTACTTGTTTTCGATAGCGTATCGCGTTTCTCTTTCCCTCTAGATTTCAACCCGCCAAAAATCGTATCAGCGTCTTTGTCGGCGCGTGATAAAACATAAATAAGAGTTTTTCAAGGCAATCAAATCCAATTGTGACTACAATTAATCGTGTGAGTAAAGACGAGATAAAAAATAGAGAGGAGGAGAAAAAAAAGAGACTAAAAGGCGGGTGGTCAGGAGAGAAAGACTTTGTGTGTGTGTGTGTGTGTGTGTGTGTGTGTGTGTGTGTGTGTGTGTGTGTGTGTGTGTGTAAGAGAGAAGAGAGACTAAGATGTATAACAAAAAAGTGAAGAAAAAGCGCGGGAAAAATAGAATAATATGAAGATGGAGAGAAAGAGAGAGAGAGAGGGGGGGGGCAAAGATGAAGAGAGCGAGGAAGAGAGTGAGAATGAAGAGAAAAGCGATGAAATGGTATAAAATGTGTGAGTAAAGTGCGATAAAAAAGAACGGAAACGAGAATAGGAGAGAGAGAGATAGAGATAAAGAGAGAGAGAGGAGAGAGAGAGGGGGAGGCAAAGATGAAGAGAGTGAGGAAGAGAGTGAGAATGAAGAGAAAAGCGATTAAATGTTATAAAATGCGTGAGTAAAGTGCGATAAAAAAGAACGGAAACGAGAATAGGAGAGAGAGAGAGATAGAGATAAAGAGAGAGAGAGGAGAGAGAGAGGGGGAGGCAAAGATGAAGAGAGTGAGGAAGAGAGTGAGAATGAAGAGAAAAGCGATTAAATGTTATAAAATGCGTGAGTAAAGTGCGATAAAAAAGAACGGAAACGAGAATAGGAGAGAGAGAGAGATAGAGATAAAGAGAGAGAGAGGAGAGAGAGAGGGGGAGGCAAAGATGAAGAGAGTGAGGAAGAGAGTGAGAATGAAGAGAAAAGCGATTAAATGTTATAAAATGCGTGAGTAAAGTGCGATAAAAAAGAACGGAAACGAGAATAGGAGAGAGAGAGATAGATAGAGATAGATTGATTGATAGATAGATAGAGAGAGATAGAGAGAGAGAGAGATAGAGAGAGAGATAGATAGATAGATAGAGAGAGAGAGAGAGATAGAGAGAGAGAGAGAGAGAGAGAGAGAGAGAGAAAACGGATGAAATGAGAGAAAAGTGCATTAAAAGAAATGGAAATGAGTACATGAAAAAGAAGTGAAAAAAAATGGAATGGAGAAGTGAAAGAAGGAGAAGAAATGGAAGGAGAAGAGAATGAGAAAATGTAAGATCATGAAAAAGTGAAGAAAATAGATAAATAAGTAAAAGTACTATTTATTAATAAATAATACCTAATAATATCCATTTTGATTATTTACAATAAAATCCTGATTTGCTTGGTTTTGAAGAAAATTAACTTATGCTATATAAATATATATATATCACAATTACTTATACTATATATATACTTATATTACAATTACAATCTACAATAAATAAAAGAAAAAGATTTTATGGAAAAATACAAACCCACATTAAATACAACTTAAAATACACAAAGACACAAATAAGTAAATTAAGGAATTCACACACACACACACGCACGAACGCGTAACAAAAACATAAAAAAACAAAACAAAAGCTCATGAAACATTGAAACAAGACAAACAAAAACACAAGCACGTGAAATAGGACAAAAAAAAACGTTAGGAAAACGCCACTACTAACACATTTTTAAAGAAAAGAAATTAAAACGCAAAAGGAAAGTTACGTCGAAGGACGGAAAAATGTTAGGAAAAAAGTACCTTGAAAACTTTTCAGTTCTCTTTACATTAGAAGGAAAAAATTAAATAAAGAATAAAATGAACATTTTATGATACAAACATTTATGAAATAAACATTTAAAAAAAAATCTCATTATGGACCAATTCAACTTTTAAAATATTCATTTTTACTCTTTGGACCAACTAAAAACAGAAAAAACATACATACATATATATTGTCATCCACAGACAGACTGTTTCGATGTATCGCTATTCTACAGTGTGGCAAGACACGAAGGGATCGAAGCCCGCCCAATTTTACGTTAGACTTAGTATCAGGCCGCTCGGCTAACAAGCGTTCCACATTAGGTAAGGAATCATAAGTTATATATATATATATATATATATATATATATATATATATATATATATATATCACCTTTGAGCTCGTCCCTACTTCTCCAGCAGTGTCCTGCATGTCTGGCTCGTCTAACTTGGATAGTTTTCGTGATGGGAGGCAGGTGGCCGTATAGTTAGTGCCTTGTGGGGTGTTGCCGCCAGGACTTGTTCAATATTACTCGCAACGTTCTTGTGTAATTGCCTCCAGCTTCTTCTCCAGCCGTTTAGTTAGCGTCCAAGTAGTGCATCCATACAGCAGTATCGCTACGACCGCTGCCTGGAAGAAACTGCATTTCATTTTATCGGTCAGGTCAGATCTCCATATGATCGATAGCCTATCGATAGCTGTATAAAGGCTCCAATTCTAGAGTGATAATTAGAACACTAGATTATTGCTTGAGAAAAGGGATCTATCTCTTCGAGATTAGCCCTATCAGCAAGATTTAGAATATGCCAACTGTATATCTTGCTGAGGATTAACACACTCCTTTCCCCCCAACAAAAGAAAATCGTATTCTAGGTATGGTGCTAAACTGCATATGATGGTGAGGCACCATATCTGCATATCTGGAGAGTATGGAGAACCCCTTCATTGCCATTACTTAAAAATCAATTGCATTCAATTGGACTGTGTAGGAAAACACATAAGATTCAACTACACAAATAAGTAAATATATATATATATTACACAGTAAATATGGATAAGATAACACAATTCCCCAACCTCTAGGCTTAAATAAGTCTAGAGGGGTTGACAAGCCGTTAAAATTGCAAAGACTACATATAAAATAAAATGCAATTTCTTCTAAGCTGCAATTGTGTCAATTCTACTAAATGGATGCACCACATGGACGCTGACTAAGCATATAGAAAAAAAGCCAGACGGGAAGAATGCTACAAGCTATATCGAACATATCCTGGAAGCAACAACATAAACAGCCGCTGTACGACCACCTACCTCCTATCACTAAAACCATTCAAATAAGCCGAACAAGATATGCGGGACACAGCTGGAGAAGTAAGGACGAACTCATAAGCGACGTTTTCCTGTGGACCCCTTCACACGGACGTGCAAGTGTTTGCCGACTAATAAGAGCTTATCTACAACAGTTCTTTACGGACACAAGATGTAGTCTAGAAGACCTGCCGGAAGCCACGGTTGGCAAGAGCGAGTCAGGGAAATCCGTGCAAGCAGCGCGATGTGATGATGAGGTCATATTCCTAAAAGACATTCGGGATTTTTCTTCGACAAAAGAAATACTTTTTATCGAAAGACATGTTTTTCGGGATTACTTTCAGCGTCCCCATCTCTCTCTCTCTCTCTCTCTCTCTCTTTCTATATATATATAGAGAGAGAGAGAGAGACATAATTCACGCTTACTTTCCTAAAACGTCGGCTTCATCAATCATACAACAACGCTCAATTTGTCAGCCGAGGAGCAAAAGTAGCGAATCCCTTTTTCGACGGTTTCTTACCATATCTCGAAGACTTATCGGGTGATGATCCTGCTAAAAAGAGGCCGTAGAATACCAGGAACAGGTGGCCTGACCGTGCAACACCCTTTAAGTATTTTTCCTCCTCGTTGTTATCTTGCATGCTTATCAAGACTCAAAGATGTTGCACATGTCATCGTGTCTCCCGGTTCGTCTTTGAAGAACTTTGCCGAAAGTCACATTTTCAGCATCTCAGTCTTTGCATTTTCTTTTATCTTTAATCCATCTTTGAAAAGGGAAATTTCTTGTGAAGTGAAGAATGACAAAATCCTGTTGTTTTCCGAGTTGAAAGAAAAGCGAACTTAGAAACACAGCAATGAAGACCTACATTCGTTCAAGAAAAAAAAAAAAAAAAAGAACCACCGATAAAAGATTTAAAAAAAAACTTTCCCTAAAATTTTGCATTTGAGGAAGAATCGATGTGTTTATTATTGATTTCTCGTGTTTTGTTTTTCTAAAATTCAATAGATAGATAGAAAGATTGATCGATTTTGACGGCATGTCAACCCAGCTTGGTTTATTTTATATTTAAAGATTAGGAAATTGCGTTTATTGTACATTTACATTCATAACATTTTAGTACACAGTTATATAATATCAAGTATTCTTTTCTAATATAAATAATTTGCTCATAGTTGTACGGTTTCAAGTATTCCTATATAATACTAATAATCATCTGGTTTCAAGTAATTATTCTTTATTCAATTACTGTCATTTGTTTGCACAGAGTCATATGGTTTCAAGCAACTAATAGTAATCATTGGTAAACATTACAGCTTCAAGTAACTATTATTAATATAGATGATTTAAAGTTATACTAAGTATTTCTATTGAATTTAATTAATTTTTAAACCGACCTGTTTTAATGTTCAAACGGATATGTCGAAATATTTTTGGTTAACGATAGAACTGTGTGCAAAAAAAAAAAAAAAAAAAAATTCTTCAGAAACAGCTGCACCAAAAAAAGCAAATATGAATGTACAATCCCTAACCTCTAGGCATGAAATAACCCTAGACAAGTTTTATATATTATTAAAAATAAATCAATTGATCCATCAATTGTCTATTTTATGTAATTTTTGATATTATGAATGTTAAAAAGAAATCAAAACATTTTAAATGCATATATATATATATATATATATATATATATATATATATATATATATATATTCTTTAAGAAAAAAACAACGAAACCAATCACAAAGGATTATAAATTTATTTCAATCCTGTTACGCATTTTTGAAATTTATCAAAAACACGAAAAAAAATTAACAGGACTTCATCAGATCAATTAGATAAAAAAACTAGAGTAGACACATAAGAGTGGGAGGGGATAGAATATATATATATATATATATATATATATATATATATATATATATTTCTTTTAGAAAAAAACAAAACCAGTCACATTAGGATTATAAATTTATTTCCATCCCGTTATGTGTTTTTGATATAAATCAAAACCACGAAAAAAAAAAAAAATTAACAGGAATTCTTCAGATCTTATGGATCCATAAGATCTGAAGAAATCCTGTTTGTTTTTTTTTTTCGTGTTTTTTGATTTTTCAAAAACACATAACATGATGGAAATAAATTTATAATCCTATTGTGACCGGAGTTGTTTTTTTCTTAAAGCAATTATTGCTCTGTAATGTCAGTTACATTGTGCTCTTTACCAGGAAAATTTAAATGTTCACTGTTGAAAGTTTTTTTTTTTTTTTTTGTTCTGATGGAATTACTCCCAACTTCGGTTTAACTGGACCGAATAATACACACACACACACACACACACACACACACACACACACACATATATATATAACAAGGCTGTTCTCTTTTTTGGGCTCTTAGTAATTCACTGACTTGAGAGCAACTTTTTCTTGTCTACTTAGTGATCTCTGCAAGATATGAAAAAATGGGCGAGTTAGGGAAAAAAGAGATTACTAAACCAATCAATTTCTGGCTTGGTGATATGAAGAAAAAAAAAAGGAAAAAAATAACTAACCATGTCTTTGAGACTTTTCTCTTAAAGCACAGAGTGCGACAGAAATACCTGACACATTTTAAACTGTCACTTGTGTGATGCAAAGGAACTTAAGCCATTGATAATGGTAGCTCCATATAGCTAATGTCTTTTTTTTTTTTCAAATCAGCCGCAATCATAACTTGGATCAGTGTACACCGTGCTTTTGTCGTAGGAACTTTTTTAAGATTGGTGAATCTGTTATTCTTACGCAGAGAGAATTTCGTGTTTATTGACTGTTTCATCGGAATGATGCGGTTTCGGATTGAAAATCGATGCTCCTACGAGGTGAAAATTCTATCCGGAATATCATCATTCAGACGTAATATGAAATGAGCACGAAAAGCTTTCTGTACAGCAATTACAGATTTTACAGTATTAACAACAACAACGATAACAAAACCTTTCAACGGTCTGTACAAATCAAAGTTGCCCAGTCGGCTGGGGCTGTAGAATACAGACACCCCCCCAACGAGTGTCCTGGATATGACACTAAACAATCTGATGGTGAGGTTCTAGCAATGCTGGAGCGTTGAGGAATGCAGAGTAACCTTTCATTGGCATCGCTCCCAAGTCCACTGTGGCCCAGAGTGGTAGCTCCTGATAGGGCCCTATCTATGGGTTAAATAGAACTAACGGCATACTTATGCTAAACTGAATTGTTTGATTAAACTGAGTAGCTTGAAATAGAAACGTTTTTGACAATTAGACCTTACTTACATTTAAACTGCGTGCTTATGCTAAACTGAATTATTTGAAATAGAACTGTTTTTTGACATTTAAACTGTATTTACACTAAACTGAATTGTTTAACATAGAACTGTTTTGACAATTAACTGTGTATAAACAAAATCTGTACTTATACTAAACTGAATTAGCTGAAATAGAACTGCTTGACTAAACGGAATAGCTAGAAATAGAAATATTTTTCACAATTAAACTGTATTTACATTTAAACTGTGTACTTATGCCAAACTGAATTGTTTGAAATTGAACTGTTTTTGACATTGAAACAGTTCTTACACGAAACTGAATTGTTATATATAACTGCTTGAATAGTTTGAAATAGAAATGTTTTTGACTATTAAACTGTGTACTCATGCTAAACTGATTTGTTTGAAAAAAAAAACTGATTATTTATATAAAAATGGATTCGGCGTTAAATAACCTACAAAGGTTGATATGCCATAAAACCCAACAAACCAAACCAGACCAAACCAAACAAATCTAAGCAAGATTGTAATTAATTACATTAGAATAAATAAATAAATAGATAAATAATAGGACACAACCTAGAAGGAGCTACCATTGCCGCTTGCCTAAGTTTTCTTTTATTACATTAGTCACAATTTAAAATATGGGAGGTATTTCTGCTACATACTCTGTTTAAAACTTTTCTTCTTTTCTAGTTCCTATCGAATAATGACTGAAAAAAATATTGAAGCTGATTTAAGTCATAAATGGTGAGGCAGGAATAATGGGACTTATAAGCACATACCTTATATAATAAAAGCAAACAAAATTACCCATAACAAACAAAAAAAAAAACAAACAAACAAAATAAAAAATAAAAAGCAATTGGGAAGTATTTGAATTAATGTTTTTAGTTCAGGAAAATAAAACGCGAAGCCGAACATTTTAGACCTTATTTTAACAATATAGTTATAATTGGCGAACGATTTCTCTTTCACCACTTTTATGTATTCCTTTCTTTTTCTCTCTTTTATTTCTTCGTTTCTCTTTCTTTTCTTTTACGTCTTCCTTTTTCTTTCTCCTTTTTTTACTTCTTCCTTTTTCTTTCTCTTCTTTTACTTCTTCCTTTCTCTTTCTCCTTTTTTTACCTCTTCCTTTCTCTTTCTCCTCTTTTACTTCTTCCTTTCTCCTCCTTTTTTTTACTTCTTCCTTTCTCTTTCCCCTCTTTTACTTCTTCCTTTCTCTTTCTCCTTTTTTTTACTTCTTCCTTTTTCCTTCTCCACTTTTACTTCTTCCTTTCTCTTTCTCCTTTTTTTACTTCTTCCTTTTTCCTTCTCCTCTTTTACTTCTTCCTTTCTCTTTCTCCTCTTTTACTTCTTCCTTTATCTTTCTCCTATTTTTACTTCTTCCTTTTCCCTTCTCCTCTTTTACTTCTTCCTTTCTCTTTCTCCTCTTTTACTTCTTCCCTTCTCTTTCTCCTTTTTTTACTTCTTCCTTTTTCCTTCTCCTCTTTTACTCCTTCCTTTCTCTTTCTCCTCTTTTACTTCTTCCTTTCTCTTTCTCCTCTTTTACTTCTTCCTTTTTCCTTCTCCTCTTTTACTCCTTCCTTTCTCTTTCTCCTCTTTTACTTCTTCCTTTCTCTTTCTCCTTTTTTTTACTTCTTCCTTTTTCCTTCTCCACTTTTACTTCTCCCTTTCTCTTTCTCCTTTTTTTACTTCTTCCTTTTTCCTTCTCCTCTTTTACTTCTTCCTTTCTCTTTCTCCTCTTTTACTTCTTCCTTTATCTTTCTCCTATTTTTACTTCTTCCTTTTCCATTCTCCTCTTTTACTTCTTCCTTTCTCTTTCTCCTCTTTTACTTCTTTCCTTCTCTTTCTCCTTTTTTTACTTCTTCCTTTTTCCTTCTCCTCTTTTACTCCTTCCTTTCTCTTTCTCCTCTTTTACTTCTTCCTTTCTCTTTCTCCTCTTTTACTTCTTCCTTTTTCCTTTTCCTCTTTTACTCCTTCCTTTCTCTTTCTCCTCTTTTACTTCTTCCTTTCTCTTTCTCCTTTTTTTACTTCTTCCTTTTCCCTTCTCCTCTTTTACTCCTTCCTTTCTCTTTCTCCTCTTTTACTTCTTCCTTTCTCTTTCTCCTCTTTTACTTCTTCCTTTTTCCTTCTCCTCTTTTACTCCTTCCTTTCTCTTTCTCCTCTTTTAATTCTTCCTTTCTCTTTCTCCTTTTTTTACTTCTTCCTTTTTCCTTCTCCTCTTTTACTTCTTCCTTTCTCTTTCTCCTCTTTTACATCTTCCTTTCTCTTTCTCCTTTTTTTTACTTCTTCCTTTTCCCTTCTCCTCTTTTACTTTTTCCTTTCTCTTTCTCCTCTTTTACATCTTCCTTTCTCTTTCTCCTTTTTTTACTTCTTCCTTTTTCCTTCTCCTCTTTTACTTCTTCCTTTCTCTTTCTCCTCTTTTACTTCTTCCTTTCTCTTTCTCCTTTTTTTACTTCTTCCTTTTTCCTTCTCCTTTTTTACTTCTTCCTTTCTCTTTCTCCTCTTTTACTTCTTCCTTTATCTTTCTCCTATTTTTACTTCTTCCTTTTCCATTCTCCTCTTTTACTTCTTCCTTTCTCTTTCTCCTCTTTTACTTCTTTCCTTCTCTTTCTCCTTTTTTTACTTCTTCCTTTTTCCTTCTCCTCTTTTACTCCTTCCTTTCTCCTCTTTTACTTCTTCCTTTCTCTTTCTCCTCTTTTACTTCTTCCTTTTTCCTTTTCCTCTTTTACTCCTTCCTTTCTCTTTCTCCTCTTTTACTTCTTCCTTTCTCTTTCTCCTTTTTTTACTTCTTCCTTTTCCCTTCTCCTCTTTTACTCTTTCACCACTTTTATGTATTCCTTTCTTTTTCTCCCTTTTATTTCTTCGTTTCTCTTTCTTTTCTTTTACGTCTTCCTTTTTCTTTCTCCTTTTTTTACTTCTTCCTTTTTCTTTCTCTTCTTTTACTTCTTCCTTTCTCTTTCTCCTTTTTTTACCTCTTCCTTTCTCTTTCTCCTCTTTTACTTCTTCCTTTCTCCTCCTTTTTTTTACTTCTTCCTTTCTCTTCCCCTCTTTTACTTCTTCCTTTCTCTTTCTCCTTTTTTTTACTTCTTCCTTTTTCCTTCTCCACTTTTACTTCTTCCTTTCTCTTTCTCCTTTTTTTACTTCTTCCTTTTTCCTTCTCCTCTTTTACTTCTTCCTTTCTCTTTCTCCTCTTTTACTTCTTCCTTTATCTTTCTCCTATTTTTACTTCTTCCTTTTCCCTTCTCCTCTTTTACTTCTTCCTTTCTCTTTCTCCTCTTTTACTTCTTCCCTTCTCTTTCTCCTTTTTTTACTTCTTCCTTTTTCCTTCTCCTCTTTTACTCCTTCCTTTCTCTTTCTCCTCTTTTACTTCTTCCTTTCTCTTTCTCCTTTTTTTACTTCTTCCTTTTCCCTTCTCCTCTTTTACTCCTTCCTTTCTCTTTCTCCTCTTTTACTTCTTCCTTTTTCCTTCTCCTCTTTTACTCCTTCCTTTCTCTTTCTCCTCTTTTACTTCTTCCTTTCTCTTTCTCCTTTTTTTACTTCTTCCTTTTTCCTTCTCCTCTTTTACTTCTTCCTTTCTCTTTCTCCTCTTTTACATCTTCCTTTCTCTTTCTCCTTTTTTTTACTTCTTCCTTTTCCCTTCTCCTCTTTTACTTTTTCCTTTCTCTTTCTCCTCTTTTACATCTTCCTTTCTCTTTCTCCTTTTTTTACTTCTTCCTTTTTCCTTCTCCTCTTTTACTTCTTCCTTTCTCTTTCTCCTCTTTTACTTCTTCCTTTCTCTTTCTCCTTTTTTTACTTCTTCCTTTTTCCTTCTCCTTTTTTACTTCTTCCTTTCTCTTTCTCCTCTTTTACTTCTTCCTATATCTTTCTCCTATTTTTACTTCTTCCTTTTCCATTCTCCTCTTTTACTTCTTCCTTTCTCTTTCTCCTCTTTTACTTCTTCCTTTCTCTTTCTCCTTTTTTTACTTCTTCCTTTTTCCTTCTCCTCTTTTACTCCTTCCTTTCTCTTTCTCCACTTTTACTTCTTCCTTTCTCTTTCTCCTCTTTTACTTCTTCCTTTTTCCTTTTCCTCTTTTACTCCTTCCTTTCTCTTTCTCCTCTTTTACTTCTTCCTTTCTCTTTCTCCTTTTTTTACTTCTTCCTTTTCCCTTCTTCTCTTTTACTCCTTCCTTTCTCTTTCTCCTCTTTTACTTCTTCCTTTCTCTTTCTCCTCTTTTACTTCTTCCTTTTCCCTTCTCCTCTTTTACTTCTTCCTTTCTCTTTCTCCTCTTTTACATCTTCCTTTCTCTTTCTCCTTTTTTTACTTCTTCCTTTTTCCTTCTCCTCTTTTACTTCTTCCTTTCTCTTTCTCCTCTTTTACTTCTTCCTTTCTCTTTCTCCTTTTTTTACTTCTTCCTTTTCCCTTCTCCTCTTTTACTCCTTCCTTTCTCTTTCTCCTCTTTTACTTCTTCCTTTTTCCTTCTCCTCTTTTACTCCTTCCTTTCTCTTTCTCCTCTTTTACTTCTTCCTTTCTCTTTCTCCTTTTTTTACTTCTTCCTTTTTCCTTCTCCTCTTTTACTTCTTCCTTTCTCTTTCTCCTCTTTTACATCTTCCTTTCTCTTTCTCCTTTTTTTTACTTCTTCCTTTTCCCTTCTCCTCTTTTACTTTTTCCTTTCTCTTTCTCCTCTTTTACTTCTTCCTTTCTCTTTCTCCTTTTTTTACTTCTTCCTTTTTCCTTCTCCTCTTTTACTTCTTCCTTTCTCTTTCTCCTCTTTTACTTCTTCCTTTCTCTTTCTCCTTTTTTTACTTCTTCCTTTTTCCTTCTCCTTTTTTACTTCTTCCTTTCTCTTTCTCCTCTTTTACTTCTTCCTATATCTTTCTCCTATTTTTACTTCTTCCTTTTCCATTCTCCTCTTTTACTTCTTCCTTTCTCTTTCTCCTCTTTTACTTCTTTCCTTCTCTTTCTCCTTTTTTTACTTCTTCCTTTTTCCTTCTCCTCTTTTACTCCTTCCTTTCTCTTTCTCCTCTTTTACTTCTTCCTTTCTCTTTCTCCTCTTTTACTTCTTCCTTTTTCCTTTTCCTCTTTTACTCCTTCCTTTCTCTTTCTCCTCTTTTACTTCTTCCTTTCTCTTTCTCCTTTTTTTACTTCTTCCTTTTCCCTTCTTCTCTTTTACTCCTTCCTTTCTCTTTCTCCTCTTTTACTTCTTCCTTTCTCTTTCTCCTCTTTTACTTCTTCCTTTTCCCTTCTCCTCTTTTACTTCTTCCTTTCTCTTTCTCCTCTTTTACATCTTCCTTTTTCCTTCTCCTCTTTTACTCCTTCCTTTCTCTTTCTCCTCTTTTACTTCTTCCTTTCTCTTTCTCCTTTTTTTACTTCTTCCTTTTTCCTTCTCCTCTTTTACTTCTTCCTTTCTCTTTCTCCTCTTTTACATCTTCCTTTCTCTTTCTCCTTTTTTTTACTTCTTCCTTTTCCCTTCTCCTCTTTTACTTTTTCCTTTCTCTTTCTCCTCTTTTACATCTTCCTTTCTCTTTCTCCTTTTTTTACTTCTTCCTTTTTCCTTCTCCTCTTTTACTTCTTCCTTTCTCTTTCTCCTCTTTTACTTCTTCCTTTCTCTTTCTCCTTTTTTTACTTCTTCCTTTTTCCTTCTCCTTTTTTACTTCTTCCTTTCTCTTTCTCCTCTTTTACTTCTTCCTATATCTTTCTCCTATTTTTACTTCTTCCTTTTCCATTCTCCTCTTTTACTTCTTCCTTTCTCTTTCTCCTCTTTTACTTCTTTCCTTCTCTTTCTCCTTTTTTTACTTCTTCCTTTTTCCTTCTCCTCTTTTACTCCTTCCTTTCTCTTTCTCCTCTTTTACTTCTTCCTTTCTCTTTCTCCTCTTTTACTTCTTCCTTTTTCCTTTTCCTCTTTTACTCCTTCCTTTCTCTTTCTCCTCTTTTACTTCTTCCTTTCTCTTTCTCCTTTTTTTACTTCTTCCTTTTCCCTTCTTCTCTTTTACTCCTTCCTTTCTCTTTCTCCTCTTTTACTTCTTCCTTTCTCTTTCTCCTCTTTTACTTCTTCCTTTTCCCTTCTCCTCTTTTACTTCTTCCTTTCTCTTTCTCCTCTTTTACATCTTCCTTTCTCTTTCTCCTTTTTTTACTTCTTCCTTTTTCCTTCTCCTCTTTTACTTCTTCCTTTCTCTTTCTCCTCTTTTACTTCTTCCTTTCTCTTTCTCCTTTTTTTACTTCTTCCTTTTCCCTTCTCCTCTTTTACTCCTTCCTTTCTCTTTCTCCTCTTTTACTTCTTCCTTTTTCCTTCTCCTCTTTTACTCCTTCCTTTCTCTTTCTCCTCTTTTACTTCTTCCTTTCTCTTTCTCCTTTTTTTACTTCTTCCTTTTTCCTTCTCCTCTTTTACTTCTTCCTTTCTCTTTCTCCTCTTTTACATCTTCCTTTCTCTTTCTCCTTTTTTTTACTTCTTCCTTTTCCCTTCTCCTCTTTTACTTTTTCCTTTCTCTTTCTCCTCTTTTACATCTTCCTTTCTCTTTCTCCTTTTTTTACTTCTTCCTTTTTCCTTCTCCTCTTTTACTTCTTCCTTTCTCTTTCTCCTCTTTTACTTCTTCCTTTCTCTTTCTCCTTTTTTTACTTCTTCCTTTTTCCTTCTCCTTTTTTACTTCTTCCTTTCTCTTTCTCCTCTTTTACTTCTTCCTATATCTTTCTCCTATTTTTACTTCTTCCTTTTCCATTCTCCTCTTTTACTTCTTCCTTTCTCTTTCTCCTCTTTTACTTCTTTCCTTCTCTTTCTCCTTTTTTTACTTCTTCCTTTTTCCTTCTCCTCTTTTACTCCTTCCTTTCTCTTTCTCCTCTTTTACTTCTTCCTTTCTCTTTCTCCTCTTTTACTTCTTCCTTTTTCCTTTTCCTCTTTTACTCCTTCCTTTCTCTTTCTCCTCTTTTACTTCTTCCTTTCTCTTTCTCCTTTTTTTACTTCTTCCTTTTCCCTTCTTCTCTTTTACTCCTTCCTTTCTCTTTCTCCTCTTTTACTTCTTCCTTTCTCTTTCTCCTCTTTTACTTCTTCCTTTTCCCTTCTCCTCTTTTACTTCTTCCTTTCTCTTTCTCCTCTTTTACATCTTCCTTTCTCTTTCTCCTTTTTTTACTTCTTCCTTTTTCCTTCTCCTCTTTTACTTCTTCCTTTCTCTTTCTCCTCTTTTACTTCTTCCTTTCTCTTTCTCCTTTTTTTACTTCTTCCTTTTTCCTTCTCCTTTTTTACTTCTTCCTTTCTCTTTCTCCTCTTTTACTTCTTCCTTTCTCTTTCTCCTTTTTTTACTTCTTCCTTTTTCCTTCTCCTCTTTTACTTCTTCCTTTCTCTTTCTCCTCTTTTACATCTTCCTTTCTCTTTCTCCTTTTTTTTACTTCTTCCTTTTCCCTTCTCCTCTTTTACTTCTTCCTTTCTCTTTCTGCTCTTTTACTTCTTCCTTTCTCTTTCTCCTTTTTTTACTTCTTCCTTTTTCCTTCTCCTCTTTTACTCCTTCCTTTCTCTTTCTCCTGTTTTACTTCTTTCTTTCTCTTTCTCCTTTTTTTACTTCTTCCTTTTTCCTTCTCCTCTTTTACTCCTTCCTTTCTCTTTCTCCTGTTTTACTTCTTCCTTTCTCTTTCTCCTCTCTTAATTTCTTCCTTTCTCTTTCTCCTTTTTTTACTTTTTCATTTCTCTTTCTCTTCTCTTAATTTCTTTCTTTTTTCTTTCTCCTCTTTTTACTCCTTCCTTTTTATTTCTCCTTTTTTACTTTTTTTCTTTCTCCTCTTTCTGTCGTCCTTTCTCTTTCTCCTTTTTACTTTCTTTCTTTCTATTTCCCCTTTTTTCCTTTCGCTTTCTCCCATTTTACTTCTTCCTTTCTCTTTCTCCACTTTTATTTCTTCCCTTCTCTTTCTCCCATTTTACTTTTTCTTTTTTCTTTCTCCTCTTTTATTTCCTCCGTTCTATTTGACCTCTTTCATTCGTTTCTTCCTCTTTCTCTTTTAATTCTTCCTTTCTATTTCTCCTTTTTTTTCTTCCCTTTTATTTCTCCAATTTCCCTCCTTCCTTTCTCTTTTTCCTCTTTTTCCTTTCTTTCTATCTTACCTTTTTTTTCTCTCTGTCTATTACTAATCTTCTTCTTTGTTACTTTACTGTTATGTGGTAGTCTTTTTTTTATTTATACTTGTTCTTCCTCACGTCACTTTAAACCACTCACTCACTCTCTAAATTCTTCTTTAACTCACTCACTCATTCACTCACTTAATAATATCATTGTGTGTAATAAAATAAGTATATAAAATGACCTGGAAATACAAATCGAAAAAAGTGGCACCTTAAAACTACTAAGTAAAGTAAAGTTGGCGACCGTAGTCGAGGGCGACCAGAAGGCTCTCTTTTCAATAGCTTCTACACCGAGGTGTAGGGGAGGGCGCTACTCCTTTTCCTCAATTGCTCCACTTTACCCTTGATACGTACCTTATATTGCTGAGTGTTAAGCAAGGAGATATCAAGTACTATTTTTAAAGTCTTTGGTATGACGCGACCTGGGATTGAACCCAGGTCTCCCGGACCATTGGCAAACACTCTACCCACTAGGCCAATGAGCCTGATTGGGATTTCTGAGTATGATCAAGAAAGATAGAAAGAAACACCTTTACTCATTCAGTCTCTCATACACGTGCTCTTTCTTTCAAAACTTTTCAAACGGATAGCGTTTCTCAGACGAAATTTTGTCTGTTATTCTGATTGGGATTAGGCGATCCATTTGTATTTCAAAGTCCAAGAGAATTTTATTGGTTTTCTTCTCTAGGACAGATTCTTGTTTATGTATATACCATTTGTCAGTATGGTCATACGTCAGTTTCAATTCCTTGTAGGTCACTTTCCTTACCAAGTCATACTTGTTCCTATATTCTTTTTCTACCAATTTCCCTTAATCGCTTAAGTGATTAACTGTTTCATCTCTCTCATTATTATTATTATTATTATTATTATTATTATTATTATTATTATTATCATTATGGCAAGTTTTCAACATTACTTGAAGACAACATTGGTCTACTTTAGAGTCTCTAGCTCTTGCTTTTCAAATCATGTTTTTTTTTCTTTTTCCAGGACGAGTTGCTCAACCAAGACTAGAAAGTCTTCTTTCTTTTATTATGTTACTCATAGCAAATCGGAAATGAGAGATGGAAACTTTCCCAGAGTATTAGAGTGAAGTCAATGATAAGAGCCGCGTTCAGAATTCGACCTCGGTTAGCCTGGTCAGATTTCCCAGTGATAACTATTAGATCAGCAGCGTCTACATTCTCCTTATTCTTCAGCTTATAATTATTTTACATTGTATTTACTTATTTCATTATACACTTAGATATTATTTTGTTCTTTTGGGAGTTTTTCACACCTGCGTCTGCTGATGGTTTCTCTCTGGAGTTTAAGTGATAGCAAGTCTCCTCAAGTCTCTAGGACTCTTCTCAGTATTCAGACTGATCTTCATAATGCTGTAGTCTGGATGGTCTCTACTTGTCCTCTTATTTACCATATTCCCGTCTTCCTTCCAATCATTTGGGGGTTGTTCCAAGTGGGCCAATTACAATTGGTATCACCGTCACCTTCATGTTCCATATTTTTTTAGTTCTCTAGCAAGGTCTACGTACTTATCTCTCTTTTCATTTTCTTTAAATTTTACTCAGTGGTCTGTCAGAACGGCAAAGTCCACTATTCGGAAGGTTCTCTCTTTTTTTTTTCTTTTTTTTTTTTTTGTTGACTCTGACTAGGTCTGGTCGTCTGGCCGAGATTGGGTGATCTGTTTGTATCTCAAAATCGCAGAAAACTTTGAGCGTGTCATTCTCCTGGAAGGATTCCAGGTTGTGCACGTACAGATTGTTCGTATGGTCAAATTTAATTCCCAATGGAGCACCTTCGCTATCCAGTTGTATTTCGTTTTATTCTTTTTTCCATAAATTTACTGCATTCGCTTATTATATGATTGATCACTTCGTGTCTATCACCACCTAACCGACATTTACTATTTTGTTGCGTCTTATCTATTCTTGATTTGATATAGTTGGTCCCTCATTATTATTATTATTACTTAATTTGCAGCTTTATTTTCGATTTCTTACTATCGTTCACCGAGTCTTTACCTATGACCTAGCGCGAGGGAAGGTAGTAATTATATGTATTCTATGTTCTAGCCATACTTCTGGGTGTCAGACCTAACCGATAAAATGAAACGCAGTTTCTTCCAGGCAGCGGTCACATCGATACTGCTATATGGATGCACTACATGGACTCTAACAAAACGGCTGGAGAAGAAGCTCGACGGTAAATACACAAGAATGCTGCGAGCAATCTTGAACAAGTCCTGGCGGCAACACCCCACAGGACACCAACTGTACGGCCACCTGCCTCCTATCACGAAAACTATTCAAGTTAGACGAACCAGACATGCAGGACACTGCTGGAGAAGCAGGGACGAACTCATAAGTGATGTACTCTTATGGACCCCTACATATGGCCGAGCAAAAGCAGGACGACCAGCACGAACATACATTCAGCAACTATGTGAGGATACGGGATGTAGTCCGGAAGACCTGCCTAGGGCGATGAACGATAGGGAGGAGTGGTGAGAGAGGGTCAGGGATATCCGTGCTACCAGCGCGACATGATGATGGTAATGATGATGAAAGAGATGAGCAAAGTGAAATTTTTTGTTTTATTTCATATAGGCTGGGACTGCCGGGTATCTTCTTTATGTTATTATCTGTCCCTTTTTCAATTATACCCAGTGCTCCCACTATTACTGGCACAGTGGTAATTTTCAATTTCTATTTCCAGGTCATTGTATTTACTTATTTTTGTATACACTTTGACTGATATTATTTTACTCTTTAGAGAGATTTTCACACCAGATTTAGCTGATGGTTTGAGTGCCAGTAAATCTCCCCAAGTCTCTAGGACTCTTCTCAGTATTCTGGCAGATCTTTATAATGCTGTATTCTGGATTTGTCCTCTTATTTTTACGTCCTCCAGTACCTTTATTAATCCTTTCGTGACTGCGCCAAGAGCACCAATTACAAATGGTATAAACGTCACTTTCTTGTTCCACAGTTTCTTCAATTCCCTACCAAGGTCGAAGTATTTATCCTACTTTTCACTTTCTTTAAATTTCACTCAGCCGGCACAGCAAAGTCCACAATTTTGCAAGTTCGCATTTTTTTTTTTTTTGTTATTGATTATTATAAGGTATGGTCGTCTGGCCAAGATTAAGTGATCCGTTTGTATGTCAATTATTATTATCATTATTATTATTTACTTCTTTAGAGTTTTTCACATCAGCATTAGCTGATGGTTTTTCACTGGTATTATTTCACTACCACTATCAGCTGGTGGTCCAGCACTGGACCTGTGACAACAAATTAGTCGTTTTATCATTCCTTTGGGGATTGTTCCAAGTGCACCAATTACAATTGGTATCACCGTCACTTTCATGTTCTATGGATTTTTTCGTTCTCTAGCAAGGTTTAGATATTACCTCTCTTTTATCATTATTATTATTATTGGAGGAGTCCTCACGGCGTAACGGCTAAAGTATTAAACTGCGTCCTGGAAGTAAGCGAGTTCAAACTCCAGTCGCTCTGATACCGTTTGGAAAGGTATGTACCCCCTTATCCCCCAGCTATGGGTTAAACAGTATCACTGGTGTTCTTCGACAAGAATGGCTTTGGCATTAAATAACTCATGAAGTTTGATATGCGATTAAGCAAACAAACCATGCATATTATTATTATTATTATTATTTCACTCCTGGTGAGTTTTCTTCTTTTCTTTATTCTGTGGTCAGCTGGGTCAGCAAAGTCTACAATTTTGCAAGTTCTCTTTTTTTACTGACTATTATAAGGTCTAGTCGTCTGGCCGAGATTAGTTGATCCGTTTATATGTCAAAATCCCAGAGAAGTTTGTGCGTCTCATTCTCCAGCACAGATTCTGGTTTGTGCATATACTATTTGTTCGTATTGTCAAATTTCAATTTCTTGCACCTCTCGTGAATTACCTTGCCCTCCTAGTCATGTCTAGTCTTATACTCTTTCTCTGCTAATTTGCTTCATTCGCTTATTGTGTGATTGATTGTTTCGTCTCTATCACCATATAACCTACGTTCGCTATCTTTTTGTTGCGTCTTTCTATTCTCACCATTATTATTATTATTATTATTTGTAGTAGTAGTAGTAATCGTTGTTGTTGCTGTTATTGCTGCATAGTTTTGGGATGAAGGATAACGATTCCGTTTTTATATTCTCGAGCAAAAAAAGTATGAAAGGTGATATTTTGTGTGCCGTGGAGTATGTCTCCCAGGCGCCAGATTTCGATCCCTCTTAACGAATTTATGAGAAGGCTCAAGTGTTGTCTTTGGCTTTTATTAACCATTCATTGTCTTCTGAAAGAGCCGTACACGAATAATACAGCTGCGCATTCTCAAACACGAAAGCGCGGGGAGAACATTCAGAAACAAACGGAGAAGACACCACATGTCGCGCCTGCGCAAAGCTTGTTTGCATTTCTGTATCAGTTTTATGGTGCATAGATAATATCAAACCGGGGAGGGCCGATTTTCAGTCATGTCAAAGCATAATCTTCATTTTCCTTTACTTCCCCACTTTGCTTTTAGTAACAAGAATGCAAGCTATATATATATATATATATATATATATATATATATATATATATATATATATTCATTTATACATATATATATATATATAAATAAATATATTTTGTATGAATAGTATATATATATATATGTATTGTATGTATATATTATATATATTTCACTTATTCTCTCTCACACTCACACACACACACATACATTTATATTGAATGCATATATTGTATGTATACATTATATATATATATATATATACAGATACATACACACATAGACACACATATATAATTTTTTTAAAACACAAACTGCACTAAAAAAGATGAACGTAAAATGTAATATTTGCGTTTAGTTGATCTTGCACATATATATATATATATATATATATATATATATATATATTAAATATCCTATCCGATGGCAAAAGCTGCTTGGTAGTGCCAGGAGTGGCAGTACCGCCTTGAGCTACCGAAACTGTTATCACCCCTAGTTTGCGGCTGATGAGGGCAGGGTATTGCACGTGCTTTCACACGTTGTATGATGTATATATATATATATATATACACACATAAATAATTGTAGTATGTATATAACTTATGTATAGTATACCGACGCCGACTACGCCGATGACATATCGATACTGCCAAATACACCCGACCAAGCCGAAACACTACTGCATAGTTTGGAACGAGCAGCCGCAGGCATAGGCCTCTATGTCAATGCACACAAAACGGAATATATGTGCTATAATCAAACGGGGGACATCTCCACTCTAGACGGAACCCCTCTTAAACTAGTTGACAAATTCCTTTACCTAGGAAGCAGCGTCGCATCAACCGAAAAGGACATCGAGACGAGGTTAACAAAAGCATGGACAGCTATCAATAGGCTATCGATTATATGGAAGTCAGACCTGACCGATAAAATGAAACGCAGTTTCTTCCAGGCAGCGGACGCATCGATACTGCTATATGGATGTACTACATGGACTCTAACAAAACGGCTGGAGAAGAAGCTAGACGGTAATTAGACAAGAATGCTGCGAGCAATCTTGAACAAGTCCTGGCGGCAACACCCCACAAGACACCAACTGTACGGCCACCTGCCTCCTATCACGAAAACTATCCAAGTTAGACGAACCAGACATGCAGGACACAGCTGGAGAAGCAGGGACGAACTCATAAGTGATGTACTCTTGTGGACCCCTACATATGGCCGGGCAAAAGCAGGACGGCCAGCACGAACATACATTCAGCAACTATGTGAGGATACGGGATGTTGTCCGGAAGACCTGCCTGAGGCGATGAACGATAGGGAAAAGTGGCGAGAGAGGGTCAGTGATATCCATGCTACCAGCACGACATGATGATGATGATAGTATATATATGTGTGTGTGTGTATAATATTGTACAGAAGTATTTGAACAAGTACATTCTTTTTAGTCCTTTGTTTTTGGTCCTTCGTTACGCAAGATTAACCAAAGTTATAGCAATCGACATGAGTTTTGTGGTTCTGAATGTTTAGATTTTGGAAAATATTATTATTTTCGAAATTCTTAAAGTAAAGTTGATTTTGTTTCTTCGGTCAGTGGCGTTTAGAATATGCTGACTGTATTCTCGTAGATGCGTAATACTCCCCCCCCCATAACGAAAAAGTGGATTTCCTTGGTGTGATACCGAACCTAATCTGATGTTGAGCTCTCAATTCTATAGTTCCAGGTCCACTTTAATGCGAAATGGTAGCATCTGTTTTGGTCCCATTTATAATGTCGGATGGGGAAATTATAAAGTAGAAATTATAAGAAATTATAAGTATATCATAGGGCTGTGTGTAAATAGAAAGCTGGGGGAATATAGTTTCTTTGTTTAATGGCATATCAACCTTTTTAGGTTATTTAATGCCAAAGCCATTCTCCTTGAAGAACAGTAGTGGTATTATTTAACCCATACCTTTCCCGAGGGTATTTGCCCGAAAGTGAACGTAATAGCGCGATTGGAGTACGAACTCGCTAACTACGATTCCGCAGTCCATCGCTTTAACCATTACACCACGAGGACACCCCTGGGGGAATATAATCAGTATAAAGATGAAATGAGACTCAACACACAGACTAAGTTTTAACAGGTTTATTGTACAAAGGTGCAGTGTAACAAATCAGATATTGACACTCGAACGTATCTAGAATGCCGGAGTATCCAATATTTGTCGCTGCCTCCCAGCAGACAGGACTTGAC
>OY757918.1:85291411-85293911 GCA_963585895.1 Sepioteuthis lessoniana
GGAAGGTCGGGAACGAGCCGAGACTCGAACCCTTCTAGTCATTGACCCACTAAGTGCAATGTGGGTCTTATGAGTCAAGCAATATCACGGACCCAAATCTAGATCCGGGCACGTACGCCAGAATATAGCTTGAACTAGACCGTGAGGTCTAGTGCTATACAAGGGGTGCAGGGGTTCTGAAAAGCAGCTCGCCCACCCGAGGGTGGCCCAACCGAAGCTGGGGGCCTTTCAGCCTCGATTCTGCCATTGGTTTCGATTCCCCATCCGACACGAATGCCAGACGGCCCAGCCAAAAGGCCGGGGAAGTATCCAGATTAGATAATATTTGTCACTGCCTCCCACCAGACAGGACTTGACACAAGGTCAAAAGCCCGAAGGCCGATTAAAGTGGGGATAAAGGGGAGGGGAAGGTCGGGAACGAGCCGAGACTCGAACCCTGCTAGTCATTGACCCACTAAGTGCAATGTGGATCTAATGAGTCAAGCCGTATCACGGACCTAAATCTAGGTCCGGCCACGTATGCCCGCATATAGCTTAAACTAGACCGTGAGGTCTAGTGCTATACAAGGCGTGCATAAGGATCTGAAAAGCAGCTCACCCACCCGAAGGTTGCCCACCCGAACCTGGGGGCCATTTCGGCCCCGAGTCTGCTCTTGGTTTCAATTGCCCATCCGGCACGAATGCCAGACGGCCCAGCCAAAAGGCCGGGGAAGTATCCAGATTAGATCGCTTTCTGCTTGGGTACCGCTTGCTCGCGTCTTTTATAGACTGTGTAATCCATTCTCAGGGGGTGTCAGGATCTTCTACTATATCAAAAGCAAAAACGCTTAAGAAACAATTGCACAAAAAATGTAATGATGAACGTACAATGAACGCAATTCTCTAACTTTTCGGCATAAAATAACCCTAGACAGGTTGACATGTCGTTAAAATCAATCAATAAATCAATCTCGTTTCAGAACGATCCAGGAGATTGAAAAGGTGAAATTATATCTCATATTCATATAAAAGCTATCATCAGATTCTCTCAGCCATAAACACGCGTACATACACATACGCACACACTCGTATGCACTGTAGACGAGGGCGACGAGAGGGCTCCCTTTTCAATAGGGGAGGGCGCTACTCCTTTCCCTGGATTGCTCCACTTTACCCTTGATACGTACCTTATATTGCTGAGTGTTAAGCAAGTAGTTATCAAGTACCATTTTTTAAAAAGTCTTAGGTATGACGCGACCTGGGGTTGAACCCAGGTTTCCCGGACCATTGGCGGACAATCTACCCGCTAGGCCAATGAGGCGGTATTACACGCATATTTATATACTCACATACTCGTAAATAGACGAGGCTGGTTAAAAATGTATTGAGACGGAAGTTATATTCACCATGACAAAACTGAACAATGAGTAAAACGTTAATTTTCTTTTAAATAGTCTCTTTCGAGTGCAACAAACTTATTCCGGCACGATTTTTATAAGTGGAAGCACTGCTAAAACTAATAGTTTGGCATGGTGTGAGGCGGCACCATCATATTTTTTTCTATTATGCATTATATCTTCAAATCTCTTACGGAATTTTCTGTTTAGAAAACAAGAAAAAGTCGTTCGGAGCTAAGTCTTGTGAGTATTGAGGGCATTGCACTTTCACAATCCTGTGTTTCACTAAAAGCTGCCGATCAAAAGGTATTGAGCATTGCTACTGACTCGTCGAAATGTTAATACTGGGTGGAACGATAAAATTGTCGTCCCAAAGAAAAAGACACTACAGCTTTATTTTAAAACTTTTATTGAAAAGATCAATTCAGCTAACTTGTTTATGTAGTAGAGTTGATATCTATTAAATGTAGCTGCCTTCAGCCTCAATCACCGCCTCGATACGGATCCGGAACTGGGAGCATGCCTTTTCCACAAGCGCCAGCGGGAGCTCGGTGAATACTCGGCGGATGGCGGCGATCAGGCAGGCTTTGGTGTTGTGAGAGGTCATGTTGGTGATGTTCTCGACGTATGACCAAACGAAGTAGTCCAGCTGGTTCAGGTCGGTGGGTTGAGATCAGTAGCACTCCTTCTGAAGCCAAGCCTGGGTCTCTTTGGACTTATGGGTCGGTGTCGAGTCCTGCTGCCACACCCAGGGTCTGCCACCGGCCACCTGATTGCACCAGGAGATCACCACACATCCAGGTACACTTTGGTGTTGACTTTCAAGCCGACTTCGAAGATGTGAGGTGGAATGATGTGGCCCTCACTTGAAACCACACCAAAGACCATAACCGTAGCCGGAAACTTTGTTTCATCACCCTGGGCACGTTGAACCGTCCGGTTTTGTATTTTGAGGGTGCTGGCAATGGTCCTGTTGTCATAACTTGGCTCGGTAGAGACCATAAGTGGTACAGCGGCGCATCTCCGATCTCGCTCGTTGAACATTGTGTCACTTTCAGACATGATAGAAGGCTCCTATCGCTCTTGGGATTTGTACACAATTGGCCAACTAGTAGATGGTCTGC
>OY757918.1:85298911-85343911 GCA_963585895.1 Sepioteuthis lessoniana
CCTTATTATATATATATATATATATATATATGTATATATATATATATGCGTGTGTGTGTGTGTGTGTGTGTGTGTGTGTGTGTGTGTGTATTTGATTAAATAATAAAGTCACATTTCGTCTATATAATTTTATTAGGATCCTTTCAAGTTTCCTGACTAGTGTTTTGGCTTTAGGTTGGAGTTTGTCGATGAATTTACCGAAATAGTCCAGAGAGCTTACGGTTCTTTCATAGGTCATCATTAGGGGCTGTTTGCAAGTGTAAAGATTTAAAAAAAATGTTTTTTTCATAACATTACAGAAATTACGTAAATATATTGTATATTGTTGGATTAAACAGAGATGCTGATGACATCGAACTAATTTAAAACAGAACGCTATCAACGGAAATACGATATTAAAAATAAAAAGAATAAAAGGTCTAAGGGCATTTCAAAACATTGTCGCTATTTTCAAAGTAATTCTGTTAATTCTAGTTTTTTTTGTTTTTATATGTTGGGCTTCAAGGGTTTGTAGTCGCAGTTTATTAATTTCGTGTGCGATAAAAAGAAAAACAATCTTTAAAATTTTAAACAACCTCTGATGACAACTAGTCAAAGAAGATTTTGAATTCTAACCAGCTTAAAAATTGACGTTGTGTCACATCTTGCCAGTGGCGAAATGACTGAGTAAAATAAACTGTTTGTCCTTTTTGGGGTTAGAATTTCCTTGTGGGGCATGTGAAATGTGACGAAAAACTATATGAAACTGGACTTCCTGAAAGAGCTATTCACAGAGGAGTGTAGGGCGACGCTGGATGGCCCTAACAGTTAATAAAACTGGTGGTACTGAAGAAAAAAAAAACCTAAGTCTATTCGGTTGAGGCAACAGTCAACAAGACGGTGGATGAGTTATTCTTTCGGTAGGAAATCACAATAATGAGTTCCGCTCAATAGAAGGGGAATGTATCCCTCTGTAGAGTGTCACCCCCACCCATGACACTATATTGCATCTGGTGTTGAGGCTCCAGTTCTGGAGCTCTTGGGAGTGTAGAGTACCATTTTATTGTCATTATTCCCTAGTCCACTCTGACCTTGATTTGTAATATCTGGTCTCATCTGGTCAAATTGATTTATTTGCAAATTATTAGTATAAGATAGGAATATTTGTTGTAATACAATATCTTTATATATTTTAGATTTGCCCAGTCGGCTGGGGCTGTAGAATACACCGACTGAACCTTTGCAGAGGGGTAACCCCCCCCCCAATGAGTGTCCTGGATATGACACAAAACAATATGATAGTGAGGTTTCAGTAATGCTGGAGTTTGGGGAATGCGGAGTACCCCTTTACTGCCATTGCTCCCAGGTCCACTCTAGCCCGGCGTGGTAGCACCTGATAGGGCCCTATATATGGGTTAAATAGAACTACCAGCGTACTTATGCTAAACTGAACTGTTTGACAAAACCGAATAGCTTGAAATAGAAATGGTTTTGACAATTAAACCGTACTTACATTTATACTGCGTGCTTATCCTAAACTGAATTGTTTAAAATTGAACCGTTTTTGACATTGAAACTGTACTTACACTAAACTAAATTGTTATATATAGAACTGTTTTTACATTTTACTGTGTAAACAAAATCTGTATTTACGCTAAACTGAATTAGCTGGATTAGAACTGTTTGAATAAACTGAATAATTTGAAATAGAAATGTTTTTGACAATTAAACTGTGTACTCATGCTAAACCGAAATGTTTGAAATAGAGCTGATTATTTACATAAAAATGGATTTAGTGTTAAATAACCTACAAAGGTGGATATGCCTTAAAAACCAACCAACCAACCAACCTATATTTTTTGTGTATATATTATATATATATTCAATACTTAATGATATATACAAACATAAACTGAATTCTATTTCATGCTGAGACTAAAGATTTCTGAATATTTCTTCAACAAAATAGACTTATATTTGACTTTTTCGTGACTTTTCAACCATTAGTTTTATAATTATCAATTTATTTTATTATTTACATAAAATGTTGGACTGCATGATATACACAAAGGACATACAATTCTAATTTTCATCATACAACGTGTGAAAGCACGTGTGATACCTTGCCCTCATCAGCTGTCAACCAGGGGTGATAACACAGTTTCGGTAGCTCAAGGCGGTACTGCCTCTCCTGGCGCTACCAAGCAGCTTTTGACACCGCACAGGGTATTTAAAAGTATATATATATATATATATATATATATATATATATATATATATATATATACACCAGATCAATTAAGAGCAGAGATTACATGGACTTCATCTTCATTTCTAGTATGCAGTTTGTGATTTTTTTAAATGCGTTTATTCTCAGCCGTTGATGTTATTACGCGTTTACAGTAACCGTTTCTTGCTGTTACGTAATCACACGGGTTTAGTGGTTCCACGTGCATTTCATTCATGCTGAAGACTTTTCGCTGTCGACCAAATCCAACTTGATACATCATCTCATCATCATCATCTTGTCATGCTATCAGCACGGATATCTCTCACCCTTCCTCGCCACCTCACCCTGTATCATCACAGAGCTGCTGTGTGTAGGTTCGAGCTGGGTTCCCTGCTTTTGCACGGCCATGTGAAGGGGTCCATATGAGTACATCACAAGAGCTCGTCCCTACTTCTCCAGCAGTGTCCTGCATGTCTGGTTCGTCTGATTTGAATAGTTTTCATGATGGGTGGTCGGTGGCCGTACAGCTGCTGCTTTGTGGGGTGTTGCCTCCAGGACCTGCTCAATATTGCTCGCAGCATTCTTGTGTAGTTGCCGTCAACCTTTATCTCCAGACGTTTAGTTGGCGTTCATGTAGTGCATCCATATAGCAGTATCGACATGATCGTTGCTTGGAAGAAACTGCGTTCCATTTTATCGGTAAGGTCTGACTTCCATATGACCGATAGCCAATTGATAGCTATCCATACCTTTGCTAGTCACGTGTCGATGTCTTTTTCGGTTGATTAGACACTGCTTCCTAGGTAGGTGAACTTGTCAACTAGTTTTAGAGAGCTACCGTTTAGTGTGAAAATGTCGCCTGTCTGATTAAAGCACATATATTCCGTTTTGTGAGCATTGACATGGAGGTCAATGCCTGCGGCGGCTCGTTCCAGACTATGCAGAAGTGTTTCGGCTTAATCATGCCACCATTCTTTTTTAATCGATCTTTCATTAGTGTTTTACAACAAACTTGTTTATATGATCATCATCATGTCGCGCAATTAGCACGGATATCCCTGACCCTCTCTCGCCACCCCTCCCTATCATTCATTACTTCTGGCAGGTCTTCAGGGTTACTACCCGTATCGGCACTGAGCTGCTGTATGTAGGTTCTAGCTGGTCGCCCTGCCTTTGCTCGTCCATGTGAAGGGGCCCACAGGAGTACATTCTTTATGAGCTCGTTCCTACTTCTTCAGCAGTGTCCCACATGTCTGGTTCGTCTAACTTTGATAGCTTTCGTGATGGGTGATCGGTCGCAGTACAGCTGCTGCTTTGTAGGGTGCTGTCTCCATGACTTGTTCAATATTGCTGGCAGCATCACTGTGTGTGTGTGTGTGTGTGTGTGTGGGATATCTCTTTTATTAAATTGCCCAGTCAGCCGGGGCTGTAGAATACACTGACTGCACCTCTAACGAGTGTCCTGGTATGACACTAAACAATCTGATGGTGAGGTTCCAGCAGCGCTGGACCTTTGGGGAATGCGGAGTACCCCTTCATTACCATCGCTCCCAGGTCCACTGTGGCCCGGAGTGGTAGCACCTGATAGGGCCCTATCTATGGGTTAAATAGAACTAACAGCATACTTATGCTAAAATGAATTGAGTAAACTGAATAGCTTGAAATAGAAACGTTTTTGACAATTTAACCGTACTTACACTTAAACTACGTGCTTATGCTTAACTGAATTATTTGAAATAGAACTGTTTTTTGACATTAAAACTGTATTTACACTTAACTGAATTATTACATATAACTGCTTAAATAGTTTGAAATGGAAATGTTTTTGACAATTAAACTGTGTACTTATGCTAAACTGAACTGTTTTCAATGGAACGGATTATTTACATAAAAATGGATTTGGCGTTAAATAACCTACAAGGGTTGATATGCCATAAAACCAAACAAACCAAACCAAACATCTTTTATTAAAATCATGTCTCCATTTATTTAAATCGATATTTTATTGTTATTGTACCACTAACCTCTCTCTGTCTCTCTTTACATACACATGCACACACACACACACACACACAAATACACACACACATACACACACACACACGTATATATATACGTGTGTGTGTAAATTGAGGATGATTTTATATATCATTTAAATAATGTTGAATGATTAAATACAGTTGGCGCTGTTTGCTGTTTGAGAAACAGTTGATTGATATGATTTTTAAATTTTAGATTATCAAATCGATGCTGAAGACGTGAACTTATGGAGATGTCTGGCTTTTGCGAGAGGTATGATTCTATACATTTACACATCGATATTATCTTAAATCAAATGAGGGAGACAAAATATTTACACGTTTTACCATAGAACTGAAGACTTCTTATGACTAGTCCGTTTCTTACTCGCGTATATGAATGGAATATAAACATTCACGCGCGCATGCGCTCGCAAATACAAGCGCGCGTATCCATATCAATAGATGAGACTCATGTTTGTATATCTTTCCCAGTCCCTTTCATGCCAACGATCTACTGAGGTAATTTTTGTTATGGAGACTAAATTCTTTTTCTTAAAGGTTTGGTTTGGTTTGGTTTGGTTCCTTTGTTTAATGGCACCTTCGTGGCTTATTTAATGCCAAAGCCATCCTTATACAAGTACAGTCATCATCTTCTTGTCGTGCTATCAGCACAGATATCCCTAACCCTCTCTCGCCACCCCTCCCTATCGTTCATCACTTCCGACAGGTCCCCGTGCTACATCCCGTATCCTCACAGAGCTGCTGTATGTAGGTTCATGTTGGTCGCCCTGCTTTTGCACGGCCATGTGAAGGAGTACATCACTTATGTGCTCGTCCCTACTTCTCCAGCAGTGTCTGGTTCGTCTAATTTGGATAGTTTTCGTGATGTAATGTGGATAGTTTTCGTGATGTCTAATTTGGAGAAGTACAATAGTGGGGCTATTTAATCCATTGCTGGAAGAATAAGGGGATTATACCTTTCCCAATGGTATTTGTTCGAACGTAATTGGGCAACTAGAATTCAAACTCGCTTACTATGGTGTCATTGTTCAGAACGTCAGCCAGTACGCCACCTTTCTTAAAGGAGATTTGAAACATTAAATTTTCCAATTTTTTTTATCATTTCACGGTCGTTAATATATATATATATATATATATATATATATATATATATATATATATATCTTATGGAACCCGAAAAGATACCACCACTCTGCATTAGAGTAGGCCTGGGACTAATGGCAATAAAGTGATATACAACCTTCCCCATAGCTACTGAACTGGAATGTCACCCTTGGATGCAATTTATTGTCATACCCAGGACGCATCTTTTTGAGGAGTCTTATTTTTCTACAGGGGATATAGGATGCGGAAGTAAAATATCGAATAATTTTTAAAACGTTTATTTTAGTCTGATTCGTCTAATTGTTGAAAATAGAAAACGCAATAAATCTGAATTTTCATGATTAGCTGTATTATTCAAGCACTACTTTAATATTAAAATTCAGCCCAATATGAGTGACCAAGAAAAGAAACGGCAAAGAATCTATGATTTGCTTAACGCCGATACCAAGCCCCGAAAAAATTTCCGAAATAATTTAAGTTCCTTTATGGCCTCCATCAAGCCCAGACTTTAACCTTTTTGATTACGCTATATCGGGCATTTTATAAAACAATACAAATGCAACTTCCCATTCAAATATTGGTTCGCTTAAGACTGTTATTAAGGAGGAATGGAATAAAATGTCTGAAGAATTTATTTTGAAGGTATGCAAATCGTTTCGAAGGTGTGTTGATGCAATAACTGAAAAAAAAAAAAAAAAAAATGGTGGCCATATTGTGTAAATTTACTATTTTGTGTCTATCTTCTTATTCTGTTTTTATTAATTAAGATTAATCTTGTTTTTACAATAGAGTCATTTATTATTATTATTATAGGATATTCCTAATTTTGCTTCTACACGCTGTATATTCAGTGTATTCCAAACCCCGTTGACATAGTGGGTTTTTTCTTTAATTTGAAACCCCAAACAATCTTTTCACACAAGTAACCAATGGGAGAAGCGATTATGTTGTATAACCAGAAGCGCTGTCATATTAAGGAACTGCATAATTTGTCTTATTTTGGGCATTAAATTTATTTTCTTAGCATTAACTAATTTTTCATGTGTAAATTGTCAAAGTAATCTTTTCTTTTGGAGGCATAATGGTTAAAGTGATGGACTTCAGCCTCGAAGTAAGCGAGTTCGAACTCCAGTCGCGCTGTTAAATTCACTTTTGGACTAATATCTTTTGGAAAGTCATGAACCCTCTTATCCTCTGCTCCCTGTTGAGCGTTAAAAAGTACCACTACTTTTCTTCTACAAGGATGGCTTTTTGCATTAAATATCACACGAAAGTTGATATGCCGTTAAACAAAGAAACCGAAACCTAATCTTTTTTTTTTTTAATCTTTTGCGATGTATTATTAGAATATTTAAGTACAACGCTGGGTATTCCTGCTGATATATATATATATATATATATATATATTGTTTAGCTGCATATTCATGACAAATAAGATGAATGCGAAAAAATGATAAAATAAATAAAAGAAAGGTGAATTTAAACCGAGTGCTTAATGGTAATTTGATGCGTCTCAAAAATGATAGTGAAGAGGGCAAGGAGTACAAGCTTGAGATAGAAGAGAATATCTGCATTCCTTTCTTTATGAATGAACACACACACACATACATACACACACACACACACGTATATATATATATATATATATGAATGAAAGAACATACAAACATCTGAGAAAATGTTATGATATATTTTGGTGTGTGCTAGTTTGTGGAACGTATATCAGATGACTGAAACAGCTCACGCTATGAAAAGGTATTCACTGTTTTGGATAGTATCGTGGTAGTTGGTGTGCTGACACGCGGTGTGATTTGAAAGCCATACAGATGAACGTGAAAGGTAGTCTAATTCGGGAACTTTATGAGTTCGAACGGGGCCCTAACGACATGGAAGCAACCAAAAACATTTGCTGTGTGAAAAGGTGAAAGTGGAGTTGATCACAGTACTGTAACCAGATAGTTCTAGAAATTTCGAGCGGGTTGAAGAACCTCGACGAACAGGCCAGGTCTGGTAGCCCTAAAACCGTAGATTCCGAAGGTGTTCTCCATCCATTGAGGTAAATCCGTCAAGTAGCTCTCGGAGAGTATCAGGCGAACTCGATAGCTCACAGTCCAATGTAATTCGTCATCTTCCCTGACTAACTCAGGACAAACGTCCAGATCTGCCAAATTGTGCCTCACGTTATCAAAATATGACAAAACTTTTGTCTCATCCTAGAATATTAGAATGAAGACATGCACATGTTAATGAACACACACACACACACACACACACACTGATATACTCACAAAGAAAAACATTCATGCACACATTCACACCCATACGCTTATTAACACACACACACACACACACACACACACACACACACACACACACACACACACACACACACCTACACACACATACTGATATACTCACAAAGAAAAACATTCATGCACACATTCACACCCATACGCTTATTAACACACACACACACACACACACACACAAACACACACACATATACTAATATTTAGAGTGAGTGATTTTAACGGTGTGTCAACCTGTCTAGGGTTGTTATTTGCTTAGAGGTTAGGAAATCGCTTACACAGTACGTTTAAATTAATATTTCTACGTTGCGGTTTCTTACGTTTTTTTTTTTTGCAGACAGATATGTAATATAAAATATTCCTCTCTTATACAAATAATTTACACAAAATTGTATGAATTCAAGTAATCTTATCTAACAGTTATATATTATACACTATTATATGGTTTCAAGCTGTAATTTCTATTCAACAATAATCGTTTGAATGCGTTTATATTGTTTCAAGTGATTGATAATGATAATAATTCTTAGTGAGCAATTGTAGCTTCAAGTATCAATTCTTAATAGAAATAATTTATATACTAGTATATGGTATCAAGTATTCTTATCTAATACAAATAATTTCCGAACAGATTCTTTGAAACATACCCTGGACACAAAACTTTTTTCTTGTGGTGGTGGTTGTCTTATCCCTCTGCTGGGAATACAGTCAGCGTATTCTCAAACCTGTCATCAAGGCAGCGTTATATATATATATATATATATATATATATAAGTAAAAGTAAAGTTGGCGACCTCAGTCGAGGGTGACCCGAAGGCTCCTTTTCAATAGCTACTACACCGAGGTGTAGGGGAGGACGCTACTCCTTCTCTTGATTGCTCCACTTTACCCTTGATGCTTGCCTTATAACGTTGAGTGCTAAGCAAGGCGGCCTCAAGTACCATTTTTGGAGTCATCATGATTCGACTTATCGACCTAGGAGTGAACCCAGGTCTCCCAAACCATCGGCGAATGCTCTACTTATTAAACCAATGGCCCAGTTATCATATTTACCCAACCCCTCCGCCCGGGCAGGATATGACACAAGGTCAATTTTTTTAATTCAGAGTTTTCCTTCTCCTAGACTAGTTGCCTCACCAAGGCTGAAGAACTACTATTTACCCATAGCCGGAGAGAGAATAATTGGATTCATACCTTTCCCAAGGGTATTAGAGCTATGTGAAGTGCAACCAGTCCAGAATTTGAACTCGTGTCGCCGTGTCCAATTCCTACGACGATAACCATTACACCAATGGCCCAGTTATACACACACGCGCACACACACACATGTATATATAAGAATTTCGGTATCTGTCTCTCCCTTTCTCTCTGTATGTATGTATGTATGTATGTATGTGTGTATCTATCAATCTCTCTCTCTATCTCTCTGTCTCTCTCTGTCTCTGTCTCTGTCTCTCTCTCTCTATATATATATATATTGTTTGGACTGTCGACCTTAATATTTTTGTTGTTACCTCGATTTATTCAAAGATAGAATAAAGAGGAATAGTTGGTTGGTTGGTTGGTTTTTACTGTGTGTTTTATGCCGAAGTCAGATTAACTTTTATATTTGGTACAAAAATATATCTACAGAATCATTTCAAACAGGTAACTACTTCATTATATCGAACAGAATTGTTCTCCAAAGACTCTCGCAAATTTCGACCATCTCCTCTGATTCAACTTGTTGTTCGAAGTAACGATTTGACAACACAAGATTTCATCCATTTATTCCGAACTACGGGAAGATATTCGATTTCGCTTTACGCTCGGTTACGCATATTAAAAGAAACAGCTCCAACCAAATTGGTAAACGTGCAACATGAATTCTTCTTGCATCATCATCATTAATAACAACAACAAATGCAGCGATGGGAGCAGCCTTTTCCTCAGTCCTTACAAGCCTTCCCCTAACTCTGAGATGGAGAGTAATGGACTTTGGCCTTCAACGCTGGCCCACAATGTCCTCTGCTCTAATGTTTATCTGGTGAAGAAGAGATTTTCCGAAGGGCCTGCATGCAAATTTAAACCTGACTAGCAGATTTCATTTTCCGTCTCAATATCCGTAGGATCACATGCAGACTCTTAAATCTTTTAGATCTCCGCAATTACATAATAAACAGGCATAAATATAGTGCGTGATTTTATTAATCAAAGCATTATCTAATTTTTTTTTCTGATTTTTCAAATCAGATTCGATGATTCTTTATAAATTGATTTTAACAGCATAAAAACCCGTCTGAAAAGTTAGGGAATTGCGTTCAGTTTATCTTTATATTTACTTTTTTTGAATTGTCTTCTTAAAAAAATGTTTACATCGTTATATATCAAGTAGTGTAATGGTTATCGTCGTAGGAAATGGACAAGGCGTTACGAGTTCAAATCCTGGACGAGACTGATTGCATTTCCCATAACACTAATACCCTTGGGAAATGTATGAATCCAATCTTTCCCCCTCTAGCTATGGGTAAATAGTAGGGCAGACTGAGTTCTTCAGCCTTGGGGGGAAACTAGTCTAGGAGAAGGAAAAACTCTGAGTTCAAACCTGTTAAACTCCACTTAAAAAATGACCTTGTCTCCTATCCTGTCCGAGCGAAGGGGTTGGTAAATATGGTTATATGGTTTCAAGTATTCCTATCTTATACTTATAATTACATGGTTTCAAGTAATGATATCTATTTAATAATTGTCATTTGCTGGAAATTACACGGTTTCATGTAACGAATAAATAATACTTAGAAAACAAAAACGATGTACTCCTATGAACCCCTTCACACAGATGAACAATGATTGGGCGAGCAACTAAAACCTATCAACAGCAGCTCAGGACTGATACTGTATGTTGCATGTAAGACTTACTGGGAGCGACGGACGATAAAGACGGGTGGCGAGAGAAGGTCAGGGAAATCCGTACTAATAGCATGACATGATGATGATGAAGAAACAATTATAGCTTCAAATAACTATTTTTAATACAAATAATTTACAGTTACATGATATCAAGTAGTCCTGCTGAATTAAAAAAAACAAAATTAACAAGAACTATTTGACTCTTGAGATGGGACCCCAATTGTTTATTATTCAATGCCAGATATTATGTATATGATTTGTAAGTGTACAGTTTACCAACCCCTACACACAGGCAGGATGTAACACAGGGTCAATTTTCAAGTGTGTTGTATCGTGGTAAGGAAGAGATACACAGTGAAATAGAGTTAAAGACGGCTGAGCTGCACAAATACACATAGGGGAGGTGGCAGAGTACGTATCTTCTATGAACCTATTTTCTATTCGTTCTCTTTTTTGAGTCAAAATATCTCTAGTTATAAAATATTCCGGACGACCATGCAAATTCTCGTGATCACATTTACTCCGACCTGCTCCTTAAACGTTGCACGTGAATATGCCTCCTTCTAGCATGCCATCCACACAATGCACGTTATCATGCTTCCTTCTAGCATGCTACTAACGAAATTTACGTGGCATTTACCACGGAGAACACCTGCATTCTCTCAACTTTAGGAACCAGGTACTTGTCCTGTTAGTTACGCGGCGTGTCAAAGGAGGTCTTCAAGTCAATATCCAATGGGATTAATGACAATTAAGGGATAATGAATAATCTCCAGAGCTCTAGAAATTGATCCTCATAATCTGATGAAGTTTTGTATCATACCCGGGACACCTCTTTATTGGTAGGATGGGTTGTATCTTACCCCTCTGATGAGAATACAGCCACCGTATTCTAAGCCTCTCCAGTAGTGTTTGATGACTTCTGAGAAAATGTGAATACATTTTTTGTGCTTAAAGTCAGATAAAAGCGGTTCCTCGTGGCGTAATGGCTAGAGTGTTAGACAGCTGCCCGGAAGTAAGCGAGTTTGAGCCCCAGTCGTGCTATATATTGTTCAATTCTGACCAAATTCTCTTAGGAAAGGCACGAACACCTTTATTCCTAAGCAATGGGCTAAACTGTATCACTGTTGTTCTTTTACAACAATGAATTTGGAATTTAAATAAAACACGAAAGTTGATATGCCATTAAACAAAGAAATCAAACAAAGGTGTATTTTAGTCAGAGACTTCATTTATTTATATCTCAATATAACATAAGATATTGGATAAATCAATATTTTTTCTGAATGTGGGAGAATATCATTAGCCTCAACCATGACCAGTACATTTCATTACTCCTTTTCCAAATTCATATGGTATCTAGGAAAAACAGCAAATGTCGAAACCCAGCCTTTGAAGTAGAATATATATATAGTATATTTGTTTATCGCCCTTTTACGTGTTTTTGTCTTAGCCAAGTCGTGGTATTAAAACGAATTGTGTCGCGTCTAGTTCTTCTGCAAGGTTTGGTTGTGTTTTATAGCATATCAACCCATTATTCAATGCCAGATCCTGTTTATTATTCAATGCCAGATATTATGTATATGATTTGTAAGTGTATAGTTTACCAACCCCTACTCACAGGCAGGATGTAACACAGGGTCAATTTTCAAGTGTGTTGTATCGTGGTAAGAAAGAGATACACAGTGAAATAGAGTTAATTATTTATTAACTGAAGTGGTACAGTCCGACAAATAATATGAGTCTCACTCAGTAGGTGTTACGTCTGAAGTTGGTCTTACTACTGACTGAGATCTTTCAGTACCCACGTGCTTAAGAAACATGTCTTTTATACCTCCGAGATACCGGAAGTCACGTGTTACGAGCTACTATACAACAAAGCGGAATTTAACAGGTTTGGAATCAGAGTTTTCCTTCTCCTAAACTGGCTGCCTGACCGAGACTGAAGAACCCAGTCTACTCTACCCATACCATGGAGGAGGAATTAGAGGCTTCATACCTTTGTGAAATGCAATTAGCCTCACCCAGGATTTGAACTCGTGTCACCGTGTACATTTCCTCAGACGATAACCATTACACCACGGACATCCCTCTAAGGGTATAATTTGTTGTGAACATTTATATTTGTTTGCACACAGTTAAATGGCTTAAAATATTGCTATTTATTGTTTTGATACAGTTAGCTGGTTCCAAGCATTTCTAGTTAACACTAATAATTTTATCTAATATTTGTTTGCTTGCATACAAATTAATCATTTGTTTGCACACAATTAAATGGTTTCAAGTATTATTATCTGACATTAATTATTCTATTCAATATTACATAATTCATTTGCGCACAGTCAAATGATATCAACTATTGCTATATAACACTAACAATTCAATCTAATATCAGTTATTTGTTTGCACACAGTTAAATGGTTAACAGTTCTATTTGACCTATAGATGAGACCCTAAAAGTTACTACCACTCCGAGTCAGAGTGGACCAGGGATTAAAAGCAACAAAAGACTGCTCCACATTGCCCAAAGCTCCAGGACAAGAGCTTCACGATCAGATTGCTTAGTGTCATATCTAGGACACTCGTTGGGGGGGTCTTACTCCTCAGTAGAGATACAGTCAACGTATTCAACAGCCTCAGCTGACTGGGCTCTTCTAACAGGATGTCTTTGGCATGATATATATATATATATATATTGTCATCCACAGATAGACTGTTTCGTTGTATCACAACTCTTCAATGTGGCTAGTCACGTAGGACGCTTGAAGCTGGGATCGAAACCCGCACAACTTTGCTTTAGACTTAGTATCATACCGCTCAGCCAACAAGCGGGAATGATAAGGCATCAGTAATAGCCTTCGTTTGTTTCCATTTTTGCCGTACCGGATACCAGAGTGCTCAATTCATTCGAAGCGATTTTGTATTATGCAAGTGGTAGCCCTAGATTCCTTTGCTAGAGTGCTCAACACCTGTGAGGGATCGTATTCTGGTATATATATATAATACATAATACACGTTGTATTGTATGAAATATAATATATCATAAATATATATATATATATATATATATATGTGTGTGTGTGTGTGTGTGTGTGTGTGTGCGTGTGTTTGTGCGTGCGTGCGTGCGTGCGCGTGTGTGTGTGTGTGTGTGTGTATGTTATAATCATAGCCTTATGATTATAATTACGAGGTAGAAAAAAGAAAAAAGGAAACAACTAATTCCCATGATTGAAATTGTTTTTATTTTTTTATGTCTTTTCAGGGCCTTATTCGGTATTGAACACCGATCAACATGTCGGCAGTCAGCCAAAGAGGAAAAGATCCTGGTCTCGTGCTGTTTTTTCAAATCTGCAACGAAAAGGATTAGAAAAACGGTTTGAAGTGCAAAAATATGTTACTAAGCCTGATAGACGACAGCTAGCCGCTATGTTAGGACTTACGGATGCACAGGTAACTATAGCTTCGTGAACATGTTGGAATATATTTGATTTTATGTGATATTATAGGTAGATGTATCAAACAGTGTCTAGCATGATTATGAAAACAATTATAGTCATCCTTGACAAGTTGGGATTTCAGAAAGTGTTATCTCTTTGGGTCCCAAAGCAATTGACTGAAGAATAACTGACTTGTGCCGCGATCTTTGCGACGGATATTTAGACGATGGGACAAGGGGGTCAATCTCTATGATAACTATGTGGAAAAGTAGCTTAGTAGTGATGGTAATATATGTACAGTGCTTTTTGTATAGTAATGAATTTCTTGGATTAATAAAAGTTTTGACTTTACTTTTGGGATATCCCCCGTATATATAAAGTTAAGTCATTTCTGATATACCCTCCTTTATGCTTTATATTTTGGCTCTATCAAGAGATTGACTTTTCGAGGAGCAGTGGTTGATACACAATATTAATGGATATTGTGAATAAATATGTAGGTTAAAATATCTGACAGAATCGAAGAAATATGACGGGAAAACTAAGTGAGTGTGTGTAGTTTAGTTTCTTTTTTAATGGCATATCAACCTTCGTGGGTTATTTAATATCCCAAGTCATCCTTATAGGAGAGTAAAGATACTATTTAACCCATATCTGAGAGAATTAGGGGGCTCATACATATCCAAAGAGCATTTGCTCGAAAATGAGCATGGCCCGGGAGACCTGGGTTCAATCCCAGGTCGAGTCATACCAAAGACTTTAAAAATGGAACTTGATACCACCTTGCTTAACACTCAGCATTATAAGGTACGGTTCAAGGGTAAAGTGGAGCAATCCTGGGAATGGAGTAGCGCCCTCCCCAACACCTTGGTGTAGTAGCTATCGAAAAGGGAGCCTTCGGGTCACCCTCGACTATGGTCGCTAACTTTAATTCCCAGGGAAGGAGTAGCGCCCTCCCATACACCATGGTGTAGTAGCTATCGAAAAGGGAGCCTTCGGGTCACTCTCGACTATGGTCGCCAACTTTACTTTTACTAAAACTGGAGATCGAAGTTACTTATTACGATGTCATAGTCCAGTAAATGATCCACAAATATATATATATATATATATATATATATATATATAGTATTCTTGTAATTTAGGTCTAAATGCAATTAAAAAATTATTAATTTAAAAAAAAAAAATTTTTTAAATAATTTTACTACATTGCTAACCGAAATTTACATTTAAAACGGAAGTGGGCTTAATGAAGAGGTAACCTCTTCACCCCTCTTCTATCCCCTCCCACTCTTATGTGTCTATTCTAGTTTTTTTTATCAAAAAGATCTGAAGAAGTCCTGTTAATTTTTTTCGTGTTTTTGGAAATTTCAAAAATGCGTAACAGGATTGAAATAAATTTTTAATCCTATGTGACCGGTTTCGTTGTTTTTCTTAAAGAAGTATATATATCTATATATATTTACTAATCAATTATCTACCAGTATCCACGGTACCAGAAAAAAACAAAAAAACCCTGGCCAGGAACAAGAGATAAAAATAAAAATATCTCGAATCCCGGTCTAGAGGAAAAAGAAAAAGTTTTTTGGGTAAAAAAGAAAGAAAAGACCAACCTCGTCCTACTCCTTGAAAAAAATCAAGGGGTACTAAGTCAGTGGCCAAAAGAAAACCAAAAAACCCTCCGCGAAACTTCCTGATGATCCGTTAAGGTGAAACTTTAGTAGAAGATTTTCGACTAGCGATTTAAGTTAATTCTATATCTATATATATATATATATAGATAGATATAGATAGATATAAGAGGTTTATAGTTCTTACTAGCTCAAATGGTGAGTTAATGGAGGACCAAATGTGGCAGTATTGTTAAATAGAGCTCAATATCAATGAGAGAGAATTTATATATAGAAATATTTATATATACATAAAAACCCATGTTCACAGACAGTACCATTATATATATATATATATATATATATATATATATATATATATATGTGTGTGTGTGTGTGTGTGTGTGTGTGTGTGTGTGCGTTTATTGGGATTTCATATATAAATATATACATATATATGATTGAACATTATTAACATTTTTATCTAAATATTTTTTGTAAATCCTTTCGAGTTGCCGTATTGATCTAAGGATATTCAGCGGGAATTGGTTGATAAACCTTCCATAATTAGTTATTTCCCAAGTTTATATATTGTTGATGGACAAATTAAACGTATAATTAAAAATGTTAACCAACAAAATAAACACTGTACTACTCTACCCAGTAAACAAGCATTTATTAAACATTTTACCGCAACCAAATGCACTTCAATTATAAATTAGATGAAAATATATTCAAAACATTGATTCAAGGAAACATACTCCCCTCTTATCCTAATAAAAAATAAAACGTATCATATGCTATAATGAATTTAAAACCTCCAATTAATAAGAATTCCTCTCCCTCGAATGGAGGTTTGCAAAAAACTAACGTTATAAATCAATTTAAAATGTCTTTTAGGAGATCGTATCTCTGAAAACAACAACATATACGTCGGTTTAACCTTAACTACCCTATAGAGAAAACTTACAATGCACCTTTCTGATACCAGTTCCATAGCACAGCATTTAAAAAAGACATTCATGCCCGGCAACTGAATTTTGGAAAATTCTAACCGAAACTACAATATTAGAACAACAAAATAACAAGTAAAAACTACAGATTCTCGAGACTCTACCTATTAGAAATATACAACCCAAACTTAATTGGATTAATTTTGAAACCAGTGCTGATGTACTTAAATGTCTTTAGCAACTGGCGCTATTTATAGAAAAAAATTCGAAAAGTAAGCGGTACACTGCATTTTTAACGCTCATTCTTACAAAGTAGTAGTTTGGTTTGGTTTCACTGATTAATGGATAATCAACCTTTGTAGGTTATTTAATGCCAAAGACATCCTTCCAGAAGAACAGTTGTAGTACATAGCTGAGAGGATAAGGGGGTTTGTACCTTTCCCAAGGGTATTTACCCAAAAGTGAACGTAATAGCGTGACTGGAGTTCGAACTCGCCTTCTAAGATTCTGCAGTCCATCACTAACCATTACACCACGATGACACTCCACAAAGTAGTAGGGTACACACAAAAGTTATATCACTTTTGTAATACATTCTCCCCTGATGATCGCCCAAGGTTGGGCAGAAAGTATTTGGGAAATAACTAATTATATAAGGTTTATCAACCAATTCCCGCTGAATGGCAACTCGGAAGGATAAACAAAAAATATGATGACAAACGGAGAGAAAAAATGTCTATAATGTTCAATCTAATATGTATCAATGAAGAAATGCTGCTAATATATATACATATATATATTTATACATATATATATATATATAGAGAGAGAGAGAGAATGTGCGAATAGAAAGGAAAAGTAAAGTTGGGTGAAAGAGGGGGAAGAAAGGAGAAATGTGTGTGTGTTTGTGTGTGCGTGTGTGTGTGTGTGTGTGTGTGTGAGAGAGAGAGAGAGAGAGAGTGAGTGAGTGAGAGACAGAGAGAAAACATCTGATAATGTCTAAACAAATGTATTTCATTAGCATTCTTGATCAAGGAAATAGATGTGGTATTTATGTTTTCGGGGTACAGCGCCCTTCCCTACACCTAGGTGTAGTAGCCATTGAAAAGGGAGCCTTCGGATCACCCTCGACTAAGGTCCCCAACACACACACACACACATATATACATATATATCCGGTGTGAAATTATTAGGCAAGACACTTAATAATTCAAAATTGGTTGGAAATGAAATTTCAAATTTTAAACAATCAATTTAGATGTTAAAAAATGTCTGAATTAAAATTTCAGGTAGTATCAATGTTTTATTGAAGTTAATGAAGGTTTTTGATGTATTGTAAAAAAATACTATCAGAAGTTAATATTCAAAACCAAATAATCACATTCTATTTCTATAAAAGGGTAATAAAATCACCAGAAATTGATGAACGTCTATAATAAAACAAAAAACACATGAAAAATCTTTGAATCTTTTTCATTTTAATGTGGTGACTCTTCTTTAAAATAATAGCCTGTAATAGTTAGCACTATTTAGTTTAACTCCTTCATTGACCTTGAATGGTTCAATAATGGTTTGGTCAACAATTCTTGTTCATATCATTACATTACCGCCTCCTTGTTGTCTTCTTTTGGTCACAGATAAGTCAAAATTGGATGAAATCCATCCCTTGGCCCATCATTCAGGTCCATCAAATGTCACTCGAGATTCTTCCGTGAAAATTACTTTAGAAAGGTCAATTTTCATGTATTTATTGATCCATTTTTGACGCTTTAAAATATTTACTTTAATGAGATGATGTTTCCTAGGAAATTTTTTACAGATCCTAATTCGCAAAAGATTCATCACCTTTTGTCCTTCTTGACTCCTCAGTTCCAACGTTTTGAAAGATCTGAGCGCAGGTCAAAAGTGATAGTTTCGCTATAACTCGCTTTAGTTTACGTTCATCTGAAGGAAATAAGTTCTTAAAACCTTTTCCTTTGCTTCGTGTTCACGACTTAGTAATATTTTCAACTGCTTTCTTTATCGTTTGATGATCTCGGCAAAGTTCCTTTGATATCTTCAAAGTACACATCCCCTCACTCAATAACTTTGTTATTTTCTGTTTTCAGCAGTTGTTAGATCCTTCTTTTTACCCTTGTTTCAACTTATATAATAAACAAAAAGAAAAAGTAGTTTTTATTAGATTTCAGAGGACTTAAGCTATTTTAAATTTAATCTACGTACTAACTTCAGTCAGACCATTTAGTGAATTCCAAATATCTAAAAACTAAACATTAAAAAAAACAGAAAGATTAGTTATTGAGGTCTATTTGATTTGTATGACTTCAGACAGGCTATATATATATAAACAGATTTGGTAGAATACTGCGGATTGTTTCTTTTTTAAAATCTTCCAGTGAAGACGTTCAAAGTCTTCTTACTTTTGGGTCAAGTTGGTAAAGAAAGAACCCTACATTAGCCCCAAGCGCTTTCGACAATTTCGCCAGTCATCTTCGGGGGTTGTGTTAGATCGTTTGTTACAGTGAGTTTTATATTAACTCGGAGTTCGAAGAGGCTTTTTTAAAATTATAAATTATAGACGGGGTTGTTTCATTCTGTTATGAGGGGTGGTTAGTTATTGAATACGGTTAATATGTTTATACTTGTGGTGAATGCTGTTTTATTTACTGTAGGTTTCTTTTATCTTTTATAGTTATTGCTTCGAGGATTTGTAAACGGTTTTTATTGTTATTTTTTATATATGGTTTTGAATTGTTAATTAGGATCTTTCTTCACTTGAAGATTTTAAAAAGAAACAATCGGCAGTATTCAACCAAACCTATTTAGATAATGATTTGATGCATAAGTATAATATATATATATATATATATATATATATATATATATATATATATATATATATATATATATATATATATAGTATTGCTTATGTACATAAGTACACCCTAAACAAATTTTTTATGAAATTTAAATTTTTCTTCTAAAACAAATAGGACTTTATTATTTCTAGTGGAACATAAGGCAATAAATTTGACTTTTGCATGCGACTTACACTTCATTCAAAGATTTTAACTAACTGATAATTTACTACGAATAGAATAATTGACTAATATAATTAATTATCATCCTTAATTATATTACATTTCTTCCCATAATATCCCAAGAAATTTGGACAAGATTATTTAATTTGTAGTCCCCAAAATGAAACTAATTCGTATGCCTATGAAACATTAACAAATCTCAAAGTAAAGCCATAATTTACAATGGAGATAACAAAAAATAAAAGTAAATCCACGCAGGGTTTATTGTCAATTTTACCATGGTAGAACAGAAAGTCAGATTGTCAACAAGATAAAAATGCTTATTTTCTAAAGATGTTCTAAGATCAGGTTCAGATCTTATTTGCATAGATCTGCTACCTTTTTGACTTGATTGTATCGGCTTTCAACCTGGTCGGGTCGAACCGGCTTCCTCCCGAGCAAGTACAGCATCTCGAACCACCGCAGCCTACGTTCGCTGATCCTGAGCCAGGTCACACGAAATGGCAAGCCAATCGCGACTCCATCGCCGAAGACCAACTACTTGTGGACCTGATAGTACTGCTAGGTCATCCTTGATTGTGCTGGCCCACGTCTTCAGCTGCCTAGCGACACGTTTTCGCCAGTTAGAAAGAGAGTGGGGGAGAAGTACATCATGAATGAGCTCCCCCTCGGGGCGTCGAGCTGCGTTCCCGAACCATCGGAGACGGCGCTGGAGCTGGACGGGTGGAAGACGACGGAGGTTCAGCGACGAGGTAGAATAGTTGTGAGCACACGATCGATTCGGCAGCATCATAGAATATAACGAAGGCAATCGTTGTCGAACACTTCAAGCTTTCGTAGGTCAACCACTCTAAGTGGCCACGTTTCGCAGCCATAAAGGAGGATCGTCAAGACAATGGCTTGATTGATGCGCCCTTTCGTAGCCGTGGATATCTCTCGTCGCCCCCATAGTGACCGCTGTTACTTTCATACTGATATAAACCAGATGAAGTTAATAATGAACGAAAGGTTCTTTCGTTTCTTTTTCGTTTTCTTTCATTTGTGATATCAGAAATTGCTTAGCATGTTAAGCATCTATAAATGTAATTTGTTATAGCTTTATCACACACACACACACACACACACACACACACACACACACACACACACACACACACACACACACACACACACACATATATATTATTATTATTAATTTGTATTATTATTAATTTATATTTATAAATTATAGTTATAATATTTAAATCAATTTATCATCATTTTAATAGAATGTATGAAGGTAATTTAATAAGTAAGGGGACTTAAAAAAAAACAACATTTTTTTTAGAATTTATTGGAAAAAAATTTTAAATCTCGTAAAATATTTGTTTTGTGTTTATTTAAAATGGCGACAAATCAAAATGCTCCAGGCTTGAACAGAGCTCTGTCATCAAATTTTTGGTGGTTGAGAAGTACAAATTATGTAAAACAAAAAGTAAGTGAAGTTGACGACTGTAGTCTTGGATGACCCGAAGGCTTCCTTTTCGATAGCTACAACACCAAGGTGTAGGGGAGGGCGCAACTACTTTCCCAGGATTGCTTCACTTTACCATTGATCTTTACCTTATAATGCTGAGTGTTAACCAAGATAGCATCAAGTACCGTTTTTGAGCCTTTGCTATGACTCGACATGGGATTGAACCCAGGTCTCCCGGGCCATTGGCGAACACTCTAACTACAAACTATGTAAGATTTACATAAAAATGTGTGATCCGTACGGAAAGGCATGTTTAAGTAAGTCAAAAGATCTTTACAAATGAGTTGTATATGGATTTGCCACTACGAACCTGATTTCAAAAGACTGATCATGGAGTGGAAACACACAGACTCTCTGGTAAAGAAAAAATACTGGGCGCAGCGGTTAGTAACGAAGGTCATGTTGACAGTCTTCTGGGATATGAAAGGACCCATGACTTAAAGAAAGAATGAAAGAGAGAGAGAGAAAAAAAAAAAAGAAAATGAAATTAAGAGCGAAATTATCTATTTGTAAATTTCCTTTTCTTCAAAGATCATTTTACACGTACTGTTTGAACAAAAATCTCGCTATGATATGCCACTTTTGCAGGGATATGGTTACATATTAATACAGGGAGATTTTTGTAATATATATATATATATATATATATATATATATATATATATATATATATATATACTCTGTGCGAGCAGGATGCGATACAAGGTCAGTTCTTGAGTGGAGTATTAACATGTTTGAATTCAGAGTTTTCCTTCTCCTGAACCGGTTGTCATACTAAGGTTAAAGAGGTCAGACTGGCCTACAGTTTACTTATAGCTGGAAGGAGAATGGTTGGATGCCAACCTTTTCCAAGGGTATTAGCGCAATGTGAAGTGTAAACAGCCTCGTCCAGAAATTGAACTCGGGTCACAGTGTCCATTTCCTACGACAGTAAATATTTCATCACGACCGTTTCCTTTCATTTTAATTATATATACAATTTACCAACTCCGACGTACGAGCAGGGTGTGACACGAGGTGTTTTTTAAAGCTAAGTTTAACAGGTTTTAAATCAGTGTTTTCTTTCTCCTAGACTGATTGTCATACTACGACAATAAATAATGCGGGCCTAGTCTGCCCTACTATTTACCAATAGGCGTAAGAAGAAGAGTTGGATTCATACCTTTTCCTAGGGTATTGGTATTATGTGAAATGTAAACAGCCTCGTCCAGTATTTGAACTCAAGTTGGCATGTCCACTTCCTATGACGATAACCATTACAGCCAAAGGACTTCTTTATTTTAGTAATATATATATATATATATATATATATATATATATATATATATATATATATATATATATATATATATATATATATATATATATATATATATATATATATATATATATATATATATATATATATATATATATATATATATATATATATATATATATATATATATATATATATATATATATATATATATATATATATATATATATATATATATATATATATATATATATATATATATATATATATATATATATATATATATATATATATATATATATATATATATGTGTGTGTGTGTGTGTGTGTGTGTTTGCTTTGGACTTGTATAAGTTGATAGAGACAATTTCCTCTTTAGATTCAGTTGCATATATTTTCAGTTGAATACAGAAATATATATTATTGATAAGTCAATACATAGGTTCACACTGAGAAAATGATCGATTGATATATAGATCGATTTGAACAGATTGAAACAGATAGATAAATAAAGAAAATCAAATTCAGTAAGAAAGAAGTTATCACTCAATCATTCATTTGTAAATTTTCTAAACTTCTAAGATCCTTTTAAATGTGTTCCTTTAACGAAAATCTCGCTATAATGTGCCGCTTTTACCGGTTAAATAAAAATAATGGGGAAATCTTAGTAATATATATCTCTATAGTCAACCACTGACAGATCTGTTTCGTTCTATCAGAACTGATCAGTGTGACTAGACATATTAGCTTCCTGTAGCTGGGATCGAAACCCAGTTAACCCGAACGCGAATCCAAGCTTCTAACCCTTCAGCCACTAGGAGCCATTAGCAACGCAGTAAATCTTAAACGGTTATGAATCACAATAACTATTGTTTACATACATCCGTTTAACGGCTACCGAGACCTCAATTCATATATATGAAGAGGCTTGCAATAAACTCTAATGGCAATATAATTACATTTAGTATGAAAGAAGTCATCAAAATGCTATTTCTTTGTAAATTTCCTAATTTTCTAGTAAGGAGCCCCTGTCGTGTCCCTGATTTGTTGGACTGTGAGTTCACACTCAAGTCACGCCATTACATTTACTTTCAAAGAAATGACCTTGGAAAAAGTATAAACTCCCTTATCCACTGAGCTGTGGGTTAACTGGTTCATTGACCAAATGGGTTGAGTGTTCGCCAATGGTCCCAGAAGACCTGGGTTCAATCCTAGGTCGCGTCATACCAAAGACTTTAAAAATGGTACTTGATACCTCCATGCTTAACACTCAGCGATATAAGGTACGTACCAAGGGTAAAGTGGAGCAATCCAGGGAAAAGAGTAGCACCCTTCCCTACACCTCGGTGTAGTAGCTATTGAAAAGGGAGCCTTCTTGATATGTATCTTAAAATGTTGAGTGTTAAGGCGGGAGGTATAAAGTACTTTTTTTTGAGTTTTGGTATGATTCCACCGGGGATTGAACCCAGGTCTCTCAGGCCATTAGCGAACACAAACCAGCCAACCAGCCAACCATCCTACATATATGCGCACTAACAGAGATATAAAACAATTTTTTTTATTTCCCTGCTCACCCGTGTACATTTGTTAATAGCTTACATATGCTGTTACTACTATGGGCACCTGCTCCTTATTATTCATCCTGCATAATTTCCCCTTTATTCATAACATCCCCTTGTCTCTTTCCGACGCCTCCAAAAACCGCGACACCCTTTCGTCTCGCCTGATTCCCGCTCATCCATCACGTCCGGAATGCCTTCGCCAGCACTCTCTTATTCCTACCACCCCATCATTGAAAAAGTACGGACGCAAGTCGGCCGTAAGGTCCCCGTCTGTCTCAGCTGTTACGGGTCTCTGTGGCATCACAGTCAGCTTCGTTGGGAGGCCTTTCTGAGACGAGATAATCAGAAAGATAAGAGTCACGGAAGCTGTGTTACTTGCACTGACGGGGCAAAAGTGCGCACGCACAAAGAAAGAAAAGAACAAAAAGAATCAGACCAGGGGCAGGTTGAGCGGTATGGGCTCAAAAATCTCATTTATGAAGTGGGGACTTAAAATGAATCACTGCACGGTCGGCAAGTCTTAGAATACGCTGACTGTATTCTCTGCAGACGAGTAAGGCGCCTCTCTCCTGAAAAAAGTGGGTATGATTCTAAATTGCATCTGGTGGTGACGATCCAGTTCTATAGCTATAGGATGGGACCCTAACAGGTACTACCACTCCAGGTCAAAGTGGAACTTGAAGTAATGGCCATTAAGTGGTACACCATACTCCCAAGATCTCTAGAACTGGAACCTCACCATCAGATGCAGTTTAGCATCATTCTCAAGATATTTCTTTTAATCTCTTGCATAATTTTCTGCAGATCATCTTTTTCACCCTGCTATGCCTATTATTGCGTTGCTATTGGGCCAGTTTGGTTCATTCGATTATTATTATTATTATTGAGAGGTTTTCGCACCATTGGAGGTCTTTTACTACTGCCAGTCTCTTCAGCTCTCCAGGACTCTTCTCAGTATTCTGGCTGATCTCAACAATGCTGTAGTTAAGATGGTCTTGATTTTTCCTCCAGTTTCCAATTCTTCCAGTCTTTTTTCCAAATCTTCGAGGACCGTTCCAAGCGCATTAACTACAATTGTATTACCGTCACGATCGTGTTCCACATTTTTTAGCTCTCTAGTAAGTTCCAAGAATTCGTTTACCTTTTGGGGTTTTTTTTTGGTTTGTTTTTTTAAATTTTGACTCTGTGGTCGACCAGAAAGGCAAAATCCATTAGGCAACAAGTTCTCTTTATCTTGCCACTTAACAATACGTCTGGTCTTCTAACCGGAATTGTGTTAGCCATTTCTATCTCAAAACCCCAGAAAATTTTATGGGTCTCATTTTCTTGGACGGATTCTAGATTATGCATATACCATTTGTTAGTATGGTCAAATTCTAATCTCTTGCACAATTCCCAGTTGATAACTTTTCCCACCCAATCATGTCTACTCTTGTATTTCTTTTGTGCCAGTTTGCTGTATTCACTAGTTATGTGATTAACTGTTTCGTCTCTGCTTCCACATGACCAACACTTGCTATTTCGTTGCGTATTATCAATTTGCGCTTTGATATTATTGGTTCCTGTAGCATATTATTAATTTTCATTAATATTTAATTTTCAGCTTTAGTTTCAGTTTCTTGCAATCCTTCGTCAGGTCATTACTTAAGACTTAGGGTGAAAGAAGGCAATGATTTTATGTATTCTATGTATTCATGTTTTTGATGCCTCTTTTGTGTGATATTTTTCACTTGCATTGAGAGCACTCTCCTTAGAAGATAAACAGAAGAGCAGTTTTTTGCATTTCATATAGACTGAAACTGCCAGGTATCTTGTTAATGTGTTTATGTGTCCCTTTCTTGGTCATACCTAGGGCTCCTACTATAACTGGCACGGTGGTAGTTTTAAGGTGCCATATTTTTTCAATTTCTATTTACTTATATTCTTTCACAGATATGTAATAATTTGTTGACACTGACATATTAATTAGAAGGCATTTTTTTTTCTTTTATAGTCCTTAACCACTGTTGTGGTCTTCAGATAAGACTGGTGGAAGAACAACTCAAACAACGGGTGATAGGTGAACGTTATTGTATTAGCAGAAAAAGGAAGTCATACAAAGGAAATACTAGCCATTCTCGGCTTGTCAAATGTTTCCTAAGAAACGAGAAGTTATCTTCCCCGAGCAAGCTAGCTCGGATGATATGTTTAGGTTGGACGAGTCCATCTTTGGTGTATGGTAGGATATGTCCCAATAACAACCACTATATCTGGTCTATTGCTCTTTCTTTTTCGATCAGTTTGGATTGCAAAGTCCCTGAGAATAGTTGCTCTTTTGGCTTCTGTTATTGGTTGGTGTTTATATCATTTTCACAATCCGATATTCCATAGTATTTACACATTTTTCAATGATTTTAATGTCTTCTTTCATCATGTCATTCTTTATATTCTATCAGTGTTAGGACTGGACAGCCAAACACTTAGGGGTTAGCTGATACAATTTTTTGTTTGTATAATCTAAATATTGGGTTTGAGCCATTTTTTTAGGGTTACCTGATAGTTTCAAGTTAGTAGGCTCTGATCCTCAGCTGCTATGATTAACCCCTCTGTCTCCGTCTTTGAACACGTACATTTCGGCTATCACTTAGATTTTACTATATCTATATAAGCATTTCCAATTCTTTGTATATATAGTCCATGTCGGGGAATTTGTTCCCTGTGTTTTTTAATTGATTTCGTCCTTGTGCTTTTTCTTTCTTTTCTTTTTTTTTCTTTTTTTCAGTTTTTCACGGCCTCTATTGCTTTATCTTTTTCGTCTATTTCTTTTAGGGTGAGGTCGAATGTGCATTTTTTATCAATTGTTTATCTTTGCTTCTTCTTCTTCTTCTTGAGTTTTTCATATCAGCATTAGCTGATGGTCTTTCGCTGGAGTTTGAGTGACAGCAAGTCTCTTCAAGTCTCCAGGACTCTTCCCAGTATTCTGGCTGTTCTCAACAATGCTGTAGTTTGGATGGTCTCCACTCGTCCTCCAACTTCCAAGTCCTCCAGTCCCTTTAATAGCCATTTAGTTACTGTACCAAATGCACCAATCTCGATTGGTATAATCGTCACCATCATGTTCTATAGTTTTTTTAATTCCCAAGCAAGGTCGAGGTACTTATCCTTATTTTCACTTTCTTATTTATTCTGTGGTCAGCCGGTGCAGCAAAATCTACAATTTTGCAAGTTCTCTTTTTTTGTTGATTACTATAAGGCCTGGTGTTCTGGCCGAGATTAGGTGATCCGTTTGTATGTCAAAGTCCCATAGGAGTTTGTGTGTGTCATTCTCCAGGACAGCTGCTGGGTTGTGCATATACCATTTGTTCGTATGGTTAAATCTAAATTTCTTGCACATCTCCCAGTGGATCACCTTGTCAACCTAGTCGTGTTTAGTCATATAATTCAGTGCTAATTTGTTGCATTCGTTTATTATGTGATTGATTGTTTCGTCTCTATCACCACATAACCTACATTTGCTATTTTGTTGCGCCTTATCTATTCTCGCTTTGATTTTATTATTATTATTATTATTATTATTATTTGTCTATTACACTATAGTCATCTCGAAATCAAATAAGAATTACACTTTTCAGTTTTATCTTAAACCACAACAAAACTTCCTTTTAAGAAAATGCTAACCAAATAGCCGGGTTAAAAGCGCACCATTTCCTTCACTTGTGAAGAAAGTCACTTTTGTTTTCAAGCAATGAAATTTGTTTTTTAATCTACTTTTTTTAAAGAGCGCGTAGATTTCTGTTGCTACAGTCATGAAGTATTGTAGACACAATACTCACGTTTAACTATGTCTTGCAACCTACTCCCGCTTGCGTTGTACTCACACGCACTTCTGTGTGTGTGTGTACGGACTTATGCGCATATTTATATGATTAGATTGCGAAAAAGACCAAAAGAACAATGAAGATATATAGGCCAAAAAACGCCAGTACAAAATTTATGTACGTAGAAAGATAGTGAAGATTTTTGGCGGTAGAGATAATGTTGTTGAAAGAAGATTAACCTAAAGAAAAATATGTCCACGAAAGTGAATAGGAAAAAAAGAAAAGAGTAAGTGAGTGAGAAGAAGAAGAAGAAGAAGAAGAAGAAGAAGAAGAAGAAGAAGAAGAAGTGAAGGGAGAGCGAGGAGGGACATGAGTATGAATAGATAGAAGATGAAGAAGAGTTGTAAGGTTGATGGACAGTTCCTGGCGCCTGTTTTTTCTTTTTGCATTTTTATCGCTAATTCCATTTCCTTAATCTTTTCACACTCAACTTCCATCAATTCCTCATTTAACATTGCGTGATTTAATTGTTTCTGAATTTTTATCACTTCCCCATCGAATCATTTGTCAGCGGCGAACCTCTTCCCTTTCAGTATGTAACGGATGTTCACACTATAACTAAAATTATCACGACACCACTGACCGGATTTATCAAAATCAAGAATCCATTTTGAATGATTCGACTATATAAATGATATCACTGACCGAATTATCCAAAAGTGAATGTATCTTGTAAGAACATGTCGTACGATAGTCATTCAGGATAAATTTGATAACTGGTTATTACCAATTTATTCTTTGATAACTGATTATTTCCAAAGTATTATTTAATAACTAATTATAAGCAAGGTATTATTAGATAACTAATTATTACCAAGGTATTATTATTAATGCCATGTCAACTCTTCTAAGTTTATGTTATGCTTCGAGTTTTGAAAATCGTGTTCATTGTACGTTCATACTTATTTTGTGGTTGTTTCTTAAGAAGTTTTTCCCCTAGTTGTATGGTTTCAAGTATTCTTTTTTAATACTAATAATTATATTGTTTCAAGTTATTATTCCTATTCAATAATGATAATTTGTTTGCACACAATTATATGGTTTCAAGTAACTAATAATAATCCTTAGTTAACAAGTATAGCTTAAAGTAAATTCTCTTTATAAATAATCTCTGGTTATATAGTACTAAGTATTCTGATCAGGTAAAAATAATAAAAACAAATCTATTTGACCCATAGATGGGACCCTAACAGGTACTATCACTCTGAGTTAAAGTGGACCAAAGAGTAATAGCAATGAAAGGGTACACCAGTCTCCAGGTTTCCAGAACTGAAGCTTCACCATATAGTTGATCTGCCATAAGAGCCAACCGAACCAAATCATATATATTTAGTATATATGTATAAAGACGATGCAGTTTAGTATCATAGTAAGGATACCTCTAGCCCAGTCAGCTGGGGCTGTAGAATACACCGACTGTTTCTCTGCAGAGGGATAAGACTCCTCTTCAACGAGTGTCCTTGATATGATATTAAATCATCTAATGGTGAGGTTCGAGCCCTGGAGTTTTAGGGAATGTGGAGTACCCCTTCATTGCCATTGCTCCCAGGTCCACTCTGGCTCGGAGTGGTAGCACCTGATGGGATCCTATCTATGGGTTAAATAAAACTGTTTGATATTTAAACTATATGCAAACTAATGTCTTATGTTAAATTGAATTGTTAGAAATAGAACTTTGATCATTTAACTGTGTGTAAACAAATGACAGATGTTTAATTGAATTGTTAGTGATACATACGAATACTTGGAACTATTTAATCAGCTTGATCCAGTAGATGGCCGGCCGTGGTATCAACGGCACGGATCTGGTCGGGTGTGTCTCGTCACTAGACATACCTCGGGCCTCAGGGGGCCATCCCCCCAGGCTTAAACCCTCCTTCGAGGGGTTAAGTTTATCCCATGGCGCCTGAGGAACCCCTCTTTATGGGAATGCCGACGGGGCTCGAGGCATTTTTGGGAATGCCGGGTGCGTCTAGGCTACGGCCCTGCGCCCGAGCCCACCTTAAAAAAGGACTTGTGCCACACTCGTCCTGATGGTGGGACTGAAGACAAGTACCGTTGGTGATACATGGCAATACTTGGAAACATTTAACTATGAGAAACAAATGCGTAATTTTGAATAGAATGATTAGTGTTTAGATAGCAATAATTGAAGCCATTTAACTGTGAAGAAACAGCAATACTAGTCTACTTACAAATTATTTCTAACTCATTTAAAAATGAAATAACCTACAAACTGTTCACTCGAGAGACATATATGTATATCCATTTAGATATGTGCTAACAAATGACTGAGGATAAATTGTTACTCTTATATATCAATACTTGAAACCATTTAACTATGAGCAGAAAATGCTCAGGTCCGTTTAAAAATGTTATCTACAAAATGAGTAAACAAATCGTATATATTTAACATATATGTATAAAGAGGATTTTGTATGAAAACACCTACAATGATTCATATGTCATAAACCCAATCGAACAAAATCATATATATTTAATGTATATATATATAAAGAGGATTTGGCTTTAAATAACTTATAATAGTTGATATGCCATAAGAGCCAACCAAACCAAATCATATATATTTAATATATATGTATAAAGAAGATTTGGCATTAAATCACCAACAATGTTTGAAATGCCATAAAACCAAACCAAACCAAACCAAACCAAACATCAAGTTCTTATCCCGAAATTAGATTAATTCGTAAATCTTTGATTGCAATCATAACTCTATCTTCAACGTTCCATTGGTTTTTTTCAATTACTCAGTTTTGTCTACAATCATTAGTTAACACAATTATATGATATCTAGTATTCCTATTAAATACCAATAATTTGCTCACAGTTGTATGGTTTCATGTATTTTTATCCAATGCTAATAACAGTTATATACAGTATCAAGTAAGTATTTCTATTTAACAAGAATCTTTCGTTTGCAAATATGGCCTAGTCGGCTGGGGCGGTAAAATACACCAACTGTATCTCTGCAGAGAGGTAAAACTCCTTCAATGTATGCCCTGGATGTGACATTAAACAATCTGATGGCAACGATTCAGTAATTCTGGAGCTTTAGGTAACGTGGAGTACTCCTTCATTGATATCGGTCCCAGGTCCGCTCTGGCTCTAATTGGGTCTTATCTGTGGTCAAATAGAACTGTTTAGCATTTAAAGAGTGTACTTTGACGTTTAAACTGAGTGCAAACAAATGGCTTATGCTCAACTGTATTGTTTGGAATAGAACAGTTTGATCTTTAACTGTTTGTAAACAAATGTCTGATGTTTAATTGACTTATTAGTGATACATAGCAATACTTAGAACCATTTAAATTTGTTGACATGCCAAACTGAATTGTTTGGAATTGAACTGTTTGATCATTAACAATGTGTAAAGAAATGCCTGATGTTTAATTGACTTATTAGTGATACATAGCAATACTTAGAACCATTTAAATTTGTTGACATGCCAAACTGAATTGTTTGGAATAGAACAGTTTGATCATTAACAGTGTGTTTAGAAATGACTGATGTTTAATTGAATAGATAGTGGCAATACTTGAAAACATTTTGCTGTGTATAAACAAATAATTAATAGCTAATAGAATAATTCGTATTAGATAGAAATGAGAGAAAACATTTAACTGTATGCCAAAAAAAAAAAAAAAGCTCAGGCTCGTTTAAAAATCTTATCTACAAAATGTATTTACAAATTATATATTTAATATATATGTATAAGGAGGATTTAGCATTAAATAATCAACAATTGTTGATATGCCATAAAACCAAACCAAATCGTATATATTTGATATATATATGTATAAAGAGGATTTGGCATTAAATAACCTCAAATAGTTGATATGCCATAAAACCCAACCCAAACCAAATTATATGTATTTGATATATATGTATAAAGAGGTTTTGGCATTAAATAACCTACAATGGTTGATATGCTATAAAACCAAACCAAACCAAATCATATATATTTAATATATATGTATAAAGAGGTTTTGACATTAAATAACCTACAATTTTTGATATGTCATAAAACCGAACCAAATCAAACCAAATCCTCTTGCTGTTAATTCTACTTTCCAGTTTTTCATGGCTTTTGTGATGAAATTTTTGTCGAATATATAATACATTTCCAGACATTCTATCATCTAAAATTACAGGACCTTGTTATAGGCCCTTTTGTAGTTGATTCATGCCATGACCACATTTTTCAGACTTGTTTTGACCATCTTGAAGATGTTCTGAGCGATGTATTGAACGTTATCTGTCCTTCTTGTTTCCCTACGGCATCCCTTCTGCTCTACCGGAAACATTCCACGATATACAAGCAAATAATATATTTCTTCTCTTATCTGTGCAGTTAGTATTTTTGATATCCTAGGTAAACACGTTATCGGTTTATAGTTGCTGGAGATAGCTCAGGCTCGTCTAAAAATGTTATCAATAAAATGTGTTCAGAAATCATATATTCAATATATATGTCTAAAAAAGATATGCCTTTGAATAACCAACAAAGTTTGATGTGCCATAAAACTAAACCGTTTTGCAAATATGGTTTTAAGTATTACCATTGAATACTCAGCTCAGTTGGCTAGGACAGTTGAATACATCTGTGTCGAGGGCTAAGACACCCCTACCGCAATGAATGCCCCGATATAATATTAAACCATCTGATGGTGCTGCTCCAGCCTTGGAGATTAAAGGAATGTGGAGTACTCCTTCATTGCTATTGCCATTGCTCCAGGTTCATTCTGACCCAGAGTGGAAGCATCTGAAAGGGTCCCATCTACTGGTCAAATAGAACAAATTTTCTGCAAAGAAATGATTGATGTTAAATTGTGACTGTTATATAGCAATATATGAAACTATTTAAATGCGTGCAAAAATAAGCTCAGAATTGTTTTAGAAAGTTTTCTACAAAATGTGTTAATAAATCATATATATATTTAATATTTATGAATAAAAAGGATTTTGCATTAAATAACCTTCAATATGCCATAAAACCCAACCCAACCCAACTAAACCCAACCACTGAACACTATTACAGTTCAAAATAGATCTATTTGACTGAGAGATGGGACCCCACCAGGTTGGAGTAGACCTTGGAGTAATGGCAATGAAAGGGTATTTCATACTCCCCCAGAACAAGAGACTCAGAACCGAATACAGTTTAGTATAATTCTCGTGACACCCATATTGTGCAAGGGTGAGTCTTATGCCTTTGCGAAAGAAAGAAAGAAAGAAAGAAAATACAAGAATTGATATTGGAAAGAAAGTTACAAAGAAAGAAAAGAAACGAAAAAGTGAAATAAAAAGAAGAAAGAAACACACACAAGTATCTGAATTATTTGACTTAATAATCTCATTTCCCGCTGGGCTTAGCTTGACCCAAAAACAGAAGTATGAGGCACGCAGTGAGAATCGAACTCACTATCAATGGTCTGCTATCTCAGCTCACAAACTAATACACTATGCGAGACGCTCTTGTCGAAACAGGAGGTCAGTGTTATTATTAACATATCTGGGCTTAGTTTGGTACAAGACCAAAAGTATAGAGCACTGAGTGGGAATCGCACGAACTGGAACCAGTGGTCAGTTTCATCATTTACTAAACCCAGCTTAGTAAGGCTTAAAGTACAGGGCACACAGTGAGACTCGAACTCAATAACGATAGGCTACTAGTCGAGCTCTGTAACCATTACACCATGCAATGGACTTACTAAAACGTAGTAATTGTCGAGATGACGATGAACTGATTGTTGATAAGGCGCACAAGGGTGCGGAGTTTCCAACATTTTCCTGCAGCTTAAACAAAATACGTATCGCTTATATCGACCGACAGCCTCTAATTCCCTACCATTCCTTCTATCGACTGATTGCGGTTGCTGTCTGTCTATCTCCTTGGCAGCCCATGTGGCTATCTTCTCAGCTTGGACCCCCCAACGAGACAGAGGCAAAGCTGCAGAAAACTAGTTGGTTGCGAGAGACGATTGTGGTGGGTTAGAAGGCTGCAGTGAAATAGCAAAATTGTGGGAAAATTTAAAAAAAAAAAAAAAAAAAGGCATAGAATAATTTCATGCGGATAATTAAAAATTCCGATAGTCAGTTTTAAAGGCTGTATGTTTCCATCTTTACTAAAATATATGAAATAACCAAATTTTATTTAAAAAAAATCATGTTAATCATCCCATATGTGGGTGCCTCGTGTAGTATAATGATTAGTAACCTAGGTTAGAACCATCTGGTGGTGAGGTTCCAGCCTTGGAGCTTTGGTGAATGAAGAGTACTCTTCATTGCTATAATCCCCCAGAACCACTCTGACCCGGAGTGGTAGCACCTGAGAGGATCCCAGTTATGGCTGAAATATAACTGTTTGACATTTAAACTGATAAAACTGTTTGATCATTTAATTGAGTATAAACAAAATGACTGATTTTTAATTAAATTTTTCGTGATGAATAGCAATACTTGTAACCATTTAACTTTGTTGATTTGTTCTAAATTGAATTCTTCGTAATAGAACTGTTTCATCGTCTGTATGTAAATAAATGACTGATGTTTAATTGAATTGTTAGAGATACATAACAATACTTGGAACTATTTAATTTTGTCGACTTATAGTAAATTGAATTATTAGAAATAGAACTATTTGATCCTTTAACTGTGTGTATCTAAAACGATGTGTTTACAAATCATATATTTGATATATATGTAAAATTAGGATTTGACATTGAATAACCAGTAAGGGCTAATATGCCATAAAACCAAATCGAACCAAACCAAAGCAATCTACATTTTGTAGTAAACAGGATAGAGCTCTATTGGGTGAGACCTAATAGATTTCAATGAGACCTTTAAACGTAAAAGATTCCCCTATTGCCGCGCTAAACTAGTAAATGACGATTATTCTTTATATATCAAATAAATTACGCTTATTTTGAATTCATACAGCGCAAGAAAAAAATAGATAGGCGCCTTCTGTAGTATATTAGGTCGTTAGGGTACCATGATAATTAATTCTCCTTCATAGAATCTCTTAGGGCAATGGGTCTTATTTGATGACGCCTATCTCCTCTTCAAATAATATGCAAGATGTAGTAGGTTACATGATATGCAACATGTATAAGTTTACATGATACCGGGCGCTCGTGGTGTAACGGTAATCGTTATAGGAAATAGATACGGTGACCCGAGTTCAAATCTTGGACGAGGCTGTTTGTATTTCCCATCGCGCTAACACTTTTGGGAAAGGTTTGAATCCAACCATTCTCCTTCCACCTTTGGTTGAAATTGTAGGCAGATTGATCTCTTTAACCATGGTATGGCAACCAGTCTAGAAGAAAGGAAATTAGAAATTCAGACCCGTTAAATTCCGCTTAAAAATTGACCTCGTGTCACATCCTTGTAAAAGAATAGTAGCTATACTATCTAACTCGTAACTGGGGGTTCATGCCTTTCCCAAGCGTATTAGTTTAAAAAATGAACGTAATAGAGCGACTTGAGTTCGAAGGCGCTAACTACAATGTTGAAATCCAGCCCGTTAGAACGTTTAATAAAATTTGATTCAATTTTGGTTTGGTTCCTTTGGTTAATGGCATATCAACCCTTGTAGGTTATTTAACGCCAAAGCCATTCTCCTAGAAAAACTATAGTGGTACTATTTAACCCATAACTGGTAGAATAAGGGGTACCTACCTTTCCCAAGGGTATTTGCCCGAAAGTGAACGTAATAGCGCAACTGGAGTACGAACTCGCTTACTACGATTCCGCAGTCCATCGCTTTAACCATTACCCCACGAGGACACCCCCTGATTCAATTTTAAATTTGATTATAATCAGAACTATATTTCAATCTTACATTGCATTTTCTTTTAAATTACACTTCTAATTGTGTAGAAATATTTGTTTCTACACTATCATGTTTCAAGTATTCCAATCTAATGCGAGTAATTTAAGTAAGTTGTAAATTGTTCCCTTTTCAAAAGCTGCAATTACAAGATATAGAGGAGGGCGCTACTCCTTTTCCTGAATTCCATTTACCCTTGATCTGTACCTTAAAATGTTGAGTGTTTAGCAATTAGGTATCAAGTACCATCTTTGAGTCTTTGGTATGACTCTACTTGGGGTTGAACAGCGGTCTCCTGGACCATGGACGAACACAAATCATTATGGGCCTTGTTGGCTGGGGGTGCAGAATACACTGACTGTATCTTTGCATAGGGGTAAGACTCTCCCAATGAGTGTCCTGGATATGACACTAAACAATCTGATGGTAAGGCTCCAGTAATGCTGGAGCTTTGGGAAATTCGGAGTACCTTTTTATTAGCATCACTCTCAGGTCCACTGTGGTCCGGAGTGGTAGTACCTGATAGGGTCTTATCTATGGCTTAAATAGAACTAAAAAGTGTACTTATGCTAAACCGAATTGTTTAGAATAGAACTATTTTGCCATTTAAACTGTATTTATGTTAAACTGAATTGGTTGAAATAAAACTGTTATATGTATAAAATGGATCTGGCATTAAATAACCTACAATGGTTGTGTGCCATAAAACCAACCCAACTGAACCAACCATTTGGCCACGTGGCGAGTAATTTACATACTTTTTATATAGTAATAATTTACATACTCTCCAATACTAATGATATATACTCAATTATTTGATTTCAAATCACTATTTAATAATTATAATTAGTTGTTTGCACACAGTCATATGACTTAAAATTTGACCCTGTGTCACATTCAGCTCATACAGAGGGGTTAAGTTTATGGCATATCAATCAATGTTGGTTATTTAATGGAAATTCTTGTTTATTACATACATATTAAATATATGACTTATATATATATATATATATATATATATATATATTGTGGATAACATTCTTAAACGAGCACACAGTTAAATGGTTTCAAGTATTGCTAAATAACAGCCACAATTTAATATCAGTCATTTGTTGGCACACAGTTTGTTCTATTTGACGCATAGATAAGACCCTATCAGGTGCTATAACTTCGAGGTCAGAGTGGACCTGATAGCAATGGCAATGAAAGGGTACCCCACATTCCCCAAATCTTCAAGGCTGGAACATCACCATCAGATGGTTTAATGACACTCGTTGCGAGGAGGGGGTCTTACCCCTCTGCAGAGATACAGTTGGTGTATTCTACAGCCCTAGCTGACTGGGCTAAGTGATCTTGATAGGATTCAATCTATTTGTTTATAATCGTAACATCTGATAAAGAAAGCAATACTTGAATAGAATTACAAACTATTTCACTATATAAAATAGAAATACTTTCCATTATGAACTTGTATTTAAAGTTACATGCCATCCTTGTAGGAGAACAGAAGTAGCACTAAACCCATAACAGGAGGGATAAGTGGGTTCATATCATTAAGTCTTTTCTTGATTTTGCAAGAAAGATAAAACCCCAAGCAATGAATCTAAAAGAAAAATAAATTTTCATTAATCAACAAAGAATTCGTCGCAATCATCATCATTATCATCATCATCATCATCAAATTCTGCCGATAGTACAAAGTTCCTTGACTCTCTTTCTCATCTTCTCTCTATCATTCATCGCTCCAGGTGGGTCTTCTTAGCTGTAGCCGATGTTCACAAAGAATTGATACATGTAAAGGAGGTGCCTGTGGTGTAATGGTTATCGTCGTAGGAAATGGACACGGCGATACGAGTTCAAATCCTGGACGAGACTGATAGCATTTCACATAGCACTAATACCCTTGGGAAAGGTATGAATCCAATTATTCTCCCTCCAGCTATGGGTAAATAGTAGGGCAGACTAAGTTCTTCAGCCTTGGTGAGGTAACTAGTCTAGGAGAAGGAAAACTTCGAATTCAAACCTGTTAAACTCCGCTTGAAAATTGACTTTGTGTCATATCCTGCCCGAGCGGAGGAGTTGGGTAAATATGGATACATGTAAATCTTTGCTGGTCGGATTGCACTGGTATGCCCATATGTAGGAGTCTATAAGAGAAAGTTACTAATGAATTCTTCCTTGCTTCTCCAGCTGTGCCAAGCACGTCTTGTTCATATTACTTGGATGGTTTCTAAGACGAGAAACAGGTGGGCATATAGCAACGGTTTCGTGGTGTGCTGCTTCCAGGAATTTGTTGGAAACAGCCCATAGCATTCTTGTCCAGTTCCCATCGAGCTTTTTCAATAAGTATTTCGTTAAAGTTCTGGTGGTGCAACCATACAGTAGTACCGATATGGCCCCAATTTGGAATAAATCCCGTTTTATTTTATTGGGGAGATCAGATATCTGGCAATAGCATTCCATGTATTCTGACAATCTGACAATAGCATTCCATGTATTCACTTTGCATTCCATGTATTCACTTTGCCAATGTTGAAATCATTTTCCTTTGATGATGCAGTCAAGGTATGTGAACTAGTTAAATGTTTATCTATATAGAATGGAAAGCTTATCTAACTTTGTATAGAAGGGGAGAAAAAAACATTCTATGGCATGAGAAAAATACTTCCGATTGTATAAAAAAGAAATACTTCCCATTGTATAAAAAGAAACATTCCTCACTGTATAAAAATAAATACTCCCCATTGTATAAAAAAGAAACATTTTCAATTGTATAAAAAGAAACATTTTCAATTGTATAAAAAGAAACACTTTCCATTGAATAAAAAAGAAACACTCTCCATTGTATAAAATAAAACATTTCTGAATTGTATTAAAAAGAAACACTTCCTCAGGGATAAAAAGAAACGCTTAAAAGGTTTAACAACATCAGAGACATATCGTTTAAAGAACACGTCTGTTTTTAACGGGTCGTATGGGAACGACCCATCATTAATGGCGATCACACCCAGCCAGGCATTCTGTTAGGTGTGCAATATCTGGCAACTACTTTATATGATCCAGCGATTTTTGTTCTCTAGTAAAATCAAACTATGAGGACCATCTATGATTTTATTCACCCTATAAATTCTTTTTCGTCCAATGGGCCTATATAAGTCTCTTTGGAAAGACCTGCTATTGAAGAAAAGAAACACCTTTCATTGCACTGAAGAAAAATGAAACACTTTTTATATGAAGAGGAACATTTTATGTTAGAGAGAAAGAAAGAGAGAGAGAGAGAGAGAGAGAGAGAGAGAGAGAAGAGGGGCTTTTTCCGACATAGAAGAAAAAAGTTTCCATTACACAGGAAAGAATCTTTCCGTTGCATTAGTTGATAGGAATATTTTTCATGATACAGAGAAAAAAAACAGACATTTTTAGGATTTGAATCAAACGCCCTCCATATTTTAGAAATGAAATAAAATGAATCACTCTTTCATGTACCTTATCTAGAAAAGATATTTCTTTTATATGTAATTTCTACGTCATTGTATGCTGAAAGAAAGAAAGAAAGAAAGAAAGAAAGAAAGAAAAGTGTGAGATATAAAAAACGAAAGAATATCGCGAAAAAAAGTCCCGGATATAGAAAAAGTAATAAATAAATAAAGGAAGGAAGAAAGAAAGAAAGTGGGAGACACAAGAAATAAATGAATAAAGAAAGAAAGAAAGAAAGAGAAACTAACCAAAGAAAGAAAGAAGCATAGGAAAAGATAAAAGAAAAGGAGACAGAAAGGAAATGCAAAGGAGAAAGTGACAGATTGGAGGGCAGATAAAAAAACGAAAAAGAAAAGAAAAAAGTGAAAAGAAGAGAAAGAATGAAAGAAAATGAGCAAGGCGAAGAAATAGATAAAAACAAACAAACAAACAAATAAATAAAACTAAACAAAGAACTCCCCCCCCCAAAAAAAAGAATGCGAGCTATAAATAAGCTAAGGCAAATCAGCCATTTTGTATGAGGCACAAACAGGAAACGCTTAAGAGATATTTGTGAATTTAACGAAGTCAATTTCCTGTATGAAAGTTAATAAAAGTCACGATATATTTAATAAAGCAAGTAGAGATAGGCGAAAGCCAAATGGTAATATATTTGTTGCCACAGGAAAAACATACAATTCTTTAAAAAAAAAAAAAAATTAAAAAGCGTTTTCTAAAACTAAAATTCTTTCTGAAAAGGAAGTTACTGATGAATACAGAAATGAAGAGAGAAAAAGGACTTAAAACATTTTGTTTGTTTGCTTGTTATTTTACGACTGACAGTGTATACACTCCTAAATAGAAATTAAAAAAAAAATTCTATACAGACTACAGTAGCACCCTGCGATTTTCATATTTATGGACTGTGAATTATGTTGACTTTGGGAACATACTTATTAAAAAAAGAAATCTGTCTGGGCAAAACAAAACAAAACAAAACAATTTTTTAAGTAACATGTTTATATGGATAATTACTAAGATGCCTAATCTTGCTTAAAAATCTTGCCCTTTCCTTTGGATGTTGTTTTCCTTTTTTCTTTTTTGTCTTTTCTTTTATGTTCTCTTTTTCATTCTTTTTTGCTGATTCCTCATTTCTTTCCATTTATTTTCTCTTCCGATGCAAAAAGAGAGTTTCGTAATTTACGCTTTCTTTCTTGTATTATTTATTCATTTATTTATTCATTTCATTTGGATTTTTCTTTCAACTTCATTTTTTTGTGTAGCATTTCTTTCTTTCTTTCTTTCTATGTTTTTGATCTTTCTTTTTTTCTACTTCATTTTTTGTGCCACATTCTTTCTTTCTTTCTTTCTTTCTTTCTTTCTTTTTCAATTTTAATTTCTTGTGTCTCGTTCTTTCCTTCCTTTTTTCTTACTTTTTCATTTTCTTTCTTTTCCGTTCCTTCATATGTTTTGTCCATTCACATTTCTTTCTTTCTTTCTTTCTTTCTCAATTTTAATTTCTTGTGTCCCCTTCTTTCCTTCCTTTTTTCTTCCTTTTTCATTTTCTTTCTTTTCCGTTCCTTCATATGTTTTGTCCATTTACATTTCTTTCTTTCTTTCTTTCTTTTTCAATTTTAATTTCTTGCGTCTCGTTCTTTCCTTCCTTTTTTCTTACTTTTTCATTTTCTTTCTTTTCCGTTCCTTCATATCTTTTGTCCATCTACATTTCTTTCTTTCTTTCTTTCTTTCTTTCTTTCTCAATTTTAATTTCTTGTGTCTCGTTCTTTCCTTCCTTTTTTCTAACTTTTTCATTTTCTTTCTTTTCCGTTCCTTCATATGTTTTGTCCATTTACATTTCTTTCTTTCTTTCTAGTAATATATTTCTTTCAAAATCTCTTTTTTTCCTTTTTTCTTCCTCATTTTTATTATTTCAAAATCGTATTTTTCATACAATCTTTCTTTCTTTCTTTCTCCGTTTCATACATTTTCTTTCTTTCTTTCTTTCTCCGTTTCATACATTTTCTTTCTTTCTTTCTTTCTTTCTTTCTTATCGTTTTTGTCTCCTGAATGAGCCTATTTCTGTTTCACTTCACGCTAACACCCTTGGAAAAGGGTATGAATCCATATGTTCTCTCTCAGATATGAATAAAAAGTAGGGCAGATTGGATACTTTAGCCATGGTAAGGCAACCAGTCAAGGAGAAGTGCTGAAGGAATAGTTAAATTAGTAAATAGTCCCGTTAACATTATGCATACCTATTCCAGCGAGTTTTTTATTGGCTGAAGCATTTCAGAAACATCTCTCATAATGTGAGGTTGTGCCATGGAATTTTTTAATATCCTCCACGTCCACAAATCTTATACTTGAGATGAATCTTCAGTTTAAGAAAACAAGAAAAAGTTGCACATTGCTTGATATGATGAGCATGGAGCGTGCTGCACTTGCATAATCCGGTGTTTCGTCCAAAAAATATCGATATTGTTGATCGAGAATGAGTGCTGACTCATGTAGGCAGTAATTACAACATCGCCACTTTATTAGTGATATAATAATCAAAAAGTTAAAGTTCCGAATACCTTCCCAATTAGGTATATACTTAGATGCAAAACTTTATCACTAAAAGATACTGATAACTCAAAATCTTTTCATAGCACAAGTAATTTCACAGTGAAAAGGGGGTGTCCTCGTGGTGTAATGTTTAAAGCGCTGGACTGCAGAATCGTAGTAACCGAGTTCGAACTCCTGTCGCGCTATTACGGTCGCTTTTGGACAAATAAATTTGGGAAAGGTTGAGTCATACTAAAGTCTCAAAATAATGGTATTTGATACCTCCTTGCTTAACACTCAGCATTATAAGGTACCGATCAAGGGTAAAGTGGGACAATCCACTGAAAGGAATAGCGTTCTCTCATACACCTCAGTGTAGTAGCAGAGGAAAAGGGAGCCATCAGGTCGCCAAATTTACTTTACTTTACTTTATATATGTATATATATATACACACAGAGAAAGGAAAAAAATTGCGAGAATACATTTACCCAACCACTTTGTCACAAGCAGGTGATTTCTTTGTAAGCAGAGTACGGCTGGTTTGAATTCAGTTTTTTTATTCTTAAATTAGTTACTTTAACGAGTTAAAGAGCCCAAACTGTCTTATTGCTTACCTTAAAAATACTTCCTCAAAATAGGGAGTCATTTTATACTCCTGGTATAAAAAGTGAACTTTAAATTCTTTGGTGTTCGTTAGGACAGGTGAACGGTAAGGATAACCTCTTGCCTCAGTAGCTTATGATATAAATATTTTCGACTGAAGCAACATTATTCACATTAACATAATAAAATAAGACAGTGGTGTCATAAAAGTACTCTCATTTTAAATAATATGCAGTATGATTGAACGACAACAATACAAGGCATATCTATCCCGAGAAAACTCAATATCATCGACACGTCGCCATTTGCAAAAAGCTGATTGGAAGACGTAATATAAACAGTGGCCATGTGTGCGTTTTGTTTACACCGCTGCGCCATTTTCCGGTGACAAACCAAAAATTATAACCAAGCGTATATTGTGGTAGTTAATTGACTATAGCTTGCCAATTTTTCTCAGTAATATTGAACCAAAAATCCAATTCTAATCTAAAAATAGCATAAATTTTTGGTGGGAGATTGTCTTATACTACGTCGAGTATAGCTTAAAACTTGTATTTTAACTTGAATTTTTATGTGTGGTCGTCTTATATCCCCAGTTGCCATGTATGCCAGCATATACAGTATGTGAGGCATCCAGGGCGAATCGAACTTACAACTAATAATGATTGGTTAGCCCAACTTGATAAGCATTATACGACGCCTTTAATTTTCTTTTTCTTTTCTTTTTCTTTTTTTTTTTTTTTGTCATACAGGTAAAAGTTTGGTTTCAAAATCGCAGAATGAAATGGCGACACTCTCAGCAAAAAGATCAGAAAGCAACTGACGAGGACAAAGATGGAAAGCTCGATAATCCGGATGGCATTTCTGAACTGACAAACGACTCAAAAGCTCTGGACAATGAGTCGAAGGACAGTGATTCGTCTGACAATGAAGATGAGAGAGATGCTGATCAAATGGACGAAGTTCTCGAGAGAAACCTTTCTGACAGAGAAACAGTCACGTCAATACAAACTCCATTAGCAGTGTCACTTCCGGTTCCTGTAACGAGTATGGACCCCAGACTTCCGGAACGACAGGGATTATAAACAATTAGAGAAAAAAATGGATTCAATTTCTTTTGTTAGGATAAAAAAGATTTTCTAAAATTTAAAATGGAAAAAAAAAATCAATCACTGAGTTGATTATTATATGAAAAAAAGGAATTTTTTTATTGAATGAATTAAAAAAATGATCCAAAAGAGAAAAAGCAAATTTTAATCAATATAATATTAATTATTAATTGCTCGTAAAAATTGTTTAAGCATTTTAATGAACTAAAAAAACTGCCAACGAGCTTCTTTTTTTAAACCGAGAACAAATTTGTATAATAAATTTGTATAATTTCACCTTTGTTTGATTGATTGCTTTTAACGGCATGTCAACCCATCAAGAAATTATAGTCGGTGCATTTTAAGCTATGGTGACAGGGTGGCAAACAGTTTTTGTATAACTGAGTTGATTTTATATTTTTTATAAAACATACAAGTTACTTGAATGTCCTTGACGAAGATTTTGTTTAATAGATTTCATAACCGCCCTCGTGTGCAAAAATCGTTCTGTTGCCTTGGATGCTTACCTTGTAATTTTGGCCCAGTCGGCTTGGGTCAAAAAATACACTGACTGCATCTCTGTAGAGGGGTAAGACTCCCCCAACGAATATCTTGGGTATGACACTAAACAATCTGATTGGGAGGCTCTAGTAACGTTGAAGCTTTGGGGAATGCAGAGTACCCATTTATTGCCATCGCTCCCAGGTCTACTCTGGCTAAAAGTGATAGCACCTGATAGGACCCTATCTATAGCTCAAATAAAACTGTTTGACATTTATACATATTGCAAACAAATGACTTATGCTAAATTGAATTGTTTGAAATATGTAAGAAAACGCTTGTTTGATTAGTTAAAAAAGCGCTGGGAGGTGTCGTCAGTTTTGTCTTTTTAGCTAGGCCATCGGAAGTGGGGGTTTCAACATAATACTCACCTCACCAGCTCGACCCCACCTGGAATGATCACTTCCCGTTTGTTTATTTGTTTGTTGTTTGAGTTTTATGGTATATCAACCATCGTCAGTTATCTAATGCCAAAAAACAGTTGTATTTCAAATAATTCAGTTTAGCATAAATATATAGTTTAATCGTTAAAAACATTTCTATTTCAAGTTATTCAGTTTAGTCAAACAGTTCTATTTTAAACAATTCAGTTTACTATAGGTATAGTTTTTGTTTAAAAAATGTTAAATCTCAAACAGTGCTATTTCAAACAATTCAGTTTAGTATAAAAAACAGTCCCATTTCAAACAATTCAGTTTAGCATGAGTGCTTAGTTTGAATGTCAAAACAGTTCTATTTCAAGCAATTCAGTTTACCGTAAGTACGCTGTTTAATTGCCAAAACAGTTCTATTTCAGGTAGTTCAGTTTAGCATAAGTATGCAGTTTATATATCAAAACAGTTCTATTTCAAGCAGTTCAGTTTGGCATAAGTACACAGTTTAATTCTATTTAACCCATTGATAGGACCCAATCTGGTGCTACCACTCCGAGCCAGAGAGTGATGACAATGAAGGGGTGCTCCGCATTCACGAAAGCTCCAACATTACTGGAACCTCACCATCAGATTGTTTAGAGTCGGTGTATTCTACAGCCTCAGCCGATTGGGTAAGATCACTTTCCGGTTCGCCACCCTAACTACTAGCTAAATTCGCTTTATAA
>OY757918.1:85348911-85416411 GCA_963585895.1 Sepioteuthis lessoniana
ATCACTGCTGGATATCCATACAAATAAATGAATCAGATAAAATTAAAATAAAATTGCTGTAACGTTGCTCGCTACGAAACAGAGTTCATCGCCAAAAACGAACCAATAAGAGATTATCAAATTCTGGCCTATCAGCATTCAGAATCGAAAAACCGAGAATGCGTCGAAATATGAAGTGTCACATGCTCCAATTTAATATATCGCTTTGGCATCTTTCCGTCTCGCAAGACAAGGATCGGACACTCACACACACACACATACACTCACACACACACACACACACACACACACACACACACACACGTGCAGACATATGTGTGTGTGTGTGTGTGTGTGTGTGAAAAAGAGAGAGAGAGTGAGTGGGTGTGTGTGTGGGTATGTGTGTGTGTGTGGGAGTGTGTGTGTGCAATCGATTGTATTTCCTCCGACGATAGCCGATATATATATATATATATATATATATATATATATATATATATATATAAGTATTATTCGGTCCAGTTAAACCGAAGTTGGGAGTAATTCCATCAGGACAGGAAGAAGTCCGGTTAATTTTTTTTTTTTTTTTCATGTTTTTTGATTTCATCAAAAACACATAACAGGAAGAAAATAAGTTTATAATCCTAATGTGACCGGTTTCTGTTTTTTTCTTAATGATATAAATATATATATCATCATCATCATCATCATATCGTGCTGGCAGCACGGATATCCCTGACCCTCTCTCGCCACTCCTCCCTATCGTTCATCGCCCTAGGTAGGTCTTCAGGACAACAACCTGTATCCTCACATAGCTGCTGAATGTACGTTCGTGCTGGTCGTCCTGCTTTTGCGCGGCCGTGTGTGGGGATCCATAAGAGTACATCTCTTATGAGTTCATCTCTGCTTCTCCAGCAATGTCCTGCATGTCTGGTTCGCCTAACTTGAATAGATTTCGTGATAGGGGGCAGGTGTCCGTACAGTTGGTGTCTTGTGGGGTGTTGCTGCCAGGACTTGTTGAGGATTGCACGCAGCATTCTTGTGTAATTGCCATCTAGTTTCTTCTCCAGCCGTTTTGTTAGCGTCCATGTAGTGCATCCATATAGCAGTATCGATGTGACCGCTGCCTGGAAGAAACTGCGTTTCATTTTATCGGTTAGGTCTGATTTCCATATAGTCGATAGCCTATTGATAGCTGTCCATGCTTTCGTTAACCTCGTTTCGATGTCCTTTTCGGTTGATTCGACGCTGCTTCCTAGGTACGTGAATTTGTCTACTAGTTTAAGAGGGGTTCCTTCTAGAGTGGAGATGTCCCCTGTTTGGTTATAGCACATATATTCCGTTTTGTGTGCATTAACATGGAGGCCTATGCTTGCTGCTGCTCGTTCCAGGCTATGCAGAAGTGTTTCGGCTTGGTCAGGTGTATTTGCCAGTATCGCTATGTCATCGGCGTAGTCGGCGTCGGTAATTGTTGTTGGGGGATATCTTCTGCTTCTTTTCTTCGTCAGTTCGAAGCCATTCTCTTTGATTTTGTCAATCGATGTTCTAAGTACGTAGTCTAGACAAATGATAAAGAGATACGGAGCCAGCGTGTCCCCTTGTAGTACTCCTGCTACAATGTCGAAGTATTCTGTGTCTCCATCTGGTGATCGTACTTTTACTTTAGTGTTTCTATAGAGAATCGTTATTGCCGCTACGGTTTCTTTAGGTATGCCGTACGCTAGTAGGATTTGTTCCATCTTTCCTCTGTGAATGGAGTCGAAAGCCTTGGTAAAGTCGACAAATATTAATGTCGCTTGTAGGTTCTTTGCCCGTACACCCTCAAGGATTCTGCGGATGGTTAGTATTTGTGAGGTCGTAGATCTATTTCTTCGGAAGCCATTTTGGTTTTTTCTAAGTATGTTGTCGATTTTGGGTTCTATGCGGTTTCGTAGTAGGGCATTGTAGATTTTGGCAGCTATGGATGTAAGTGTTATGCCTCGGTAGTTTTTGGCTAATCCGAGGTCTCCCTTTTTAGGGAAGGGGAGTATGCATCCCTTCGTCCATCTATCTATCGGATTTTGATTGTATACTGCGTTGCAGTGTCGGAGCAGTATGTCGTCGAATTGTCTGGTCTTCCATACTTCCGGGGGAATTTCGTCCAGTCCTGCAGCTTTCCTATTTTTAATTTTTCTGAGAACCGAGTCGAGTTCTCCTTGTGTGAACGGTCCAAGTTTAATGTCTAATTGTTTGCTAATTATTCTGGTGATCGTAGGAAATGAAATTTGCAACCCGAGTTCAAATCCTGGACTTGGTTGTTTTGCATTTCTCTTCACGTTAATGCTCTTGGGAAAGGCATGACTCCATCTGTTCTCATCTCAGCTATGGGTAATGATAGAGAAGACTTGATTCTTAACCCTTAGTTAGGGACCCAGTGTAGAAGATTGAAAACTATGAATTCAAACCAGCTTTTTTCTTGCTCTGGAATTGACCCTGTATCACTTCTGCCCACAGTGGAAGTGTTGGATAAATATATATATATATATATATATATATATATATATATATATATATATATGTGTGTGTGTGTGTGTGTGTGTGTGTGTGTGAGAGAGAGAGAGAGAGAGAGAGAGAGAAAGAGTTTGTGTATGAGCGTGTCTGTGGTGTGTGTGTGTGTGTGAGTGTGTAACCAGACCCAAGAAAATGCAGTACAGGCTCATCATAACGTTATTTTTATACGCTTAAAATTCTCTTACAGAATAAAAAAGTTTCCTGACCAGTCAGCAACGTTGACTAACACGAGTGTCAGCATTACAGATTGGACTGGAAACATATTCAAGGCTCATTAAATAAGTTTCCAGACTTTTTTCGTATGGGTACTTTTATTGATATTACACACATGAAACTCTAGCCCCCTTCGAAGTAATCTCCTCCGGCTGCAATGCACTTGTTGTACCGTTCCAACAACTTCTGGAAGGTTCCATTGAAGTCCCCTTGTGTGAGCATGTCAATGACCTTCGTCACAGACTCTTTCATCTCCTCAATTGTCTCATAACGACAGCCTCTAAGTTTTCTCTTGAGCTTAGGGAATAACTAAAAGTCACAGGGAGCAAGGTCTAAACTTCATTAAACCTAAGGTCGCAGAATATTTTCCATGGATTGAAAATATATATATCTAAAATATATTTATTCATTATCAATATTATATATATATATATATATATATATATATATATATATATATATATATGACTGTCAGCGTTACAGATTGAACTGGAAACACACACACATTCTAGTTAATTAGTCTTTATTCATATATATATAGTCTTTAATTTTTAGAGGAAAATAGAGAAATAATATTTATTCTGTATCATGCATCAAAATGAAACTGTTCGTCTGTGGATCACATCCATACTTCTCAACATAGTCACTGTTTCTCTCAAGAGCAATGTTGCACCTTCGAATAAAAGCATATATTCCTGCCACGTAAAATTCCGTTGACTGTTCTTTGAGCCACTTCATCACCGCAGTTTTCACTTCATCGTCACTGGCATAATGATTGCCTCTTAAACCTTCTTTCAAGGGACTGAAGAAATGATAGTCTAAAGGCGCTAAATCTCGCTAATCGAAAATGTCTTCCTTCCGCATGATAATGCTCGATCATACACAAACATCAGGACAAGGGAGACATTCGCCTCTTTCAGGTTGACAACTTTACCGCATCCTCCATACTCACCCAGGTACATTACTAAAAATATGAGTAATATACTTAATGCTTGATCACCAAAATAGCGTACTAATAATTAATTTCTTTGGTGAGATGTAAGCCTTAAATGGCTTTGTTAGTACAATAGATTATTTTGAATCTAGGTTTGGTTTCTTTATTTAATGGCATATCAACTCTTCGTAGGTTATTTAATGCCAAAGCCATTCTCCTAGAAGAACATTAGTGGTACTATTTAACCTATAGCTAGGAGGATGAGGGGGTTCATACCTTTCCCGAGGGTATTTTCCCGAAAGTGAACGTAATAGTGTGACTGGAGTACGAACTCGCTTACTACGATTCTCAGTCCATCGCTTTAACCATTATACCACGAGGACACCCCTTTGAATCCTGATCAGTATTCAAAGTTTTACATCAGGCACTTCTGTAAATATAGTTTTATTATAGGAAAGCATATTAATATTTTCAGATTGAAGTCTGATACTTAATAAAATGTTTACATTTGAAAAGAATTTAAAGTTGATCAATACATCAACACGAATGATATGCTCGAGAAAGTCCATTCTGAATAATATATATATATATATATATATATATATAATGTAATAATACAAAATAAACATGTGTTAGATATATATAATAAATAAATGTATATTAGATATGTATATATTTAATTCAACACCCTTATAATATATATATATATATATATATATATATATATATATATATATATATATATATATATATATATATATATATATATATATTTGGGCTTTCAATTTAGTTCTAAAGCAGATTAGCATTAGACCAGACACAAACGATCAGAGCCCCGAAGTGGATCGAAGTGCGAAGAAATTCAAAGACAAGAGAGATGACAAAGTTACAAACTTTATATCAGGGCTTCACAAACTCTTTACTTGATGCACCACTTGTATCCAAATTTCGAAAGTCATCTGGTATGAATGCCAGGTCGTCCCTGAAAACTCGTAGGGGAAGGCCAGCTAGTGTTAGTTATGCAAAGTGAGTTAGTTGCAGTTAATTTTTCAAAAGTTTTTCGCTTTCAAGATTTTTTTATGAAATACGGAACTGTTATTAAAAATGGAATACTGTATCATATAATTTGCCACACCGACAAATACCTGGCAATACTGAAACTGACTTAACAAATGGTAATCCGGATCTCTTTAGTCAGAACGGGATTTATTGTGAATGATGATTTTATTTTAGTTTTATTCATTAAAAATCTGTTACCTTGGATGAGAATTAAAATTTCAGTCTTTGTGTTTTAATCTTCTTTTTTCATTATTCTTTAATTTAAAAAAAATCTATATTTTTATTCTTTTTATTAAACTACTTTCTGTCTTTTTAATGACATCCCATAATCTATTATCAAATGGGATATTTTAAAAATCGGTACCTCGTGGTGTAATGGTTTTGGGGGTGTCCTCGTGGTGTAATGGTTAAAGCGATGAACTGCGGAATCGTAGTACGCGAGTTCGTACTCCAGTCGCGCTATTACGTTCACTTTCGGCCAAATACCCTTGGGAAAGGTATGAACCCCCTTATTCTCCCTCCAGCTATGGGTAAATAGTAGGACGGACTAGGTTCTTCAGCCTTGGTGAGAAGGAAAACTCTGAATTCAAAACCTGTTAAACTCCGCTTAAAAATTGACCTTGTGTCATATCCTGCCCGAGCGGAGGGGTTGGGTAAATAGTACCTTTATGAAATAATTCGTTTAAAATATAACTGTTTTTCAACGTTTTCTTTTGTGAAAATATATGCGTTGGTCAATGATGTCGAAAACATCCGGAGCTTTTTGGTAAGAGCCAGATCGTTTGTTCATTAAAATGACCCGTATATTTTGAACGGGTAGCATGTAAACAATGTTGTGGCTATCACACCCACTCAGGCATTCTTGCTAGGTGAATGACATTTGGCATGATTTAGCAATTTTTTTCTGTTTTAAAGGAATTTATAAAGGTAAATATAAAATCACTCGCTTGGACTCTAATGCATTTATTAATCCGACCAAAATTTTATTCACCTAGTAGTCTATATGGACCACTTTGAGAAGCTCTTGAGACCATTTTTGAGTGACTTGGATATGAAATTTCCAATAACTTCTATAAATGAAATACTAAGGATTTAAATAACGAAAGATCAATATTAAAAAAAAGGGTATTGTGTTCTCAATTCGCCTCGCAAACACAAACGGTGAAGTCATCCTGAAAGCAATACTCAGTCACTGAAGATGAGCCTGCTCAGAATGTTCATCAATGATCACTGAGTAAAAGCAGCTTATATAAGTAATCTTAGGTCTATATGCGAGACAAAGAAAAGCTTAAAAGACAAAAAAAAAAATAAAATAAAATAATAAAACAAAAAAATAAAAAACACAGACCTCACCTTTTATGTTATGACATAGACATTTCGTTTCAAAAAAATATGATAAAAATTAAAATGAAAAAATAACCCTAGTCTAAAATCATGTACCTTGTGGAATGTAGTGATTAATGGGCTAGTCAAGCAAACTGTTGATTTCGATTCTCACAGTGTGCCTCATACTTCTGACCCTGTGCTAAGTTAAGTTTAGCAGATAACTGAGGGCAATTCGTTTGATTTAATGGTAAGCGAGCTCGGCCATGGCAAGGGAGTTTGATTATCACAGGGTATCCTAGACTTCTGGCTTTGTATCACAACTAACCTAATCTTAGTAAATAACTTTTAAGAGATTTCGTTGAAGTATAATGGCTAACAAGCTTTCATCAGTGACCGTTTAGTAAACGCAAGTAATGTATATATTTACCAACTCCTCCACACGAGCAAGACACCAAACAAGGTCAATTTTTAAGCGAAGTTTAACAGGTTTGAATTCAGAGTTTTCCTTCTCTTTGTCTGGTTGCCTAACCAAGGATAAATATCTTTCCCAAGGGCATTAGTGCTCTGTGGAATACAATCAGCTTCGTTCGAGTTTGAACTCCAGTCACCGTTTGCATTTCCTACGAAGGTAACAGTTACACCATCAGTTAATGTTGTTGTATAGTCACAAATACATATGCAACTATACACGGAAACATAGTCAACAATAATGACGAACGAACACAGTTCTTTAGAAAAATATACCTCTCATCTTTTATTCGAAATGGTTGGAAAGGGTTGTGTGAGAGAGGTGAGTTGGAGACTGAACAGACTGCAACATATTGACCCCGAATTCCTCTGTCTTTAGCAGCACTTCTTTCTCGTTCTGCTTGGCTGCTCAATCGGGAATCCTGAGGGCCCAGCCCTCTCTGGGAGCTGGCTCTCACAACAGCATCTTATCTCCAACTAACTCAACCTATCTGTGGCACCGGGTTATATAATTGTTTGACATCGACACGGTGACACGAGTTCAAATCCTGGACGAGACTAACTGCCTTTCACAAGCACTAATACCCTTGGGAAAGGTATGAATCCAATTATTCTCCCTCCAGCTTTGGGTAAATAGTAGGACAGACTTGGTTCTTCAGCCTTGGTGAGGCAACTAGTCTAGGAGAAGGAAAACTCTGAATTTAAACCTGTTAAACTCCGCTTAAAAATTGACCTTGTGTCATATCCTGCCCGAGCGGAGGGGTTGGTAGATATGATATAATTGTTTGACATCCACCTGCTTCTTGTGGGCGTCACATCTGCATCTAATTCAACCCGTCCACAGTCAAGGTTATACCCTGATATCTTCGACCGGATGCACCTGTTTTTTACACAAGTGCATCTCTTATTTGACAGCTCGGCCGAGGGTCAATATGTAACAATGTAAATGATTAGTAAATACAAAATATAGACGTCATCTTTTACGTCATGAGGATCCGAATTAGTTGTGAAAAAAGGAATAAAAGTAACGATAAGTAATAATACTCACTTAAATTCATGATAATAACAAGCAAACCTTTTTTGAACTGTTGCTATTTCAGTAAACATCGCTATTGGATAGAAAATTGTATGTGAGCATTGATGTATCGTAAAACCTCATATAAAGTGAACCCTGTGCAATCAATCAAAAACTTAGCTCTTGCGTATTGCGATATTCAAGATTGGGTGGAAGAAAATAACGCAGCTAAGGCTGGTTGGTGAGTTGTTTGATTGGTTAGTTGGTTGGATGTTTAGTTGGTTAGCTATTTGGTCGGTTGGTTAGTTGGTTGTGGGTAGGTTGGTTGTTTAGCGGTTGGTTGGTTGGTTGGTTGTCTGGTTGGTTGTGGGTAGGTTGGTTAGTGGGCTGGTTGGTTGGTTGGTTAGTTGTCTGGTTGGTTGTGGGTAGGTTTGGTTGATTGTGGGTAGGCTGGTTGGTGGGCTGGTTGGTTAGTTGTCTGGTTGGTTGTGGGTAGGTTGGTTGATTGTGGGTAGGTTGGTTGGTGGGCTGGTTGGTTGGTTAGTTGTTTGGTTGGTTGTTGGATTGGGTTTTTAATCAGTAAGTTGGTTGGTTGGTTGTTTTTTGTTTGTTTGTCGGTTGGTTGTTTTGGTTGGGTGGGCAGTTGGTTAGTTGGTTGGTTGGTGGGCTTGTTGGTTGGTTCGTAAGTTGGTCGGTTGGGTTAATTGGTTGGTTAGTTGGTTAGTCTGTTGGTAGTTTTGTTTGTTGGTTAGCTGGTTGATAGGTTCCAGCATCATACCGAATTACCATGCGTCAAAGTCATTTTAAACATTTATTGGATTGCTTAGTCTATCGGGTACGAAGGCGAGATGAATAGATGAAAACGAGTTGCCGTCAGTGAAAAAGAGAAAGTCAAACATGTGGTCACAGAAAACGTACCACTCACTTCATTACTGTGTTTTGACCTTCCTCTAGATCAGCTCCGAATCAGAAAGACGTGGAGTGGAGGCGGTTTAAGTGGTTCCTTGTCTTCAGCCAGTTAATAACTTACTGATTGATCGATATCCTTTCTATAAAAAAATCAACTGTCGCGAGTGATCGTTTATCGTACCTAACAGAGTTTCCTGGTGGTGAGAAGGAGGCCATAATATTGAACTCTTCATTATCTCAAATACATATATTTGACCAATCGATAGCATCCTAAGAAGTAATACTCCGGGTTAGTTGATAGCAAAGAAAGGATCACTCCACTCTTCTCAGAGTTCTTGAACTGGAGATTAATCACAGGATGGAGTTTAGTTTTATAAACAGGACACTCTTTGACTATTGTTTGCTTCTTTCCAAAAGAACGACGGAGAGATGATCCCTGACACTAATGCGTTCCAACATAGTGTATGCATATTTAGGGCCATATATGATCAGTTCCTATTGTCAGCTACGTAAGACTACTTGAAAGAGAGAGGGGTGGAGAGAGAAACTGGGTATACCAAATAAATCCATTAATTTGTATTCGATAAAAACGTTCAAAGAAAAAAGCATATACTGACAGTGAAGTTACTGACCATTAACAGCAAGCTCGATTCTCACTGGGTGCCTCATACTTCTGACCTGACGCTACCACTAAGCTAGGTTTAGTTAATAACTATTGGCACTCCCGCTTGTTTTCATGGTCAGCGAGCTGGGCCATAACTATTTTATATTTAATACTAATAATTCGTTCACAATCATTTGAAATAGACACAGCATACTTATTTAAAATGTCAATGTTTTGAAAGATAATATATTGATGTAGTTTAAAGCCATTATAAACATCTCAAACATATCTACTTGGTCCATAGATGGAACCCTTAAAAGTACTACAACTTCGGGTGAAAGTGGGCCTGGGAGTAATGACCGGGAAGGGGTAACAATGCACTTCTATGTGCTCCAGAACTTGACCTACACCATTGGATGCACTTCAGTGTCATACCCAGGACATAGGATATAAATTACAATATATATATATATATATATATACAAGCAAAAATAACATCCATCAGCTCTAAGCTCTGACCTCTAGAGGACCTACCGGGAGCGATGGACGACAGGGATGGATGGCGAGAGTAAGTCAAAGGAATCCATGCTATCAGTACGACTTAATGTTGATGATGATGTATATATATATATATGAATATATACTTACGCACAGTATATATATATATATATATATACCGTGTGTAAGTAACGGCGACCGACGATTCAGCAAATTTCCTACGACATTAGAGAAAAGCGATCTGAATTCAAAGATGTTTCTTTGAGATTAAAATGGGAGACTTTCCTGCCCAAACCGTCACGCAATAATAAAAAGAATATAAAAAATTGATCCATATGAAAAAAAAAGAATAAGAAAAAAAAACGAAAGTGCCGACAATTTCAAAACTTTTTAGTATTTATGCCTTTTTCCTCTTCTTCTTCTTGTTGAGTTTATTTTTCTTTTTCTTTCTTTTCCTGGCATTTTCTATTTTAGCTTTTCCCCTTTTTCCGATTTAACTTCTTTCTTTCTTTCTTTCTTTCTTTCTTTCTTTCTTTCTCATACCGTGTCTGATAGTCTTTTTCTTTCTTGATTTTCTTTTTTCTTTTCCTTTTGTTTTTTTCTGTTTCTTTCTTTTTTTTTTTAACTCTATCTACTTACTTTTATCGTTTTTTGTTTCTTTTTTTTTTCTTCTTCTTAATCCTGCCTCTTTTTTATTATCTTCATTCATTTCTGTTATTTTATTTTCTATCCTACCATCTTTCTTTCATATCTCTTTTTTTCCAATTATTTTCTTTCTTTCTTTCTTTCTTTCTTTCTTTCTTTCTTTCTTTCTTTCTTTCTTTCTTTCTTTCTCACCATCTTCATTCATTCGTTACCTTTCCTCGTTCTTCTCTCTATTTGTTTTTTTTTATTTCTTTTTCTTCTTTTTTCTTCTTGCCTTCTTTCTTTTTTATCTTCTCATTTCTTTTCGTTTCATTCACCAACTCATTTTTCTCAGCACTATTTCTGACTTCCTTCTTTTTCTAATCCTGTCTCTTTCGCTCCTCTCTTTCCACATCTCCCCTTTTTTTACTCCCCCGAGAACCCCCCCTCTCTCTCTTTCTTTCTTTCTCTCTCAGAACTGGTCTCTCTGAGAAGAACAGCTGGTTCTTACCCAAACCCAACCTTTTCCACTTAGTCCGTTCGTCTTCCATACCAGTCGCCATCCGTTCTCCACATCTGGCTCTATACGATTGTGGACTATATAAATTATTTTTCAATGCCAAAAGTACATAAAATAAACTTGTTCACGTTTTACGTATATTTTTTGTTTCCAGACTTTCTATTACCGAAGTATATTTTTGTTTTATGCTTTGTTGCTGTTTCTTGGTGTGTGGTGGTCTCTTTATGTGAGTGAACTGAGACTGCTTACTAATATGTCGCTGTCGCTCTACACTGAAATAGATAGATATAGATAGACGAGCTATATATATATATATATATATATATATATATATATATATATATATATATATATATATATATATATGTAGGGAGAGAGAGAGATAGAAGCTGACTGAGATAGATAAAGACAGGCTGAGATTGCTAGATTGCAAGCTATCGAGCGAGATAGATAGATAGATAGATATAAACACGGTTTCTCTGCGCATTTGAATATTCATACGATTGGTTGGTTAAACAGCATTTCAAACTAAAACTGTTTAATTATTATAGTCTCCAAATTCATAATGTCGAACTTTAAAAACCAATCTATAAAAAAGCTTACAATCATTTTGAGCTGTTAAAGATTTCATAGTTGTAATATTAATATCTTAAGAACTAATGTATTAATAACGTTTAGACTCTTTTTAAACGGTTAAACATATCTTAGTTTGGTTTGGTTTGGTTTTATGGCATATTAACCATTATCGGTTATTTAATACCAAATTCTTTTCATACATATATATCATATATTTGATTTCTAAACACATTTTATAGATAACATTTTTAAACGAGCCTGAGGTCATTTTTTTAAAACGTCAAACTGTGTGCAAACAATTGATTCATAGTAAATAGAATTATTAGATCGAAATCAGTGAAACCATTTAACTGTAAATACGGTTAAATGGTTTCACTGGTTTCTATCTAATACGAATATCTCTATTTACAATGAATCTTTTGTTTGAACACAGTTTAATGTTTTCAAGTATTGCTATGTATCACTAACAACTCAATCTAACATTAGTCATTTGTTTACAGACAGTTAAATGATTAGTTCTATTTTTAACAATTCAATTTAGCATAAGTCAACAAAGTTAAATGGTTCCAAGTATTGCTATGTATAACTAACAATTCAATCTAACATTAGTCATTTGTTTACAGACAGTTAAATGATTAGTTCTATTTCTAACAATTCAATTTAGCATAAGTGTACAGTTTAAATGTCAAACTTCTATTTGACCCATTGATAGGACCCTATCAGGTGCTACCACACCAAGCTGGAGTGGACCTGAGAGTGATGGTAATGAAGAGGTACTCCGCATTCCCCAAAGCTCCAACATTACTGAAGCCTCATCATCAGATTGTTTAGTGTCATATCCAGGACACTCGTTGGTGGAGTCTTACCCTTCTATAAAGATGCAGTTGGTGTATTCTACAGTCCCAGCTGACTGGGCCAGTTTTACTTAGTTGCAATATCAATGCTTTAAGAGCCAATCTATCAATAAAGTTCACAATCGTTTTATACAAGTAAACACTTCATACTTAATTCTAAATATTGATATTGTAACAATATCAATATTTATCCAGCCCCCCAAAAAGCAATTTATTAAAAGAGTTTGAAATCATTTTAAAAAGGTAAACATTTCATACTTAGTTGTATTATAAATGTTTTAAGAATCATTGTATTAATAAATTCCGCATTTATTTTTAAATATGATCTGAAATATAAATCTATTCGGCCCATTCTTGGGACCCTAACAAGTACTTCCACTCCGGGTGAGAATAAACCAGGAACTTATAGTAGCAAATGTAAGATCAACGGAGTTCATGATGTTTGATTTTACGGCATATCAACCATTATAGGTTATTTAATGACAAACCTATATATATATATATATATATAAACAGTTCTATTTCAAACGATTTGTTTAAGCATAAGTACACTATTTAGTTCTATCTAAGCCATAGATAGGCACCCTATCAGGTGCTACCACACCAAGCCAGAGAGGACCTGGGAGCGATAGCGATAAAGGGGTACTCCATAATCTCCCAATACTCCAGCATTACCGGATTCTCATCATCAGATTGTTTAGTATCATATATCAGGACACTCGTTCGGGGGATCTTACCCTTCCGCAGAGAAGCAGTCAGTGGATTCTGCTGCTCCAGCTGACTGGGCAAGCTCATGATCTGAAAACAAACCATCAGATACAGTTTAGTATCATACTGAAAATACACATCTATAAGCATCAAATCATTGTCAGAAAAGAATTCTTATAAATAAACCTGAATATATAAGTTATGAATAAGCAAATATGTTTGTATTTATAGGATGTTTATGTTACTGAACCCACAGTTATTCATATAATCCAAACCTGGACCTAAGCATATATAAAATAATATTTAAAGATGGTTGTTGTTGGTCCAAAGAAAGAATAAGGATATATTTTAAAATAGGAAGGTCCACGAACAGATTTGTTTTTTTTTTAATTTATTTATTTTGTTCTTACATACGTGTTATATATATGTATCTTTCCAGCTTGTTGCTTTCGTCAGAGAACATGTGTGGCACAAGGCCTTTTTAATGGGGTCCTCAATGAAGCTTGAACTCACTCTTGTTTCCAGTATAAATGACTCTTGTCTAGTCAGACTGGTTTATATAGGCGTCCTTGTTCCTCTTTCCTGGAGTGTGTTTATTTAGGTAACAGAAGGATAGTAGTTGTAGCATTCAATCTATAGCTGGGGGGGATAAGGGAGTTCAAGCCTTTTCCAAGGGTATTAGGCCGAAAGTGAACATCTATCTATCTATCTATCTCTCTCCCTCTCTCTGTCAGTCTCTCTCTCTCTCTATCTACCTCGTAAAATACCTACCTTAGTTTTATTCTGAAAAATAAAAGAAAAGAAATATCTGTATAGATCTGGAGATCGAGTTGTTTAAACACGTGAAACTTCAAGTAATGAAGTATATATAACTTTGCAGAGATTTTTTTGGTTTTCTTAAAACCTCAAATATTAAAATATTTGAGGTTTTAAGCCGGTAATGCTTCAATAAAAAAAAGGGCTCTTTTTTCTTTTTTTTTTCTTTTTTACAATCTTTTAGATTATTTTATTAATCATTTCTGTATGCACGGTCATATGGTTTCAACTATTCCTATCAAACATTAATGATTCTATTTGATAATCATTTGTTTGCTCACAGTTATATGGTAAAAACTATGTATTTACTAAACACCTCCAAAAGGACCTTCTCTTCAGGCAATATCAGCTAAGTAGAGCTGATTGGTTTGGTTTGGTTTGGTTTGGTTTGTTGGTTTTATGGCATATCAACCTTTGTCGGTTATTCAACGCCAAATCCATTTTTATGTAAATAATCTGTTCTATTTAAAACAATTCAGTTTAGCATAAGTACACAGTTTAATTGTCAAAAACATTTCTATTTCAAACTATTCAAGCAGTTATATGTAACAATTCAGTTAAGTGTAAATACAGTTTTAATGTCGAAAAACAGTTCTATTTCAAGTAATTCAGTTAAGCATAAGCACGCAGTTTAAATGTAAGTACGGTTTAATTGTCAAAAACATTTCTATTTCAAGCTATTCAGTTTACTCAAACAATTCAATTTAGCATAAGTACGCTGTTAGTTCTATTTAACCTATAGATAGGGCCCTATCAGGTGCTACCACTCCGGGCCAGAGTGGACCTGGGAGCGATGGCAATGAAGGGGTACTCCGCATTCCCCAAAGTTCCAGCCTAGTTGGAACCTCACCATCAGATTGTTTAGTGTCATAACCAGGACACTCGTTGGTTGGGGGAGGGTCTTACCCCTCTGCAGAGAAGCAGTCGGTGTATTCTACAGCCCCAGCCGACTGGGTAAGGAGTAGAGCTGAGTTTATCGCTTGGTGCGTGACGCACCGCTGAAACATATTTGTGACGGCCCTGCATGAATCTAGATTCGTGCGTGCTCCCCCACCCTTCAGTAGAATGACATCATATCAAATTTGATTGAGTGAGAAGTCGAATAAATCCAAACCTGTTATCTCCACAAAGAGCAGGATGCGACACAAGGACAATTTTTAAGCAGAGTCGAGCTGGTTTTCCTTTTCTTAAACTGGTGACTTTACCAAGGCTAAAAAGCTGGATGGAGGATGTATGGATACATACATTTACCAAAAACGTTAGCTTCGTCTCGGATTTGAACTTGAGTCGCAGATTCCATTTCATATGGTTTCAAGTGATTAATATTTTTCCTGCATTCACTCTTTGTTTAATATAAGTTTACTAACTCATAATTAACACAAATATGGGTGAGTAACAAAAAAAAAAAAAGGATAAGTAAACTATAATAACTTCGATTTGTTTTTTTCTAATGGTATATCAACCTTCGTAGGTTATTTAATGTGAAAGAATCTTTGTAGAAGGGACAGCTGTGATACCATTTAACTCATAGCAGGATTGCCCAGTCGGCTGGGGCTGTAGAATACACCGACTGCACCTCTGCAGAGGAATAAGACTCCCTCAATGAGTGTCCTAGATATGACACTAAACAATCTGATGGTGAGGTTTCAGTGATGCTGGAGCTTTGGGGAATGCAGAGTACCCCATTATTGCCATTGCTCCCAGGTCCACTCTGGCTCTGCGTGGTAGCACCTGATCTATAGGTTAAATAGAACGAACGGCATACTTATGCTAAACTGAATTGCTTGACTAAACTGAATAGCTTGAAATAGAAATGTTTTTGACAGTTAAACAGTGCTTACATTTAAACTGCGTGCTTATGCTAAACTGAATTGTTTGAAAATGAACTGTTTTTTACATTTAAAATATACTTATATATACTTATATACTTTTGACATTTAACTGTGTGCGAACAAAACCTGCACTTATTCTAAACTGAATCATCTGAATTAGAACTGTTTGACTAAAAAATAAACTGTACTTACATTTAAACAGCGTGCTTATGCAAAACTGAATTATTTGAAATGGAACTGTTTTTTTACATTGAAACTGTATTTACACTAAACTGAATTGTTTGATATAGAACTGTTTTGACATTTTACAGTGTGTAAACAAAATCTGTACTTATACTAAACTGAATTAGCTGAATAAGAACTGCTTGATTAAACTGAATAGCTGAAATATGAATGTTTTTCACAATTAAACTGTACTTACATTTAAACTGCGTACTTATGCTAAATTGAATTGTTTAAAATAGAACTCTTTTCACAAAAATGGATTTGGCATTAAAACCCACAAAGATTGATACGCCATAAAGCCCAAACTAACATTATACCAGGAGTAATAAAGGTATTAGTCCGAAAGTGAACGTAACAGCGCGACTAGAGTTCGAACTCGCTTACTTCGAAGCTACAGTCCAGTGCATTAGCTATTACGTCTTAGGGAGTCTCCCCACCCCCACAAAAGCTTTTACGTGACTATTAATACAAATAATTTGCATCCAGTTAAATGTCTTCAATTATTATTATCTAACATTACTAATTCTATTTAAGTATAATTATTTGTTTGCACACAGTTATATGGTTTTGCTTATTTCTATCCAATATAGATTTTAAACAGATCTTTTTCCCCATTGAAGGGATCCGAACAGGTACAACTACTCCAGATTTGAGTGGACCTGGGAGTAATCGTAATGAAGGGGTACTCGACTCTTCGTAGAAGTCCTGAACTTAATTCTCCTCATCAGATTCAGTTTAGTGTCATACCTAGGACACCTGTTGATAAGGGGGTTGTCTTTACTCTCTGTGGGGGATGCAGTCGGCATATTCGAAACCCCATCGACAGGGCTTCATCTTCCTGTTGTAAAAGATCAGTATTGACTTGAGATCTATTAGTGACATCTGCCATGTTCATGGACGTCAACGCTCTCGCCACTGCCTCACACATTATCGTTCCTGCGTTTATATAGATATAACGCGCTAAAAGCGACTTCCGCCGATTGAACCCGCTTCCCCCTGACCACCCACTATCGGATTAAAAAAATCGTTTGCGTGGGCAGAACGCGGTCTGACTAAGAGCGTGAGTATGAGATGATGTTGATGACGGATAAGGGACGAAAGAGAAAGGCCAAAAGATTCCAGATGACTGAAATTCATAAGGAACTTTCTTTCCATCTTCACCCTTTTTTAAACTAAGCGTCGGCAAACTTGGAAAGAAAAATAGGATGTATCTCTCCCCTTTTTAAATGTTTTTTTTTCTTAATTAAAGAAATCAACACCTTGTCTTTCTTTCAACATATCACAAAGTGGGTACCGTTTAAACAAACTCAAACGAAATAAAGTGGTTGTCCACGACCCGGGGGCCACCCAATTTTTATTGGCATGTATCAAAAGTATTTTCATTTTTATTCATTTATTTATTTATTTTCTAAAATTGTCTGAGAACCTCTTCTGTATGCATTAACCTAACCCCTCCCCTACTGGCAGGGTGTAACGCAAAGTTATTTTTTAAGCGGACTAAAGCTGGTTTGAATTCAGAGTTTTCCTTCCCCTTCACTGGTTGTCTCACCACTGGTTACGCCTCAACATTTTCATTCTCAAAAGCTCCTGTATCTTATACAATGCTCCACGTATATCATTTTTCGATGGTCCTAGCACCTTTGAATGTTTTCAAATGCTGGTTATCGGATTGTAAAAGAGTTAACGGCTGGGTTTTTGCTTCGGTGCCTAAGGCGCCCCTGAAAGGGAAATGCTGACGAAAATAAGTAATTTTTTTAACCATCTCGGGAAAGGTAAATTTTCTACAACGTACCCATATTAAACCGACTTTGTGTCATATTTAGGCCTTCAGGAGCATGAATAAATATCTGGTTACCAGATTGTCATTTTAAGCCATCAAAATTACCAATTGATTGTCGTTTTTAAGTTTTGTTTCTAGGGATGAGCTTACACACTTAAAAAGTTTAAAGCAGCTTATATTTAAATAAGTATTATGGTTAAGTGGTTGCAGTTCAGCACATTAATCACTATATCAAAGGGAATCCTCCGAAAATAAGTATTAGATATATTATTTTGGTTTGGTTTGGTTTTATGGGATATCAACCATTTTTGGTTATTTAAAGTCAAATCCATTTTATACATATAAACAGTTATATTTCAAACAATTCAGTTTAGCATAAGTACAGTACCGGACATTGGCATGTTCGCCAATGGCCTGGGAAACCTGGATTCAATCCCAGGTCGAGTCATACCAAAGACTCAAAAAATGGTACTTGATGCCGAATTGCTTAATACTCAGCATTATAAGGGGCGTATCGAGGGTAAAGTGGAGCAATCAAGAGAAAGGAGTAGCGCCCTCTCCTACACCTCGGTGTAGTAGCTATTGCAAAGGGAGCCTTCGGGTCACCCTCGACTACGGTCGCCAACTTTACTTACTTTACAGATTTTTGTTTCACATAATCAAAAGTACAAAAAGTTCTATTTCAAACAATTCAGTTTAACATAAGTACACAGTTTAAATGTCAAAAGTGATTCTATTTCAAGCAATTCAGTTTAGCATAAGTACACAGGTAAAATGTCAAAAGCAGATCTATTTCAAACAATTCAGTTTAGCATAAGTACATAGTTCAGTTCTGTGGTGTATTGGTTAAAGCGATGGACTGCGGAATTGTTGTAAGCGAGTTCGTACTCCAGTCACGCTATTACGTTCACTTTCGGGCAAATAACCTTGGGAAAGGTATGAACCCCCTTATCATACCACCTATGGGTTAAACAGTACCATGACTGTTCTTCTATGAGAATGGCTTTGGCATTAAATAACCTACAAAGGTTGATATGCCATTAAACAACCAAACTAATTCAAATAGAAATAATTAAAACTTAATGGAATCATTTTTTTTTCAAATTCGTTAGATTAAGTTACGCTTCTTCCTCTCTTCCTTCTCTCTTTGTTTCACTTAATTCTCTTCGTTTTTTTTTTTTTTCATTTGTACTTCTAAATATGTCTTCTTCTTCTTCTTCTTCTTCTTCTTCTTCTTCTTCTTCTTCTTCCACTGCTACACCATCATCTTCTACTTTTGCTTCTTCAACTCCTTTCTTTTTCTCCTCTTCTTTCTTCACATTCACCATCTTCTTCTACTCCCTTTTTTTCTATTCTTCTACTTACACCTTCATCATCCTCGACGTCTAATCTTCGTTCTTTTCCTTCTTTTCCTTCTTCACCTCCCTTCTTTTCTCTAACAATTTCTAATTTATAAATATAAGCTTTTTTTCTATTATGAAGCGTCAATCTATCTCCCCCCACCGTCTCTCTCTTTCTATATATATATATATATATATATATATATATAGATATAAATATTGTGTCTACAATAACCTTCGAGCGTAACTTTTTAAACAAATTTGAAACGCTCTGGAAAATTTAGTTGACATTTCCATGAAAATGAGATGTATTTAATTTAATAAATATCATTATTTATTTACCGCAACATATTTTTCAGGACACACCACTGATATATATATATATATATATATATATATATATATATATATATATAATCTCTAGTCATACTGTTTGCACAAATTTCCGTGACAATCTCTCGCCATCTATCTCAATCGTTCATCGCTCTCGTCTGGTCCTCTACTCGGCTTCCAGGCTGCGTACAGAGCCCATGAATGTAAATTCGAATACTGAGATCGGACCTCCTCTCTAAACAGAACATCACCTTGTTAATCTGCGCGAATTGCGATACGGTTTGAACGCTTGGTTTGAATTTGAGTTATGGTAATTTTTCAGTGGCTATTTTTCTCATTAATAAACGCTACCCTTATAGACGAGTAGCAGTGGTTTCCTGACTGAGCTATTGTATCCTGGTCGTTGACAAATGAGGTTCTTCCACTAAGTATCAGTTGAAGTGCGCCGTTGCCCCGCTTTTGGGCTCATGTGCCTTGTTTCACATCCACTGTGCTGCACCCCATGGTTTCCATTGTTACAAGCTTGTGAGACACATATAACATCCTCTTCTTGTCCAGAATCTGATATCCACATGGGAAAAAGAATAGCTATGATTATTGTAGCTATTCTTTCTCCCATGAACATCTGAAAAACCAAACAGCCCTATCCAAACAATTTTGGAGTTTGAAAAATAACGGTTTAACCCCTGAGATTCAATGGAGTATATTGAAAAAGTCGAATACTCCAAAATACTTTGATAGTAGATGTAATCTGTGTATAGAAGAAAAAATACAAATTATGATATACCCAGACCCAAGAAAATTATTAAATCAGAGATGTGATTTAATAGCTTGATGTAGACGTTGGAATATATTTAAACTATAGACAAATATAATAGATAATGTTTAATTAACTAAGAAATAGGATTAATTTGAGATTTGAGGAGAAATGAATAAAATAAAAAAAAGGAAAGACGCCTTGTGATGTGAACGTACGTTTTAATGGAAAGGTAACTCAATTAATGGGCACGGATATCAATTTTGAATTTTAAATTTAAAGATAAGTATGACAGTAATCTTCTAAGAAATGTTGTAATTCCCTGAATTATAATTAAATCTGGAGATTTACGTTGAAATGTATTTAGAATTTAAGTTTGAATTTTTTTAAAATTTAATTTACTGTAGAAAGTGAGTTATGAATATACATCTAGTTATTTTATTGTGATTCCGACCGGTAATAAAAAGAAAAACCAGAAGTGGGCAAATGGGGAGGAAACTCTTCACCCATCTTCGACCGTCTCCCACCCTTCCCTCCTGTGTCTATTCTGACTGTAATTATTTTATACATTGGATATGAAGAAGTCTTGTTATTTTTGGCGTTATTGATTCATATCAATATCCATAACAGGATGGAAATAAATTTATAATCCCAATGTGACCGGTTTTTGTTTTTCTTAAAGGAATTATTGCTCTGTGATGTAAGTTACATTGAGCTCTTTACCAGGAAAATTTAATTGTTCATAGTTAAATGATTTTATTTTCCTGATAGAATTATTCCCGACTCCGGTTAAACTGGACTGAATAATACATAATATATAAATATATATATATATATATATATATATATATATATATATATTTTCGAGGATCATTAAATAAGTTTCCAGACTTTTTTCGTATGGGCACTTTTATTGATGGTATACGCATGAAACTCTAGTCCCCTTCGAAGTAATCTCCTCTGGCTGCAACGCACTTGCTGCACCGTTCCAACAACTTCTGGAAGGCCCCATGGAGGTCCGCTTGTGTGAGCGTGTCAATGACCATTGTCACAGCCTCTTTCATCTACTCAATTGTCTCATAACGACAGCCTCTGAGCTTTAGTGAATAAGCAAAAGTCACAGGGAGCAAGGTCTGGACTATAGGGAGGGTGAGCAACTGTCTTGATGCCCATCTTGGTAAAATAGTCTGTGACAAGGATGGAGTTGTGAACTGGTGAATTGTCCTGGTGGAAATGCTACTGACCCGAATTGAAGAGTGCTGGCCTCTTCCCTAGGAATCTCTTCCAGAACTCCCTTAAAACCTCAACATAGTAACCCTAATCCTAACCCTTTGGCCAATCAACTCTGGTGTATTGACTTCTTTGCTCTTCCCACACCTCTCATCGCCCCTCACAGACTCCGTGCCTTCCTTGAATCTCTTATGCCACTCAAAAACTGATGCTCGATTCATGCAAGATGGTCGAAAAGCAGTCTGAAGCATTACATACGTTTCTGTAGCATTTTTCCCAAGTTCTTTTCCAAGTTTTATTGCATATCGTTCTTCTCAAGTGTCCTCACGTCCAGATTGCATTTTTGAAATTCACCCGCTGTGACAATCAGGCTTTAGTAGGGTGTATTCCAATTGCTGCTGTAGCTGTTGATTTGAATCTGAAATCATAAAAATTGGTCAGTCATCTCATAAGATGTATAGCAATAACATACTGAATTTTCAAGTGTCTACGACAATTTTGATTACCCGTAAAAAAAAAGTCTGGAAACGTACTGAATGAACCACGAATATATATATATATATATATATATTAGTATATATGTATATATATATATATATATATATATATCATATTTACCAACCCCTCTGCTCGGGCAGGATATGACACAAGGTCAATTTCTAAGCGGACTTTAACAGGTTTGAATTCAGATTTTTCCTTTTCCTAGACTAGTTGCCTCACCAAGGCTGAAGAAATCAGTTTGTCCTACTATTTACCCATAGCTCGAGGGAGAATAATTGGACTCATACCTTTCCCAAGGGTATTAGTGCTATGTGAAAATGCAATCAGTCTCGTCCAGGATTTGAACTCGTGTCGCCGTGTCCACTTCCTACGACGATAACCATTAAACCACGGGCACCTCCATTATATATATAAAGTAAAGTTGGCGACCATAGTCGAGGGTAACCCGAAGGCTCCCTTTTCGATAGCTACTACACCAAGGTGTAGGGGAGTGCGCTACTCCTTCCCTGGATTGCTCTACTTTACCCTTGATCCGTACCTTATAATGCTGAGTGTTAAGCAAGGAGACATCAAGTACCATTTTTTGAGTCTTTGGTATGACGCGACCTGGGATTGAGTCTCCCGGGCCATTGGCGAACACTCTAACCCCTAGGCCAATGTCCGGTATGATTATATATATATATATATATGGTCCCAGATACCACCATGTATTACACACACACACACACACACACACACACACACATATATATATATATATACATGGTGGTATCTGGAACCCCATGTTTCATGATGTTTGCATTTATCACACTCTGAGTGATGAATGCAGAAAGCATGAAACCTGATATATATATATATATATATATATATTACATAGTGGTATCTGTAACACTATGTTTCATGATTTATGCATGCATCAGACACTAACTGATGAATGCATAAAGCATGAAACCTGGGGTTACAGATACCATTATGTAATATTTATATATATTTCAGACACCATATATATATATATATGTGTGTGTGTGTGTGTTCGATCAAATAGAACAGATACTTTGTTTCTGCCTATTTTTGTAATCGATTCATTCAAGTCCTTGAGCAAGTCCTTTGATTTTCTAATTCAGGAAAGAATAAAAACACATGAAGGAAAAGAAAATTATGAGTACCTTGAAATATTAGAAGCGGACACCATCAAACAGAAAAAATTAAAAGAAAAAGAATTAGAAAAGTGTACCTCAGAAGAATTTCTCGAAAGCAAATTCTGAAGATGAAATTTCATCAAAGAAATAAACATTTGGACAGTCACTCTTGTAAGATACTCTGGATCATTCTTCAAAGAACAAGGGAGGAAATCAGACAAATGTGTACCATCGCCAGATACGGATATGCGAAACGTACATAGAATGTTCGTAACATATATACTTAGAACATAGGAATCCCGAAACACGAAAAACACTTACGACTTCTTAGTTCAGGTACGAAACTTTTTATTACCTTTGAGTTTAAAGGTTTTTCGACATAAGGAGAGAGAGGCACAATCTTTCTATGCTGGCTTTTTCATCTGCCCCCACCCAACACGTGTGGCGCCCGCCACAAGGCCACTGTGAGTTAGCGAAAGTCACCCTTCTTCTTCGACTGACTTTTTTCAAATCCCCCAACATCCTCCGAGCACGCTTCCGGTGCATGAGGTCATTCATATCCCCTGGTCCTGGGATTTTTATTTTGAAATCTGTGAACGACACATCCTCCCCGCGGGCGCTTTAACACCTGCGCTCAAGTTTGCACCTAACTAACCCGTGTGCTGAGCCGAAAGGTTCTCAGCCTAACTAAATCCAAAGGCAAGATATATAAAACGAAATCCCTCGGCCATTATATTACAAATGGACCAGAGCTAAAAAAAAAGATAATGACGATGTACAAGGCTTTACACTCGAGATATGACATAGAGAGACTTTATGTGTCAAGGTTTGGTTTGGTTTCTTTGTTTAATGGCATATCAACCTTTTGTAGGTTATTTAATGCCAAAGCCATTCTCCTAGAAGAACAGTGGTGGTACTATTTAACCCATAGCTGGGAGGATAAGGGGGTTCATACCTTTCCTAAGGGTATTTGCCCGAAAGTGAACGTAATAGCGCGACTGGAGTACGAACTTAACCATTACACCACGAGGACACCCCGTTTATGCGTCAAGGAAAAAAGGAAGAAGTCTCGCTGGCATTAAGGATTGCGTAGATGCAACAATTTGAGGACTCGAAGAATACATTAAAAAGAGCAAAGAAAAACAACGGCCAGTAACAGCAATGGTAGCATAAAACAAAAGGAAAACAACAGAAAACTAGAAGGTAAAAATAGGAAGAAAAACAAATGTATGGATATTTCAAGTGACAAACTAGCGATATATCAACAATATTACTGCCTTCAATAGTTGTTGTCTATCGCACAACGTTTTTGACCAAGTAAACCTCTGGCCGGCTTGGGTAGGAATTGAAACCGCTATATTCTGACAATGCTCACCTGGAACCGTAGAGACTCAACGCCTCTATCCACTGCGCCACGGGCCCCGAAGGGAAGCGGATAGAGGCGCAGCAGATAGTGGCGTTGAGTCTCTACGGTTCCAAGTGAGCATTGTCAGAAGATAGCGGTTTCAATTCCTAACCAAGCCGGCTAGAGGTTTACTTGGTCAAAAACGTGGTGCGATAGACAACAACTATTGAAGGCAGTAATTACTGGGGATACGGTTACAAGACTCAGCATTCCTATCAACAAGATTACCTGAACATTGTTAAGAAAGCGAGAACTATAGAGAGAAACCGAATATTTTAAATTATCAACACAAAATAATAAGTACCAATAATATCAAAGCTGCGGAATCGTAGTACGCGAGTTCGTACTCCAGTCGCGCTATTACGTTCACTTTCGGACAAATACCCTTGGGAAAGGTATGAACCCCCTTATTCTCCCTCCAGCTATGGGTAAATAGTAGGACGGACTAGGTTCTTCAGCCTTGGTGAGGCAACTAGTCTAGGAGAAGGAAAACTCTGAATTCAAACCTGTTAAACTCCGCTTAAAAATTGACCTTGTGTCATATCCTGCCCGAGCGGAGGGGTTGGTAAATAGTACCAATAATATCAAAGCAAAAATTGATAAAACGGAACAGATAGTGTTGGGTATCACCTACCTTTTCAGCATAATTAGTTGTTCCATCTGCCATATATGGCAGTAGCGGAGATCAATCTGAGAATAAGCCTACGAGTCAGACCAGAAGAGCCGTTCCTATTATTGGAGTATAGCATTACTTTATCACTAATCCTATGTTCTTATTACTAACAGTCTCTCTCTTGTAAATACTCTTTCCTGTAAATATAACTATTTTCCTCACATATCGTGGTTTGTCTTATTATTACTACTACTTGTGTTCACTAACCAGAACACAACAGATAGCAAATGTAGGTTATGCTGAGGCAATGATTAAACGGTTAATCACATATCAAGCGAATGTAGCAAACTAGCACAAAAAATGCAATACAAGGAGTGACTGGATAGGAAAGATGATGCACTGGGAATTGATCATATTACCAAATAATATTTGCCCTAACCAGAAACTTTCTGAGCAAATGAGACGCATAAAATTCTCTGCAATTTTGAGATACAAACGGATCACCGAATCCTGACTAGAAAGTTAGATCTGTTGAATAATAATAAGAAAATAACTGGTCCACTTGTTATTCCAGCGAACCATAGAGTGAAAATAAAAGAAAGAGAAATGATATACAAATACTCGGATCTTGCCAGGGCGCTAAAAAGGCTGTGGAACATGAAATTGACGGTATTACTAATTGTAGTCGGTGCATTTAGAACTGTCTCAAACGGCTTGAAAGGGAGATTGGAGGCATTGAAAATCAGAGGAATTATTGAGACCATATAGACTTCAGCGTTTTAAAAATCGGCTAGAATACTTCGAAGAGTCCTGGAGGGCTGAAAAGACGTGCTTTCGCTCATATTACTGAAAGAGAGAACCATTTAAAACTGTTGTGAAAAACTCGTAAGGGGTGAAATAAGGGTGAAACAAAACTATTGTAACAATTTACTGTAAGAAAAATCATGAGGGGAATAGTAGATTCGTTCTTGCTGTAGATCTTTGCGAAGTCAGCAGACGATATTTTTTTTATCTCATTAAGTCAAGAAGTTTCATATTTTCATTTAAAGGAAATACTTTATGGGTTCTCCTTAGCATATCCGAATTGCTAACATCTCTATTTTTACCCAAAGGGACCATTATGAAGTAAAATATGGGAATTCTTTTTTTCTTCATTTGACCGAAGGTAATTGAAACCGCGTAACGAAAAACCTTGGATAAGAGAAGAGTTCTGTACATTTTGTTTAAAGATATCACTTCAATATAATCGAGATTTTCAAAAATAAATCTTAATTCAGCATGACCGACACTCTCTGAAAAAACAAAAAAAAAAATGAAAAAATTTGTATATGCCACCAATTGGCTTCTTATTTTTATTCACTGAAATCTAGTGAAATTGAATAGATTTATTTAGTTTTGTTTCAGGATTAAATTTTATTTCACGAAATTTTATAGTAGAAAGTAAAAAAAAAAAAACAAGCAAAAAAGAGCCATTAAAAACAAATTAAAAAAAAAATCGGTGTATATTTTCAAAATCTAATAAAAATGCATTGCATAGATTGCACATGTTGGCATGTCTTAAGTTAGGCGTGTAAATGTACCGCCATTTTGTTTGTCCAACACGATGATTCAGCGTTTAAACTAAAATAATAGATCCTGGTAGTCGGCTAAACTCTTGCAAATAAGACGTAGTAGTGTACAGAAAGCTTGTGACGAAATGCACTTGTTGATTGACAGTAAACATTCTCTCTACCTCGTCTCCATCACCATTTTGATGAATAACGAACACGCATGCGTGTGCACAGGCGTGTAAGAAAAAATTGTTTGTCTGTGCATACTCCTCTAAAAGCATTTGTTTGAGAATTTCCAGCAAAAGATTTACATGAAACAGATGTATGCTCAATCATAATACGTATTTGTAAACTTAGAATATAATCTTACCCAGTTATATATATATATATATATATATACATGAAAAGAGAGAGAGACAGACAGACAGACTGACAGACAGAGGCGTCACTCAAAAGTTAATATGAAAAGTTATTAAGTATCTTCCGCGTCTCACCGGAAATTTCACATTTTCACAAAATCACCTCCAAGAAGAGAAAAATCACATTTTTTTTTTCTTTCGTTCTTTGAGTACGCCAACCCGAACTTCTGGGTTGCACGAGATAGATGGACAGATAGATAGATATGAACAGACTTAGATAGATAGATAGATAGATAGATAGATATGAAATGATTGATTGATTCGTTCAATTTAATGGCATGTCAAATCATCATGGGTTATTTTATGCTGAAAGACTCGGGAATCACGTTTATTATCTGTTCATATTGATATTTTTTGAGTATTTTTTTCTGATTTTTTTTTGCACAAGGTCCAATCGAATACAAATAATTTTTAAACAAATCTATTTGAATCATAGATGGTACCCTAACAGGTACTACCACTCCGGGTCAGAATGAACTTAGGGTTAATGGTAATGGATGGGTACTCCACACTCCCTAGAACTCCAGAACTGGACTCTTAACATCAGATGCAGTTTAGTATCATACCCGGGATACATTTCTGCATCATCGTCAAATCGGGCTTATAGTATGGAGTTCCTTAACTCTCTCTCTCTCGCCATCCATCTCTATTTGTCCATCGATCCTGGAAGTTTCTCCACACAGTGTTCGCACAGACCGGATGTATGTCAGCTCTTGTTGGTCGGCCAGCCCTGGCATGTCCATGTGCTGGAGTCTATAAGACAACGTCACTTATGGGTACATCTTTACTTCTCCAGCAGTGCCCTGCATATCTTCTTACTTGGATGTTAAGTGTGATGGGAGGGAAGTGGTCGTACAACAGCTGTTTTGTAGGCGTTGCTTCCAGGAATTGTTCAAAACAGCACATAGCATTCTTGTGAGGTTCCCATCTATCTTTTTCTTTATGAGTTTTATTTGCTTCCAGTTGGTGCATCCATACACTAGTTCTGACACTGCCACAACTTGGAAGAAATCCCGTTTTATTTCATCAGAAAGATCAAACTTCTGTACAATCGATGACCTGTCAATAGTAGTTCACACCTTCATTAGGCGTATCTTAACATCCTTTTCAGTATTTGAGATATTGCTACCGGGGTATCTTAACCAATCTTTTTTCAGTGGCTTGCTACTTAAAGTCAGAATGGCGCCATCTTATTTAAAACACATGAACTCTGCATTCACATAGAGATCAATGCCTCTTGCTGCTTGCTCTTGGCTATGTAGATTGGTTTGTTGGTTTGTTGGGTTTTATGGCATATCAACCTCTGTGGGTTATTTAACGCCAAATACATTTTTATGTGAATAACCAGCTCCATTTCAAACAATTCAGTTTAGCATGAGTACACAGTTTCATTGTCCAAAACATTTCTATTTCAAACTATTCAAGCATATATAACATAATAACATAATATTCAAGTTATATATAACAATACAGTTTAGTGTAAATACAGTTTCAATGTCAAAAACAGTTCAATTTCAAATAATAAAGTTTAGCATAAGCACGCAGTTTAAATGTAAGTACAGTTTAGTTGTGAAAAACATTTCTATTTCAAGCTATTCAGTTCTAATTCAGCTAATTCAATTTAGTATAAGTACAGATTTTGTTAACACACAGTCACATGTCAAAATAGTTCCATGTCAAACAATTCAGTTTTGTGTAAATAGTTTCAATGTCAAAAAACAGTTTTATTTCAAATAATTCAGTTTAGCATAAGCACGCAGTTTAAATGTAAGTACGGTTTAATTATCAAAAACATTTCTATTTTAAGCTATTCAGTTTAATGAAACTATTCAGTTTAGTATAAGTATGCCGTTAGTTCTATTTAACCCATAGATAGGGCCTTATCAGGTGCTACCACTCCGAGCCAGAGTTGACCTGGGAGCAATGACCCTGAATGGGTGCTCCGTATTCCCCAAGGCCCCAGCATTACTGGGACCACACCATCAGACTGTTTAGTGTCATATCCATGACACTCATAGGGCGAGAGTCTTGCCCCTCTGAAGAGGTGCAGTCAGTGTATTCTACAGCCCCAACTGACTGGGCAATACACAGAGTTGATTTCAAAGTTTTTTTTCAGATAATTCAGTTTAGGATAAGTACACAGTTTAGATGTCAAAACAGTTCTATTTCGAGCAATTCAGTGTAGCATTAGTACGCAGTTTTAATGTCAAAACAGTTCTATTTTAATCAATTTAGTTCTGCATAAATATGCAGTTTAAATGCATAAAAACAGTAAACGCCAACCACCGTTTAGTTCTATTTAACCCATAGAGAGAACCCTTATTAGGTGCTACCACTCCGGGCCAGAGTTGACCTGGGAGCGATGGCAATAAAAGGGTACTCCGCATTCCCCAAAGCTCCAGCATCACTTGAACCACACCATCAGATTGTTTAGTGTCATATAAACGCAAAATATCGCACTACCCATGGATTCATTAATAGTAACTTTCAACAATGCATTTATTGGCCCTGTGGGCTGGGGCTGCAGAATATACCGACTGCATCTCTGAAGAGGGGTAACACTCCCCAAACGAGTTCCTTGGATATGACACTAAACAATCAGATGGTGAGGTTCCTGCATTGCCGAGGCTTTGGGGAATACGGAGTACGTCTTCATTGCTATCGTTCCCAGGTCCCTTTTGGCCCGGAGTGGTAGCTCCTGATAGGGTCCTATCTATGAGCCAAATAGAACTTTTTGGCATTTAAATTGTGTACCTATGCTAAATCAAATTACTTGAAATAGAACTGTTTGATCATTTAACTGTGTGTAAACACATGACTAATGTTTGATTGAATTGTTACTGATACATAGCAATACTTGGAACCATTTAACTTTGTTGAAATTGTTTGAAATAAAACTGTGTGTAACCAAAAATCGGTGTACTTATGCTAAACTGAATTGTTTGAAATAGAATTGTTTTTATATTTAACTGTGTATTCGTATTAGATAGAAATAAGTGAAACAATTTAACTGTGTGCAAAAAAATGATTGGTTGGTTAGTTGGTTGTTCTGTTTTACGGCATTTCAACCTTTTTCAGGTCATTTAACACCGAATTAAATTCCAAACAATTCAATTCAGTATAAGTATATTTTTGTTAGCAAACAGTTAAATGTCAAAACAGTTCACTTAAATTTCAAAACAGTTCTATTTCAAATAATTCAGTTTAGCATAAGTACACAGTTTCTATGTCAAAAACAGTTTTATTTCAAACGATTCAGTTTGGCATAAGTACGCAGTTTTGTTCTATTTAAAAACAGTTTTTTTCAAAGAGCTCAGTTTAGCCTTAGTATGCAGTTTAAATGTCAAAACAGTCCTATTTCGAGCAATTCAGTTTAGCATAAGTACACTGTTCAGTTCTATTAGATCCATAGATAGGACCCTATCAGGTGCTACCGCTCCAGGCTAGAATGGACCTGGGAGTGATAGCAATGAAGGGGTACTCTGCATTCCCCAAAGCTCCAGCAATACAGTATCCTCTTCATTAGATTGTTTAATGTTGCTGGATATGTATATGTGGGCCTAGAAATTTAGTCAGTTTTTGTAGATAGCCAGGAAAGAGTCATCGGTGAACCGAAGACTAACATGAGAGACCGAGGTGGGTGGTGAGGGTATCAGATGATTAAAAGTAACAAGAGAGATAACGAAGTCTTGAACTCTCACGCAAAACTCAACTTTCAACTTTCACCTTAAGTGATTCAAATTCCATTTTTACCAAGAGCTCTAAAGAAATAAACAACAAGGTTTCACACTTAAGAAGGTTATTGCTTTTGATTCACTTCTCACACAAGACTATCACTGTATTGTTTATTTGCTTCTTACGACCACCGCAGGGTCGTCAGTGGCGCCTTAGCACCTTCCGTTTCGGTTTCTTTGTTTAATGGCATATCAATCTTGGAGTGTTATCTAATGCCAAAGCTATCCAATAGAAGAACAATCGTGGTACTATTAAACCTATGGCTAGGGAGACAAGGGAGTTCATGCCTTTTCCTTGGATATTTGTCCAAAAGTGAACGCAAAGCGCTTCCAGAGTTCGAACGTTTACTATGATCTCGCAGTCCAGCACATTAGCCACTACGCCACGGAGTCCCCACCCCGCAACATTTAGTTTATTAGTTGCTTTTAGGGCAAGAGAGGGAGAGAGAGAAATAAAGAGAGAGAAAGAGAGATACAGAGGAAAAAAAGGGAGAGAAAGAAAGGGAGAGAGAGAGAGAGAGAGAGAGAGAGAGAAAGAAAGAAAGAAAGAGAGGGAGACCGAGAAAGAAAGAGATGTTATCCCGTAATTTGGTCTGGTTGTTAGAGCACTATTCCGGTTACGTGTCTTGGACAGGAATATCTTGGCAGGTCTATTTAAACTCAGAATTTTCCTTCAAGATCGGTTGCCATACCCAGATTAACGAGCCCAGGGTACCCGATTATTTATCAATAGATGGAGGAAGAATTGTTGGATTCCTACCTTTCCTAGGAGTATTAGCGTTATGAGAAATTTAAACAGCCGTATTCAGGATTTGAACACGAGTGGCCGAGTCCAATAACTACGACTATAACTGTTGCGCAAAGAATACCTTCTTGTTTTATAGACGCTTGACAAAAATATGAAAAATCGTCTTAAAAGTAACATTTTTTGCATTCTCTGCATCTTCAGTGTTTCAGACAATCTTTAGTTGATTGATTGATTGGTTTTGTTTATTGGTTATTTAATACCAAATCCTGTTTATGAATATATATTAGATATATGTGATTTAGTTTGGTTGGATTTTATGGTATATCAACCATTGTAGGTTATTTAATGCCAAATCCTCTTTATACATACATATCGAATATATATGATTTGGTTTGGTTGGATTTTATGGTATATCAACCATTGTAGGTTATTTAATGCCAAATCATCTTTATGCATATATATTGGATAAATGTGATTTGTAAACATAAGTCACCAAAGTTAAATAGTTCTATGTATTGCTATGTATATCTAACAATTCAATTAAATATCAGTCGCTTGTTTATACACAGTTAGATGACTGACAGTTCTATTTCAAGCAATTCAATTTAGCATTAGTCATTTGTTTGCACACTGTTTAAATGTCAAACAGTTCTATTCAATCCATATATAAGACCCTATCAGATGCTTTTACTCCGGGTCAGAGTGAACCTGAGAGTGATGACAATGAAGGGGTACTCTGCATTCCACAAAGCTCCTGTATTACTAGAGCCTCGCCATCAGCTTGTTTCGTGTCATATCCAGGACACTCACCGAGTGGGGATATTACTCCTCTGTAGTTATGCAGTCAGTGTATTTTACAGCCCCAGCCGAATCTTTAGTCTTGCACATGCTATTAAAGATAGAAGAAAAAAAATTGTACACTGATATTGTGGTCTTGTGTCAGTCAGAAAGAAACTTCGTAAAATATCTAGGTAGATGAATACATTTATTGAAAATACACCTGCTTTCTTTGCACATAAAGAGTATAGTTATATTATGACATTCTGCTATCATGTCTCAAACTATAATTGTCTATCTTTATGAGTTTGTCGTGTTCGGGTGAACGCCTCACTAGCAGCACTTCATCTTTACCAGCGGTTCTATTATTTTTCTGGGCTATAGCCGCCCGCCTCGAGGGCGATAGCAGTAAATTGTGAAGAACGACAGCTCAAATGTTTATGACTTACATGACTTCGTGTTTACACAGAACGGGAAACGCAATACTCGGCACTCTTTATTCTTATCATAATTGCTCGCTTGTATTTGGACGCCATCTTGATTGAGAGTAATCTATTCGCGTTTTTTCTTCAGTTATATATATATATATATATATATATATATTCTTTTTCCTTTCCTATTATCCAAAATTTACCTCCGTGCTTTCGAGGCAGTCAAATTTGCGGTAAAAATGGCAAAAAATAAAAAGAAAGGAAGAAAAAAATGAAAGAAAAAGAAAAAGAACTTATTTTCTTTCAAATTCTTTTCGTTCTGTAAGAAGTAACGTTTTTGTTTCTCACTTTTATTTTTGTGAAGCATCGAGTTTAGTTTTAGATTGTTTAATTTACAATCAAATGCGGATATTTTCAAAAGAAGAAGGAAAAAAAAGCTGAAAAAACAAAAAAACAAAAAAAAAACAACAAACAATAAGGAAGAAAAAAAGCAATACTTATTTAAAAGATAAAATGTTGTCTATTTTAATATGATTACCGAAAAGGACTTTCAAACCAGACCAGACAAACGTTCAAGTCATGCAGAAAACACTGGTTACCACAGTTAAGCAGCAATGAGACAGCCCAAAACTTAGTAACAACAGAACAGGCAGACTAATGCAATCCGACGTCTGATAGTCATTTTAACGGCATTTTAATCTGTCAAGGGTTATTTTAAACCTACAGGTTAAGAAATCATGTTCATTGTACGTTCATATTTAATTTTGTTGTGTTGTTATTAAGAGATTGTTTTTGTACACGGTCCTATCGAATAAGAATAATTTTTTTAAGCAAATCAATTTGAGCCATAGATGAGACCGTAATAGATAATACAACTCCGTGTTATAATTGGGATTAATTGCATGAAGGAGTCCTCCAAACTCCTTATATCTCAAGAAATGGGGCGTCACCATACAGTTTAGAGTCAGGACACCTCTTTTTTGAGGGGATCTTACCCCTCTGTAGGGGATCCAATCAACGTATTCTAAGTCTCACAGACGGGAGGGATTTGCTATTGTGGTGATTTTGATCGTCTCTATGTGCATCACTATTACGCCCTTGCGCAACACAACGTTAAACGCTTACATGATATCAAGTATTCCTATCTAATACAAATAATTTGAACACAATTGTATGAATTCAAGTAATGTTATCAAATACTTATATATTATACATGGTTTAAAGTAGTTATTTTTATTCAACGATAATCGTTTGAATACCGTTATATTGTTTAATTCGTAATGATAATAATCTTTAGTAAACAATTGCAGATTCAAGTATCAATTCTTAATCTGAATATTCTATACATAGTATCAAGTATTCCTATCTAATACAAATAATTTTCAAACCGATCTATTTGACTCATAGCCAGGACACTCATTGATGGATCTTACCCCTCTGCAGAGGACACAGCCAAGGTAGTTTATGTCCGACCTACAGTGCAGAATCTGCGGTTTGTGTGCCACTTTATTAGGATTAACAAAAACAACTTCCAGACTAGACTTGCAGTCAACTAACGCTGAAAACACTAGTTCCTGATAGATTACCAAAGTCAAGCAGCGATGAGCCTTCTCAGTAGTTGGATGGGTGACTACTTGGTAACAGGAGAACAGGTGCTCTAATGCAATCTGAAGTTTTTGAGTCTGTGGAAGAAAAGTTTCGGACCGGGAACTGCGTTTTTGTATTCAGCTTTGGGCTAATGCCTTTCGGAAAGGCATGACATCATCTCTTCCCGCCAGCAATACAAATATTGTAGGGCAAATTGGGTTCTTTAGCCTTAGTTAGACAACTAGTCTAGGAGAAAGAAAACTCAGAATTCAAACCAGTTTTGCTCAGCAAAAAAGAAAGCTCTACTCTATTTCATTACCTGTCCAGGACGGAGGGTTTGGGTAAATACATAGCTCTGCTTTGTTCTCGTCTTGACGCAGGAAGAAGCTTGTTTCTGGAGATTCCTACTCTGACGCAGCTTCTTCCCATTTTATCAACGACGAGGATCGGAGTATTCTGACGGCTACATGTCTTTTGTTCCGTCAAGGGGTAATATCTTTTTTTCCTCGATTTACACATGATCTATCAACGATATTGAACCCACTTCCTTCATAAATATAGCAAACCTCACAACTATTCTACTAATTCATATATATATATATATATATACGAAGATCATTAAATAAGTTTACAGACTTTTTTTCGTATGGGCACTTTTATTGATAGTACACACATGAAACTCTAGTCCCCTTCGAAGTAATCTCCTCCGGCTGCAATGCACTTGTACCGTTCCAACAACTTCTGGAAGTCCCCGTGGAAGTCCTCTTGTGTGAGCGTGTCAATGACCTTCGTCACAGCCTCTTTCATCTCCTCAATTGTCTCATAACGACAGCCTCTGAGCTTAGTGAATAACCAAAAGTCACATGGAGTAAGGTCTAGACTATAGGGAGGCTGAGGAACTGTTTTCATGCCCATCTTGGTCAAATAGTCTGTGACAAGGATGGAGTTGTGGATCGGTGTATTGTCCTGGTGGAAATGCCACTGACCCGATTTAAAGAGTGCTGGCCTCTTCCGACGGAATCTCCTCCTGAACTCCCTTAAAACCTGAACATAGTAAACCTAACCCTAATCCTTTGGCCAATCAACTCTGGTGTATTGACTTCTTTGCTCTTCCCACACCTCTCATCGTTCCTCACAGACTTCGTGCCTTCCTTGAATCTCTTATGCCACTCAAAAACTGATCCTCGATTCATGCAAGATGGTCGAAAAGCAGTCTGAAGCATTCTATACGTTTCTGTGGCATTTTTTCCAAGTTTAAAACAGAATTTTATTGCATATCGTTCTTCTAAAGTGTTCTCACGTCCAGATTGCATTTTTGAAATTTACCAGCTGTGACAATCAGGCTTTAGTAGGGTGTATTTCAATTGCTGCTGTAGCTGTTGATTTGAATCTGAAATCCTAAAAATTGGTCAGTCATCTCATAAGATGTATAGCAATAACATACCGAATTTTCAGGTCTTGGTCTCTTTGCTTAATGGCATATCAACCTTTGTAGGTTATTTAATGCCAAAGCTAATCTCCTAGAAGTACAGTATAGCTGGGAGGATAAGGGGGTTCATACCTTTCCCAAGCATATTTGCCCGAAAGTGAAGGTAATAGCGCAACTGGAGTACGAACTAGCTTACTACGATTTCGCAGTCCATTGCTTTAACCATTACGCCATGAGGACACCCCCACTGAATTTTTAAGAGTCTACGACAATTTTAGATACCCATACGAAAAAAGTCTGGAAACTTATTGTATGCACCTAGTATATATATATATATATATCATCATCATCATCATCATGTCGCGCCGCTAGCACGGATATCCCTGACCCTCTCTCGCCACTTCTTCCTATCATTCATCGCTTCCGGCCGGTCTTCAGGGTTACATCCTGTGTCCTCACATAGTTGCTGTATGTAAGTTCGTGCTGGTCGTCCTGCTTTTGCACATCCATATGTGGGGGTCCACAGGAGTACATCGTTTATGAACTCGTCCTTGCTTCTCCAGCAGTGTCCCGCGTGTCTGGTTCGTCTAACTTGTATAGTTTTCGTGATGGGGGGCAAGTGTCCGTATAGTTGGTGTCTCGTGGGGTGTTGTCGCCAGGACTTGTTCAATACTGCTCTCAACATTCTTGTGTAATTTCCGTCTAGTTTCCTCTCCAGCCGCTTAGTTAGCGTCCATGTGGTGCATCCATATAGCAGTATCGACACAACCGCTGCCTGGAAGAAACTGTGTTTCATTTTATCGGTTAGGTCCGACTTCCATATGATCGAGAGCCTATCGATAGCTGTCCATGCCTTCGTCAGTCGTGTGTCGATGTCTTTTTCGGTTGATGAGACGTTACTTCCTAGGTAGGTGAATTTGTCTACTAGTTTCAGAGAGGCTCCGACTAGTGTGGCAATGTTGCCCGTTTGGTTGTAACGCATATATTCAGTTTTGTGTGCATTGACATGGAGGCCAATGCCAGCTGCGGATCGTTCCAGACTATGCAGTAGTGTCTCTGCTTGATTAGGCGTATTCGCCAGTAACGCCAAGTCATCAGCGTAGTCGGCGTCCGTGATTGTTTTTGCGGGGTACCTTTTGCTTCTTCTCTTAGTCAGCTCGAAGCCATTTTCTCTGATTTTGTCGATCGAAGTCCTAAGCACATAGTCTAGACAGATGATAAAGAGGTACGGGGCTAGTGTGTCTCCTTGTAGTACTCCTGCAACAATGTCGAAGTATTCCGTGTCTCCATCTGGTGAACGTACTTTCACTTTGGTGTTTCTGTAGAGAATCATTATTGCTGCTACGGTTTCTTTTGGTAGGCCGTACGCTAGTAGGATTTGCTCCATCTTCCCTCTGTGTATAGAATCGAAGGCCTTGGTAAAGTCGACAAATAGTAATGTCGCCTGAAGGTTTTTTGCCCGAACGCCTTCAAGGATTCTACGGATGGTCAGTATTTGTGTGGTTGTGGATCTATTTCTCCGGAAGCCATTTTGGTTTTTCCTAAGGATGTTGTCTATTTTGGGTTCTATGCGGTATCGTAGTAGGGCATTGTAGATTTTGGCTGCTATGGATGTAAGTGTTATCCCTCGGTAGTTCTTGGCTAGTCCGAGGTCGCCTTTTTTAGGGAAAGGAAGGATGCATCCCTTCGTCCATCTTTCTATCCTATTTTGACTATAGACTGCGTTGCATTGCCGGAGCAGTATATCGTCGAATTGTCTAGTCTTCCACACTTCTGGGGGGATCTCGTCTAGCCCTGCAGCTTTCCTATTTTTAATTCTTCTGAGAACTGAGTCGAGTTCTTCTTTGGTGAAAGGCCCTAGTTTAATGTCTAATTGCTTACTGATAATTCTGGTGATCGGTTCATCCGTTATTTTCGGTGGGTTTCCTAGTAGATTTTTGAAATGCTGTTCCCACAGTTTTACTCTTTCTTGCTGGCTTGCAGCTTTCAATTTTGCTTTGGCTGTGCTCTTCCTTCTACTTACTTCGTTTATTGTTTGCCAGGCTATCCTGGATTGTCTATCTTCCACCGAGTCTCTAATCTTATCTATCTGATTTTGTATGTATTCTGCCTGTTCTTTTAGATATATTCCTGTTAATTGATATTATGCCTTTTCTAGTTTTCGGGCATTTGTGTTTGTTGGGTTCTTTCGATAGCTTTTGGAGGCAGTTTTCACGAGTGCACGTTTTTCTCTAACCGCTAGCGTTTTCCAAAGGACTCTATATTTAGTTCTATGTTTTGTTGGAATACACTTTGCTGCCGCCTCAAGGTGTGTTTCTACAAAATTTTCCTATTCGTCATTTGGGGTACCTTTTTCTGTCTTCTCTTGTAGTGCTTCGAATCTGTTTCTTAATTCAAATGCATATTTGTCTCTAATATCTCTGTTGTTGAGTAGGGCCCAGTCATAGTGCTTGGTACTATTTACCAACCCCTCCGCTCGGGCAGGATATGACACAAGGTCAATTTTTAAGCGGAGTTTAACAGGTTTTGAATTCAGAGTTTTCCTTCTCCTAGACTAGTTGCCTAACCAAGGCTGAAGAACCTAGTCCGTCCTACTATTTACCCATAGCTGGAGGGAGAATAAGGGGGTTCATACCTTTCCCAAGGGTATTTGCCCGAAAGTGAACGTAATAGCGCGACTGGAGTACGAACTCGCGTACTACGATTCCGCAGTTCATCGCTTTAACCATTACACCACGAGGACACCCCCCACAGTCATAGTGCTTGGTTGTCACTTTTCGTGTGGCGTTTTTTCGTAGGCTTAGTCGTACTTTGGCCGTAACTATTCGATGATCGGAGGACACACCCTCGAAAGAGGAGTATGCCTCGCAATTCATCGCACTGTTTTTCCATTTCCTGTTTATAAGGACGTAGTCTATCTGTGCTTTCCTCTTATTCGCGTATGTGTAGGTCCATAATTTCCCTTCCCTTTTTTGAAAGTTTATATTAATCTATTTTCTATCATGAAATCAATTAGATGTTGTCCATTCCTGTTTGACGCGTTGTGTAGGCTGTATTTGTTGTTTCTGTTTTTCCCGATTTGTGCATTCATATCTCCGCCAATGACTAGCAGGTTGTGTTTCGGAATGCTACGTACTAGGGAGGATAGATCTTCGTAGAAGGTGACTATTTCGTTTTCTTCGCTAACATTGGTAGGGCTATAGCAGGAGATAATTGTTGCTTTGGGGTTGCCATTAAACGTTGCGGCCATCGTCCTAGGTTGTATTCTCTCAATGCTGTTCAGTGTTTTTAACGCTCTTGGTCCTATAAGCATTCCCACCCCTCCTACCGATGCATTGACAGAGTTTTTCCATGCCGATATAGTCACCAGCATCCATCCATTGCCAGTTTCGTGATATTTGATATCTTCGGTGTGCGTGTATCGGTGCTCTTGTATGCAAATTACGTCTATCTTATGTTCTACGGCTGATGCAGTTAGCTCTGATAGTTGACCTATTCTATTTAGGGTTCTCACGTTAAATGTCGGTATCTGTATTGTTTGTTTGCATTTTAGTAGTTTTTGTTTGAGCTCTGTAGCTGATTTTTCGAACACTAAGGCCAGGGCTCCAACCTCAGTAGGACGCGCCCCTTTTTTACCCGCGCGAAGAGCGATGCGGTTTATGTATGTGGTTTGAGTACGAGTCATGGTTATCTTTCGATGGCTGTTTTTATTCCCATCAATAGAAGCCACTCTTATAGATGAGCAGCAGTAGTTCCCGGATCGAACTGACAATCATGAGCGTTAAGCCGCAAGACTCACACGTACATCATGCTGCTTCCTATGTGTACGTGGAAAAAAAAATTAAAAAAAGAAAAGACCTTTTTTACCTTAAGTTTTAACTTAGTTAAAGTCCAGGGCTGCTGTATGTTTAAATTCAAAGACATTTTGGGGTATATTTCATCCTATCATCCGATTCCGGCCCTAACAGGTTTTTATTTTATAGGTAGAATTCGATTTTTGACTTCGGTTGCTTTTTTTTTTTTTTTACTGCTATGAGGGTGTGCAATCAGACTTCTAAGCTTTAGAAAAAGTTATATTTCTATTTGCCCTGTATGCCAAAGCATTCGACCAGGGTCGTTATACTTCATTTTTTTTTTTTTACACTGCTAAATATGTCGACATAAATGAGGAATATAGTGTATTTCATATAAGAACACAATATAGTAGAGACGTAAGAAAAGAATTATTTTAAATCAAATATGTGCATTTTTAAATGGACAGTTTAGTAGAATAAATTTACTGACCTCTGTGAAAAAACTTCTGGAAACGGAATCACTCCGTTTCTATATATATATATATATATATATATATATATATGTATATATGTGTGTGTGTGTGTGTGTGTGTGTGAGAGAGAGAGAGAGAGAGAGAGAGAGAGAGAGAGATACTGTATTCATTCAGGAAGATTAAAACATTGTGATTTATAGATACAATTAGCTTTTGAAGAGAAATGAATGCAGTTTTAACGAATACCTTGACCATTTTTTCGGAACTTTCAACTACTTTCTTGTCACTTATTTATTTGATTCGAAGAAAATAATTCGTTTTTATCACTACAGTTAAAAAAAAAATAGAAAGTGAAAAAAACTAAACGAACCACAAAGACTGATTACTGTCCAAAGTGTCGACAAAAGAACTATTAGATTATTTTATCTTTATTTTCCCGCCTCTAAGCGTTGCGCATGCGCATCCCCGATAAGATTCGGTGTCGACGGATCTTCAATTAGTAAAAAGAAAAATAACAATAAAGCATATATGACTACGTAATAAAAGTAATGGTTATTAATGACGCACCCGAGATAGTACGAAACAATACTTCCATTGTAGCAATTTAGTGTTGCTTATACTACAACTACGTATGATTATCTTATATGTTATAATACAATACAGGCTTTAATGTTTTATTAGCGACGATAGCAGGTTTTTATGGTTTTGACATGAATATTTTAAAAGCCTGTGCACGCCTTCCAGACTGATGGATTATGAATCATGACGAGATTAGATTAGGGTGCATTTTCGGTTATATCGCAGTGGTTAATATGTTGGACTCTCACCAAAACAAAGTAATACTAAGATAAAAGACATACTTTGTCTGCAAAAGCGCTCCCCGACGTAATGTAAGAAATGGGCTCAGTGATCTGAGTTCAAATCCCAAAGTAGGCTGTTTGCATTTCGCTTTGTGCTAATACCTTGGAAAAAGTTATGAATTCAACTATTTTCCCAGTGTTAATGGTATATCAACTTATTATGGGTTAGTTAATGCTAAAATTTGATTCTTTTGTAAATGTTTGATTATAAACGTAACTGGATTTTTTTTATAAAGCTCAGTAAATCTTTGATATTAATAATTTTAATTAGTACTATCCTCTCATTTCTTAATTCTTAGAACCTGGCTTTCTGAAGGCAGGAGATTGAGAGTTCGTTCTTTATAAGAAGATTTTTTTTGGTTTCCGATAAATAAAATACTTAAGGATTTCAATTAATTATTTTAGTACTTAATTCTCTTTTTAGTTAAACTTTGAATTTAAAACAGAATTGCAAAATTTCATTTGTAATCTACGTTAAAACCAGAATAGGCATTCGTTTATAAGTTAATAGTGAGAAATGTAAAACATACAGAAATAAACGTTTGTTGGCGAATTCAAATTGTTGGAATCGAATGGAAAATATCAAAAGATAAACAGTTGGTGCCCGTGGTGAAATGGTTATCGTCGTAGGAAATGGACACGGCGACACGAGTTCAAATCCTGGACGAGACTGATTGCATTTCACATAGCACTAATACCCTTGAAAAAGGTATGAATCCAATTATTCACCCTCCAGCTAATAGTAGGGCAGACTAGGTTCTTCAGCCTTGGTGAGGCAACTAGTCTAGGAGAAGGAAAACTCTGAATTCAAACCTGTTGAACTCCGCTTAAAAATTGACCTTGTGTCAAATCCTGCCTGAGCGGAGGGGTTGGGTAAATATGGATAAACAGTTGGTTAGAATCAGCTGATATTTGTGACGTGGTAGTAACGAATGACTTTAATTATGTAACTAATAACTTGTAGGGATTCTAGGAGACTCAGGGTTAGAGACGGAATAAGACCCGAAAGGAGACGACGAAGGCAAAAACTCACGTATGCACATAATAGCTAGTGAGCAGAGAAATAACAAAGTCGTCAGTCTATCACTTTTATCTTTCCCCTGTAAATTATTTGTTTCTCCTGCTGGATCAAGCTTCTTTTCTCTATCTCTATTTTCGGTTAACTACAAGACGGATTCTGCCAACCAATAAATTTCGTACATACCAAACAAACGGAAGCATTTTGAGTTTGACTTCTTCTTGTACAGTCAAGCTACCAAGAGATCATGCTGATAGTTTAGGGGCATCATTACAACCCCTTAAGTGGGTCCGTAACGCCACAGTTCCTCTATATAGTAGAAGTGAATTGCGATTAAGAAAACAAACTAAAATTAGTTTTGGTTTGGTCTGGTTTGGTTTGGTTTGGTTTGATTTATTCATGTAATGGCATATCAATTCCTTATTGGTTATTCAATGCCGAAATTTTATTCAATTGTGAATATTTGATAATAATAGTTTGGTTTATTCAACGACCTACCAACTCCTTATGGGTTATCAAAAGCCGAAATTTGATCTATTTGTAAATGTTCGATTATAATTGTTTGGATTATTCAACGGCATATCAACATATTATGGGTTATTCAATACCAAAATTTGATTCATTTGTTAATGTTTGATTTTAATTATAACTATTAATTGTTTCGATGTTTTACCGCTATCATTTTTTCATGCTTTAATTTCTTTATAATGATAATAATCATTGATTTGCACAGAGTTATATCGTTTCAAGTACTCCTATCCAACAGAAATAATTCGCATAGTTATATATTTTTAAGAATTCGATTTTACTTATAGAGGAGCCTCTATCAAGGATTACCTCTCTCCAGCGAATGCAGTCGGCCTATTCAAAACATTTATGAGAGGGAGTTTCCAAAATTATCCTTTACTATCTTACTCCTTGTGTGTAAAAACAATAACAAATCGGAGATGAGAGTATTGAATGTTATTATGACTGCTATTTAGAGATCTCTGCTAATATTTTGCAGGTAGCTTAGATGGTAAAGCAGCTGTAACTGATAACCAAGCTTGCCCAAGACAAAAGAATATGCAAGTTCGAGTCTTGTTTTCGTTATTGCTATTTACTAAAAAAAAGTTTACACTGTCATGTAGGCTTTGATTTGGTTTCTTTGTTTAATGGTATATCAACCTTTGTAGGTTATTTAATGTCAAAACCATTCTCCTAGAAGTAGTACTAATTAACACATATCTGGGAGGATAAGGGGGTTCATACCTTGTTCGAAAGTGAACATGATAGCGTGACCGGAGTTCGAACTCACATACTACGATTCTGCAGTCCATCGCTTTAACCAATAAACCAGGAGGACAGTACTTCCTTTGTATGACTTCCTTTTTCTGCTAATACAATAACGTTCACCTATCACCTGTTGTTTCAGTTGTTCTTCCACCGGTCTTATCTGAAGACCAGAGCAATAACCCACGAAGGTTGATATGAACTAGACTCCTGAAATATTAAAGTGAAGGAGATTCGTGAATTTCAACATAAACACCAGATTTGGAAACGATGCTACGAATGTTCAGTTTGTGTGTCAATTATTATAATAAGATTAAAGAATCTATTTTATCCTTTTGATGGGACACTTTTATTCTCTAGAGTGAACTCCCTCGAATCTTTTTTCTAATGGATTCAATTTGAACATTTCGAGGTTAGAGTCATCATCTGATGAAGACTTGTTTTTTGTTGCATCGCTCTTATTTTATTTGCATCAGCATGTGCATATAATATGCTAGAGATTGGTATCAGAAGAAGGACCGAAACCATCTAGACCACAGCACTACTAAAATCGACCAGGAGACATAGAAGAGTCCTGGAGACCTGAGGAGATTTGCTGTCACTCAAACACCGGTGAAAAACCATCAGTTAGAACTGGTGTGAAAACTCATATAGAGCAAAATAATAATAATAATAATAATAATAATAATAATAGTAACACGATTGGGTGTGTAAAATGATCCACTGGGAATTGTGCAAGAAATGTAGATTTGACCTTATGAACAAATGGTATATGCACAACCCAACATTTGTCTTGCAGAATGAGACACACAAACTCCATTGAGATTTTGACATACAAACGGATCACCAATTCACGGCCTGACGACCAGACCTTATAGAAATCAAAAAAAAAAAAAAAAAAAAAAGAAGAGAAATTGAAAGAGGTAAATAATAATAATAATAATAATAATAATAATAATAATAATAATAATACCTTGCTAGAGAACTGAATAAACTATAGAATATGAACGTGAAGGTGATGCCAATTGTAATTGGTGCGTTCGGTACAATCGCCAAAGGATTGGTACATGGACTTGAGGACTTGGAAATAAAAGACCAGTAGGGACCATCCAAACTACAGCATTATTGAGATCGGTCAGAATACTAAGAAGGGTCCGGGAGACTTGAGGAGACTTGCTGTCAATCAGACCCAAGTAAAAAAACCATCATCTAACGCTGGTTAGAACACTCAAAAGAGTAAAATGATGATACTATTCATTAAAGAAATTAAACCAAACCAAACAGTATATCAACTCCTTGTGGGTTATTTAATACCGAAATTAGATTTATTTGTAAATGTTTGATTATAACACTAGCCATTCAAATTTTCAAATTACAATCGCAATTTTTTTAATAACACTTTTTTTAATCTATCTATAACAATTATTTGGTTTCAAGTATTCATATCTAAAACTAATAATTTATACGGAATTATATTTTTTGAAGTAATTATTCCAATTTGATAAACGGGGAGTCCCTGTAGTGGCTAACGTGTTGGACTGCAACATCGTAATAAGCGAGTTCGAACTTCAGTCGTGCTATTATGTTCACTTTTGGAATAAGACTCTTGGGAATAACTGAATAAATGCCCAGAAGAAGCAAGAATATCCGAATGATTAACAAGAGGAAAAAGAACCTTGATCCAGAAAGTCCCCGCCCACAAAATGAACCATCTCTAGTAGCTAAAGACCAATAGCATAATATCTTATAATGAGAAATATCTTAACCACGAACAATTTCTTGAAGAACAAAAAGGATGCTGTAAAGGAACCCGAATTATAAGTTATCTATTGTATATAGATCAGCACATCTTCAAGAAAGTAAAAACAAGAGGAAAATGTAGCCATGGCATGGATTGACTACAAAAAGGCCTATGATATGGTCCTTAAAACTTGGAATAATAGAATGTCTGAAAATATACAAAATAACCGAAAAAGTCATAAAATTCATATTGAAAGTTATGGAAAACTGGAAAGTGGAATTAGCTGCAGGAGGACAATCACTAGCAGAAATTAAAATCGGAAGCCACGGAGACTCCCTCTCGCCACAACAATATGTTATAGCAATGATCCCACTGAATTTTGTACTTGGGATATGCTTAGGAGGCTACAAATTTACAAAGTCACCGGAAAAGATAAACCATCGATTTATATGGATAATATTAGGATATTTGCCAAAAGTGAAAAGGAACAAAAATCCTAATAAAAACTATAACATATTGCTAGGAATGCAGGAATGAAATTTGGGATTAGAAAATAAACAATCCTGATGAAGAGAAAGGGGAAAAGAGAAACAAAAGAAGGAAAAGAACTAACAAACCAAGAAAGCTTCTGAATGTTTGGATAAAAGGAAAATTGCAAGTACTTGGGAATATTGGAAGTGGACACCATCAAACAGACGGAGATGAAGAAACAAGAAAAACTAAGTGTCTCAGAAAAACAAGAAAAGATCTCAAATCCAAACTGCAGCAGAAATCTCATGAAAGGAATAAGCACTTGGACCGTCACCCTAATAAGATACTATGGACCATTCTTAAAATGGACCAGGGAGGAAATCAGACAAATGGACCAAAGGAGAAGTAAATTGATGTCGATGCATAAGACCCGATTAAATAGATAGACTCTATGTGTCAAGAAAAGAAAGCGGAAGACGACAGATCAGTAGTTAGGATTGCGTAAATGCATCAATTCAAAGACTTGAAGAATACACTAAAAAGAGCAAAGAAAGACTAATTACAGCAACTGATAGCAGTAATATCAACACAAGGAGAAACAGAAAAATAACAAAAAGCTAGAAAACATAGATGAAAAGAAAAACAACTGTATGATACAACAAACGATGAACTAGGGAGATTGCTCAAGAGATGACCGGGACATGGCTATGAAAGAGAAACCTAAAGAGAGAAATTGAATCTCTTTTGATAGCAGTGCAAAATAATGCCATGTGGACCATATATATCAAAGCGAAAATTGATAATACCCAACAGAATAGTAAATGTAGGTTATGTGGGGACAAAGATGAGACGATTAATCCCATAATAACCGAAAACAATAAACTGGTACAAAAGAGTTCAAAACTAGACATGACTGGGTGGAAAAAATAATCTACTGGGAATTGTGCAAGAGGTTAAAATTTGACCATACTAACAAGTGATATATGCACAAACTAGAATCCGTTCCAGGGAATGAGACGCATAAGATTCTCAAGTACTCTGTGATACAAAAGGATTACCGAATCCCGACCAGAAGACCAGGCCTAGTGTTGATCAACAAGAAGAAAATCATTTATAAACTTGTGGATTTTGCTGCTCCAACCGATCACAGAATGAAAATGAATGAAAGCAAAAAGAAAAAAAAGTACTTGGATCTTGCCTGAAAACATGAAAAAAAAAGAAAGAAGCTATGTGACATGAAGATAATTCTGAGACTAATTGTAGTTAATGCACGTGGAACGGTTCTTTGAGGGCTGGAAAAAAGACTTGTGGAATTGGAAATCAAATGACGAATGGAGACTATCCAGACCACAACATTGCTAGAATCGGCTAGAATACCCATAAGAGTTCTGGAGACCTGAAGAGATTTGTTGTCACAGATACCAGCGAGGGACCACCAGCTGACTGGTAGTGAAATAATAATAATAATAATAATATTATTATTATTATTATTTGACATACAAACGGACCACTTAATCTCGGCCAGACGACCATACCTTATAATAATCAACAAAAAAAAAAAAAAAGAAAGAACTTGCAGAATTGTGGACTTTGCTGTGCTGGCTGAGTAAAATTTAAAGAAAGTGAAAAGTAGGATAAATACCTCGACCTTGGTAGGGAATTGAAGAAACTGTAGAACAAGAAAGTGACGTTTATACCATTTGTAATTGGTGCTCTTGGCGCAGTCACTAAAGGATTAATAAAGGTACAGGAGGAATTGGAAATAAGAGGACAAGTGGAGACCATCCAAACTACAGCATTACTGAGATTAGCCAGAATACTGAGAAGAGTCCTGGTGACTTGCGTAGACTTACTATCCCTCAAACTTCAGTGAGAAACCACCGGCTAACGCTGGCGTGAAAACTCGAAAAGGAGTAAAAACAATAATAATAAAAGGACTGTTAAACAACACCTCTTTTGATTGCCTACCCACTTGGGAAATTTGAAAAGATCAGTTTGTTCAGTAATTGCCAAATACTACTAAAGACCGAAAACGATTTTAAAACAAATAATCAGGTCTAACCTCGTCTTTTGCACAACCTCATTTTGTTTACCTCCCATTCATGCTTACCCCCAACCATCAACACTCTTCAACTTGATTATCTTATCAATAAAGATGTTGAAACCAACCAGTAAATAGGTTTATAGTTTACCGCCAAAAAAAAGAAAAAAAAACACCAGAGGGTCGGTGGTGCGCGAAACCCATGAAAATGTCATTTTCTTACCTTCTGGTGTGCTTTTTGTTTCTCTTGCAAATGGAGGAACCTGTTGGTAGCATATGGCCGCGAGTAAAGAGTATTTTATAGTTGTTGGTTTGTTAGCGTTGGCGTAAACCGATAACATCATGGCCGCCGTCGCAGTAGTCAGCATTGCAAGGCTGGGGGTAGTCTGCTGAGGTGAAGCCAGGGAGCTGAAAGGAAGAGAGAGAGAGAGAGAGAGAGAGAGAGAGAGAGAGAGAGAGAGAGAGAGAGAGAGAGAGACAAACAGACGGACAGACAGACAGAGGGATTGTTCCCCCTTCCAAAAAAAAGAAAAAGAAAGCGGCAACTTGTTTTACATGAAATTAATGAAATTGCAAATTTTTTCCGTCCTCAGACGAATAGTGAAATCAAAGGTTTGTCGGGCGTCCTCGTCGCTAATGCTGGAGATATATCTCTAGCAAATAAACGCACACAGCAAGAGAAAGGGTGAGTGAACACGAAAGAAACAGATAAGAAGAGAGAAAACGAAGGCAGGGGAGAAGGAGGATCTCTACATATATATATATATATATATATATACTTTAGTTACACGACTGGCTTGGGAAAAGCATGAATCTATCTGTTCTCTCTCCAGCGATGGGAAAATATTTGGGCAAACAGGGTTCTCTAAGCAACCAGTCTAGGAGAATAAAAACTAAATTCAAACCAGCTTTATTCCGTTCAATAATAATAATAATAATCAAGGACTCAAAGAAGTCCCTGAGGCGATAGCACACTTGGAATCGCTCTGAGCTACACTAAAAAAGGGAGCAAATGGAAAAAAAGGAGTACATAGATTCTGGTTTAAGAAATTCACCTCTATCCACGAAAGACTGGTTCTCGAAATGAGTTGATGCTTAGAAGCAGATATACCTGAATGGATGACTAAAGGAAATATCACCTTTATCCAAAAAGACCACAAAAAAATGAACCACTCCGAGCAACAATAGACCGATAACGTGTCTACCGATGATGTGGAAAACACTAATTGCACAGATTAGGAGATTTATTACTCGCTTATAAGCAGAAAGATGTTTCTCGAAGAACAGAAAGGAAGTCAGAAAGAAACAAGAAGAATATGTGATTTAATATACATTGATGAACACATCCTTAAAGAAAGCAAAACGAGAGGAGAAAATGTAACTATGGCGTAGATTGACAACAAAAAAGCTGATGATATGAACCCGCAAAGCAAGATAATACACTGTATAAGAAAAGTGGATTTGACGGCAGGAAGACAAACAAATCCAGAGAGGTATCTTCCAAGGAGATGCACTTTCAGTATTACTATTTATAATAGCGGTTATGCCACTCAATCGCACACTTAGAAAATGCAATAGAGGTTAAAACTTTACAAACTCGCAAGAAGAGACAAACCACCTAATGTACATGGACAAGAAACTGTTTGCAAAAAACTGCAAAAGAATTAGAGACCCACATACAAACAATAAGAATATACAGTCAGGATATAGGAATGGAATTCGGCATAGAAGAATGCGCCATGCTTATTGGGAAAAGCGGAAAAGACAAATAACAGAAGGAATTGAAAGAAAAAACACTTAGAGAAAAGGAAAATTCCAAGTACTTGGTAATACTGAGAGCGTACACCATCAAACAAGTGGAGAATAAAGAAATATTACAAAGAGTATCTCAGACGAATAAGAATACTTCTCAAAACCAAGCTCTGCAGCAGGCATCTTATCAAAGGGATAAACACCTGAGCTGTTCCACTTTGCAAGATACTTGAGACTATTCTTTAAATGAACGCGAGAAGAATTTAACAAATTTTTTACACTTATATACATTACCGTAAAAATAACGGAGATTTTCTTCGTTTGCCAATTTTAGACAAACGCCGTTTTTTTTTTCTTTTCTTCAGTATTTGTTTATTTGTCACTATACAATTAGCATTTGGTTCTCTAAAGAAAAAGGAAAAGATATTCCACTTGACAACTATGTTTTTAAATCCTTCCTTTTTAATTCAGATCATTTTTGTCCCCTTTTTTCTTTATTTCCCTGTTTATTTTCTTTTTGTTTGTGTGTGTGTCTGTGTGTGTGTGTCTGTGTGTGTGTGACAAAAGGCTAAGGATCAATCCCAGTATCTGATGTTCATGAGAGGTCACTTATTTAAGTTGTACCTACTGAAATGAACTTTGACTCGCACAAGGACACAAGTACAATTCATTAAGTGAAAATCAAAGTTACTAACAAGGGTCTACTAGGCAACCAAACAAACTTATTACCCAACGTGAGGCGCTTCCTGCGACTACGATGGTAATAATCGACGTAACTAATTTTCACATGATCATTCTACAATAGAAAAGCCTTTCTGTTTCTGTAAGGGTCCCCTCTTCGTTGGGCCAAATTGTTAGCAATGGGGTCATTTTCATTTTTAAATTAAGCACTAAATTACTACAATTGTTTTATTACTTGAAAGACAAAAATAGTTTACAGTAGATGATTAAATGAAATTAGTCAATTATTTTTCATATAATTGCATTAACAAATAACTAATCTTTCAAATGAAACGCAAATTTTAACCGGTTGATGAAAAGAAAGATTTAGAGCATAATCTGAATTTAAATATCCGTTATATAAAAGTGTCCATGGTGTGGCATTAAACTGCATCTGATGGTGAGGAACTCTGTGGTGAGTAGCGTCACTCTTCCATTGCTATTACTCCCAGGTCCACTATGACCCAGAGTAGCAGTACTCCTCTATAAGTCAAATAGATCAGTTTGATTGGCTTCTTTGTTTTTAATGACATATCAATCTTTATGGGTTATTTAAATGCCAAAGCCTTCCTTGGAGATAAACAGTAGTGGTGCTATTTAATCAATCCATAGCTGGATGAAGGATGAAGTATTTCGAACCTTTCCCAAGGGTATCAATTCTAAAGTGAACGTAATAACACTACTGGAGTTCGAACTCGCTTACTACGTTGTCGAAGTCAAGCACCTTATGTTGTATGGCCACATACAACTGCACATGTACACTTACAAATATACACTTACATGCGGAAACATAATCAACTGTAATGACGACTTCAATAACGAACGAATACACTTCTTTATATAAATCTCTCACACTTTATTTTCGAAGAGGTGATGTTTGTTGTGTGTGAGAGATGAGTCTGAGACAAAGACGGACAGCTATATTGACCCAAATTCTTTCACGCCCATCGCAGCACTTCTTCCTCATCTTGGCTGGGGTTGCTTAACCGTGGGTCACTGAGGGCCCAAAGCCCTCCGTCTACAAGATGGTTCTCACGCTTCGGCATCCTGTCTTCAACTGACTCGAACCGTCTGGGCACCTGGTTATATTATTGTCAAACGTCCATCTGCTTCTGCTGTTCTTCCGCTTATTTACACAGATGCATCTCTTGATTGACGGCTCGGTCGAGGGTCAATATATAACACTTAGCCACCATACCATTGGGACTCCTCCCTAGATCAGTTTGAATCGTGTAGAATGATTTTGAACTGCATTAATAAACTATCTCTTAAAGCATTGTTATAGTGTTACATAGCCACATAATACACAGATGGGTGAAATAGACCTAGGGAATCCGAAATGAAACACTTTACGACTTCTTAGTTCAGGTACAAAACTTGTTATTACCTTTGAGTTAAATGTTTTTCGACATGAGGAGAGAGAGACACAATCTTTCTATGCTGACCGCTTTTACATCGTCAGCTCTCAACCCAACCAACGCGCGGCGCCCATAGCGCACTAAGTCGTCTGGCCTCGCCCAGGTCTGAATCTCAACTTTCCCGTTCGGACGCGGGAACTCAACTAACTGCTTTTTCTCAAATCTCAACACACGCTTGCGGTGCGTGACGTCACCCACATTCCCTGGTCTCAATTCCTATCTGGGATTTTTATTTTGAGATCTCAGAATGTGTTAATGTTGCACCTAACTAACCCATGCGCTAAGCGAAAGGTTCTCAGCCTAACTAAACCGAAAGGCAAGATATATAAAACGAAATCCCTCGGCAATTATATTCCAACAGTATGAAGTGTTCACCTGTATACAAGCGATTAAAGTACTTTTATTTGCCAGTGAATTCTTAGCATTAAATGAAAATATTTGAAACCATATAACTGCATACAAGTTATTAGAATTATATATGAATATTTAATTGAAAATATATAATTGTTGTCATATAATTTCTATTAAAAAGGAGAAGTTATCTGAAATCATATTACTGTGTATGAATTATTTGTATTAGATAGGAATACTTGAAACCATATAACTGCGTGCAAACAAATAATGATTATCAAATAGTAGATACGTGAAACCATGTGAATTATTAGTATTACATTGGAATACTTGAGACCAAATTACAGGGAGTAAAGAAATGATGATTATTGATAGGAGTAAAGTAAAGTTGGCAACCTTTGTCGAGAGTGACCCGAAACCTCCTTTTTTAATAGCTACTACACCGAGGTGTAAGAGAGGGAATTACTGCATTTCCTGGATTGCTCCACTTTACTCATGATCTTTACCTTATAATGCTGAGTTTTAAGCAAGGCAGCATCAAGAACCATTTTTTGAGACTTTGGTATGACTCGACCGGGGATTGAACCTCGAGTAATTTGAAACTATATAATTTAATACAATTATTAGTATTTGGCCCAGCGGTTAGAGTGTTCGCCAATGGCCCGGGAGACCTGGGTTCAATCCCAGGTCGAGTCATACCAAAGACTTTAAAAATGGTACTTGATACCACCTTGCTTAACACTCAGCATTATAAGGTACGGTTCAAGGGTAAAGTGGAGCAATCCTGGGAATGGAGTAGCGCCCTCCCCTACACCTTGGTGTAGTAGCTATCGAAAAGGGAGCCTTCGGGTCACCCTCGACTATGGTCGCTAACTTTACTTATTAGTATTACATAGGATTACTTAAGACCATGTAACTGAGTGCAAATAAAGGATTATTAAATAGGAATGTTTACTAGAAACCATATAATTGTGTATAAATTATTTGTATTTGATAGGAATACTTGAAACCATATAAATATGTGCAAACAAATGATGATTATTAAATAGGCGTAGTTATATTCTTTTTTTTTTCTAATCAACTATGGCGGCTACAGTTGAGGGCGACCAGAAGGCTCCTTTTCAATAGGTGTAGGGAAGGGCACTACTCCTTTCCCTGGCAATTAGTCATCTTAAACTTTATAATTGCTTACAAAAAATCACTCCAACATCAAGTAACCCAACAAGGTTTAACATGCCGTAAAACCGGCCAATTAGTTCAGCATTAACCCAGAAAAGTTCTTCATGGACGTAATAAAAAATGATTTAAACGGCTGGGAAAATGAGTTGTATTAATAAGGGTTGCACCATATCCAAGACCAAATTTCATAATTCCCTTAAATCTAACTATTGATCCACTGACATATACCAAGAATCAATCTCTAGGTGCTTTTTGTTTTCTTTCTTTCTTTCTTTCTTTCTTTCTTTCTTTCTTTCTTCAGAAATAGAATAAACCTTTTCAAACTAGACCCTTTTTCTTGTTGTATCAATGGCGGAAATGAAAACGCCGATGGTGAAGCTGGCATCATACCATTGGCAGCCGGTGGTCGCAGAAAGTGGGTGAGGGAAAACGTTGAGAAGTCTGATTTATTTTCTTTCTTTCCTGTTCGTGTGAGAGTGACTGCATGGAATTTCATGTGGGAATATTCATATCAAGTGCCTTTTCTTTCGCTACGATTTGAATACTTTTAAAAGTTTGTTTATCACAAAATGTTTTTCATTTCCGTTCATATCGTCATAAAGCACACAAAACTATCTTTTCATTAGAAAAGTCTTTCTTACGGCTCTTTGGTTTAGGCTATAGCTGGGGCGATTGTGGATTTTACACTTATATAAATTAACAGATACAGCGACGTATAGACTTTATTACAGACCCTTGGTTGAAACACGAAACCGTTAATTATATATATATATATATATATATATATATATATATATATATATATTTATATATGTGTGTGTGTGTGTGTTTAGCCATCTGCATTATTTTGTAAGCGAATACAGAAGTACATTAAACATAGAACGTGGTGAATTGAAACACAAACCTGTAACCTAATATTTGTGATCTCCTCAGTGCCTATTAAAGATACGTTTGCATTTATTGTATACTGATTCTAATTATTTTATTAAACACTGGTAAATTAGTTATGCGTTGTGATTCAACATTCAATTTACTTATTTTGGCTGGTGTATAGGATTTGGTTACAAGAGGGTCATCGAGTAAAAAAAATTGAGTAGCCCTGCCAAAAACAAAGCTAAAATGGCTACTACTTAGTAGGGTCAAACTCGTTGGTTTTGTTGCTTCCATGATGTTTCGACAATTACATTCTCCGTTCTTCTTCAGGTGTAATAAGCAATTTCATTAGGAAAAAAATGTCTGCGCAAAAACTATATCAAACAGAATTTTTGTTTTTTTAATCAAATTGTTTTCAGTTTTCCAAGAACTCCATTCCCTAACCATTATTTTTTTTTCTTTTCTTTTTTTTGGGGGGTGGTGGTGGATGGTAACGGAAGCCTGTTATGGCCTTGGAAAGGGGTCACAAAGAGAACAGAACCCCACGGTTTTAGTATAGGTACGTATTTACAAGGACAGAGGATGGTTACAAGAACATAGGACGGTAAGCTAGTTCGCATAACCGTGCAGGTTAGCTTCCGGATCTGGACTGACTTCGTATTGCTACGTCTTCCGGTGTTATGGAGAGTGTTTTTAGTCCATTAGTAAGTGATTCTACCACAATAAAACCCAAATGAGTTTAATTCCATGCTGGTCTGACGAATACATTTCTCTTGAAATCGAAAACATTTTTTTTTAAATCAAACCCACCGATCTCATCCTTTTCATTAAAAAAAAATAATTAAAAAATTAAAGATGCATTTGATTTTTACAGATTGTTTTCTCGAGTAAACTTTACTAAACCCTGGCAAATCTGTTATGTCTTTTTTAATTTAAAATATCATTAGTTTATTTGGCGTGAATAGAAATTGAATTTGGTTCCAAGGTGGGTGGAGATCAAGTAAAAATAAGCCTTGTTACAAATCTTTTAAATGACGCAGATTTTTTCACCCCTTGATTAAACCGTTTGAAGTGATTGAATAATTTCTGTCGAGTGGTGTTCAATTTACTGATAATTCCATAGCCAGAAGAAACATTAATGAATCAGTTAAAATTTGCGTTTCATTTGACCGAGTTTTGTTATTTGTTTATGTCATTATATGAAAGGTAATTGACAAATTTCATTTAATTATATTCTGTAAACTGTTGCGGTAATTTAGTGCTTATTTCAACCTTATTTCAAGAATGAAAATATTCAAGAACAGGCACTTAATTTCTCATATGAAATACATTTAAAAGTGCATTCGACCTTTTCAACGTACGATCTCATTTCAGTCTACAACTCTATCGTATATCGGTGACTCTTTGTATATAGTTTTAAGTCGTGTTAAGCAGTCTTTTACATTTATAAATGCCTAACCAGATTAGTGATCTTCCAAACTAACCCAAGTATGGTTTGGTCGGGTTTTATGGTATATCAACCATTATAGGTTTTTCAATGCCGAATCTTCATTATACGTATATATAGATTTGGTTTGGTTGGATTTTATGGTATATCAATCATTTTAGGTTATTTAATGACAAATCCTCTTCATACATATATATAAAGAGATTTGGTTTGGTTGGGTTTTATGGCATATCAACCACTGTTGGTTATTTAATGCCAAATCCTCTTTATAAATATATATAAAGAGATTGGGTTTGGTTAGGTTTTATGGCATATCAACCATTGTTGGTTATTTATTGCCAATTCCTCTCTATACATATATATCACAACAATGTGAGGTATTCACTGTTGCTAAAACCTATGGAGAGCATGATATATTTTTTTTTATTTTGGAAAATGTAATTTTCCTTTTATAACAATATAAAAATATTTACTGACTTTGAAAGAAATTCAAAAGTCAATCTAAAAGGTCTGTGAGTAACGAGTTCTCACCGAACTTTCAAATTGTCAAAACAAAAAGTAAGCTAGAGGTTTTGTCGTTGCATTGATCCATATTAAATCATAACATCCCGAACTAACTCTTGTCCACCATTTGGGGTTAAAAGGTCAAATTTTTGGATTGATTAATCCCATGTTTGATCTTTTTGTTCTGGTTAATTTGAAAAGAGATACTCCTCCTTACAAGGCGTGGGCTGGGACCCTTGATTAACCAAGCCCCAATATTGTGGTTTGATTAGATGACCAACTAAAATCTGATACGTAGAAGAAGCTCTCTTCGCACAGACGTAGATCAACATATTTGAATTCATTTATATCCAAATATCTCAGGCTTTGGGCCAAACTATACTCTATGGTAAGCTTATTTTTTGTTTAATCGCACATCACACTTCTTGGTTATATTATGTCAGGCTATGCTTGAAGTGGACAGTCGTGGTACTATTCATTCCATTGCTGTGGGCTGGAGGATAACGGAGTTCATATCTTTCCCAAGGGTATTTGTCCGCAAGTGAATATAATAACACTACTGGAGTTCGAACTCACTTACTACGATGTGCCAGTCCAGCACGTTAGTCACTACACCGCTAAGTTTAGTAACTTATTATTATTAATAGTAAGACACATCTGTTCCAAAATATTTGCCTTATTAAATGAAAATACATGAAGTTATCATTTGAAATGTCCACTATACAATGTTCAATGTTTAGGATTAAATTTAATAGGTTAAGAAAGAAGGAGATTATGTTGAAAAATAAATTATTATATTGTAAATTAAACGCTCTCTTTTTAGACTGCGGACTTACTGATGTACCAACCAACCTACCTAGGTTCCCCCATGTTTATATGTATATATAGTTGAAATTTTGCCAATGTTAAAAGTTTTTTTTAACATTAAACCTTATTCAGAACATTTAAATAGATGACTATATATCTGCTGAATTTCATTTAAATTTTGAAACGAAAAGATGAGAAAGTTTTAAATATAACTACTTTAGTGGTGTACTTTTTCAAAACAGTACGGTGTAATTAGTGCTCACAATCTATTTTAAAAACGTAACGTATTTCCTAAACAAGACTCATATCTCATCTATCAATCTCATTTCAAATGGACTTGTTTGTTTCTGTGCGTTGGCATTTGTTTCGTTTCTTTAGTAAGTTATCTCGTTTTTCCCTAACTGCCGTTGACTTCCATGGAACTCTACGTTTAGTTCTTGGTTTGATTGGTATGCATTCGGCTGCTTCTCTTATATGGGCGGTGACAAAGTTTTCATATACGTCTTTAGGACTATGACTTTCTAATATCTTCTGTAGACTATCAAATTTATTTCTTAAAATTACCGTTTATTTCTTGCTTATATCATTAGTCGTAAGTGAGGACGAGTCGTAATGGTAGGTTTTGACTATTTGTTTCGTATTTTTGCGTAGATTCAGGCTTATGTTTGCCGAAACGGTTCTTTGATCGGAAGATACTCCTTCAAAAGAGGAGTATGCTTCACAGTTCAAAGTGCTTTTTATCAACTTCTTCTTCATGATTATACAGGGTGGAACGATAAAATTGTAGTCCTAAAGAAAATAACACTATAACTTTTTTTTTAAAACTTTTATTGAAAAAATCAATTTAGGTAACTTGATTATGTAGTAGAACTGATATCTATTCAATGTAGCCGCCTTCAGCCTCAATCACCGCCTCGATACGGATCCGGAACTGGGAGCGTACCTTTTCCACAAGCACCGGCGGGAGCTCGGCGAATACTCGGCAGATGGTGGTGATCAGGCTGGCTTTGGTGTTGTGGGAGGTCATGTTGGTGATGTTCTCGACGTATGACCAAACGAAGTAGTCCAGCAGGTTCAGATCGGAGGAGGAGGGGGGCAGTGAGAGAAGGGTACAAAGTCGTAGCACTCTTTCTGAAGCCAAGCCTGGGTCTCTTTGGACTTGTGGGCCGGCGCCGAGTCCTGCTGCCACACCCAGGGTCTGCCACCGGCCACCTGATTGCACGCGGGGATCACCACACCCTTTAGCACATCCAGGTACACTTTGGTGTTGACTTTCAAGCCGACTTCGAAGATGTGAGGTGGCATGATGTGGCCCTCACTTGAAACCACACCAAAGACCATAACCGTTGCCGGAAACTTTGTTTTCATCACCCTAGAAACGTCCCTGTTATTCGTGGCAATCCAGCAATGGTTCTGGCTGTCATAACTTGGATCGGTAGAGACATGAGTTGTACAGCGGCGCATCTCCAATCTTGCTCGTTGAACATTGTGTCACTTTCAGACATGATAGAAGGCTCCTATCGCTCTTGGGATTTGTATACAACTAGCCAACTTGTAGATGGTCTGCAACAAAAAAAGAAAACTGGTTTTCATTAAACGGAAATGGAATCGTGTCGTCTTTTCTAGGGGGATAATGTTATCGTTCCACCCTGTATAGTCTAGCGGTGATTTAGCGTTATTTGGGTAGGTCCAGGTCCATAGTTTCCTTCCCTTTATTGGAATTTAGTGTACAAGCATCCAAGACTTTCCTTGAATGATAAATCAGTAAGATATTCGTCATTTCTGTTTGGCATGTTACGAAAGCAAAAATTATTATTTCCGTCCTTGCTTATTTGAGCATTCCTGTTTCCATTTGACTGTTTTGTTTGGAGAAAATAAATATGAATATTTCTACCTTGAATTTTTCATTCTTGTCAAAAAATGTAAGGTAGAAATATCCACAGACGTTTATTTGTTATTTGTTTGGCTATATAGTATCAACAAATATTTTCTCTTTCCCCAACCCCACCCTCCAAAAGAGTTCCCTACTGACTTAATTAGACTTTTGTCTAACAGTTAAATACACCTGTTGTTTTAGTCTCTGTGAACATTATAAGAAGTAAGATTTCTAGCCAGTCGACACGATAACACACACACACATACATACACAGATATATATATACATATATATATATATATATATATATATATATATATATATATATGAATGCATTCACTCAGACAATTGCACATGCACTTATGCATATGCATATGATGTTTTGCATATGCAAATGCACTCTTTTTGACCGTAAAACCACGACTTTGGATCGCTTTATTTCTTTTCATGTTGAAGCTAAACCTTACGAAATTCCATGTTTTCATAAATATATATATCACATCCTAATCAATCCTACTATATATATATATATATATATATATATGTGTGTGTGTGAAGTAAGTTGGCCGACCGTAGTCGAGGGTAACCCGAAGGTTCCCGAAGTGTAGGGAAGGGCGCTACTCTTTTCCCTGGATTGCTCCACTTTACCCTTGATTCAGACCTTATAAGGCTAAGTATCAAACAAGGAGGCATCAAGTACCATTTTTGAACCCCGGTCTCCCAGACAATTGGAGAGCACTAAACAGGATTTGGTATTAAACTAAATATATATATATATATATATATATAGTTAGTAACCGTAGTCGAGGGTGACCCGAAGGCTCCCTTTTCAATAGCTACTACAGCGAAGTGTTAGGGAAGGCGCTACTCCTTTCCCTGGATTGCTCCATTTTACCCTCGATACATACCTTATATTGCTGAGTGTTAAGCAAGTACTGTGTTTTGAGTCTTTGGTATGACGCGACCTGAGATTGAACACAGGTCTCCCAGACCATTGGCGAACACTCTACCCACTAGGCCAATGAAACCAACCAATAATCAACCTAGTATATAAGGTTCCTTTAAAGATAAACATGGGAGAAGGGTGTTATAAGAGTTTCTTTTATTTATTTAAAAGAATTTTTAAAATCTCCGTTAGTTAACAAGTTTGATCATCTGAATAAATAAAACTGTTCAAATCCTTGTTACAAAACCCGAGGGAGGAATGTTTGAAATGCCTCAAGCAGATTCTTTTATTATCAAGGGATTTATTTGAAATGGCTTTTGTCGGGTCAGTAAAATTACGGTTTCTTTGTTTCATTGGATATCAACCTTCGTGGGTTATCTAATGTCAGAGCCATCATTGTAGAAGAATAGAAGTGGTACTATTTAACCTCTTGCTGGGTTTCTTTGTTTAATGGCATATCAACTTTCGTGGATTATTTAATGCCAAAGCCATCCTTGTGGAAGAACCGCGGAGATTCTATTTAACCCATAGTTTTGGATATAATGTAGTGACTGGAGTTCGAACTCATTTACTTCGAGGCCGTAGTCCTGCACTTTAGCCACTACGCCATGATATCGATGAAGAGAATTTTAAAGACCAAATAAAAACAAAGGAAAAACGAGTTGAGGCATGCGCGTTCGACAGTTAAATATAATTAGATTCATGAGATTTGCTTCTATAAACCCCTACACATGGACGTGCCAGTGTTGGCCGAGCAGCAAGAACTTATTTACATCAGCTCTGTGAGGACAGAGGATGTAGTTAGGAAGACCTATCGAGAGCGATGGATGATAGGGACAGATAGATCGAGATAGAGAGAGACAGAGACCGAGATAGAGAGAGAGAGAGAGAGAGAGAGAGTTAGGGAAATCCATGCTGTCAGCGCGACTTGACAGTGATAATGACTTCAACAAAAGCGGTTAAAGGAAGTGGCTGAAAAAGAAAAAGCGGGAGGGCTGATGTGTTAATGGTTGGTTGGTTGGTTGATTTATGTCATATTAACTTTTGTAGGTTATTTAACGCCAAATACATTTTTATGAAAATAATCAGTTCTATTTAAAACTATTCAGTTTAGCATGAGTACACAGTTCAATTGTCAAACATTTCTATTTCAAACTATTCAGTTTATTCAAACAGTTATATATAACAATTCAGTTTAGTGTAAGTACAGTTTCAATCTCAAAAACAGTTCAATTTCAAACAATTCAGTTTAGCATAATCACGCAGTTTAAATGTGAAAAAGATTTCTATTTCGAGCTATTCAGTTTAGTCAAGCAGTTTTCATTCAGCTAATTCAGTTTAGTATATGTATAGATTTTGTTTATACATAGTTAAATGTCAAAACAGTTCTATGTTAAACAATTCAGTTTAGTGTAAGTACAGTTTCAATGTCAAAAAACAGTTCCATTTCAAATAATTCAGTTTAGCATAAGCACGCAGTTTAGATGTAAGTACGGTTTAATCGTCGAAAATATTTATTTCAAGCTATTCAGTTTAGTCAAACAATTCAGTTTAGCGTAAGTATGCCGTTGGTTCTATTTAACCCATAGATAGGGATTTTTTTTCACTCTGCAGAGAAGCAGTTGGTGTATTCTACAGCTCCAGCCGACATGGCTGGTTTCTGTTAGGGTCCTATCAATGGGTCAAATAGAAATATATAATCATTTACAATACTTGAAACCATTTACCTTTGTGTAAACAAATGACTGATTTTATTAAATTGAATTATTAGTATAACGTAACAATCATTTTATTGTATGCAAACAAAAGAGTTATTAATTTATTCGTTGTTTTAACGGAATATGAACCTTTGTGGGTTATTAAATAGAAGAACAGTGGTGGTACAATTCAACCTTTAGCTGGGAGGATTATGGGGTTCATGCAAAGGTATTTTTCCGAAATTGAACATAATAGCGCGGCTAGAATTCGAACTCGCTTACTACCATTCTGCAGTAAACGTTAAAACGTTTCGGTTTTAATAAACCTTCATCAGGACTTTAAGATGGTGAAAAATGTTCCTCGAACAACGATGGATGTTTTATTAAAACTGAAACGTTTTAACGTTGACTTTCCATCATAATAAATTAATTTGGATTACTTTGATTTTCCATTTTCTTCATGTGTATGTGTATGTGTGTGTGTGTGTGTGTGTGTGTGTGTGTGTGTGTGTGTGTGTGTGTGAGAAAAGGATTTGGCATCAAATAAACTACAAGGGTTGATATGCCATAAAAACAAACCAACCAATCTCATTACAATTCTTACGAAACAACTATAGATACAAGTAACTATTAATACAAACAATTTACACTTATATGGTGCCAAGTATTCCCATCGAATACGAATGACTTTCAAACAGATCTGTTTGACTCATATATGGGACCCTAACGTTAACTAGCACACCGGCTCAGAGTTGGACTGAGAGTAATGGCTATGATACGGTGCTCCACTTTCCTCAGATCTTCAAAACTGAAATATCACCATCAAATGCATTTTATGCAATGCACTGGAGAATTTAACGATCTGTTCATTTTCTTTGACAAGTGACCTGCAACTAGTAGGTAGAAGATAACTGGTATTCAGACCCACTAGCTTTTAGCGGCAAAAATGTCTTCTTTTTTTTTTTCAATTCACGCACGTGGGTCTTTTTCTTTTCTTTTTTTTTTTCTTTTTTTTTTTTCAATTTAATGAAAAATTTGAGTTAAGGGCCGTTACAAAGGTAAGAAGGTGGTTATAACAATATTAACATATAATATAAGTATATGCCTGTGAAATCGGATGAAAATTCTTTTTTTTTTCAAGCCAAAGTATGTGTCATCCAGTTAATCAAAAATTTAAATAAACGTCTTCATATCAACATGGTTATATTTAAGAGAAACGGCGTTAACAAATGAGCTATGACACTCAGTTTCTAGTTGTGAAAAAAATAAAAAGCAAAAAAAATAATCAAACAACTTAATTCTCAGATTTACATGTCAGATTTGGTCCGCGTCGTTAAAGCGACCAACTCATTCCCACAAAAATAGGGGAACGTAGACAAGGGAAAAGAAAAAGTTAAACTTCTTTTGAGAAGCGTAGAGTCAAAGCGGCGAAGAAGGAACGGGGAAATAAAGAAAGGGGATAGAGAAAGAGTGATAAGCTTGAATTGTTTACAATTAGTTAGGGTCGCTGGCGGCAGTTGTGAGTGGGGTCTGTAGTGATAACCCGATGGCCTCAAAATCGCAGACTTTCTTTTATAACAAGTCTGTATGAGAGAAATAAGGGGATCTAAACATTTAAGAGTGTTCTTTATATTTTCCTTTTCTTTTTCATGAAAAAAAAAAACGTGATATGAAGAATATGAGGCAGAATAAAGAAAGAAAGAAAGAAAGAAGACTAAAAAAACTGAAGAAAGAAAGAAAGAAGGCTAAAAAACTGAAGAAAGAAAGAAAGAAAGAAAGAAAACGTAAAAAGAAAAAATAACTAAAGGGGTTAAAAAGAAAAAAAAGGAATCATTAAAAGAAAGAATGAAGGATGACTGAATGAAAAAAAGAAACAATTCAATACAACACGTGAAAATAAGAAAAAGAGAATAGAATAACAATAAATAAATAAATAAAGAAAGAAAGAAAGAAAGAAAGAAAGAAAGAAAGAAAGAAGGAAAGAAAGAAAAAGACTGCACATAAAAAAGAAAAGTTATGAAATAAAGAAAAAGAAACAAAAGAGAACCGAGAAGAAAGAAAGAAACGGAAGAAGCGAAAAAGTAAAAAAAACAACAACGAATAATGGATTAAAAAAAATAAAAAAGGCAATATTAAAGAAAGAAAGAAATGAAATGAAATGAAAATAAAAAAGAATGGAAGAAAAGTTCTCATAAAAACCGTGAAAGAAAGTAAAAAAGAAAGCAGGAAGGAATGTTATAAAAACCATGGAAAGGAAGAAAGAAAGAAAGAAAGAAAGAACACCTAGGCGCAAATAAAGACGAAAAATAAAAAAAGTAATTTATCAAAACATGAATAAATAAATAAATAAATAAAAGTACTACTGACTCGTGTCGAGTAATATTGAGGCAAAGATCAGTTTGTCCAGAATCATAGAGCCTGATCTTGTCCAGTTTCTTCGATTTGGTGGCTCTGCTAGGAATCAAGCTGAAATGTGTTTGCTTTAGATAAGAAATGACGTCTTTGTTTGCGGTCAAGACATAAAATGTTTCCATCTATCTTAATGTAAATAGAATTGAGCAGGCAACTATCGACGTTTATTCTCAGGGAATTCAGAAAACGAAATAGGATGATGCTTGTTCGGAATCATAGCCACAATATAGACAAGTCATTCAAGGTCTCCTGTAAAGTAATTAACTGTTGAGTGATGAGGCTTTTGGTTCATTTTGAACAAAATACTGTACGAATATCTCCAATGTAATTCACTTACACTGCCACTGACTATTGGCGCGAATTAGAAAGCACAGGAAGACATTTTATTTTTCGCGTTTATTATTTCTATTTAGCCACGGTTAATGTTTATTATATAAAGTAAGTAAAGTTGGTGACCTTAGTCGAGGGTGAGCCGAAGGTTCCCTTTTCAGTAGCTACTACACTGGTGTATAAGGGAGGGAGCTACTCCATTCCCTGGATTGCTCCACTTTACCTTTGATCCGTACCTTATAATGCTTAGTGTTAAGCAAGGAGGCATCAAGTACCATTTTTTGAGTCTTTGGTATGACTCGACCTGGGATTGAACCCCGGTCTCACAGACCATTGGCGAACAGTCTACTGATTAGGCCAAAAGAAATACAGTGGTCACCTGGGCGACTCGAACTCATTCGATTCTCACTGGGCGCTCCTTATGGTATTGTGATAAACTAATCTAAACTTCGGTTACGGTTAGGCTCGATTTTTTGTTTAATTATTTGTTTGCACACAGTTCTATGTTTTCAAGTATTCTTATCCAATACTGGTAACTTTCAAGCAGATCTAACAGGTACTACCACTCCGAGTCAGAGTGAACCTGGGAGTAATAACAATAAAGGAGTATTTCACAGTTCCCAGATCTCCGGAATTAGAGCCTCATTATCAAATACAGTTTAATGTCACTCAGGACAATTCTTTGTGTGCTGGAGTGGATCTTACCCCTTTGCTAGGAATACAGTTGATATATTATAAGCCCCACCGACAGGGCAGTAAGTTAAACTTGGTAAATAGCTTAAGTAATCCGGCCCTAAACATATTGAGATATGTCCCAAATCCTCTAGCGGGTGCCTGAAATCGGAGATAGTACCGAACCCTGTATGCATGTTTTATTAATAATTCATACATATCTAGGATAAGGTTTAATTTTTAAGTTAGGTATAAAAATAGATTAACAACAATAGATAATAATAAAACAGAACAATCATAATACAAGCTCCTCTTGTGGAATGTTTTTTCATATATTTTTTTAAGCGTTTGATTTATTATTAAAGTTATTGAATATCGACTGTTTGTTGGGCGGCTATAAAACGCACGTATTATCAGTGGGTGATAAGGCACGAAGAACCTGTTCTTTTAATGGCCGAAAATTGAACTGTTAAGGGAAGTGGAATTGTGGGATATTTTATTTTATTCTCGTATTTTATTATTGGTTTTATATTCTATTTTCTTATTTCGTTATTTATTTTATTTTTATTTTAAAACTTTATTCACGTATTAATCCTCACAATATAATTCTATTTTATTTTATTACATTGTAATAAAAGTCATGCGAAATTTGTTTAACTTAGTTCTCAGTAACGTCGGCATATGTATTTGTTTTTTCTTTCCTTATTAAGAGTACAATATTCTGGGCACCTCATAATGTTGTAATGATTAGTAAACCAGACTTACATATCAATATACTTGTGAACTTAATCCTTACTAGTCACTTCATTGTACCAACCACGTTTCGTATATAATTATCTCAGCTAAGTTTTATAAATGATTATATTTCATTAGCGCCCATCACACACTTTATTTATCTACATATGACTAAAATTCTCATAATATATATATATATATATATATATATATATATATATATAAAATAAAAACGTCTGCAATAGGACCTAATTTGTTTTAAACACTTATTTTCTCTCATAGAGCCAACAAAAATTATATATATATATATATATGGACGAGGCTGTTTGCATTTCACATAGCGCTAATTATTTTAAGCATTTACTTTTCTCTTATATAAAAGAAAGAGAGAACATTATATATATATATATATATATATATATATATATATATATATATATATATATATATATATATATATCGTGGTGCAATGGTTTCCAAACCTGCTTTACAAATCACTGAAAAACAAAAATTATATATATATATATATATAGTATTCTAGGATAAGGAAAGAAAGAAAAATTAATGACAAATAAAGACAAGAAGTAACTATCTTGCCTCCAGCTCTGGGTAATAGAAGAGAAGACTGAACTCTTTGCTATTGGTATGGCAGCCGATGAAGAAAAGGAAAATTCTAAATTCAAACCCTGCATGAAAATAACCTTGTGTCGTATCCTGCTCGAGCAGAGGGGCTGGTAAATACATACAAGCTGTGAAAAAGTAAAAAAATTATGGTATAAAGAAAAAAAAGCAAAAAACAAAAGAGAACATACAAGAAAGTGTAAAAAAAAAAAAAGGAAAGACACCCTTATATATATACGAGGTGCATACGATAAGTTTCCTGACTTTTTTCGTATAGTCACTTTTATTGATAGTACACACATGAAACTCTAGTCCCCAATGCACTTGTTGTACCGTTCCAACAACTTCTGCAAAGCCCCATGGAAGTCCTCTTGTGTGAGCATGTTAATGACCTTCGCCACAGCCTCTTTCATCTCCTCAATTGTCTCATAACGACAGCCTCTGAGCTTAGTGAATAAGCAAAAGTCACAGAGAGTAAGGTCTGGACTATAGGGAGGGCGAGGAACTGTCTTGATGCCCATCTTGGTCAAATAGTCTGTGACAAGGATGGAGTTGTCGAATGGTGCATAGTCCTGGTGGAAATGCCACTGACCTGATTTCAAGAGTGCTGGCCTCTTCCGGCGGAATCTCTTCCTGAACTCCCTTAAAACCTCAACGTAGAAACCCTAACCCTAACCCTTTGGCCAATCAACTCTGGTGTATTGACTTCCTTACTCCTCCCACACCTCTCATCATCCCTCACAGACTCCCTGCCTTTCTTGAATCTCTTATGCCACTCAAAAACCGATGCTCGATTCATGCAAAATGCTCCAAAAGCATTTTGTAGCATTCCATATGTTTCTGTGGCTTTTTTTCCGAGTTTAAAACAGAATTTTATCGCATATCGTTCTTCTAAAGTGTCCTCACGTCCAGATTGCATTTTTGAAATTCACCAGCTGTCACAATCAGGCTTTAGTAGGGTGTATTCCAATTGCTGCTGTAGCTGTTCATTTGAACCTGAAATCCTAAAAATAGGTCAGTCATCTCATAAGATGTATAGCAATAACATACTAAATTTTCAAGGGTCTACGACAATTTTAAATGCCTGTATAGAAAAGTATGGGAACTTATTGAATTCACCACGTATTTATAGATTTATATATAATATTTATTAAATTTTGGTTTGGTTTTATGGCATATCAACCATTGTAGGTTATTTAATGCCAAATCCATTTTTATTCATATAAACAATTTTATTACAAACAATACAGTTTAATATAAGTAGAGAATTTAAATGTCAAAAACAGTTCTATTTCAAACAATTTAATTAGCATTAGTATACTGTTTAGTTCTCTTTGACCCATAGATAGGATCCTATCAGGTGCTACCTCTCCGGGCCAGAGTGGACCGGAGAGGGATGGCAATAAAGAGGTACTTCGCATTCCCCAAAGCTCCAGCATTACTGGAGCCTCACCATCAGATTGTTTAGTGTTATATCAGGACACTCGTTAGGGGAGTATTGCCCCTCTATAGAGATGCAGTTGGTATATTCTTCTACCACAGCCGACTGGGCCATATAATCAATACAGATTTATGTATTATAAATGTATAAGAAAACATTCAAATTAAACATCATTTGCTTTGGAAGGAAGGAATGATGGATGGTTCGATTTGTCATCAGAAGGCTGTTGAATTAACAAAAGGTCAGGAAACAATGATTAAATAAAAGGCAAATGATCAGTACTGTTTATGACAACACAGTATCTTTGGTTTTGTTCTTCATTTCGACTAATTGGATTTCTGGATCTGAAATTTTCTGTCAGATTATGAATGTCCGTAAATGATGAGAATGGTCAGCCAGATTTGGTCGAATGGATTTTTTGAAAAAAGAGCCAAATAGAAATAACATTCTCTATAGTAACGTTGTGTTACTCATTCATTTAAGTCATTTGAGGTTTCAAAAAGTCAATGAAATGGCATTTTTGTGATTTATCAGTTTGTTGGGATATTTCTTATTGTCTTGCAAGT
>OY757918.1:85421411-85431411 GCA_963585895.1 Sepioteuthis lessoniana
CATTCAAAAAGTTCTAAGGCTTACCAAGATTTTATCTTTGTTGCACACCTCTTATCTTTGTATGGTCCTCACTTGCACAGAAATTATGACAAAAATCTGAATTAGTTTTTCTAGTTTTATAAGAAGTCGTATTGTGTTGCCACAAAAAATGTTCCACTATACTCTTCTTTTTGAAATGAAGCTTAGAACTCTTTAACCTGTCCTCTTTTATTTATATATATATATATATATATATATATATATATATATATATATATATATCATCATCATCATCATCATGACGTGCGGCTTGCATGGATATCCCTGACCCTCTCTCTCCACGTCTCTCTATCATTTATCGCCTCCGGCAGGTCCTCAGGGTTACATCCCGTATCATCACATAGCTGCTGTATGAATGTTCGAACTGGTCGCCCTGCTTTTGATTGGCCATATACGGGGGTCCACCGGAGCACATCACTTACGATCTCGTCCTTGCTTCTCCAGCAGTGTCCGGCATGTCTGGTTTGTCTAACTTGTATAGTTTTCGTGATAGGTGGTAGGTGGCCGTACAGTTGGCGCCTTGTGGGGTGTTGCTGCCAGGACCTGTTCAATATTGCTCGCAACATTCTTGTATAATTGCCGTCGAGCTTCTTCTCCAACCGTTTAGTCAGCGTCCAAGTAGTGCATCCATACAGCAGTATCGACACGACCGCAGCCTGGAAGAAACTGCGTTTCATTTTATCGGTCTTGTATATATATATATATATATATATATATATATATATATATGTGTGTGTGTGTGTGTGTGTGTGTGTGTGTGTGTGTGTGTATAACGTATTCTTCCGTCCAGTAAATCCGGAGTAGGGAACAATTCCGCCAGGACAATTAAATTATTGTGAATTCGAATATTTGAATATTCCTGGTAAAGAGCTCAATGTAATAATTTCACAGAGCAAATATTATTTCAAGAAAAAAGAAAAATTCGGTCACATTATGATCATAAATTTATTTCCATCCTGTTCAGAACACTGATATGAATCAACAAGTCCCCCAAAAATTTAAAAGGACTTCTTCAGATTCATCATGGAAATAAGAACAGGATGGAAATAAATATATAATCCTAAGGTGACCGAAATTTGTTTTTTCTGGATATATATATATATATATATATATATATATATATATATGTGTGTGTGTGTGTGTGTGTGTGTGTGTGTGTGTGTGTGTGTGTGTGAATATGTAAAGTAAGTAAAGTTGGCGACCCTAGTCAAGGGCGACCCGAATTTTCAATAGCTACTACACCGAGGTGTAGGGGAAGGCGCTACTCTTTCCCCAGGATTTATCCACTTTACCCTTGATACGTACCTTATGATGATGAGTGTTAAGCAAGGAAGTATCAACTACCATTTTTAAGTCTTTGGTATGACTCGACCTGGGATCGAACCCTGGCCATAGAAATCCTAAGATAACTACAACCCTGAAATATATTTATACAATTTTAATTTTTGTTCACCAAGTTCCAATACAGTAGATTTAAGATGGTAAATAGTACCTAATAATATCCGTTTTGTATTTTGATGGAAGGGTACTTAATCATGGGATTGTATTTACCTAACCTTTCTGCTACGGGCAGAATCTGACACAAGATCAATTTTTAGCGGACTACGGCTGGTTTGAATTCAGAGATTTTTTTCACCTAGATTGGTTGCCTATCCAAGGCTAAAGAACTCAATTTCTCCATGACTAAGGGGAGAATGATTGGATTCACGGGTTTCCCAAGAGCATTGGCATGAAGTGTTACGTGTCACTGATTTCCTTCAAAAATAAGCGTTACACTATGCTTATCTGTGTACGTGTGTGTACACGAACACAGACATACACTCACGGAAATATATATATATATATATATATATGTAGAGAGAGAGAGAGAGAGAGAGAGAGAGAGAAAGAGAGATAACAGGAGTATGGAGCAGTAGGAATATGTTAGTTTTTTATGGGCATAGCAGATGCAATGAGTTCAAAATCGAAAAGAACTTTCATTATTGCTTGATGATCGTGAAAATGGGAAACTTTCAGTTGCAATTAATATGTTTGTATTTTAATATATATATATATATATATATATATATATATATTGGTTGAAAAGTTCATATGATGATGTCATACTGATGATGTTTTTGGCCAATTGGATTCAAACATTGCAACAGTGATGGAAGAAATGTGTAGATCGCATGGAGAACCATGATGAAAAATAAACCTCGTTTTGTAACATTCCATGAGAATATCTTAGTCAGACTATGAAATTTTTCGCCGAACCTAGTTCATATATATATATATATATATATATATGGAGTCGAATACAGACCGTAGATAAAGTTATTTTTTCAAACCATCTTTTTTTAGTTTAAAAACATTTAAAATCGAACTGTGTTTTTCTCTGCGGTCATATTTTATCAAATCGTGCCACTATGAACTTTGCAACGGCTTCAGTGACCAAACGGGCCAGTATCTACATTTGTGTGTGTGTGTGTGTGTGTACACAGGAATGAACATACGCACGCGCGCGCACACACGCACACACACACACACACACACATGTCAACATATACACGCTCGCACAAATATAAAACCACAAGAAACCGTGCAAGTGAATAAGCGTACACACACGGATACATATACACTCATCGAGGGAGAGAGAAAATGGTAAAGAAAGAGAGAGAGAAAGAGAGAGGGGGCGAAAGTGAGAAAAAGGTAGAGATAAGGAGTTAAGAAAGAGGGTGAGAGAGAGAGAGAGAGAGAGGGGGGGAGATAAGCTGCTTGAGAAAGAGAGAGATGGAGAAAGAGAGTGCAAGAAAGACAAAGTCAACGAGGGCCAGAGAGAGAGAGAGAGAGAGAGAGGAGGGAAGAGTGAGGAAAAGAGAAAAAGGGGACGTTAAAGAAATAGAGAGAAAAAGCAATAGAGAGATAGAGAGAGAGAGTAAAGAACGAGAGGGTAAGAAAGAGAGAGAGAGAGAGAGAGAGAGAGAGGTCGTTTGATAGATAGATTGATAGGTAGAGGGGGGGCAAGAAAAATAAAACGACAGGGAGAGATAGAGAAAGAGAGAAGAAGAAGAAAAAGGAGAAAGTGTGGAGAGGGCGTTATATAAAGAGAGAGTGTGGGAGAGAGGTCGCGGGTGAGAGAGAGGTTGTGAGAGAAGGAAAGGGGGGGAGAGAAGGAAAGGGTCATGAGAAAGTGAGAGAGAGTTCGTGAGAGAGGGTAAAAGGGGTGAGTGAGAGAGAGAAATATGTTTGCGTCTGTGAATGCTCATGTCTTCCAGGATCTCTGCGGAGGGCAGGATATATTTCAACAAATTCTCAAACACTTTCCACTAGTTATTCAAACAAAATTATACCAATGAAACTAATCTTGTTTGAACATATTCAAGAGAATGACGGCTAGAATGATAAGCTCATATATATATAGAAACGCTATTGTGGCGGGAATCTCGTATTTGCGTCGGTGTTGGAGGCGTAGCGTTTTCATTCGTGTCAGGTATTTCCCGTTGTGGGGGGCCTACAACACCCAGTGGATTTTGATACACACCAGACGTTTACCATTACTCCTCGTTTGCTCATGGCGTTAGTGTTTATACACTATTTGTATTTGTCACGTTGATCATTGTTATTAGTCCATGAATTTTCGCACCAGTATCTGGTAGCCATTGCCAGAGATTGAGTAACAGCTGATTTTAGATATCTATCGTCGGGGTGGTTCCGATTTTTAGATTCTCAACCTCTTTACAACACACTTCGGGATTGTTCTAAGCGTGCCAACAATGATGGGCACAGCTGTCAACGTCATATTTCCAGCCTAGTCGGCGGGGGCTATAAAATACACTGACACTGCACCTCTGTAGTGAGGTAAGATCCCCCCCACAACGAGAGTCCTGGATATGACACTAAACAATCTGATGGTTAAGCTCCAGCCCTAGAACTTTGAGGAATTGGAGTATATCTTCATTGCCGTAACTCTAAGGTCCACTCTGATCCGGAGTGGTAGCACCTGATAGGGTCCTATATATATGTCAAATAGAACTGCTTAACCATTTAACGGTGTGTAAACAAATGACTGATATCTAATTAAATTGTCTGTAATACAAAACGATACTTGGAATCATTTAACTTTGAACCAATAAAACTATGGGTGTGGAATACTTGAAACCGTTTACCCGTATGCAAAATAGAATTATTGGTTGGTTTCTTTGTTTAATGGTATGTGTGTGTATATGTAATTTCAATGAAAGAAAACTCAACGAACAGTTACTGTGCCATTATAAATTTATTTCGAAGAGCTGAATTTTTTTGCTTCGCCTCTTCAGATGACTAAACAAGTCACATGGAGAAATAAAAAACAGTGTTATATAGAAACGAAAAAAATAGTAATAAAACACCAATATATAAATAAAAAAATGAATAAGAAATAATAAAAACAGTAAAAATAAAAATAAAATGAATAAAAAATAAAAAGATAAAAGATAGAACAGCCAGACCACCACCTGTAACAACATGTTAGTTGGTTGGTTGTTTTGTTTTATGGCGTAAGTACAGTGTAAATGTCAAAAACAGTACGTTTTCAAACAATTCAGTTTAGCATAAGTACACAATTTAGTGCTATTTTACCCATAGATAGAACCCTATCTGGTGCTAACACTCCTGGCCAGAGTGGAACTGGAAGCTATAGCAATGAAGGGGTACTCCACATTCCCCAAAACACCAGCATTACTGAAACCTCACCATCAGATTGTTTAGTGTCATATCCAAGGCACTCGTTGAGGTGAGGTGAGGGTCTTACTCCTCTGCAGAGAAACAGTCGGTGTATTATACAACCCCAGCCGACTGGACAATGTAACAAAAGGTGTGACTTCAAATTGATATAGACTTTACTGATATATTCGCTGTGTACGTGAATGATTTAATATATATTCTGATAGATTTGTATATCAATAGACATATATCGAGCTTTCCTGTAAAGTTATATGAAATTCCTCATATATTCTATATATGAATAGTTCCAAACACAGAGTCTCTGGACATTAACCTGATATAATTTGTATATATATATATATATATATACCAGTGTTGGTTGTCACTTAATCCCTCTGTGGGTTTGTGACGAACCAAGTGCAATATAATATGCAGAGTGACGCAATAAAACAGTAAATGTAGGCTATGCGGTGACAGAGACGAAACGATCAATCACATAATAAGCGAATGCAGCAAATTAGCGTAGAAGGAGTATAAGGCAAGACCCGACTGGGTCAGCAAGGTGATCCACTGGGAAATGCGCAAGAAATTTGAATTTGACCATACTAACAAATGGTATATGCACAACCCAGCACCTGTCCAAGAAAATGACACGCATAAATTCCTTTGGGACTTTAACATACAAACGGATCACCTAATCCCGGCCAGAAGATCAGACCTTAAAATAATCCACAAAAAAGAGGGTTTACAAAATTGTCGACTTTGCTGTCCCGGCGGACCACAGAATAAATCTGAAGGAATGTGAAAAGAAGGATAAATACCTCGACCTTGCTAGAGAATTGAAAAAGCTGTGGAACATGAAAGTAACGATTGTGCCAATTGTGATTGGTGCTTTTGGCACAATAACTAAAAGATTATTAAAAGGCCAGGAGGATTTGGAAGTTGGCGGACGTGTAGAGACTATCCAAATGACAGCATTGCTGAGAACGGCCAGAATCTTGAGACGAGTCCTGGAGACTTGAGGAGACTTGCTGTCACTCAAACTCCAGTGAAAAATCATCAGCTAACAGTGATGTGAAAAACTCTAAAGGAGTAAATCATAAATAAATATATCATAGATTTATATATTTAATGCCATGGAATTTAGTCTGCGACACAAGAAACCCAGGGGTTGCAGAATAAATTCCATGGCATTAGATATATAAATCTATTATATATTTATTTAATATATATACGTTGTTTCAGAAAAACTAATATAATTTCGTCATCTAATGACTTGACCAATTCTCGTTCATATGATCTCAAATTTTGAAGAGGTGTGTAGGAATAACACAAAATTCAATGTATAATGTTTTGTTGTTTTCTTTTTAGGTACAGAAATGCCATTCAATGGAAAAGAAAAGACATTTTCTGAAGCGTGCATTTATGAGATAATTCGCTAAAAATGCACCAACTGCAATCCAGATTCGCACATGGCGTAAAAAGTTAAAAATAGAAAGCAAGGCAAAAGGATCTGGACGATCATCAGTATTGGAACAAATGTAGAAAACAACTTGAGAAATCGTCCCGGAAATCGAAATACCTTTGATTTTCTCCTTGAAATTTTGACGAATAAGTTCTATTTTGTTCACCATTAAACATATTAATCTTTGGTTTTCTTGTTTTGTTTTACGGCGTATCAACCCTTTTCGGGTCATTTAACGCCGAATTAAGCAAATTTGATAAAAGTTTGGACGTTTCAAGATCTTCCTATCTTCAAATATGCACAGTATCAATTTTTCTCTATATATTGGAATATTTGAAATCACTTAATTTTCTGCAAACAATTGATATATATATATATATATATATATATATATATATATATATATATATATATATATATATATTCCGTATTCTTTGATCGTATTCTATTTCCGTTGATAGCGTTCTGTTTTTTTTTAATTCATCAGCAACTCAGTCTTATCCAACTCTGCGTTTGCATATTTTTGTTATGTTATAAAAACGAAAAAACTTTTTAAAAAAACTCTCAAAATTAATTTTAAAAACAGCACTCTTTACACATGCAAGCAACGGAGGGTATAGTAATATTCTCCGCCGAAAAAAAATTTATTATGACGACTTAACCTAGTTTGAGTCTCCATCAAATTGTACTATATATCATCATCATCATGACGTGCGGCTAGCACGGATATCCCTGACCCTATCTCTCCACGTCTCCCTATCATTCATCGCCTCCGGCAGGTCCTCAGGGTTACATCTCGTATCATCACATAGCTGCTGTATGAATGTTCGAGCTGGTCGTCCTGCTTTTGATTGGCCATATGCAGGGGTCCAAAGGAGTACATCACTTACGATCTCGTCCTTTCTTCTCCAGCAGTGTCCGGCATGTCTAGTTCATCTATATATCTATATATCTATATTGAATTGAACAATTAGTGTAAGATGGAATACTTGAAACCATTTAACAGTTTAAAAAGAAATGAACTTTGGCTAGTTTAAAAATGTTACCGAAAAACTAGGTTTACAAATCATTTACATATAAATATATGCATAAAAAGGATTTGGCATTAAATAAACTACAAGTGTTGATATGACATAAAACCCAATCAACCAACCAGCTCAGTACATAAAAAATAATATATTCAATAGACGTAGATCATTATGAGCTGGTTATTTTAAAAGTAGCTCTCAAGCCGAAAATATTTAAGCCTAGACTCTGCAGTTACTCAGCTTACATCTCAGATAATACCAGTACCCGAGTGAGTCAAAAGTTTTGCAATATTTTGGTAGTATGTGAGGCACTATTCGTCAGTTCGGGAAGTTTTTGTCGAGGTCGTGAAAGTGATGAATTACACGACACAGTGAGATTCTGAATTCGCCTGATACTCTCCGCTTGTTACACGCTTCTATAGCTTGGAGGTCGTCCTTGGAATCTACCTAGTTTTGCCTGATTGTCTAGATTCTAGCAATATAAGCGAGATTTCTTCAAATACCTGGTTATTGTACTGTGATCAACAGTACCTTCACTTTTCGCAACAACAAATATTTTGGTTGTTTCAGCGAGATTAAGACCCAGTACGAACTCGTAAAAAAATTAACTTCTTGAATTAGACAATTATGCACATTCATATGTGAAGCTTTCAAATTATGAAGCAACGCAAAAAGTGTCCACGCACCAACTACCAAAATACTGCCAACGACAGTGGGTTGCTTGAACTCCTTTGAACACGTGATATATGCGTCACAAACTTGCACGCTGCAAAATATTGCAAAACTTTTCACACACACACACACACACACACATATATATATAATAAAAATGATAAGAAAAAAAATCAAAATAACGAAGACAAGTATTTCGAGTTTCTCCGTCCGTCCATAATCTCCCATGTCGGTCGTTGTTTAATGCCTTTAACCTCTAATCTGGTTTTGACACGTCCCCTGATACTGACCACCGGCGATGATCTTGATATCCACTAGTATTTATAGCTTCGCCTCTGACGAGGTTGTATGTATGTGTCATTAGTGTGAGGGTCGCCTGCACAGAACAGTTTGGGTTCTATCATTAGCGATATACACAAGTTGAGTCTTTTTTAAAAGTTTTTAGTCATTCCCGAAGAAGAAGGAAGGGCTTTGTAAGTGCTGTATATCAGTGCGTTAAAGACGTGGAGGAGGTTAAAGTGATGGCCTTTTTATAAGACACAGTGATGATTAAAATATGGTGTTTAGTATGAATTCAGACGTTAACAAAATTCTATTTTCGCTGCAAGTTGAACTGGAAGTTGTTTTATTCTCTATATTAAAGCATTTTAAGTGTATTGCTTTTAGAAAGATCTCACTACGATGTACCATTTTTGCCGGGTTATGATTACATACACTCTAAATTGATAAAAGTTTTAGTTTGGTTTGGTATCGTTTGGTTTGGTTGGGTTTTATGGCATATCAAATTTTGTAGGTTATTTAATGCCAAATCCTATATATATATATATATATATATGAAATTAAATATGGATAAAAAATCCGACAGTATGAAGGTAGCAGAAAAAACATAATCCAAATAGGTGAATATATTATGATGTAAAGTCGACGTTAATGTTTCGGTTTCAGTAACCATCATCAGAACTTGGATATCAAAATAGTTCCCATAGCGATGGATGCTTGCTGAGATAGATATGTATTTACTTTCATACTGTCTTTTCGGAAAAACAAATACCAAATACAATCTTACATAACATTTAATATGGATAATTCCAAACGATCTATACATATGAAAACTTACTTGTTGCGTATTTCTTAATAAACGGTAGGTTTTGTCTCATTTCTATGGGAAATCCAACATTTTCAAATATTTTTCCACGTGCCTGACACGTTCTAATGACTTTCGAATTATGAACGCTATGTGCACGTTTACGTATCTTTTCGTTGTATATTTCTCATTTGCTCCTGTCATCTCAGTAAGCATCCATCGCTATGTGAACTATTTTGATATCCAAGTCCTGATGATGGTTACTGAAACCGAAACGTTACCGTCGACTTTGCATCATAATATATTTACCTATTTGGATTATGTTTTTTTCTGCTACCTTCATATATATATATATATATATATATATATATGATTTGTAAATACATTTTGTTGATAACATTTTTAGTCGAGCCTGAGCTCTTTTTTGGCTTACATTAAAATGTTTTTAAGTATTTCTGACGTGAATATTTCTATTTACTATTAATCATCAATATTTTTATTTACTTTTAATCATTTGTTTGCACAAAGCTAAGTGGTTTCAAGTTATGTAAAAAGTAACAATTTAACATCAGTCGTTTGTTTGCTTACATTTTAATAGATATGATTTGTAAGTGAATTGTTTCTAGGTTATTTCATTTTTAACTGAGTTATATCATATTTATTTGTACGCAAGTATTGCTATTCTTTCTACACAGTTAAATAGTCTCAATTATTACAAACACTACTTATTCTATTCAGTATAAATCATTTGTTCGCACACAGTAAAGTGGTAAAGGACTTTACACTCCTATAATTTGATTTGAGCGGTATGCCACTTGTTCCCACAATGATGGCGGACGCACACATATTCAGTCTCGGAAAACCATTGGCCAGGAGAACCACGTGACCTGCTTAAAACTACGTCCGCGCGTAAATTTCGTGCTGCGTTTGGAGCCACTTCCAAGACGCGTATTTTCTATAAATACGTCGTCTTCAAACACTCTTTCTCTTTTTACCCAACTTCTTCGCAGCGGCAACACACTCCCTCCA
>OY757918.1:85436411-85493911 GCA_963585895.1 Sepioteuthis lessoniana
TTTGTGTGTGTGTGTGTATTTATATATACATGAATATATTCTCTAAGTCATTTTTTAATATTTCCTACCTACCTTCAGATTTATTTCCATTTTTCTTTAATACACACACACACACACACACACACACACACATATAAATATATATATATATATATATATATATATCGGACCCTATATTTTTTAAATGTTAGATCTGCATCTTCAGACAAAGAAATAATGAGAAATATCTCATGAGAAATGACGTGAAATATATATATATATATATATATATATATATATATATATATATATATATTGTCATCCACAGACAGACTGTTTCGTTGTATCACAACTCTTCAGTGTGGCTAGACACGCAGGAAGCTTCAAGTTGGGATCGAAACTATATATATATATATATATATATATATATATATATATATATATATATATATAAAGATGAACAACACTGATCAACAAATAAGAATATTACTTTTATATAGTTTGCTTTTTGATGGTATTCTACAAGTCTTGTCCTTAGTTGATAGTCAGGGGGAAAATGTTTTGTGGAAATAAAAGGAAACTTTATTAAAAAAAATTCTAAGATTTTTTTTATAAAGAATATTTTTGAAAGAATTTTTCAAAGGAGTTGATAGGCTATAATAAAAGTGATGCAAAATATAACATTCGTATAGTATACCCACAGTTTAAAGACTGTTGTTTAACCAAAATTTCCTTGATTGGTTTCATAAATATCTGTACTTCTTACATAGTTTCAAATTAGCCGTGAATTGACCGGGTCTTTTTTTTGTTTTTTGTTTGTTTGTTTTTTTCTTATGTCGATTTTTTCTCTGTGGTATTTTCAAACCAGTCGTGAATTGTTGTTGGATTTATTTGTTAGTATTGGCGTTTATACTTGTCGATTTTTATTATTTACAAATTGAGGGTTCAACTTTCATATTAAATCCAAATGACTCAGATGTTTTTTGACTTATTGTCTTTTTTTTTTCAAATATTGATTTCATGTTAGTATCTTTTTTCAACTTTATGATTGTGGATTTTTGATTTCTATTGAAGTCGTGGCTGTTCGTGGGAAAGTGTTGTTCAACTAATATTAGATTGTTTTGATTATATATATGTGGAAGTAAATAATGAAGTGTAATCCGACAATATATAGAGAAAAATTGATAAGGTAATCCAAGTAGAAGAAGGGATTTATTGAGAAGCTAATTCGACACTATAGCGTTTCGCTTCTACGTAATGAACCATCATCAGAACTGTGAGGGGCAATATTAGTGATGTTAAATCGATATTAGTGATGTTAAATATATGTTTAAAAATGCAAAACCGTGGGAAAATTTGTATGACAAGAAAAAGTTGGACATTTAATTAGTGAATCAATCATTTTTTTTAATTTATTTTTGTTTTGTTTTTTTTATACTTACGTCATTTGATTTATTAGGAATATTGTATAGAATTTATGTTCTGTTTTTTTATCAGGAATGATTTCGAATCAAAAGGAGGAAAAAAAAAGAAAAAAAAAGAAGAAAAATAGACAGCATAAAATTATGATATATGTAGAATATATCAACTAAAGATGGAATATATTGTACCTATTTAAAATAGATTTGCTCAAGTAAGAAGAAATATTATAAAAGTTCGGACGAGTATTTACGGAATTACATTTACAATAAAAGACTAAGCCGAATTTTAGAGGCCGGTACTATTTCACTCTGAAATTCCGTAAATACGGCCAATTTTTCGTGTTGTACAAATTTTCCCTAGGTTTTTGTATTTTGTATTTTTAAACATCCATCGTTGATTTAATATCACTAATATCATCCCTCACAGTTCTGATGATGGTTCATTCGAACCGAAACGCAATAGTGTCGACTTCGCTTCTACTTGGATTACCTTGATATAAATTTCTCTCTCTCTCTCTCTCTCTCTCTCTCTCTCTCTCTCTCTCTCCCTTTCTATATACACACACACACTTATATATATATATATATATATATATATATATATATATATATATATATAATTTGCTCTTTATGAAATTTATAATTTTATGTTAGTTATCAAGCATTGAGCACTCCTGGAGATTTATAAGAATCCTCGAATATATTCTCAAATAGAATGATTCCCAAATCATCTTCTCTCTCTCTCTATATATATATATATATATATTGAGGGAGGGTAATTGACAGATCTACCCTGTAGGCTGCGGCTGTAGAATATACCGACTGTATCTCGACAGAGTGTCCAGTGTATGACACCATCAACTTCAGTCCATGAAGTTTTCGGAGTGGGAGTACCTGTTAGGTTCACATCTATTGATCAAATAGTAATATTCAATCAGTTACTATACTTGAAACCAATTAACAGTGTGCAAACAAATGATTACTATTAAACAGAATAATTAGCAACACTTGAAACTATTTAATTGTATGCAAACAAATGATTAGTATTAAATAGAGTAATTTGCAACACTTGAAACTCTTTGTGTGCAAACGAATGATTAATATTAAACAGAGTAATTAGCAACACTTGAAACTATTTAATTGTATGCAAACAAATGATTAATATTAAACAGAGTAATTAGCAACACTTGAAACCAGTTAGCAGTGTCCAAACAAATGATTAATATTAAACAGAATAATTAGCAACACTTGCAACTTTTTAATTGCGTGCAAACAAATGATCAATATCAAATAGAATAATTAGCAACACTTGAAACCAGTTAGCAGTGTCCAAACAAATGATTAATATTAAACAGAATAATTTGCAACACTTGCAACTATTTGTGTGGAAACGAATGAATAATGTTGAATAGAATTTTTAATAGACTGAGATAGATATGGACAAGAATGAATAGGTACATATGGACAGTATGTGTAGATTATACATTTGAGTAGCAGTTAGAAAACAAAGACTGATAGATAGATAGATAGATAGAAAAGAGCAAGAAAGAGAGAAAGAAAGAAGTAGACTTAGATGTAAAGCTAAATGGGAATAAAAATAGATATGGTTTGGTTTCTTTGTTTTTTTAATGGCATCTCAGCCTTCAACGGTTATTTAAGGCTACAGCCAATCCTTTTGAAGGACAATAGAGGTACTATTTAAACCAAAGCTGGAGGTGACGAAAAGAATCTTCTCACCTATCCCAAGGGTATAAGGCCGAAAGAGAACGTTTGGTGCGATTGGCGTTCGAACTCGTTAACTACGATGTCGCAGTCCAGTGTGTTAGCCACTACGCTACGGGTACTAATTGATATGAACAGTGTTATATAGATAATAGACATTAACGAAGACGGAGGAAACGAAGTGATAACAATCTCAACTGAGATAGATAGATAGATTGATAGATAGATAGATAGATAGATAGATAGATAGATAGATAGATATAAATAAATAGACTGAGATATATAGATTGATAGTTAGACTGAAAAACTACTTTTGTTTGGACCTAAGGGCGTAAATCGAAATCTGCCGTCGACTTAGTGTATATAAGCGTGTCCTTTTATTTAATTCTGATTCTAATCTTTCATCATATTCCATTGCACAGAGCATACATTCGGCTTGAATATCCTTGTTTATCTTCCATAATATATACACAACTTTTTAAACAGCTTTGCGTTGGGCTTACTTTCTATGTATATGTTTGTTTGAGATATATATATATATATATATATATATATATATATATATATGTGTGTGTGTGTGTGTGCGCGCGCGCGCATGCACGTGCGTGTGTTTGTGCATTTATGTGTGTGTGTGTATGTGTGTGTGTGTGAAGGCACTAATACACACTGTCGTAGACTTGTAGATGAATAATAGGAAATTGATCGAGTCAGTGTCAAGTATTCCTTGGATACCTCTGGGCCAGTTGTTTCTAATCTTTTTCGTCAAGAGGGAGAAGTACTGGCGTAAGAAAAATTTCTTGCCTATTAAAGAAAAAAAAACACACATTTAAATAGTACAAGAAATATTTTCGATAAAATTCGAAATTTGTTCCCTTAACTGCATTACCTAGTTTTGTTACTTAGCAACGCCTTTATTGTTTGATCTCGAAAGCTGTTAATATTCAAACTGAATGAGCCTGTTCAATACTTAGATGGGTGACCACTTAAGTAGCTGCAGATTCTGTAAGTAACCTAAGGTCTATGCATGATATCTAAACAAGGTTTAATAAATAAAAGCAACCATGATTTAATCACGCTGAAAGCACTGGTTTCCGCTAGATCTCCGAAGTTAAGCAACGATGAGACTTCAGTACGTAGATGGGTGACCACTTAAGTAACAGCGGCCACTGTAAGCCAATTTGAGGTGAGTGTGTCATAGCCAAGTAAAGTTTAGTAAATAACAATACGCTATTTATAACTGGATAACGGTCAAGTCACTCCAAAAGCACTGGTTCCCAATAGATCTCCAAAGTTAAACAGCGATGAGACTGTTTAATTCGAAGATGGTAGACCATTTAAGCAATAATAGGTACAATAAAAAGCCTGTGGTCCATATCTAAGAAAGCCATTGTAAATAACAGAAGACTGAATATTTACGTCTCCACGTTAGTAAATACTTCCAATGGATCAGAAGCCACCAAGCAGATCGATATAGATCCCTGAAGGTTCACGAAACTTTCCAAGGCATCCTTAGGTGCCTGCTTGGTTGGTCAGTTTTTTTTATCGCATATCAACCCTGGTAGGTTATTTAATACCAAATCATATATATATATATATATATATATATATATATATATATATATATATATATATATATATATATATATATATATATATATCATTTGTAAGCGAGTAGTTTGTAGGTAACTTTATATTTAAACGAGTTGTGAGAGCTTATTTGTTTGCACGCAGAATTACTAAGGCTAATTATATTTAAGTATTGGTATTTACCGGGCCATTAAACTAATGGGTAGAGTGTTCGCTAATGGTCCGGGGTTCAATCTCTAGGTCGAGTCATACCAAAGACTCAAAAAATGGTGCTTGATGCCGCCTTGCTTAACACTCAGCATCATAAGGTAGGAATCAAGAGTAAAGTAGAGCCATCCAGGGAATGGAGTAGCACCCTCTCCGACATCTCGGTGTAGTCAAAAATGGGAGCCTTCGGGTCGCCCTCTACTAGGGTCGCCAACTTTACTTATTGGTATCTAATATTAGATATTTTATAAATGGTTTCAAGTATTTATATCTAATAAGAACAATTTGCACACAGCTGTATAGTTTCAAATGGTTTTATTTTGTTTTGTTTTGCTTGATTTGGTTTTATGGCATATCAACCATTATTGGTTATTTAATGCCGAATCCATTTTTATACTTACATATTAAACGTATGATTTCTAAACACATTTTATTGATAAATCAATCATTTGTTAACACACAGTTAAATGTAAAAACCAGTTCTATTTCCAACAATTCAGTTTAGCATAAGTACACAGTCTACGTATCAGACAGTTCTATTTGACCTATAGATATGACCCTATCAAGTGAGACCTCTCCGGGCCAGAGTGGACCTAGAAGGGATGGCTATAAATGGGTACTCCGTATTCCTCAAAGCTCCAGCATTAATATAGCCACACCATCAGATTTTTTAGTGTCATATCTTGAACACTCATTAGGGGAGTCTTACTCCACTGCAGCCGACTGGGCCAATATAATTTCAAAATACTACTAATAATGATAATATTAATAATAATAATAATCATCAATTAGTGATTGAACAGTTCTATGTGATCGATAAATGGTACCTTAAAAGGCACTCCTACTCCGGGTCAGGGTAAACCTGTGAGTAATGACATTGAGGAGGTACTTCACATCCCCAAAAGCTATGGGACTGGTAAGTGCCTGGAGGGTCGATACACATGATTAGAGGGGTTGAAATCTTACATTAAAAGATAAATATAGATTGATCACTCTGTCAATATCAAATGATAGCAAATAGATTCACTACTACAGATATATCATTCGATATACCCACGTATTTCACACCTGGCGTAAAGGTTATTGTCGTACCACATGATAATCGACGAGTTGAGTTCAAACCCTGGACTTGGCTGTTAAAGTTTTACTTCGCGCCTATACCCTTGAGGAAGGCCTAAAACCATCCTCTTTCTTTTCAACAGTTATAAGTTAATAGTTGGATAGACTAGGCTCTTTAGCCTTTGTCTAGCAGCTGATCTAGAAAGCAAAACTCTGAATTTAAAACCAGAAGGTGTAGGGCTATCAAGTTCCCTCATAAAAACGTAGTTGCCACTGAAACCGCGGTACTATCCCTGATGAGATATGGCTTCGGTCTTGTACTCCTTAATGCAGTTCGCAGGACACATTTGATTTTTACGTATTTTGATAAGATTCAATACTTTCATGTTGATCTTTAAATTGGTCAAGCCTAGTTTGAACTCAAGTCGCGCCATTACATTTACTTTTGGAGTAATACCCTTGAGAAATGAATAAATCCCCTCATCACCCACCTGTGGGTCAAATGGTACCACAACCGTGGCGTAATGGTCAAAGTGCTTGACTGCAACATCGTAGTGAGCGAGTTCAAACTCCAGCCACTTTATTATGTTCAATTTCGGATTAATACCTTGGGAAAGGTATTATGGCATATCAACCATTGTTGGTTATTTAATGCCGAATCCATTTTTATACTTACATATTAAATATATGATTTCTAAACGCATTTTATTGATAAATCAATCATTTGTTTACACACAGTTAAATGTAAAAACAGTTCTATTTCAAACAATTCAGTTTAGCATAAGTACACAGTCTACATATCAAACAGTTCTATTTGAACCATAGATATGACCGGATCAAGTGCTACCACTCCGGTACTGAGTGGACCTAGAAGTGATGGCTATAAATGGGTACTCCGTATTCCTCAAAGCTCCAGCATTAATATAGTGATATCGTGATACTATTTAACTCATAGCTAGAGAATAATCCCTAGTTATGGGTTAAATAGTATCACTAATGTCCTGCAATTATGGCTTTGGTGTTAGATAACCCTCGAATGTTGATATGCCATTAAAGAAACAAGAAAAGAACTATATTTTTCGTTTTTAGACCTGGGTTCAATCCCAGGTCGAGTCATACCAAAGACTCAAAAAATTGGTACTTGATGCTATCTTGCTTAACACTCAGCATTATAAGTACGTATCAAGGGTAAAGTGGAGCAATTCGGGGAAAGGAGTAACGCCCTCCCCTACACCTTGGTGTAGTAGCTATCGAAAAGGGAGCCTTCGGGTCACCCTCGACTAAAGGGAGATAACTTTACTTACTCTTACTTATATACCTATATATAAAAAAAAGATGGTTGGAGTAGAGAACAAGAAGAAGCAATAACTTTGATCACCAGTTCCCTCTCTCAATGCATATGAAAGGAATTTATAACTGCAAACTAGTGAATTCACACCCTCGCCTTTCTTTTTCGGGCTAATACTCTGGGGATAGTTACGAAAACTGCACATGTACCGACTTATTAATTGTACATGACTAAGGATTGATTGTTTGGGTTTTATTGCATATCAACCTTTATAGGTTATTTAATGCCAAATCTATTTTTATACAAGTAATCAGTTCTATTTCAAACAATTCAGTTTAGCATGAGTACACAGTTTCATTGTCAAAAGCATTTCTATTTCAAGCTATTCAGTTTAGTCAAACAGTTCTAATTCAACCAATTCAATTTAGTATAAGTATAGATTTTGTTTACACACAGTTAAATGTCAAAACACTTATTTTTAAAACAATTCAAGTTAGCATAAGTACAGTTTCAATGTCAAAAACAGTTCTATTTCAAACAATTCAGTTTAGCATAAGTACACAGTTTTGTTCTATTTGACCTATAGATAGGAACCTATCAGGTGCTACAATTCTGGGCCGGAGTGGTCCCGGGAGAGATGGCAATGAAAGGGCACTCCGCATTCCCCAAAGCTCCAGCATTATAGGAACCTCACCATCAGATTGTTTAGTGTAATATGCAAAATACTCGTTGTGGGGGGTCTTACCCTTCTGCTGAGAAGCAGTCAGTGTACTCTACAGAGTAAGAGTCGATAAGGAACGTAATCACCTAAATTAGGGTTTTAGCAGGGTGAATAAAAAGACAGGGGTCCACAGGGGGTTGCAGGAGAATTTACTTGTTTGCGGTTATAAATCCCTTTATGGACACGGCGACACGAGTTCAAATCCTGGACGAGACTGATTGCATTTCACATAGCACTAATACCCTTGGGTAAGGTATGAAGCCAATTATTCTCCCGCCAGCTCTGGGTAAATAGTAGGACACACTGAGTTCTTCAGCCTTGGTTAGGCAACTTGTCTAGGAGAAGGAAAACTCTGAATTCAAACTTGTTAAAATCCGCTTAAAAATTGACCTTGTGTCATATCCTGCCCGAGTGGAGGGGTTGGTAAATAGGATAAATCCCTTTATAACAGAACAAAAACCACAGGATCATGTAGACAAGTTACCAGATATTGTATTCCTAGTAGAATGCCTGATTGAATGTGAAGGCCGCTAGTGATGTGTCGTTAACACACGACCAATTCAAAAAATCTCGTTTATTATTTTATCTTTTATCGATGATAACATCTTTAAGGAATAAAATCAAAATTAGAATATTATCAACGAAAAAATCATGCTTTGACCGGATATTCACTTGTTTAGTAATTTTCAGTTTTGTCAGGTATTTGCTAATGTGGAGGTCATGATATGATTCAATATTCTTTTATTAATTTTTTATTTTATTTTGAAACTGAAAATATTTAAAAAATCAACCCCTTTCATCATGGCGTCCAGTGAGACGGCTGGGGCTATAGAATACATCGACTGCTTTTCTGCACTAGGGTGAGACCCGCACCCAGCGAGTGTCCTGATATGACATTAAACAATCTAATGGTGAGGCTTCATTAATGCTGGAGCTTTGGGAAATTCAGAGTACCCCTTCATTGTCATTGCTCCCAAGTCCACTCTGTCGCGGAGAAGTAGAACTTGATAGGGTCCTATCTATAGATCAAATAGAATTGTTTGACATTTAAACTGAGAGCCAACAAGTGTCTTATGCTAAATTGAATTGTTTGAAAAATAACTGAAGATTTAACTGAGTGCAAACAAATGACTGATGTTTAATAGAATTGTTAGTGATACATAGGAATACTTGGAACCATTTAACTGAATGCAAATGGAGGAATGGTGTTAAGTAGAATAATTTGTGTTGAATAGAAATACTTGCTTGAAATCATTTACCTGTGTGGGAAAAATGAGCTCAGGATCGTTTAAAGATGATAGGAACAAAATGTGTTTACAAATCATATATATATAATATATGTATGTATGTATGTATGTATGTATGTATGTGCACGTGTGTATAAAGAGTATTTGGTATTAAATTGCCTGCAATGGTTGATATGCAATAAAACCCGACCGAAACAAACCAAACCAAATCTTCTTCCACCAGCTGTGAGTAAATAGTAAGACAGACTGGGTTCCTTGGCCCCAGTACCCCAACCGATCTAGGGGAAGGAAAACTCTAAAACCAAACCAGCAGTATGTATTGACTTAACCTCTTCGATACGGGCAAGATGTCATACGAGGTTAATTTTTGGGCGGAGTATAGCTGGTTTGAATTTAGAGTTTTCCTTCTCTCGGACTAGATGTTAAAGAGAACAGTCTGCCCTACTATTTAAACATAGCTGCGTGGAGAATAGTTTGATTCATTCTTTTCTCAGCCATATTAACGCAACATGAAATGCAATCTGCCTCGTTTAGGATTTGAACTCGTGTCACTCATTTCATTGTTACAAGGCTCACAATTACGTTAAATGTGCCTCTCAACTAGCAGTACTCATCTGAAAAATTGACCTTGTGTCACATCCAACTCGTAGCGGAGGGGTTGGGTAAATATATTTAGTTCTCATGATTTCTGTGACAATTCTTCTTTCGTTCTTTTTATTTAATTCCAAACTCGTCCTCATAGAAAAGCAGTGGTGTTATTATTTCACGTCATACCAAAGACTTTAAAAATGATACTTGAGACCTCCTTGCTTAACACTCAACAATATAAGGTACGTATCAAGGGCAAAGTGGAGCAATCCAGGGAAAGGAGTAGCGCCCTCTCCTACACCTCGGTGTAGTAGCTATTGAAAAGGGAGCCTTCAGGTTGCCCTCGACTAAGGTCACCCACTTTACCTTACTTACTTTACAGTGAAATAGAGTAAAGGGGATTCATACTTTTCCCAAGGGTATTAGCTCGAAAGTGAACGTAATAGCACGATTAGAGTTCGAACTCGCTCTCTACAATGTCGCAGTCTTCCATGTTAGCTAATATACAACGATTGCCCAGTCGGTTGGGCCTGTAGAATACACTGACAGCTTATCTACCGAGGCGTAAGACACCTCTCTAACGTGTGGCCTGGATATGACACTAAACAATCTGTCCTCCGTCCCACTAACCGGACGCGTATGGCACAAGGCCTTTTTTAGGGTGGGTCCAGGTGCAGGGCCGTAGCCCACACACGCCCGGCATTTCCAAAAATGCCTCAGACCCCGTCGGCATTTCCCTTAAAAGGGGCGCCTCGGGCGCCGGGCGATAAGCCCAACCCCTCCGAAGAGGGTTAAAGCCTCGGGGGATGGCCCCGAGGCCAGAGGTACATCCAGTGACAAGACACACCCGACAATCTGATGATGAGGCCCCAGTGATACTGGAACTTTGAGGAATGTACTTATGCTTAACTGAATTGTTTGAAACAGAACTGTTTTGGCATTTAACTGAGTGTAAACAAAAAACTATACTTATACTAAACGGAATTGTTTAAAATAGAGCTGTTTAGCCTTAAAGACCTGCCAGAGGCAATGAACGATAGGGAGAAGTGGTGAGAGAGGGTCTGGCATATTCGTGCTTGCAGCATGACATGATGATGATGATGATATGTATAAAAATGGATTATTGGCATTTATAATCTACAATGGTTGATGTGCCATAAAACCAAACCAAACCAAACCACTACGAGAACTCCCTTCTTACAAAAATGCTTAGAGATTTCTTTAATGTCTCTATATTTCATAGGGGATATTCCCAAGCGGGTGAAAGGATATAGTCGAAAGTCTTGCAGACATTTCGATGCAGTTTTCCTTTCATCATTGCATATGGATAAAACACGTACTTATTTATTAGTTTATTGTACATACTATATTGGAGAATTAGATGTTTTTTTAGAAATTTGGATCCTTACCATTGGTCGCAGCTTAGAGTCATAATCACGATATCCAATTTCTGTTGGGTTGACTTACTCTTCTGCATGGGATACAGTTGGAGTATTCCAGGTCCCTCCAAGAGAGAAAGGAGTCAATATCAGAGTGTCTGATAAGTAAAGACCAGGCAGATAAATGGCGTTAATTTAAGCTTGTTGTACAGACTCCATTCACTCCCTTTTTAACGCCATCAGACTTCCGACTGCTTCCGAAATTGCTAGAAAGGTCAATATTCTTTAATTCAGGGCTGAAATAGAGTAATTGCTAAGTATAATTAGAACAATATAACTAAATGGGACAAAAGGATAGAACGTTTGGGAAAAAAATGTTGCACTGATGACGATGTCGAAAAAGTGTTAATTTTGAAAAGAATACTTTTAAAATTTTTCATGGGAAATGACACAGCGAGCAATTTCCGGACGTAAGCTTTCAACCGGGTCATTGGCCTCATGTGCTGTGCTTTCCAGTGGCCCGGGAGATCAGGCTTCAATCCCTGGTTGAGTCATACCAAAGACTAAAAAAAAATGGTACTTGATGCCACCTTGTTTAACACTCAGCATTATAAGGTAAGGATCAAGAGTAAAGTGGAGCAATCCAGGGAATAGAGTAGTGCCCTCCCTTACTCCTCGGTGTAGTAGCTATTGATAAGGGAGCCCTCGGGTCACCCTCGACTAAGGTCGCCAACTTTACTTTATTATTATTATACTCCTTGCCAGTTTTTCACACCAGTGTTAGCTGATTGTCTTTTACTGGAGCCTGCCTGATCGCAAGTCTCCTCAGGTGTCCAGGACTCTTCCCAGTATCCTAACCGATCTTTAAAAAAATGCTGTAGTTTGGATGGTCTCATTTCATTCTCTGATTTCCAAATTTTCCAGTCCTCTTTACCAACCTTTGGGGGCTGTTCAAAGCGCTCTAATCACAATTGACATCACTGTTACCCACATCTCATTTTTCTTAGTTTTCTGGCAAGATTTAAATACTTATCACTCTTTTCACTTTCTTTGGTTTTCTCTTTGTGGTCCAATAGAACGGCAAAGTCCACGATATGGCAAGTTCTCTTTTATTATTTTATTATTTAATTACCCCAAGATTCAATCACGAGATTAAATAATTTGTTTGTATCTCGAAATCCCAAATAATTTTATGCATCTCATTCTCTGAGACCAATTCGAGTTTGTGAATATACCATTTGGTAGTATGATCAAATTTCAATTTCTTGCACAGTTATCAGTGAATCACCTTCCCTACCCAATCGTGTCTTCTCTTATACTCCTTTTGCGCTAGTTTGCTACACTCACTTTTATGATTTTATAATTCTCTCTTTGTCACCAAATAACCTACTCTTGATATTAAGTTGCATATTTTCGATTTTCGTTTTAATACAATTGGTCTTTACGGTGATATTTAGTTTCTAGCTAAAAATTTCCTTTTCGTAGCTATATCCTGGTCTTCTTGTACGAGATTTTGCTTGTTTGTCGCTTGAAGTATCCATACTGTTGCTTTTCTTCCCATTTCTGTTTCCTAGCTTTTGTAGTAGTTCTGTTTGTCCTTATGTTTTCAGTGCTATTATTAAACGCTATAATTAATATTTCATTGCTCTTTTAATGTATTCCTCGTATTAATGCATCTACACTGTTTTCAGTGCTGTTTTCAGTTCTCTTCCTCCTTCTTTTCTTGACACATATAGTCTCTCAAATGCAAAGCCTTCTGCATTGTCATCAACTTTCTTGTCTTCTGGTCCATTTCTCTGAATTCTTTCTTTGTCCATTTTCACTTTGTGGTCTGCAGGGACAGCAAAGTCCACTATTCGGCTGGTTCTCTATTTTTTTTTTTCTTCTAATTATATCTAAGTCGAGTCTTCAGGCTAGGATTAGCTGATCTTTTTATATCTCAAAATCCTAGAGAATTCTGTGTATCTCAATCTCCAGAGTGGATTCTGGTTTGTGCCATTGATATTTGGTAGTAAGGTCAAATTTCAATTTCTTGCACAATTCCCAGTGGATCACTTTCACGCCCAGGCATGTCCATTCTTGTACTCTTTTTACTCTTTTTGCGCTATTTTGCTGCATTTCAAACTAGTTCTAACAGATGGTTTTTCTCCGGCGTTTGAATGACAGCAAATCTCCTCAGGTCCCAAGGACTCTTCTATGTCTCCTGGTTGATTTTAGTAGTGCTGTGGTCAAGATGGTTTCGGTTCTTCCTCTGATACCAATCTCTAGCATATTATATGCACATGCTGATGCAAACAAAATAACAGCGATGCAACAAAAAACAAGTCTTCGTCAGATGATGACTCTAACCTTGAAATTTTCAAATCGAATCTATTAGATAGAGTAAAAGAATCTACTCGAGGGAGTGAAAGAATCCACTCAAAAACATTAAAGAGTTCACCCTAGACAATAAAAGTTTCCCCGCAAAAGGATAAAATAGATTCTTTAATCTTATTATTATAATTGACACACAAACTGAACATTCGTAGCACCGTTTCCAAATCTGGTGTTTATGTTGAAATTCACGAATGTCCTTCACTTTAATACTTGCTGCACTATTTCAGGAGTCCAGTTCATTTCAAACTTTATGGGTTATTTAATGCCAAAGCCATCTATATATAAGGACAGCAGTGATACTATTCAACCAATAAAAGGGATTAGGGGCTCATAATTTTCTCAAGGGTATTAATCCGAAAGTTAGCGTGATAGCACGACTTGAGTTCGAATTTGCTTACTTCAATGTTGCAATTAAGCACTTTAGCCACTATGCAACAGGAAATTCCTCCGTTTTGGTTTAGTTTCTTCTTGTACCATACCCATGATACGGATATGCGAAACGTATACAGAATGTTCATAACATATATACATAGAACATAGGAATCCCGAAACACGAAAAACACGTAACGACTTCTTAGTTCAGGTACGAAACCTTTTATTACCTTTGAGTTAAAGGTTTCGACATAAGGAAGAGAGATGCACAATCTTTCTATGATGACTTTTCCGTCTGCCCTCCCCGCCCATCACGTGCGGCGCCCGTAGCGCACAAATTCGTCTGGCCTCAGCGAGCCCCGAAAGTCGACCCTTCCCGTTTGGAGTCTAGTTATCAACTACTGACTTTTTCAAATCTCCCAAAATTCTCCGCTCACGCTTCCGGTGCATGACGTCATTCACATCCCGGGTCACATCCTCTCTCTGGGATTTTTATTTTGACATCTGGGAACGACACATCCTCCCTGCGCGCGCGTCAACACCTGTGCTCAAGTTTGCACATAACTAACCCATGTGCTGAGCCGAAAGGTTCTCAGCTTAACTAAACCCAAAGGCAAGATATATAAAACGAAACCCCTCGGCCATTATATTACATTCTTTTAATGGAATATCAATCTTTGTGGGTTATTTGAGACTGAAGCCATCCATATAGAAGAAAAGTATTGGGTAATAGTTCGAAAGTTAATGTAACAGCGTGCCTGGAGTTCGAACTCGCTTACTATGATGTCGTTGTTCAACACGTTTGCCACTATGCCACGAAATCCCTGATTTGGTTTGGTTGTTTTTTTAATGGCATATCAACCTTTGTGGGTTATTAGATACAAAACCCTTCCTGTAGAAGAAAAGTATTGGTACAATTTAAACCATAACTGGAGGCTGGATGAGGGGTTTCATGCCTTTCCAAAAAATAATTGTTCGAAAGTGAATCTAATAGCGTGACTGGAGTTGAAACTTGTTAACTACGATGTTATAGGGTTAGGGTTAGCGCCGCTGAAAACTCCACTGGTTTGGTTTGGCTTGGTTACTTTGTTTAATGACATATAAATGTTCATGCGATATTTAATGCCAAATCCATCCTTGTAGAAGAAATGTAGTGGTACTTTTTAACCCAGATCTGAAGAGGAGATTAGGGAGTTCATGCCTTTCTCAAGGGTATTAGTCCAAAAGTGAGCGTAATAATGAACGTAATAACTGGATTTCGAACTCGTTTACTACGATGTCACAGTCCAGCACGTTAGCCACTACGCCATTGGAACTCATCGGGGGCCTCTGGTAAGCAATACAGTTTGCAATGGAGCCAGGTACTCAATGGGAGAAAAACTCGTTAATGAAGCATTGTTGTATAGCCACAATACAACTACACGTGTACATATACAAATATACACTTATATGCGGAAACATCATTAACTGGTAATGACGACTTCAATAAACGTACGAATACACTTCTATATAAAAATATAAATCTCTCACACTTTATTTTCGAAAAGGTGATGTTTGTTGTGTGTGAGAAATGAGTGGAGACAAGGACGGACTGCTATATTGACTCAAGTTCTTCTCTTGACCATAGCAGCACTTCTTTCGCATCTTGGCTTAGGTTGCTCAACCGAGGGTCACTAAGGGCCCAAAGCCCTCAATCTGCAGCTGGTTCTCACTTTGGCATCCTGTCTCCAACTGGCTCGAACCTCCCGGGCACCTGGTTATATTATTTTCTAACGTCCACTTGCTTCCGCTGTTCTTCTGCTTATTTACGCAGGTGCATCTCTTGATTGACGGTTCGGTCGAGGGTCAATATATAACAGGGGGCCTCTGATAATACAGTTTGCAATGGAGCCAGGTACTCAATGGGAGAAAAACTCTTTAATGAAGCATGAATTTGTCCAAAATCTACCACGGACTTTCAAAAAGTAAAGCCTCCTATAAATTTCCGCGGAAACTAAAGAGAACAATAACACTGTCGAATATAGTAAGTTTTCGTATAATACGCAAGAGTGTAATTGTATGAAGATGTGGTATCATCGTAGAAAATGGAAACTGCGAACCGAGTTAAACCTGTGATTCACTTCAAACTAATGCTCTTGATAAAGTCAGGGATTCGTCTTTTTTCCGCTAAGGACGTCCTTGTGGCTAACGTTCTAGATTGTAACAACGCATTAAGCAAGTTCGAATACAAGTCACCCAATTACGTTCACATTCGAAAAAATAAATCACTGTCCCATTACTATCTTATCGTCACATGCTAAAGAAATAGTATTAAAAGGCGCCGCCATTTAATATGCGTCTGCATATTTTTCCATAGATGCGATTTTTTTTCCGTGTTCATGCCTTCCTAAAATAAACAGCACGAAGTGACACTCGTTATTGGCAACCAGAATTGAAACCCTATCACTGGATCTATTAAGTTACACCCGTCCCCATTAAGCCGTTTTCTCTTTACATTTGGAGTATACAAAGCGAAATTTATGCGAACGTCAAACAATATACATAAATATAAGTTTGGAGTGTGTTTACTCCCCGAGGCTTCCTAGCTGTTTTTACCCTCATCGTGTCCCCTCTAAATTTCTATTTATCTCTATAAATGCCAGCACTTCCACCTATCCCAACTACCACACTGTTATCCTTATGTATAGCTGATCCATACCAATCATGGTTGTACCCTTTATCCCTTTCTTTTGCCTTTAAAAGAAGCCAGGGTGTCATGGCTGACAATTATCTTCGGTATCCTTCGTGCCGGGAAAGTAAATGCTGTTTACGATAATCCTTGATTTTATTTGTGGCAGAGAATGCGTGCTTGCCCGTCATCTTGAATGGCTCATTTTAAACTGCATCGTCTTTTCTAGAATAATAATAATAATAATAGAAAATGACACACATAAACTCCTATGGGACTTTAACATACAAATGGATCCCCTAATCCCGGTCAGAAGACCAGACCTTATAATAATCAACAAAAAAGAGAATTTGCAAAATTGTCGACTTTGCTGTCCCGGCGGACCACAGAATAAATCTGAAGGAAAGTGAAAAGAAGGATAAGTACCTCGACCTTGCTAGAGAATTGAAAAATCTGTGGAACATGAAAATGACGATTGTGATTGGTGCTTTAGGCACAATAACAAAAGGATTATTAAAAGGCCTGGAGAACTTGGAAGTTGGCCGACGGGTAGAGACTATCCAAACGACAGCATTGCTGAGAACGGCCAGAATCCTGAGACGAATCCTGGAGACTTGTTGTAACTCAGACTCCAGTGAAAAACTATCAGCTAACGCTGATGTGAAAAACTCTAATGAGTAAAAATAATAATTATAATAATAAAGACTTAATAATAATCAACAAATTTGCAAAATTGTCGATTTTGCTGTCCCGGCTGACCACAGAATAAAACTGAAAGAATGTGAAAAGAAAGATAAGTACCTCGACCTTACTTGCGAATTGTAAAAACTATGGAACATGAGGGTGACTTTTGGTACAGTAAATAAAGGATTGTTAAAGGGACTGGACGACTTGAATGTTGGCAGACGAGAGAGACCATCCAAACTACAGCATTATCGAGAACGGCCAGAATATTGAGAAGAGTCCCCACTCCCCACACCAAATCTTCCTAATTTTGCATCAGGTTTTACGGATTGTCCATCGCTTTCAGTTGCCTGGTTTTAGCCAACGGATCTCCAAAAATAATTTACTAAATATGTACCCAATGCTATGTTTGTACATTTGAGTTGATGGGGAACCTCCCAAGAGCACCTGTATGCTTTCAAGTTTATTTTATGTTCTACATTTGTTCTCTTTCAATGATCCTTGTTCTTCTAATAGATTTCAAGTGCTGGTGATCAAGTTATTGTTTATTTTGCGTTTTAAAGCATCATAATTGACAATTGATGACCGTCTACTTCTGGACTTTATTTGAAATGATTCTCCTTAAAATACTTAAACTACTTTGGAGAAGTATGGTCAGATGTTGTTTCACTTCCTTTCCTCTTTCAAAGTTCTGTAAGCGGATTCAACAGATTTAAGGACTAGTTTAAAATAATGACTTTAGAGTTCTCTATATTTGCTTCCTCCATTGTTGCGTATGAAAAAATAAGATCCCGCAGAACAATAATAATAATAATAATAATAATAAACTGACACTGATAGTTAACAAAAAAAAAGAGAATCTGCCGAATAGTGGACCTAGCCGATCTGGTTGACCACAGGGTAAAACTGAAGGAAAGCTAAAAAACAGATGAGGACCTAGACCTTGCTAGAGAACTGAAAAAAACTATGGAACATGAAAGTAACGGGAATTCTAATTGTAATTGGCACGCTCGGTACAATCACCAAAGGGATTAGAGGACTTGGAAATAATGGGACGGGTATAATGCATATTGACTTTTGACAGAGCTGTCAATTAGAGATTTCTAAAGCAGGATATTCCAGCAGTGAAAACAACAGGACAACTCACGTGGGTTGACTGCCGGAAGCAAATCACATGAATCACGTACGAGAAGGAAGATTAGGTCCTATGAACGCGGGTTCCCACAAATAGAACTGTCAGTCATGATCGGTCCGCCAGGATGAAGAATTTGGGTGTGTCAAGAAGCTCGAATAGTGGCCAGCGAGTTCTCAGAGGGGAAAGGGGCCAGTTGGCTCCTGGTAGATCTCGGCTAAGGCTCTGAATATGGGATCAAAACGTGGGTTAAGAAAAGGTCCATAAATCAGTCCTCCGTCAGTCTGAGTCTGCGTCCTTCGTCTCTGTCTCTTTCCCACTCTTACAGCCAATTTTGGACCTTTCGAGTAATAAAGATATATATATATATATATATGTGTGTGTGTGTGTGTGTGTGTGTGTGTGTGTTAGTGCCTCTTCATTAAGCCGGTATACAACAGAGTGGAGACCATTCAAACTACAGAATTGTTGAGATCGGCCAGAATACTAAGAAGAGTCCTGGAGACTTAAGACGATTCCAGTGAAAAACCATCCATTAACACTGATGTGAAAAACTCTCAAATGAGTAAAAATCAAAATAATAATAATTGTGCAAGAAACTAAAATTTGACAATACATGCACAAATCAGTCTCTGTCTTGTAAAACGAGGCCTATAAGATTCCCAGGAATTTTGAGATATAAACAAATCACCTAATACCGGCCAAAAGACCATGTCTAGTATTGATATCAAGAGGTAAAGAACTTCTTATCTCGTAGATTTGGCCGTTTCATAGTGAAAACAAAAGAAAACGAAAAGATAGATACAGGGTGCGGAAGCAAAATATGGAATAATTTTTAAAACGTTTTTTTTTGTCTGATTTGTCAAATTTTAGGGAAAAAGAAAACAAAAACCAAAAAAAAAAAAAATGCGATAAATCTAAATTTTCATGATTACCTCTATTATTCAAACACGTTTTCATTTCTGCTCAATATTTGTGAGTAAAAAAAAAACGCCAAAGAATCTATAATTTGCTAACGTCGAAACCAAAAATCGAAAATTTCTGAAATAATTGGAGTTTCTTTAGGGCCTCTATCAAGCCAATATCTTAACCCCACTTGATTACACTCAATGGGGCGTTTTAGAAAATAAAACAAATGCAACTTCCCATCCAAATATTGGTTCGCTTAAGACTGCTATTGAGAAAGAATAGAATAAAATGTCTGAAGAATTAATTTTGAAGGCATTCAAATCGTTTCGAAGGCGTGTTGATACAATAACTGAAAAAATAGCGGCCATGTTGTGTAAATTTACTGTTTTGTGTCTATCTTCTTATTTTGTTGTTTATGTTTTTAAATTAAAATCAATCTTGTTTTATATAGAGTCGTTTATTATAATTGTTAATTTTTTTCTTCTGCACCCTGAAAATCCATGGATCTTACGAGAGAACTGAAAAACATATGAAACATGAAAGTGACAGTGATACCAATTGTAATTGGTAGCCTCGTAATGGTCCCCAAAGGCCAAAAAAAGACTGAAGAATTGAGGATCAGAGAATAAATCGAGACCATGTAGACCACAGCACTGTTAGAATAAACTAGAACACTTAGAAGACTCCTGGAGACAAACAGCAAAAAAGTAAATAATAATGATAATATAAGACTTATCCCATAACCTTTTTTAGTTGTTGGGGTATCATTTATGTACCGTTTCTTAGGAAGAAATAGCTTGGCAAAGTCCATCTCTGACTCGAAGTGGTAGCATCTGATAGATTCCTATCTATGGGTCGAATAAAACAAAACTGCGTACTTATGCTAAACTGAATTGCTTGAAATAGAAATGTTTTGACATTTAACTGTTTGTAAACAAAAACTATACTTATTCTAAACTGAATTGTTTGAAATCTAATTCGGCGTTAAATGACCCGAAAAGAGTTCGTAAAACAAAATAACCAACCAATCAACCTGTGCGTAATTGTTATGGTCATAGGAAATGGAATCGATAACCCAAGTTCAAATCCGGAACGAGGTTACTTGCATTTCAATACTTGAACCGCTAAGGCTGACATTTTTCAATCACTAATAGTTACAAATATAATTATTGTACATCCTGCCTGCGACGAAGATATTGGTTAAATGCATACGGAGAAGGAGTCTGCGATGCGTAATGGCTAACGTGCTGGACTGCGAGATCCTAATAAGCGAGTTCGAACTCTAGGGGCGCCATGACGCTCACTTTCAGACAAATACTCTTGGGAAAGGTATGAAACCCTTTTCTCCTCCAGCTATGGATTAGATAGTACCAACTACTGTTCTTCTACAAGAATGGCTTTGGCATCAAATAACCCACGAAGGTTGATATGCCATTAAAAATAGTAAATACACACGCAGTCATAAGTACAGAATGATGACAAATAAAATTAATTCGATAATAAATAAGAAGAACGAAATAACAAAGACACAATGAAAAAGAAAAAGAAGAAATGAGGGAGAACGATTTTGGAAAAGAGAGATAATCTGAAGAAAGTGACAACCAGCTATACGTTTTGAGGGATATATTCAGAAGAAAGTATTGATTGATTTTAACGGCATGTAAACCCGTCTATGGTTATTTTGCATCTAAAGGTTACTGAATCGTGTTCATCGTACATTCATACGGAGGTGCCCGTGGTGTAATTGTTATCGTCGCAGGAATTGGACCCGGCGACTCGAGTTCAAATCCTGGACGAGACTGATTGCATTTCACAGAGCACTAATACCCTTGGGAAAGGTATGAATCTAATTATTCTCCCTCCAGCTATGGGTAAATAGTAGGGCAGACAAGGTTCTTCAGCCTTGGTGAGGCAACTAGTCTAGGAGAAGGAAAACTCTGAATTCAAACCTGTTAAACTCCGCTTAAAATTGACCTTGTGTCATATCCTGCCCGAGCGGAGGGGTTGGGTAAATAGGATCGTACATTCATATTTACATTTTTTTTAGTAGTTGTTTCTTTAGATCTTATTTTCGCATCGAATACGAATAATTTTTTATAATTTTTAATAATTTTTAAACAGGTCTTTTCGACCCATGGATGGGACTCCAACAGATACAACCACTTCCGGGTAGAGTGGAACTGGGAGTAATGGCAATGAAAAAGTACTCCATGCTCTACAGATTTCCGGACTTCACTATTAGATGCAGTTTAGTGCCATACTTAGGACACGCCTTTTTGGGGAGGAATCTTAACTCGCCGCAAGGGTTACAGTCAGCGTATTCTAAACCTCACCGACAGAGCAGTAAGATTACAAGACAATACAATTAGAAAGCAAGAGAAATATAAAGAGGCACGTGTGGCGTATCGGTTATCGGCTTTCAAAATTCAAATCCCGAACGAAGCTGTGTGCATTTCACATAGCGCTTGGTGTAGATATGAACTATTTTCTCTCCAGTTATGGGTCGATAGTAGGGCAGATTGTTTTGGGTTTTTTTTTTTTCATCTGGGTATGTTAACCGGTCAAGGAGAAGGAAAACTCTGAATTCAAACAAGTCGTAGATCTGAAGAAGGATAGGCTCGGACAGGTTATTTCTGTTGACTAAATGACCAAACCAGAAGATAAGTTAAATCAAGAGACATATATACTAATGAATAACTAATTTCTTGGCAAAAAATGTAATAGAAATGCCTTTGTACGATATAGAGTGAAATAAGATGATGGGAAGATCTAGGAGTGACTTTTCTTTTAAAAAATGAATCTCATAAATGAATGATTTCAAAATCATAAATCAAAAGTCAATCAATACATGAGATCGTAATATATGCACGAGTATATAAGAGAGAGAGGTGGGTGTCAGGATAACAAGAGAGAGAGAGAGAGAGAGAGAGAGATTGCAATAACCATAAGGAAAAAATAGTCAATAAGGATGAAAAAGACAAAGAGGAAAACGATAGAGAGAGTGGAGGGTCGAGAAGAGGGGATCAGAATAACGTGAAAAAGAAAAGGCCAGTAAGAATGAGAGGGAGAAAGAGAAAAGCAATATATATATATATATATATATATATATATATATATATATATATATATATATATATATTTCTCTTTCTCTCTCTCATTCTACTGACTCTTTTTCCTTCACGTTTCTTTCACACACACACACACACACACACACACACACACTCTCTCTCTCTCTCTCTCTCTCTCTTTTACTCTCTCTCTCTCTCTCTCTCTTGTTTTTTACATTGTCCCTTTCATCTCTACAGATCCTTTTCCTATCTATCTATATATATATATATATATATATAGTTACAGCGCCAGAAAGAGAGATTGAGGGGGAGAGAGAAGGGGGACTTGAAGTAAAATACGTTGAAGGAAGAGGAGGTGGAAGGGGAGAAAACGGTTATTGGATGTTTATAAAAAAAAGGTTGAAAACCTTTTTTTTCTTATCCTTACTTCCTTCCTTACTTTTTGTTTTTATTTTAATTGTTATCTTTTTTCTTCTTTTTTTCTTTTAAGGTGCGTCGAATAAACTACGCTGGTCTATCGGGTGGTTTTACTAGCCTAAATAAAAGTATTAATGGCAATATTAGTTTTTTCAGGTGCAGTGGATAAAAGCGATACTAAGCGATAAATACACTCATCACTCCCCCGGTCTCCAATTCTCAGTCCCCCCCAATTGCCTTTTTTTCCTTTTTTTTTTTACTTACTTACTTTTCCGGGATTTAGAGGGGTGGGGGTGTAATAGATAGGGGTGGGGATGGAAGTGTAAATAGCAAAAGACGATTTTGATATACACGATTTCTGAATTTAGATTGAAATACTTCCCCCAACGGCATTATTTCTTTCTTTTTTTTATTTCATTTTTTTTTCTTTTTTGCTGTATTAGCGTGAGATCGGCTGTTTACCCCTACTAAAGCGGAAAGTAAGTGTAGAGATGTTAAATAAACCAGAATAATAGTTGTATATATATATGTGTGTGTGTGTGTGTGTGTGTGTGTGTGTGTGTGTGTGTGTGTGCACGTGTGTGTGTGTGTGTGTGTGTGTGTTAGTGTGTGCATAATGTTTCATTGTGTGCTTAATGGTGTGTGTGTGTGTGTGTGTGTGTGTGTGTGTGTGTGTGTGTGTGAGAGAGAGAGAGAGAGAGAGAGAGAGAGAGAGAGATGTTAATGGTAACGGAAGAAAACTTGCTGTGCGAGAGAAGTAACTGGGAAATTGAAATGAATCGAAAAAAATGATGTAGCAGGGGAAAAAAGTAATTGCTATGAGGAGGGCAGTTAGTAATCAAAGAAAGAAAGAAAGAAAGAAAGAAAGAAAGAAAGAAAGAACAAAAAGTGAGATAAAAGACAAAAAAGAAAGAAAGAAAGAAAGAAAGAAAAGAGAGCAATAAAACCTAAAAAAGATAGCTGAATCTTAAGAAAGAAAGAAAGAAAGAAAGAAAGAAAGAAAGAAAGAAAGAAAGAAAGAAAGAAAGAAGAAAGAAAGAAAGAAAGAAAGAAGTGAGAGATAAGACCCAAAGAAAGAAAGAAAGAAAGAAAGAAAGAAAGAAAGAAAGAAAGAAAGAAAGAAAGAAAGAAAAGTGAGCAATAAAACCTAAAAAAGAAAGCTGAATCTTAAGAAAGAAAGAAAGAAAGAAAGAAAGAAAGAAAGAAAGAAAGAAAAAAGTTGAGATAAAAGATAAAAGACTGAAAGAAAGAAAGAAAGAAAGAAAGAAAGAAAGTCAATTGGTAAGAACTTAAAGAAAGAAAGAAAGAAAGAAAGAAAGAAAGAAAGAAAGAAATTTAAAGAATACCGAGAAAAGTAAGAAAAAATGGATGCGATAAAATGGACTGCAATTATGAAAAGCTTGTAATGATACATTAACATTAATATCAGCAGGCCAATATTTACAACTATAAGATGATTTGGATGATCGATATTAAAAAAATCTGAAATATACATTAACACAAGAGAGAGGCTTCTAAAGAATGGACAATAAAATGTTTAAAAGGAGGGAAAGAAGGAAAGACGAAAGAAAAGACAAGTGAGGCCGAATGTCTCCGTGTATTCTGCAGCTTCTGTTTGTTCACTTTAAAACATATGTTATATTGAAATGAATGTTGGCAGGAGACGTTCAGGTCGGAATAACAAACCTCACACATTGAAGGGATAAAATGTGTATTGAGCACTCTTGGTATCGGACGAGGCAATGAGGAATAGTAATTCGATTGAGAAAGAAAGAAAGAAAGAAAGAAAGAAAGAATATATAAAAGGAGAAAGAAAAAAAGAAAGAAAGAAAGAAAGAAAGAGAGAAAAAAATTTTAAATGAAAGAAAGAAAGAAAGAAAGAAAGAAAGAAATATTGCAAGAAAAATACGATTTTGAAATAATGAAAATAAGGAAGAAAAAAGAAAAAAAGAAATTTTGAAAGAAATATATTACTAGAAAGAAAGAAAGAAAGAAAGAAAGAAAGAAAGAAAGAAAAATATGATTTTAAAATAATTGAATGAGTAAGAAAGAGAGAAAGAAATAAAGAAAGAAGCTGAGTTGTTAGAATTATGAAAGAAAGAAACAAACAAACAAACAAGAAAGAAATAAAGAAAGAAATCGATATAAGAGAAATTTAAAGAAGAGAAAGTAAGGTGAATGAAAAGAACGACAAAATATTAAAAAAGGGCACGAAGTATAAGAAAGACCAGAGAAAAAAAAGAAAGAAAGGTTATAAAAAGAAAGAAAAGAGGTTCCCAAACGTAAAAATGTAAAAAAAAGGGTCTGGTAAAGAAAGAAAGAAAGAAAGAAAGAAAGAAAGAAAGAAAGAAAGAAAGAAAGAAAGAAAGAAAGAATCGAGAAGAGAAGAGAAATATAAAGAAAGAGAAAGAAATGTTAATGATAAGAAAGACAAAATATAAAAAAGGGAAAGAAGAAAATTAAGAAAGAAGTATAAGAAAGACAAGAAATAAACTTTAAAACAAAAATAATAAATAAAAGGGAATAAAAAGAAAACAATGATTCCCAAGCGTAAAAACGGAGAAGAAAGGACTGTAAAAGAAAGAAAGAAAGAAAGAAAGAAAGAAAGAAAGAGGGTACGAAAAATATGATTAAAAAGTAATTGATTAAGAAAGAAAGAAAGAAAGAAAGAAAGAAAGAAAGAAAGAAAGAAAGAAAAATAAATAAAAAGAAAAATAAATAAAAAGTAACTTGATTTGTAAACTTTAAAATAAGAAAGAAAGAAAGAAAGAAAGAAAGAAAGAAAGAAAAGGCAAAAACAAGAAAATAAAAACATGAAATAAAAAAAGTAATAAAAAAAAAGAAATGTGCTTCCCAAAGATAAAAATGAAAAAGAAAGCACCGGAAAGGAAAAGAGAGAAATAAAGAAAGAAAGTTCTGAGGAATGATTAAAAAGATTGTAAAAGTGTTTGAACTTTTATAGCTGACTTTCGAGTGCGTTGTTCTCGATGTTTCTGTTAACGTATATGCTTGTATAGACCGATTGTTAAAAATATATTTTTCACATATGTGCATATATAAGATTTTTTTTCTTTTTCTTTTATACGTGCTCACAAACATTTTGAGTAGATCGACAAGAAATACGACAAACTTCTTCCGTCTGTATTCGTAAATACCGAACTGGTTAAAAAAAAAAGAATGTCATATAAATGCAAAGTGAAAAATAAAACTTGTTTAGTTCCTCCCCACGATTTCTGGGTGGGTACCGAATGGAGCAAGATTTCTTCTCTCACTGAGAAAAATCTGTATTTGATAACTTAGATGTCATCCGCTAATTTCCTTGCTCCTAATGTTGGGATTTCTATCTATAAGTCAACTTGAAGTCCATCTTTCATTTTGCATTCAAAATTCTGAGAATTAATACGATATCACCCTTTATGAGAGAAGCAGGGAGTTTCTCATGGCGTAATGGTTAACGTGCGGGACTGCGACATCTTAGTAAGTGAGTTCGAATTCTGGTAGCGCAATTACGTTCACTTTCACCCTTAAAACAAAGAGATCAAATTATTTCTTGGGGTGAGATTATTTACATAGAGAATGATATACCTAGTAGTCTATCCTTTCGGGATAACGAGCATCGTCTGTGTTTGTGAGTTGAAAATGCAGGAGGATCGGTCGACTGGAATCCTTCCAAATTACTCAAGTAAACAAAAGTGAAAAATAAATTAAGAAAGGTTTGGTTTCTTTGTTTAATGGCATATCCGAATTCGTTGGTTATTTAATACCAAAGCCATCCTTGTGGAAGAGATGGTTTGGTTTGGTTTGGTTTCTTTGTTTCATGGCATATCAACCTTTGCATGTTATTTAATGCCAAAGCCATTCTCCTAGAAGAACTGTAGTGGTACTATTTAACCCAAAGCTGGGAGGATAAAGGGGTTCATACCTTTCCCAAGGGTATTTGCCCGAAAGTGAATGTAATAGCGCGACTGGAGTACGAACTCGCTTCCTACGATTCCACAGTCCATCGCTTTAACACTACGAGGACACCCCCCTTGTGGAAGAGATAGAAGAGGTACTAGTTAAACAGATAGCCGAGGGGATATTTTGTTATTATTGCTTTTCTCTGGCACTCCTTATTACTGGTTCCCATATTCTATTCATTTCTATGTTTGGTCGGATCAGGAGATTTTTGTAGCCTTACATATGTGCTGATTCTTTAAGATTACAAATTTTCCAATGGTGTTTCTTGTCTATGATCTCAACCTGGTCCCACAGAGGACGGTGATCTCCCTTCTCTTTCCATATTAAAAATAACAACAAAGTTGCAATATAAGCTCTGGTAAAAAGAAATGCAATGATAACTGCAAAATTGCAATATGAACACTGGTAAAAATGGTTGCTGAAGACATTGGTTTTATAATACCCAGAAATTCACACACAGATGTTCTCAAGGACACATACAGTGGATAAAGACGTTGGTTAGATCCAGTGACATACCCAAAAAGTGTGAGTTCAATACCCGGTGAAGGCAGTGGGTAAATTAACAGAAGATAACTGATAACTGACATCCATTAAACATGGCTCGTGGAACGAGAAAAGTCTACCCCGGTAAGCGAAATAAAGGGTTAAGTTCGACATTCCAACCACCTGAAGAAGGCCGAAGCGTACAAAGGGCGAAACGTTGTGATAAACATGGAGACAAAGATGAGGACCGTAGTCTGAAAAATGTAAATAACAACTGCGTAATGTCGTCATTTTCATGACAACTCTCTGATCGGAGATGTACATATGCAGCTTGCTAAACACTGCCCTATTTAAGGTGGCCTTTAAAAGTTATATTACTATGGCTAGGTTAGGTTATTTGGTTAAATCGTATATCAACCCTTGATTGTTACCTTATGGCAAATTCTGATTATATATATATATTTATAGAGAGAGAGAGAGAGAGAGAGAGAGAGTTATATATATAATATTTTTGTGAATAGTGTGTAGGTGACTTTATTTTTAAATGAGTTTGAGCCCTTTTCTTTACTCGCAGTAAAATAGTTTCAAGTATTGTTATTCAACAGTAATAACTCTATTTAAGGTTGATAATTTGTTTGCAGACTGTTAATAAGTTCAATAGTTTCAAGTATTGCTACTTAACAGTTATAATTCTAATTAATATCAATCTTTTCTTTGTGCACAGTTAAATGGTTTCAAGTATTGCTATTTAACACTAATAATTCTATTTGATATCAATCTTTTGTTTGTGCACAGTTAAATGGTTTCAAGTATTGCTATTTAACACTAATAATTCTATTTAAGATTAATCATTTGTTTTCACACAGTTAAATAATTTCAAATATTGTCATTTAACAGTAAAAATTCTATTTAATATTAATAATTTGTTTATACAGATAAATGGTTTCAAGTAGAATGAATAATTTAATATTTCTATTTGAACCGTAGCAGGGACCTTAAAAGGTACAACAAATCCGGGTCAGAGTGAACCTGGGTGTAATACTCATGAAGGGGTACTCCAGATCCCTAAAGCTCCAAAACTGAAGCCTCACTATCAGATGCAGTTTAGTATTCAACCCAGGTCACGCGTTGGTAGCGTCTTATATCTCGGCTTAGGTGCAGTCGGCGTATTCTAAGTCCTGGCCGACAGATTGTTATATAAATATGAAAAAAATAGTCTTAGTTTATAGTTTGACTGAGTGAGGAAGTTCTTAATATAATAACAAATATGACGTAATTCTTAAGTAAAATAATGAACTTAATACACAAGACAAAACTAATCAAATTAACTAAAAACTAATCGAAAAAAAGTTAATGAATTCCAATTTGAAATGGAGAATAAAAAGTATATATTTACCCAGTCCCAACACTACGAGTAGGATGTGACACAAGGTCATTTTTAAGCAAAGTAAACCTTTCTTTTGATTTTTATCATTAAGGGTTCTCAGACTAATGTCTTCATCTTTATTGTTATTTCCACAACGTTTCGGCCGATATGTCCTCCGGCCTTCTTCAGGTGTATGTCGAACTCGGAAACCTTCACGGAACTTCGAACTACGTCCTTTATTGAATCCACGGGGGTCGCCTGTTCTGATTCCGTTAGCCATAACCGGGTACAAGAGTTAAGTATTACTGTATTGTTACTCGTCTGTAGTGAGGACACATGGCGTAACGGTTATAGGCGTTGGTTCCCTAAGCTTCTAAGGAGACAATCATCTGGAGGTTGCAAGTTCAAGAAAGAAAGAAAGAAAGAAAGAAAGAAAGAAAGAAAGAAATTGAACCCAAGTAAGAGATAAAATAAGTAAAAAAGAAAAGAAACTAAAGAAGGAAAGAAAGAAAGAAAGAAAGAAAGCAACTAGTAGAAAGAACGAAAGAAACAAACAAATAAACAAACAACGCAACCAGTCGAAAAGAAAGAAAGAAAGAAATAGCCAATCCGAAGCGAGAGACAAAAAAAGAAACAAAAAAGAAAAGAAAAAACTGCTCCAATATATGAGAGAAAGTAAGAATGAGTGAAAGGAAAGAAAAAAATGAGAGAAAGAAAAAAACTGATCCAAGGTAAGAAAGAGATAAAGAAAACAAGAAGGAAAAGAAAGAAAAAAAGAAAGAATAAACAACTAATTCAGTGTAAGAAAGAAAGAAAGAAAGAAAGAAAGAAAGAAAGAAAGAAAGAAAGAACCGTATCGATTAAAAGAAACCTATTCAATGAAAAAAAGAGAAAGAAAGCAATAAAGACAGAAACACAAAACTTATCCACAGAGACTAAAAAAGAAAGAAAGAAAGAAAGAACAATTAAAAGAAAGAAAAGAGAGGAAGGAAGAATAAAAGAACTATCAGTGACCAGTAAACCAGATGGCCTTTTAAGTAATATGACACGGCTTCAGTACGAACCTCTATGACAGGTTGTCTATCTGGCAAATAAGTATAAAATACCTTGATTATACCCCTTCTCTCTCCCTCCTATATATATATATATATATATATATATATATATATATATATTGGGGGGTTGCTGGCTAATCCTTGACAGCCCAGAACAAAGAACACTCTGCCATGAACCCTCCCAAACCAGAAATGGCAAGCGTCATAACTTTTGGCAGTTTAACGCAGACGAAAGGCTCCAGATGCACACAAAACGTTCATTTTATTCAACTTTATTTGAGTAAATAAAAAAAATAGTCATAATATTTTTTAAAATCGTATTTGAAAGTTTTTTTTTCTACAGTGAACGTACGATGTTTACCCCCATCACAGCTTCTCATAAAACTTACTTTTTTTAGGAGATTGAAAACTAAAAAGTTGTTTGGGCTTTGACGTTAAGTAAATGAGCTCGTACTAAGTCTTATTCGTCTTTATATATATATATATATATATATATATATATATATATATATTGACGTTGGTGGTCGAATATCCGCCAGATATTTTGTCAAAAACCATGAGAAGGTCAATTCCCTTCGTGTAAATAGTTTTTTGTTAGTTTCAATAAACTTTTCCTCATTTTTTTAACACACAGGCTATTTACATATATTATATTGAAATAAGGACTATCTCTAAGTCAGTCTTTGCTCAGTCGGCTGGGGCTGTAGAATACACCGACTGCACCTCGGCAGAGGGGTAAGACCCCCCCCCCAACGAGTGCCCTGTATATGACACTAAACAATCTGATGGTGAGGTTTCAGTGATGCTGGAGTGTTGGGGAATGTGGAGTACCCCTTTATTGCCATCGCTTCCAGGTCCAATCTGGCCCGGAGTGGTAGCACCTGATAAGGATGCTATCTATGGGTTAAATAGAACTAAACCGTGCTTCTTTCACTATACTGATTTTTGCATTTAAACTGCGTATTTATGCTAAACTAAATAGTTTAAAATAGAACTGTTTTGATGTTTAAATTGCGTACTTATGCTGAACTGAATTATCTAAAATAAAACTGTTTGACATTTAACTCCGTGTATTGCTCAGTTGGCTGGGGCTGTGTTGCATATTGAACTCCGACCCGGCCCTGCTGTCAAAAGAAGAAATGCACCTGTGTAAATAACAGTTGCATCCCGTCGAAGATATCAGGAGATCAGGGGCGACATTGACTGTCGAGGGGTTGAATTGAGTGCGAAATTGTGACGCTCGCAGGAAGTAGGTGGACGTCACAATTATTATATAACCCCGACGACAGGAAGTTCAGATCAGTTGGAGAGAAGATGCTGGAATGAGAACCATGTCTCAGAGAGGCTGGGCCCCCAGGCCCCCGGTTGAGCAGCCCAGGAGAACGGGAAAGAAAGGCTGTGATAGCAGAAGAGTTGAGAGGTCAATATGTTGCAGTTCTGTTCAGTCTCCAACTCACCTTTCACTCAGTAAAACCTTTAGTAACCCTTTCGAACCCTTTCAAATAAAGTGAGAGGTATATTTTTCTAAAGAACTGTGGCGCTCGTCTTTATTGTGTTGAATATGTTTCTGCATGCATATGAGTAAGTATAGTTGGTTGTGACTATACAACAGCTGTAGAATACACAGACTGCACCTCTGTAGAGGTGTAAGACCCCCACAATGAGTGTCCTGGATATGACACTAAAAGATCTGATGGTGAGGTCCCAGTAATGCTGAGGTCCCAGTAATGCTGAGGCCTTGGGGAATATGGAGCACCCCTTCATTGCCATTGCTCCCGGTTCCACTCTGGTCCAGCGTTGTAGCACCTAATAGGGCACTATCTATGGGTTAGATAGAACTAAGCTTGACTAAACTGAATAGCTCGAAATAGAAATCTTTTTTAATATTAAACTGTACATACATTTAAACTGCATGCTTATGCTAAACTGAATTGTTTGAAATTAAACTGTTTTTGACATTGAAACTGTACTTACACTTAACTGAATAGTTATATATAACTGCTCGAATAGTTTGAAATAGAAATGTTTTTGACAATTAAACTGTATACTCATGCTAAATTGAATTGTTTTAAATAGAATTGATTATTTGCATAAAAATGGATTTGGCGTTAAATAACCTACAAAGGTTGATATGCCATAAAACCCAACAAACCAACCAACTAATTTTGTCTATCCCATCAGCCTTTGTGTCTATCTCTTGCACGACTCAGACATTTCGCAAGTTTCGTAAGACAAGGAACAAATGAGCGTTACCTGTCATGCTATCCCATGACAGAGAATAAATTCAGAGTTGTCCTTCTCCTTGACTGGTTGCCCTACCAAAGCTAGAGAACTGCATCTGCTCTTCTATTTTAGCCATAGCTTGAGGGAGAAGAGATGGATTCTTATCTTTTCCAAAAAGGACCTAGTGCGAAACGGAAGAAGATTATTTTGACCGGGATTAGAACTCAGCTTGCCAATTCGAATTTCCATGTCGATAACCGTCACGCTTCTTGTAATCCGATAAGGAATATTGTACATGGCTTTTTTTTTATAAGTAGGCATTTTTACTGTGGTATTTTGTTGTTGGTTGGAGACATCATGAAATGCTATAACTCTCTCTCTCTCCCTCTCTCTCTCTCCCTCTCTCTCTCTCTCTCTCTCTCTCTCAGGTGAATTCGATTAAAAGGCACTTCCCAGGGTGGGAATCCTTAATGCCAAAGCGAACCTCTTACTCGAGGCATGCATTGCAAAGCGCAAAGTTCAATCTATACTATTACCGCTATTGAAACTACAGCCGCTAGTACAATTAAGAAGCGGACTTTGTATCATAGTCACAATCTAAGGAAATGAAATCGGCATCCCAAGTTCGAATCCTAGACGAGTCTGTTTGCATTTCACCTCATTTTAGAGCCATTGAAAAAGGCATGAATCCATCCGTTCTCCCTGACCATCTATGGATAAATTGTAACGTTAACTGGGTTCGTTAGCCTGGGTTAGACAACCAAGCTGAGAGAACGAAGACTCAACGCGTCACTAAGAGCGTGATCAAATAAGTACATTGTAATATAGGTTTGCTTTGGGAACAGATTACAGAGAGCAGTCTTTGGTAATAAATAAACCCGAATTTTTCAGGGCCAAGCGCTTTAGGTGTGTCGGGTAGGGTACTACAACCCACATTATTGGAAATGGTCTCATCCCATCAACCTCTTTTTAACTTCAATACAGGACTCAGTCTCCACTGTCCGTAATAAATTACTCGATTATGGTGGTTAGGGTGCTTAAATTCCGAGTATCTGCATCCTATAAAGGGTTATTTAACTGTGTGCCAACAAATGATAGATGTTAAATTGAATTGTTGGTGTTAAATAGCAATACTTGAAACCATTTCACTGTGTGCAAATAAATAATTAAACTCAAATAGAAATGTCAGTGTCCGATTAGAATACTCGAAACCATTTAACTGTGTGGAAATAAAAATAATGCTACCTACAAACTATTCGTTTACAAATCATATTTAATATATGTATGAACACGATTTGGAAAGACAGGGCTGATATATCATAAGTAGTAAAGTAAAGTTGGCGACCGCAGTCGAGGGCGACCCGAAGGTTCCCTTTTCAATAACTACTAAACCGAGGTGATGGGGAGGGCGCTAATCCTTTCCCTGGATTGCTCCACTTTACACTTGATACGTACCTTATAATGCTGAGTGTTTCGCAAGGAGGTATCAAGTACCATTCTTAAAGTCTTTGGTATGACATGACTTGACATGGGATGGAACCCAGGTTTCCCGAACCATTGGCGAACACTCTACCCACGGGGCCAATGAGCCGGTTTTGATATACCATAAAACCCTACCAACCAACTAACCAATCATGATGAGTGCCTTACTAATGCTTAAAAGCCTACTCATTGTTGAAGATGGGATTAAAGATGGATTCATGCCTTTACTAAGAGTATTAGTGTGAACAGCCTTGTCAGAACTCAGCTCGTCGATTACACTTTCCGCGATGATAAATGTCACCCAAGCGATTTTAAATAAAACCTTGTATCTTGTTCAACTCAACCTTAACATAAAACTCGAGTGAGAAGATAATTTGTATTTTCTATCAAATATAGATAAATATAAAAAATTGTTTTTTTTTCTCTTTCTGGAATATAATAGCCGAGGGATTTCGGTTCATGCCTTTGGGTTTAGATAGGCTGAGAACCTTTCGGCTCAGCACATGGGTTAGTTAGGTGCAAACATTGATGCAGGTATTAACGCAGGCGCGCGCGGGCGGACGAAGGTGTCACTCAGAGATGTCACAATAGTCCGAGACGAAACGGATGACGGAGTGCGAGTGACGTCACGCACCGGAAGCGAGCAGAGGTTTGTGGAGAATTGAAAGAAAGTTAGGAGAGTTGAGTACTAGACGCCAAACGAGAAGGATCGACTTTTGGGAGCTCGCAGACGCGAGCCCAACTTGCGCCCTATGGGGGCCAAATGAATAAGACAGCATAGAAGATTGTGTCTCTCCTCCTTATGTCGAAACCTTTAACTCAAAGTTAATAAAAAGGTTTCGTACCTGAACAAGAATTCGTTACGTGTTTTCGAATTTCGAGATTCCTATGTTCTTTATATGTTCTATCGTTATGAACATTATATGTCCATTTCGCACATGGCGTTAATTGTGGCTATGTTAAATTTCCATTGTGTGATAGCTATCTGATGAAGCTGGTCTTCTCTAAAGAAGTACCTGCTGAAATAAATTCATAATAGCCAAATAATATTCTGTTAAGTGTTTTTTTTCCTTCAGTTATATGAAAATTTATTCCGTATGAAAATTTTTCAAATTATCATGCATTGAACACTCCTGGAGATTTGTAAGAATTCTCTTATATATTCATGTGTGCATCTTGTGGATTAAGAAGGTCTCAAACTGAATTATTCTTAACTTATATTCCATTGTATATTATATTATATTATATTATATATAAAGTAAAGTTGGCGACCGTAGTCGAGGGCGACCAGAAGGCTCCTTTTACAATAGTTACAGCACCGAGGTGTAGGGAAGGGCGCTACTCCTTTCTCTGGATTACTCCACTTTACCCTTGATACGTACCTCATATTGCTAAGTGTTAAGCAAGGGGGTATCAAGTACCATTTTTAAAGTCTCCCTGATCATTGGCGAACACTCTACCCACTGGACCAATGAGGCATTGCACAAATGATTTTATTTTATTTTATTTTATTTTATTAATTTAGAGGGCTATTACAATGCGAAATAATAATTATTTGAGTCTAATTAATTTCAAAGCAAAAACTTCATCGTCAGAGACTTTCAAATGAACACGATGTTGGATGTTCAAATTTTTGGGGACATTATAAGCGTGGTGTCACGTGGGGTGTTAGAGCGTTATAAAGTAAAATGAAATCGATTAGAACAACTGAAATCCTGTCTATTCTGCGTTTAGATGGCGTTTAAACACCCCACGTGGTACCATGTTTACAATAACCAACACGGCGTTCTAACACCCCACGTGACACCATGTTTACAACGTCCAAAAAAAAAACTTGAACATCCAACATCGTGTTCATGTAAGAAAAGTCTCTGACGATGAAGTTTTTAATTCAAAATGAATTACACTCAAATAATTATTATTTCGCATTGCAATAGCCCTCTAAATTTATACAATACAATGAAATAATATATATATATATATATATATATATACTATCAAGAGTAGAGTTTCTAAAATAATGTCCATGAAGACACATCGGATGAATGAAATTTTGGCAGGGTGAATATAAGAAATTAGGGGTCCACGGAGAATGAATTTATTGGTTTGGATTTATAAACCCTTTAATGATAGCTGCCGTAAAGTCCCTGTGGGGTAATGGCAAAATCGTTGGACTGTGATTTCAAAGTAAACAAATTGGATATCTAGTCTCGCTATTGCGCTCACTTTTTGGACTAATACTTTTGAGAAAGGCATGAAACTTCTTATTCCCGCTGCTATGGATTAAATAGTATCATTACCGTTTCTCCATTAGGATGTTTTTTATTAAATAACCCACGAAGGTTGATATGTCATTAAACAACCAAACTAGAGCTTCTGTTTTCGCATTCTAGGTTAAACTTGGTTTGTATAATAACACTTTGAACCAACGCAACTTTCAGTATTTTTGTAAATTTGTCTTCTGTTGAGCTATGAGAAAAAAAACTGTTTTTGATTAAAAAAAAAAAATTGTTCATCCATATAAAACATACTAATAATTTGCTGGAGGACTTCAAGTTTCGATTCAAGGATCTTCTGAAGATGAAACTTCCTGAATGGATAATTTTTCCAATGGATATTGAAGTGGAAAGTGCAAATTCTAACATTTTTCTTTGAGAAGAATTTATTGAAATGACTTTAAATTTTGAAGCGAAGTCTATGAGCAACATTTAAATGAATTGAATATTGTTGGATCAACGAAAAACCGGAGCAAAATATCGTCAATCTTTGTGCAAATGTTGGATCAATTTTACAAGCTTTTCCAAATTCGTATATAGTGGGATCTGGGTTTAGCCATCTGCATTATTTAGTTAGCAAATACAGAAATACTTTAAACATAGAACGTGGTGATTAGCAACACAAACCTGTAACCTAATATTTGTGATCTCCTCAGTGCCTACCAAACCTATCCTTCCCATTAAAAATGATTCAAGAATTAAATGTGTGTTTGAGTTTGTAGTTTACTGATTCTTAAATTTTATTAAACAGCGGCAAATTAGTTATGCTTTGTAATTTAACATTCTATCAATTTATTTGATTGATTGATTGATTGATTATAACGACATGTCAACTGGTTAAAGGTTATTTTATGCTCGAGGTTTGGGAATCACATTCATATTTACATTTTTGTGTAGTTGTTAACAGCAAATTTTTGGCTCACGGTTCTATGGAATACAAATAATCTTTAAACATATCTGTTTGACCCATAGATGGGACCCTAACAGATACTACCATCCTGGGTCAGAATTGACCTGGGAATAATTGCAACGAGGTCTTCAAAACTGTAGTCTCTCAATCAGATGCAATTTAGTGTTCTATCCAGAACTCCTTTTTTGAGTGGGCTTACTCCTTTGTAGTGGGCACACTCAATGTATTCTATTCCCTGTTGACTGGGCACTAAATTTGGTTACAACTAGGTAAATCAAGAAAAATATTTCAGAAGACCTAATCAAGAGCTTCTAAAATCGACGATACCCACGTTCATAGCATTTTATCAACAGACTATTCTTTGTCACCTACCTTCACTCCTACCTGGACATTGTCCGTCAACACGACTTGTGGGTGTGGTACTTTACTCGACAGGGCGTAATGACCCGACCCCCGTGTTTGCCTGATAGCGACAAACTAGGCAGAGATAGTGTAAACACCGTTTTGTTCCTGTCGCCGTTCGATATCTATTGTTTTCGCATTTGTATTTCCAGTGTGTTTACAAGAGTGCCAATCACCGGATACTTTGCCGCCAAGTCAGGGAGGATCACAATTCTTCACTGGAGAGGGACGGTTGGCCTATCTCGACCATTTACGGCAGTCAGAATGATAAGAAAATGGGGTTTTGCCGTTATTTAACCCCCTCCCCCACTTTCTTTTCTTCCCCATCCCTTCACTCACTCTTTTGTGTATCTTTCTCTCTCTCATTCTGCCTCTCTGTCTCTCTCCATCTATCTATCTATCTATCTATCTGTCTCTCTCTGTTTTTTCTTACTCTCTGTCTGTCTCTCACTCCGTCTATCTCTCTCTGTTACTCTCTCTCTCTCTCCCTCTCTCTGTGTTTCTGTCCCTGTCTAATTGTCTTTCTCTCTTTCTTTCTCTCTCTCTCTCTCTCTCTATCTATCTATCTATCTTTCACTCTGTCTGTCTATCTCTTACTCTGTCTGTCTGTCTGTCTGTCTCTATCTTTCTCACTGTCTGTCTGTCTGTGTTTCTGTTTCTGTCTAACCGTCTTTCTCTCTCTTCCTCTCTCTCTCTCTCTTTATCTATCTATCCATCTATCTTTCACTCTGTCTATCTGCCTGACTGTCTGTCTGTCTTTGTTTCTCGGTCTATCTGTCTGTCTTTCTCTCCCTCTCTGTCTATCTGCCTCTCTCTCTCTCTCTCTCTCTGTCTAACTGTCTGTCTTTCTCTCTCTCTCTCTGTCTTTGCCTGCCTCTGTCTGTGTCTATCTCTCACTCTATCAGTCTGTCTATCTGTCTGTCTTTTTCTGTCTTTGTCGGTCTGTCTGTCTTTCTTTCTCTCTCTCTCTCTCTCTATATATATATATATATAGTCTTAAAAAAACGGAAGAAAAAAATGATGTGAACACTTATTGTTTGGCTAACCGGGCAAATCACTTAAGTTGTTATTGATACTATTTTTTTTCGTTTCCGACATCAAGATAGATTCTTTGTTTTTATTTTCGTGATTTCTTTTCCCCCACTACATACATATGTTCATACATACATGCGTTCTTCTTCTTCTTCTTCTTCTTCTTCTTCTGGACTAATACTCTTGGATAAAGTATGACGCTCCAAGCTATGGGTTAAATAGTATCGCTGCTGTTTTTCTTCAAGGATGGTTTTGATATCAAATAACCCATGAAGTTTGGTGTGCCATTAAACAAAGAAACTAGATCGATTTCTCGCTTTTTCCACTTTTTTCAAACTTTTCTTCTTTTTCTTCTTTTTAACTCCTATTAATACTTCTTTCAACCCATTCTTCTTCTCCTTCTTCTTCTTCTTCTAGTTTTCCCCTGTTTTCTCTTTTTCTTTTTCTTCTGAGCAGCATAACTTTTTCTTTCTTTCTTTCTTTCTCTTTTAGACTTAGTTTATATCATCAACTCTTTCTTCGTCACATTTTATCTTTTGTTTTCTTCTTTTTCTATCTCTCTTCGATCTTCCCGACTTCTTTTTGCTACTTTTTTTAAACTCCTGTCCCTACTTTTTGCTGTTCTCATCCTTTATTTCTTTCTTCTTCTTCTTCTTCTTCTTCTTCTTCTTCTTCTTCTTCTTCTTCTTCTTCTTCTTCTTCTCTCTCCCTCCCTCTCTCTCTCTCTCTCTCTCTAAATCGTATTTTTCCACTATCCGTTGTTTTATCTAACCGTTTACTTCTTTATACTCATTTCGCTTTCTCCTCCATTTCCATTAACTTTTAAAATTCCAGCTTATAACCTACTTTATATGCTTGTTTATTATTATTATTATCATTATTATTATTATTAGTAGTAGTAGTAGTAGTAGTAGTGGTATCCGTAGTAGTTGCTTCTGTAAATTAGATCAATTGTCTATTGTTTTGACTGGTTAGAAGCAAATTCTTAATTCTCTTTGAATTTCTCTTACTGAAAAGTGGTAAACAAAAACGAAATATTTGCAAATGTGATAAATTTAATGATTCTCAATTGTTTTCTCTCACTCTCTCTCTCTCTCTCTCTCTCTCTCTCTCTCTCTCTCTCTCTCTTTTTTCTTGGGCGGAACACATATCCATACACAGAATTCGTCATTGTCTGACCCTTCTATGTTTGGAGCCGAGGGAGTTGGCTATCGTATACAACGAACACCTTTCTTATGTCACAAATGTCTAATTATCGCAGCGAGTGTTTATGTAAATTTGGTCTCATTAAAGATATTCGGCCATCGACCTTATCAAAATGCAAACAATAATATCAGAATGTAAATACCTTCTTTCATTTCCTCTTCTTTGCAGAATTTTCCTCCGATTTTTTATCTTTTAGGGTCCTGATTCATGCATTATTCTTTAGCCTCCGACCATTACCCCTATTCTATCTCCTCCTCCACTTCTTCCTCTTCTTTTCTTACTTTTTTTCTGCATTCTTTTTTTCTTTTTTGAAGATTCCTACACTACATACCTATTATTATTATTATTATTATTATTATTATTATTATTATTATTATTATACAGGATGTCTCAAAATAGATGCAACCCATTAATAAAATAATGATTTATTACTGTGACTAGAGCAACGGCGGTCATTTGGAACACGTCCTGTACAAAAATGCATCCTTTGAGCTAGACATCAAATCAATGTTTTTGGGGTTTATTTTTCAATTATCAGTATATCAGCTTCCAGGACATACAATCTTTTTTTTTAGTTTCTTGTCTCAGTAATAAATCATTATGATTTTAATGGGTTGCATCTATTCTGAGAGTCTTCAATGATTTTGTTTCCAAATAAGTAGTAACGCAAAATATTTTTTCCTCTCTTGTCCAAGGAATTGGGACCTAAGATTAATAGTTGTTATAGTATACTATTTTAAAATTTGAAACAAAAAGAACACATTATTATTATTATTATTAGAGTTATTAGCTGTCACCCGGGACCCATGTATATTGAAACACCCTATATTATTCCTGGCCAGTTTTTCACATCAGTATTACCTGCTAGTCTTTTACTGGAATTTGAGACCCGGTAAGTCTTCTCAAATGTCCAAGACTCTTCTCAGTATTCTGACCGATCTTAGCAATGTTGTGGTTTGAATGGTCTCGGCTCGTCCTCCAATTTTCAACTCTTCAAGTCCTCTTATCAAGTCTTTGGGGATCGTTCCAAGCGAGCCAACCACAATGGGCATCGCAGTCATTTTTATGTTTCAAAACTTTTTTAGTTCTCTGACAAGGTCCAAATACTTGTCTCTCTTTTCGTTTGTTAATTATCCTTGGGTCTGGTTTTCTGGCCAGAATTAGATAGTTTATTTGTATCACAAAGAAATGTGTGTGACGGATTCTGGTTTGTGCATATAGCATTTGGCAGAATGGTCAAATAAGAATTTCTTGCGCTACTCCCAGTGGATCACCTTCCCCACCCAGCCATGTCCAGACTTGTAATCTTTTTGTCATAGTTTTCTGCATTCGCTTATCATGAGATTAATCGTCTCGTCTCGATCACCACATAACCTTCGTTTGCTATTTTGTTGCGTCTTATCTATTCTTGCTTAGGGATAACTGGTCCTCATGGCGTTGTTTTGTGCTGCTGTCAGAAGGTTCAGTTTATCTCTTAAAGTTTCCCTTTCTTATCTATATCCAAGATATTTCGTATGAGAGTTCGTCTGTTTGTCGATTGAAATATCCATACGGCTGTTTTTCTTCCAATTTCTGTTTCCTTGCTATTGTTATTCTGTGGATCTCTGTTGATTTTGGTTGCTGTAATTGGCCTTTCTTTGCTCTTTTTAAGTAATCTTTGAATCGTCATATCGATGCATCGACGCTATCTTCAATGCTGGCGTGTCCTCTTCCTCCTTCTTTTCTTGACACATATAGTCTGTTTATGTCATCTCTGACCGGGCCATTGGCCTAATGAATAGAGCACTCGCCGATGGTTCGGGAGACCGGAGTTCAATCCCAGGTTGAGTCATACAAAAGACTCAAAAATGGTACTTGATACTGCCTCGCTTAACACTCAGCATTATTAGGTACTGATCAAGGATAAAGTTGAGTAATCCAGGGAAAGGAGTAGCGCTATCACCTACACCTCGGTGTAGTAGCTGTTGAAAAGGGAGCCTTCGAGTCACCCTTGAATAAGGTCGCCAACTTTACTTACGTGATCTATCAGTTGTAAGGACTTATGCATCATCATTAGCATTCTTGTTGTCTGCACCATTTATTGAAGATTTTTCAACATCGAGGGATAGGGGAGAGAACTATTCCTTTCCCTGGATCGATCTACTTTCCCTTGATCCATAATTTCTAATGCTGAATGCTAAGCAAGGAGGCATCAAGTACCATTTTTGAGTCTCTGAATAAATAAAATAAAATAAATAAAAAAGTTAAATTACCGTAATTATAACTGACGGCCCAGCGGTTAGAGTGTTCGCCAATGGCCCAGGAGACCTTAAAGACTTTAAAAATGGAACTTGATACCACCTTGCTTAACACTCAGCATTATAAGGTACGGTTCAAGGGTAAAGTGGAGCAATCCAGGGAATGGAGTAGCGCCCTCCCCTACACCTTGGTGTAGTAGCTATCGAAAAGGGAGCCTTCGGGTCACCCTCGACTATGGTCGCTAACTTTACTTTACTTATAACTGACGGAAGAATTTTGAAAATAAAATAAATAGGTAAATAAAAAAACGGAAACTCAATAAAACGAGGAGGTAACTCTTCAACTCTCTTACTCCCCCTCCTCCCGTGTCTATTCTGTTTTATTTATCCATTAGATCTGAAGAAGTTCTGTTATATTTTTCTTCGTGTTTTTGGTTCACATCAGAAACGAAAAACAGGATGGAAATAAATTCATAATCCTAAAATAACCGGTCTTTGGTTTTTCTTTAAAGAAAGTATATATATATATATATATATACACACACACACACATATATATATATATATATATATATCGTAATGTAAGAATGTATTTGTTATGAATATGTATATATATACATAAGTATTATTCGGTCCAGTTAAACCGGAGTTGGGAGTAATTCCATTATATCAGGACAAAAAAAAAAAAATCAACAGTGAACATTTAAATTTTCCTGGTAAAGAGCTCAACGTAACTGAAATTACAGAGCAATAATTTCTTTAAGAAAAAATAAAAAACTGGTCGCATTAGGATTATAAATTTATTTCCATCCTGTTATGGGTTTTGATATAAACAAAACACCACGTGTTTTTGATTTATATCAAAACCCATAACAGGATGGAAATAAATTTATAATCCTAATGTGAGCGGTTTTTGTTTTTACTTAAAATACATATATACATATGTATATATGTATATATATATACGTATATAACATATACAATGATAATGTATATATATATATATATATATATATATATATATATATATATAAGTCTATATACTGATATATGAATGAATATATGTGTATAAACACACACACACACACACACACACGCATATATATATATATATATATATATATATATATATATATTATATATATATAGTTTTCTGATATAAATTCTTACATTATATATATATATATATATATATAATGTAACTTGAAGAAAACCAGGTTTGAGTTTTCTCCTAGTTACATTTTATACGATCTGTTTGTGAGTTTTATTAAATAAACCTGGAAAGTGAATTTATAACAATTGCCATACATCGAGCACTTGCATAGATTTATATGAAATTCCTCATATATTCTGTACACGAATATTCTACAAACATTGTCTTCGGACGCCGACTATATATATATATATATATATATAGTAAAGTTGTAAGTTGGCGACCATAGCCGAGGGTAACCCGAAGGTTCCCTTTTCGATAGGTACTACACCAAGGTGTAAGGGAGGGCGCTACTGCTTCCCTGGATTGCTCCACTTTACCATTGATCCGTATCTTATAACGCTGAGTGTTAAGCAAGGCGGCACCAAGTACCATTTTTTGAGTCTTTGGTATGACTCAACCTGGGATTGAACCCTGGTCTCCCGGGCCAATGCAAGGCTCTTCATATGAATCGAGCTCTCGGTAGCCGTTAAGCGGATATATGTAAACAAAAACAAAATGTGATACATAAGCGTTTAAATTTCCTTCGCTTTCCGCTGGTTTCCTCGTGGCTGAGTGGTAGAATCTTGGATTGGCGTTTGAGTCAATCCCAGCTTCGGGAATCTCGCCTGTCTAGCCACACTGATGAGTTCTGATTGAACGAAACAGATCTGTCTGTGGATGACTATATATATATATATATATATATATATATATATATATATATATATATATATATATATATATATATATATATATATATATATATATATATATATATATATATATATATATATATATATATATTCATCATGCATTACATCATTTCCCATTCGAACAACGTCCGTTTGCTTGTACATCTGCTGTTCATAGTAATAAGTAACTAAAGAAACGTAGAGGAACGCAAGTGGTCTTTTAACTGCATATAAACGAACGATTGTTTATACAGAGGAGTGTACGATTGTGAATTTCTATCGCTTATAATTATTTGTTGTGGAGGTGCCCGTGGTGTAATTGTTATCGTCGTAGGAAATGAACACGGCGACACGAGTTCAAATCCTGGACGAGACTGATTGCATTTCACATAGCACTAATACCCTTGGAAAGGTATGAATCCAATTATTCTCCTTCCAACTATGGGTAAATAGTAGGACAGACTAGGTCTTCAGCTTTGGTCAGGCAACTAGTCTAGGAGAAGGAAAATTCTGGAATTAAAAACCTGTTAAACTCCGCTTAAAATTGACCTTGTGTTATATTACTGCCCGAGCGGAGGGGGTTCGTAAATAGGATAATTATTTGTGTCTTAAAAAATAAAACCTTGCTCGCAATCATGCAATGTCTGACTTTTAAAACGTATCTCAGGCATTATGCTATATGCAACTTATATATATAATATTATATATATATATATATTATATATATATATATATATTAGAATATCTTTAAGTAAAGAATACATCATAAGTCCTAAAAATAAAGACTTTTTTTGTTTTTCCTTTTCTTTAGTTTTCATTTTTTCTTTTTTTTTTTTTTTTTTTTTTTTTTTTTGGACGTGGTCATGCCCAAGAAAAATAAAAATAAAACCTTCCAACCCGTCCGAGTAAAAATGTTCTTTTTTTTTCTTTTACCCTTCGTGTTTTTTATTGTTTTTTTTTTTGTTTTTTTTTTTTTTGGTGGGGGGTGCTTAGTCGTCAACAACTCTTTTTTTATTCATTCCTCTCCATTGCTTTCTTTTTCACGAAGTTCTTTGATAAGATGTGACCGAAAAAAATATCTTTTTTGATCTTATAATGCATACTCGACTAAAAGCTTTTCCAAAATTTTGTAGATACTGTATATATATTATGCAGCTCTCTCAAAAATCCAAGATTAGCGGGATATTTAACAAAGAAATTCATACTCAAAATCAGGGTTAGCGATTAATTTAACTGACTATTAAGGTGGGGGGAAATAATTACGGATTTTACCCCGAGATATATTTGTTAACGAGCTGGACTGCAGTATTCTAGGAAGCGAGTTTGAACCCCAGTTGCGTTACTACGTTCACTTTCGTTGGAAAAAATATCAATCTCCTTGTGCCTAACAGCTATGGTTTAGATAATGCCACTACAGATCTACAAGAATGGCTTTAGAATTAGATAACCCAAAAATGCTCTTAAACACAGAAACCAAAACATCGTTCTTAAAAATGCTCTTAAACACAGAAACCAAAACATCGTTCTTAAAAATGCTCTTAAACACAGAAACCAAAACATCGTTCTTAAAAATGCTCTTAAACACAGAAACCAAAACATCGTTCTTAAAAATGCTCTTAAACACAGAAACCAAAACATCGTTCTTAAAAATGCTCTTAAACACAGAAACCAAAACATCGTTCTTAAAAATGCTCTTAAACACAGAAACCAAAACATCGTTCTTAAAAATGCTCTTAAACACAGAAACCAAAACATCGTTCTTAAAAATGCTCTTAAACACAGAAACCAAAACATCGTTCTTAAAAATGCTCTTAAACACAGAAACCAAAACATCGTTCTTAAAAATGCTCTTAAACACAGAAACCAAAACATCGTTCTTAAAAATGCTCTTAAACACAGAAACCAAACATTGTTCGTGAGTTTTTTCAGTTCTTCCAAATTTGTGAAAAAGGGAGTTTTTTGTGTTAAGGCATATAGGCTATATCGATTTTTAAAAAAAAGTATTTTTATTTTTGCTTTGGACTGTTGTTGATCATTGACATGAGATCGAATAGAATTATTATAATCTGTTTCCATTTCATTTCTTATGCGTTGTACTTTTTGTATCATCAATTATCAATATTATTTTGACCCATTTCAATGACTAGAAAATTTTCCTTTATTTCACACAAGGTAGAAACTGTCTTATCTTCTCTATAAAATAAAAACCTCCCAGGTTTGATTTATGTTTCGTTGTTTCTTAAAAAGAAAAATAGCCTAGTCGGCTGGGGCTGTAGAATACACCGATTGCATCTCTGCAGAGAGGTAAGACCACCCCCACAACGAGTGTCATGATTATGACACTAAACAATCTGATGTCGAGGCTCCAGAAATGCTGACGCTTTGGGGAATGCGAAGTAACCCTTCATTGCCATCTCTTCCAGGGCTAATCTGGCTCAGAGTGGTAGCATCTGAAAGGGTCTTATCTATGGTTCAAATAGAACTGTTTAACCTTTTAAAAAATGTGCAAATAAATGACTTACGCTAAATTGATTTTTTAAAGAAATAGAACTGTTTGATCAATTAACTGTGTGTATCTACAAAATGTGTTTACAAATCATATATTTATTATATATGTAAGAATGAGATTTGGCCTTGAATAACCTGCAATTGTTGATATGCCATAAAATCAAATCAAACCAGGCCAAAGACGAGCAATACTTGTGTACAAACAAATTAGTTCTAACTCATTTAAAAATGAAATTACCAACAAACTGTGTGCAAAAAAATGATTGATGGTAAATTACGACTGTTATATAGAAATACTTGAAACCATTTTAATGTGTGCAAACAAAAGATTAATAGAAAATAAAAAACTTGTAACCATTTTACTGTGTGCAAAAAATAAGCGCAGACTCTTTAAAAAATGTTTCCTACATGTGTTTACAAATCATATATTTGATATATGTTTAAACTGGATAAAATAACCAACAGTGGTTGATATGCCACAAAACCTAAGCAAACTAAATCGAAAAAAAAGAAAAGAAAAAAAAGAAACAAAAATAAACATGATAACCATATTTTCAGGACTGAATTGACCAAAATTTGTTAAAACGTGTAGTGGACTAATGTCAAAAAAGATAACATAATTAACACGAGTGCAACAAAAATAGAGAAATTTTATTCTTGGACGGATCTGAAAACAAAGAAATAAAATTGTTCTTGCGTTAAGTCACTGTGGGTAGCAGTGAATTTTCAGCAAGCACGTGGAGTCCTTAGGCTATCGTCCAAGTGGACGGTCGTAAGCTTGTGCTAAAATGACTCTGAGAAACAGTTGTATCGTCTGGCCTGGGTTACAAGTAAACTGTTCTGAGGTGCCTTTGAAAATGTTCTGACTTTATTGTATTTGTAGGGATCACGCACACGCACGTTAGATCTGCAAAGAAGAAAATGTCCGCGTATTTTTTAGCACGCATGATTGGTCAAAAAATGTGGTCGAGTGTTTTGATTTTTTTAGTTTGGGTTTTTCACCAAGTTCTTGAATCTTCTAGAACACGTGCATGGGCGTTTGTTAGGTTTACAATTGCGCCAAAATGGATCCGTTTTTCCTAGAACTTTCTTTGACGAGGAAATTATATCATTTCCCATAAATCTTTTATTGATATGTACTTATTTGTTTTTTGTTGTTGTTTTTTTTTTCATTATTATGCTTCTAATAACTATAGACGATAACCAAGTAAAAAGAAAAAAACAACAACAATAACAACAACCACAACAACAACAAAATGTTTTGATTTCAGGACAGTTTAAAATTGTTTCGGGACAGTTTAGAATTGTTTTTCCGGATAGTTTCGGGACAGTGGTGAAAAAAGTTAGTCTGGAGCCTTGCACTAAACAATAACCGAACCATCTTTAGATGCACATGAAACAGAAGTATAATATGGTTCAACTCCTCCCCCAACCCACACACATACTTCAGCAAAACTGTCAGAACAAACGTACTGGGAATATATCAATCAGTGGGTGAAAAAAAAAACACTTAGAGAAATCTGCAGGACTTAGCAAATTTCTCAATAAAAACAATGTAAAAATAAGTTATCCTTCCATAAGAAATATAAAGAAAATCATCTGTAAACATAATTTGAAAATTTTCAAATGAAAAATTTAATAAGCAGAATGCAACTACAGGGATAAAAGGATATGTCCTTTAAACGGTAATTACCTTGAAAAGTGTATATATGTATACATCGATACCACCAGAAAAAACGTTTTACAAATAATAATGATGTAAGGATCTACATCGGAATACCGGAATTAAATGGGAAAAACAAATCTTTATTTGATGATTGTGAACAACACATGAAACTCCAAGTAACAGGATCATCAGGAGGAAAATAAGTTTTAAATTATACGTTTTTGCTCATTTCATTTGAAATATAGATATATATTATACAAATATATCTATATAAGAATAACAATATTTTCATATAGATAATTATTGTACGAAGATATTTGCATAAGAATAACCAAAATAGGATTATTTAGAATAATTTAGATTTGCTTTTTAGACACTATTTCCCGCCAAAATTTATTAATTTTCTTTGTTTTGTATTCGATTTGTTTTTAGTTTATTTGAAATAGATTTCTTGTGTATCTTGTTCATTATTTTTCATAAGAATCATACGTAATACCTGGTATTATGTTCAGTAGTTTCTTATGGAGTCAGCCCAGTGGGTTGGAGCTGTAGAGGGACAAGGTCCCCTACCAATGTCCTTAATATAACATTAAAACATCTGGTCGTGAGGCTCCTGTCCTAGAGCTTTGGGGAATGTGGAGTACACCTTCACAGAATTATTCCTTGATCCACTCTGACCCAAAGTGGTCGTACCTGATAGGGTCCCATCTATCGGCCAAACAGAACCATGAACTTTGAACTGTGTGCAAATAAATGACAAAGGTACAACAGAATTGTTAGGGCTATATAGCAATACTTGTTATTTAACTGTGTGAAAATAAATCAGTTATGTTGAACAGAGTCATTGGTACTCAATAGCAATATTTAAATGGTCCAGTTGACTGGATCTTCAGAATACACCGACTGCATCTCTGCAGAGGGGTAATCCCCCCACGAGTGTACTAGACGTGACACTAAACAATCTGATATTGAGGCTACAGTATGCTAGAGCTTTGGGGAATGAAGAGTACCCCTTCATGGCCATCGCTCCCAGGTTCACTCTGGCCCGGAATTGTAGCACCTGATAGGGTCCTATCTATGGGTTAAATAGAACTAAACATTATACTTATGTTAAACTAAATTGTTAGAAATAAAACTGTTTTACATTTAAATGTGTATAAACAAAAAAAACTTTGGCCCTGTCAGCATTCCCTTAAAAAGAGCGCCTCAGGCGCCATGCGATAAACCTAGCCCGTCGAAGTGTATCCCAACCCAGTGGGCGAAGACTGGTCCCAAAGACCAACTTTCAAACTCGATAGCACTTATGCTCGATGACACACTCACGTAGTCTTCCCCTCCGTCTGTTTGTGTCTTTCTCTCTGTCTCACTGTCTCTGTCTCTCTCTCGCTCTCTCCTCTTAGAAGTGCTTGCAGAGAAGATTGTTTAAGAAAAAAAAATCGGGACACTATTTTTAAATTAAACTTTTAAATTATTTAATGTTCAAATTTAACCACTTTGTTTAAAACCCTATACTTTAAAAATGTCCTTATTAAGTAAAATTTTTAAAGTCTTATAAAATAAGACGAATTTACAGTTGAAATATTACAGCATATCAACTTATGCCAAACTATAAAGATTTATTAGTCATCGTATTATTTTTAAAAAGTTATTATAAATAAAATGAAACTCAAGCTTATACTCTTTGCCGAACAGATGCCCGTAAGGCGTACCTGTAATATAATTTTTAAAAAAGTACAACTCTAAAACTAAACTTCTATGAGAGACTAGTGTTATTAAATATTACCCGTGAACTTTAGTCTGACTCATGGTTCGAGTAGCTAAAACCGAACACCCATACACACGCTAATTAGCGTACGAAATAAACCAATTTCAAACATCGCATTATGGTAGGCGTCTCTCGACGTGCGTTTAGAAGATATTGCTATAAAATTTCACGCATGCGTATTCATCTATAATACATCGGGTCTCATTATTACATTTGAGTAAATTAAACTTTAAGTAAAGTCCAACCAAACAAAATGAATACTAAAACGACGACCAATCCTATGATCCTAAGTATCTAATGAATTTTTTTGCCATAGTTTCATCAGCAGCCCTCATAGCTCAGTCGGTAGAGCATCAGACTTTTACGAAGTAACATTGTAAGTAATCTGAGGGTCTGGGGTTCGAGTCCCCATGCGGGCTGATAATATTTTAATAAATATTAATTTCAACGCTTGAATATCCTATACATATATGTAGATGCGGAATTTTAAATACATACATTTTAGATAAAATGATGGCATGATAGTTTTATAAGTTTGTAATTTAGATTTTGTGGAAAGTGCTTGTGACAATCTTTGTTTTCGAATCAATGAATTTAAGATACATCACTATAAATCAAGGTTCGACCTGAACACGGGATCTACCGACAGAAAAGTATATAAAGTATAATATATTGTATCTTCCTTTTCATAAGAGGTAGATATTTCCTAAGTTTAACATCGTTCAGGACAATGGCGGTCGTTTACTAAGCTTAGCTCGATTTAGTATAAGACCAAAAATAACATAAAATAAAATAGAATAAAATTAGGCACCCTGTGAGAATCTATATCATTACAATGGTCTGCTCACCACTGCACTATGAGTGGCACCAATATTATCTTAATGGTTGGCTATCCACTGTACAAGTCAACATTTGGTTAATCCTCACAATATCGTTAATTTGTAAAATGAACTTTTTTTAAGCTTAGTGTTGTGTCTCGTCGTTTTCAGTTTCAATTAAAATTGCATTAAATTATTTATTAGTCATGCCTAAAATCTAAATCTTCAAAATTCTACTTATACACGAATATATATAATTATGATTAAATTAATTACATTCAATGCTTAGTCTACATTGCCTAGGAAATAATTTTGCCTAGTCAGTTGGGGCTGTAGAATATACTGACTGCACCTCTGCAGAGGGGTAAGACCCGCCCCCACCAACTAGTGTCCTGCATATGACACGAAACAATCTGATGGTGAGGTTCCAGCAGTGCTGTAGCTTTGGAGAATACGAAGTACCCCTTCATTGCCATCGTCCCAGGTCCACTCTGGCTCGGAGTGGTAGCACCTGATAGGGCCCTATCTATGGGTCGAATAGAACTAACAGCATACTTATGCTAAAATGAATTGTTTGAGTAAACTGAATAGCTTGAAATAGAAATGTTTTTGACAATTAAACCGTACTTACATTTAAACTGCATGCTTATGCTTAACTGAATTATTTCAAATAGAACTGTTTTTCGACGATAAAATTGTATTTACACTTAACTGAATTGTTACATATAACTGCTTGAATAGTTTGAAATAGAAATGTTTTTGACAATTAAACTGTGTACTTATGCTAAACTGAATTGTTTTAAATAGAACAGATTATTTACATAAAAATGGGTTTGGCGTTAAATAACCTACAAAAGTTGATATGCCATAAAACCCAACAAACCAACAAACGTAGGAAATAATTCATTTCTTAATGATAACAAATAAAATAAGTAAAGTTAGTGACCGTTCTCGAGGGCTACTCGAAAGCTCCCTCTTCAATAGCTACTACACCGATGTGTTAGGAAGGGCGTTACTCCTTTGAAACCCAGTCTCCCGGGCCATTGGCGAACACTATACCACTTAGCCAAATAATAATAATAATAATAATATTTGTATATATATGTGAATATAGATATGAATATACATATATTTATACAAATTTACAAATAGATAGGCAACATCCCACTAAACAGCAGCTGTACGGCCAACTACCACCTATCACGAAAACTATCTAAGTTAGACGATCCAGACATGCGGGACACTACTAGAGAAGAAAGGACGAACTCATACGCGATATACTCCTGTGAACCCCATCACATGGACGAGCAAAGGCAGGACGACCAGCTCGAACGTATATACATCTATGTGCCGATACAGGATATAGCCTTAAAGACCTCCCAGGAGCCATGGACGATTGGGATGGGTGGCGAGAGAGGGTCAGGGAGATCCGTGCTAGCAGCATGACATGATGATGATATCAATGTATGAATTTATAATCATCCAAATGCTCCAATGGTTTCATTATATATAAGTGGTGCCTTCAATATGTTTCCAGACTTTTTTTGTACAGGCATTTAAAATTGTCGTAGACTCTTGAAAATTCAGTATGTTATTGCTATACATCTTATGAGATGACTAACCAATTTTTAGGATTTCAGGTTCAATTCAACTGCTACAGCAGCAATTGGAATACACCCTACTAAAGCCTGATTGTCACAGCTGGTGAATTTCAAAAATGCAATCTAGACGTGAGGACACTTCAGAAGAACGATATGCAATAAAATTCTGTTTTAAACCTGGAAAAAATGCCACAGAAACGTATGGAATGCTTCAGACTGCTTTTCGACCATCTTGCATAAATCGAGCATCAGTTTTTGAGTTACATAAGAGATTCTAAGAAGGCAGGGAGTCTGTGAGGGATGATGACAGGTATGGGAGGAGTAAGGAAGTCAGAACACCAGAGTTGATTGGCCAAAGGGTTAGGGTTAGGGTTACTACGTTGAGGTTTTAAGGGAGTTCAGGAAGAGATTCCTTGGGAAGAGGCCAGCACTCTTCAAATCGGGTCAGTGGCATTTCCAGCAGGATAATGCACCAGTCCACAACTCCATCCTTGTCACAGACTATTTGACCAAGATGGGCATCAAGACAGTTGCTCACCCTCCCTATAGTCCAGACTATGCTCCCTGTGACTTTTGGTTATTCCCTAAGCTCAGAGGCTGTCGTTATGAGACAACTGAGGAGATGAAAGAAGCTGTGACGAAGGTCATTGACACGGTCACACAAGAGGACTTCCATGGGGCTTTGCAGAAGTTGTTGGAACGGTACAACAAGTGCATTGCAGCTGGAGGAGATTACTTCGAAGGGGACTAGAGTTTCATGAGTGAACTATCAATAAAAGGGGCCATACGAAAAAGTCTGGAAACTTATTTAATGATCGTCGTATATATATATATATTCGGACTAATATCTTTGGGAAAGATATAAAACCCCTTATTCTCCAAGTAATGGGTTGAATAGTATCATCGCAGTTCTTTGACAATGATGGTTTTGGCATTAAATAACACAGGAAAATTGATATGCCAATAAACAAACGTTTGCTTTGGTTGGGTTTTATGGTGTACCACCCCTTGTAGGTTATTTAATGCTAAATCCTCTTTATACATATCTGTAATCCATATATATGATTTGTAAGCGAATAGTTTAAATGTAACATTTAAAATCAGCTGGAGTTCATTTATTTACACACAGTTAAATGGTTTTAAGAATTCTATCTAACACTAATAATTTGATTTGCACACAGATAGTAGGTATGTATGGTAAATCAACCTTTGCATATTAATAAATGTCAAGTCGTATTTATAAATATTCATCTATTGAATACATGTGGTTTGCAGACTGTTGATTAAATAAAGGTACCATAAAATATATAAGTTATGTGGCCCAGTCGACCGGGCAGTAGAATACACTGACTGCATATCTGCAGAGGAGCAAGACTTCCCCAACGAGTGTCCTGGATATGACATTAAATGATCTGATGGTGAGGCTCCAGTAATGCGGGAGCTTAGGGGAATATGGAGTATCCTTTTATTGACATCGCTCCCAGGTCCTCTCTTATAAAAATTTATTTCTAAGAAAAAAATCAAACCGACTACGTGCGGCACTTGATTTGGCCTGAGAGAAAAAAGGAGAAGTAATCCCAGACAATACGGCACCAAAAAGCTACCTCCCTCTATTTGTCGAGAATTACTATTGGAACCCTCAATACTAATTCGGGGACCAAACTGAGGGCACGAAAAAAAAAAAAAAATAGCCAGCAGAAGGGTTTCGTCACCCGCTTCTTGAACAGCCGATAAGTTTTTTCAAACAGGAAAGAAATTTCCTAAGAAATTAAAGTAGAATTAAACGAAAGTCGACTACTGAAATTTTACCAAGTTAAACAACTGAAAGAAAATTCAACCGAGAAATCTGCTGAAAAGAACTTTACAGAAAACTTGAAATTAAATGAAAACTGAAACATTTCGACAAAACTAAAAAGAAAAAAAATTACTCAAATTCAAAGAACTTTGTTTCCCGGACATTCCCTCAGATAAGTTCCTGCAAATTGCATTAAAATTTGCAACACTATCTTTTCTATCCCTTTCTTTCTTATTTCTTTTGTATAAAATTCCCTTTTAAAAACTTTATTGTCTGTGTTATCTTTTCGAATCAGTATCCGAACTAGAAAGCTGCGGAACTTCCGGTTTGAACTTACCGTTAGAACTTACCGTTTAATATTGCTCACTAAAGCCCCCCCCCAGGGCATTACCCAGTTAAATATTAAATTTGGCTTCAGTGTCATTTCCTTGGTATTAAATTTTTTACTTTGTCCCGGAATGGTAGCACCCGAAAGGGTCCTATGTATGGGTCAAATAGAACTAAACAGTGTATTTATGCTTAACTGAATTGTTTGAAATAGAACTGTTTATATCTATAAGAATTGATTTGATATTAAATACTCAACAATGGTTGATATGCCATCAAACCAAACCAAACATTTAAAATCCTTCAACCATGGGCTAATGAAACTATTTGTGTACAATACTTAAAACTGTTTAACTGCGTACAAAAGAATTAATTATAACATAAAACTATAGGGAAAACTATTGAATGTGTGCAAAAAAAGGAATGTGGAATGCCCCTTTATTGTCATCGCTCCCAGGTCCACTCTAGCCTGCACTGGTAGCACCTGATAGGGTCCTATCTCTGAGAAAAATAGAACTTATGCTAAACTGAATTGATTGAAATAGAAGTTTTTTTGACATTTAAACTTTGTGTTTATGTTAAACTGAATTGTTTGAAATAGAACTGTTTATATGTATAAAAATAGATTAACAACAATAGATGAATAAAAATGGATTTAGCATCAATAGTTGAGATGCCATAAAACCAAACCAAACCAAACAAATAATGAACTCAAAACATTTTAAAATAATGACTAGACTTTTTTCAGGAATTGAAAAAAATGAGAATTATTTCTTCATTCATTTTACAATATTTAAATCGATCAGAAAATCAATTATTTTTATTTTGTTGATTTAATCTAACTTCAAATTAACTTGGTGCCTATTTTATTAGAAATCAGTGTACAAATTTATAAATGATCTATCTATCAATCTACCTATCTATCTATCTAGCTAGCTAGTTAAGTCTATCTATATGTGGCAAGCAAGCTATCTTTTCTTTTTGAGAGAGAGAGAGAGAGAGAGAGAGAGAGAGAGAGAGAGAGAGAGAGAGAGAGACAAATAGGACAAGAAAACATTTTATTGGATTCGTTTTTAACATTTAGGATATTAAAGCAATTTTCGGGAATTAACTTTACCATATATATATATATATATATATATATATATATGTGTGTGTGTGTGTGTGTGTGTGTGTGTGTGTGTGATTCGGGAACACGCACAGTCATACATATATGCATTGCATATGTTCATGTGTTTATATATGTATGTGTGCGTGTGTGTGTTGGTGCAGTCACGCACACACACACACAAATATATAAACACCTACATCGGTTTGGTTTCTTTAGTTTCTTTTTTTTAATGGCATGTCAACTTTCGTGGGTTATTTAATGCCAAAGTCATCTTTGCAGAGGAACATTAAATAGTGCTATTCAACCACTTACTGGGGAGGGGATAAGGGGAGTTCATACTTGCCAAAGGTATTTGTCCAAAAGTGAACATAGCACGACTGAAGTTCGCACTCGCTTACCACGATGTCGCTGTCTAGCACATTAGCCACGACGCCACGGTGACCCACCCTCTATACATCAGTGGACCATCTGTAATTGAATTTCTTTTTCTTTTTTTTTTTTTTTTGTATTATGCAGGTCTCTTGAAAGTTGTTATTTGATCCTAGGCAACGAAAGACAATGGACAAATTAACATTACAGTTTGTTTCCTACGTTTATTACTTTTAATCATTCTAGCTGACCATCTCATTGAGTTTCCACACCGTCCCTCAAAGAGAGGAAAGTCTTCACATCTTCTAAAACTTTCTCTTGAAGTTCATAAAAAGGTCCTCTAAAACGTCAAGTCCCTCAAAACATGTCAGCTCTGTCCTACTGCCTGGCAGCCGCTGCTAAACATTACACACAAGCTGTCTCTGGCCTGATTCAATCGAGGTGACCACTAACCTCATCTGTACTTTTGTTGTACGAGCATTAATCACACGGGGGGGGGTAATGTTAACCTCTCAATGATGTTTATAAACACATAAATCCTCAGAAAAAACTTAGATCAGTGTTATATATGGGTTTACGCCAGCAATAAAAAAGTGGAACCAGTGGATTTACGGTCAGTTTACATAACTTAAATCTCTAACCGTTGGGCAAGTGTTCAGCTAGGTCATTTAATGGGAGTTGTAATGCTGGAAACAAAAATATGAATAGCTTCACCAGACAACAAAATAACAAACCAGAGAGCGTAATTCATTTATAGTAAACAAAGCCGAGTCCATGTTTATCATAAAATAAAATAAATGATACGTTTTAATATAAGCCTTGGGCTGAAGTTTTAATAAAGAGACTCTAAACAGAATATGGCAGTTCATTAATTTTTCAAGGGTCAGTAAGGGAGGTTATCCAAGAACTTGGCAGTTTCGTCAAGAATTTAAGCGGTTTTGTTTTCCTGTTTTTCCTCTATGCCATTTATTTTAAATGATCACCATCGCGAAACTCCAGTCAAAAAGTGCATCTTGAACTATCCAGATTTTCCTGTTTATATTTTGTTAAAGAGCTCCTTTAAGGGGAGATAATGAAAAACACTGAATCTAAATTTAGTTTAATCTATCTCGTGTGTGTGTTTGTGTGTGGAAGGAGGTTTTATCCAACTTTTTCAATATTACTGGAATGTGATACAAGTTTGGGTTGATAGATTTACCGCACAGGAAGCAAGTCTTCCAGAATGGTACCAAAAGTAACTGTGATAGTGCTTCTCTATCGCTTGATATCGAACGCTTTTTTACTTTTCCCTGCACGTTATCGTCTTTTAACTTAAACAGAAGACAATTTGCGCAATTTTTTTTCAATAGTTAATTTCAATATCTTCAACATAGTGGCAATATTTCATCATCTACAGGAATGTACTTACATTTATCATACAAACGAAAATGCGGTAAGCTATTAATTATCTAGAAATGTTGGACCAATTATAAAATGCAAAATTTCTTACTCTTACTTTTTCAATTTTTGAATACATTTTGATAGTAAAATTATATGAATTGCCCAGTCGGCTAGGACAGTAGAATACATCGACTGCATCTCAACGAAAGTCCTAGATATGACACTTAACAATCTGATGGTGAAGTTCCTGTAATACTGGAGCTTTGGGGAATGCGGAGTACCCCTTCATTGCCATCGCTCCCAGGTCCACTCTGACCCGGAGTGGTAGCTCCTGAAAGGGTCCTATCTATAGATCGAATAGAACTAAACTGCGTACTTATGCTAAACTGAATTGCTCGAAATAGACTGTTTTAAACATTCAAACTACGTACTTATGCTAAATTAAATTGTTTGAAATCGAATTGTTTTGTATGCTAAACTGAATTTACCCTCACCCAAATACTTATGTTGATTTACAATCGCCTAAATACTTACGTTAATTTACCCTCACCCAAATACTTAGCTTAATTTTGCCCTCACCTAAATACTTACGTTAATCTACCCTGATCCAAATACTTATGTTATTTTACCCTCAACCAAATACCTAGGTTAATTTACCCTCACCCAAATACTTATGTTGATCTACCCTCACCCAAATACCGCGAGCATAATATGATGATTGTTTTTAATTGATGATTATTTTACGATTCACTTTACGACTGCTTTTACTACCAATTATATTTTGTCTCTACTTTATATATATATACATATATATACA